>OU015747.1:76774929-76785498 GCA_907169655.1 Acomys percivali
ACACACACACACACACACACACACACACACACACACACACACACAGAGGTACCAGAGCCCTAACCCTTGGGGCATTAGAACGTGACCTCATGTAGAGAGCTGATCTTTGCAGACGTAATCAAGTGAAGATGAGCAGATCCTCTAGAAACAGAGTCCTAGTTCCTTCCACAGGACCCCTGTCCTTTGATGATAGGCAGCCACTGCAGAAGGACATTATGGTGTGGTGACATGGGGGAAGATTGGAGTGCTGTGCCTACAAGCCAAGGAATGCCCAGAATTGGGGGTGCCCTCTCTCTCTCTCTCCCTCCCTCCCTCCCTCTCCCTCTTCCTCCCCCTCCTCCTCCCTCCCTCTCCCCCCCCATCTCTCTATGTGTGTGCATATAGGTGTGGAGGTCAGAGGATAACGTAAATTGTCGTTCCTCAGGAAGTGCCTTCCACCTTGACTTTTGAGACAGTATCTCTCATTGAAGACAGAGTTTGACAACTGTCTGGCCACGAAGCCCCTGGCATCTGCCTCCTCAGTGCTGCGGCCACACCATGCCCTGTGTATCAATGTGGGTCCTACTGGTCCTCTGAACTCAGGATCCCATTTTAAAATGTGCATCTGGGGGCTTGAAGTCAGGTCACATAAAAACACTTCACCAACTCTCTTTCAAGCAAAACAATTCAACTTATGAGTCTACAGAAGGCTAAGAATTTCTTATCAGAAAGTTTAGTATCAATACAATAAAGTGCTCATTTGCTTCAAGGACCATTCTATAAATTTCACATATATTAATGAACTTAAATCCTCCCTCTTCTTGACATTTGCTCCCACAGGGAACAATCACTAACTGCCACCAATGATAGAGATCTATCATTTTCAAAAAGTCTCTTGAAGGGAGACAGAAGGGACAGTTTAGGGGGAGCCCACCTAGGAGGTCAGGGTCATGTTCACATTCGAGGGTAAAGGACCTCAGGCCTGCTCTTTCCTAGCCCTGGCCCCATCACCACGCCAGATGTCTCCAGGAGATGGCCCGTGGTCAGCCTGGAGGCCAGGGAGGACAGATCTGCAATGCTCCCCCTCGGACAGGGATTTCACACCCAGGAAAATCATTTCCTGGTAAGGAGATTAGAAGGCACGGCCTGCTCTCTGCAACAGGATGGGGCCGGGTAAGGCAGGAGAGGAACAGCGGGAGAGGTCAGGGGCAGGTGGGGGCTCTCGGGAGGAAGTGTCACTGTCAATCAGGGCGCTGACCCATCTAATCCAGCCTCCCGGCTCTCTTGATCCCAGGGACAGATGCCAGGCAAAAAGGTGCAAACACAGAGGGCCCGGTCCTCCCTGCAGGCCTGCAATACGGGCTTCTCAGTGGAGAACCTGCTTAATCTTGCCAAGAGATAAGTTGTCCAAAAGGCTTGTTCCATGGCTTTCCTAATGCTTCCGCTAGGCTTCATGTATGGAGATGTGGTCCACTACACTGGGGACAGTATGTCCCCTTCAGCCAGGGAAAATGATGCTCCTGTTAGGGGCTGCAGCGATGGGAACAGAGGCAAACACTAGAGGACCTTCTCCTGGTCCTCAGTGGAGAGGTCTCTCCCAACCCTTAATCTGATTTCTAGCCCCACCCATTCATTCATTCATTCAATAAGCACTTTCTGGGCCCCAGGGATGGGTTAGTCTGTGTTTAGTTAGGGTTTCTATTGCCATGAAAAACACATTGACCAAAAGTAACTTGGGGAGGAAAGGGTTTATTTCACCTTCTAGCTTGTAAGTCCATCACCATCACTGAGGGAAGCCAGGGCAGGACCCTGGAGGCAGAAACTGGACCAGAGGAGCACTCCTTACTGGCTTGGTCTCCATAGCTTACTCAGCTTGCTTCCTTATAGCACCCAGGACCACCAGCCCAAGAATGGCACTGCCCACAGTGAGCTAGGCCCTCTCACATCAATTATCAATTAAAAAACAAAACAAACAAACCAAACCAACCCTACAGCTTTAGTCATGGGCCAATCTGCGGGGAACATTTTTTCAACTGAGGCTCTGTCTTCCAAAATGACTCTGGGTGGGGTAGAGCTAACATAAAATCAGACAGTACAGTCTGTAAAGTGCTTGCTGTCAGACAAGGATGAGTTTACTATCTCCTCCCCCACTACAATGTACGCAGAAACCCAGGTTTGGGGCTGCAGAAGTGGCTTAGCATTCAAGAGTGTTTGGGGCTCATCCAGAGAACCCAAGTTCAGTTCCCAGCTCCGTGTCAGCATTTCACAACTGCCTGTGACTCCAACTCAAGGGGGCTCACTGCCCTATTCTGGCTTCCATGGGCACTGCACACATATGGTAAACTTGTGCACACGTGCACACACACACACATACATATTGTGGGGGGCCGGGGGGGGGGGAGGAGGGGAGAGAGGGAGACACATTAAAACAATACAAGTAAATATAAAATAAACAAACAACAACAAAAGCCAATAGATGTGGCAGCTTCCTTGCAACCCCAGGCCTGGGGAGATGGAGACGGGAGGAGGCGTGAGGCTCACCAGCCAGCTGCCTTAACTGAATTGGCCAGATCCAGGCTCAGTGAGAAAAGCTGGCTCAGATAACAAAGTGGAGAGCAACTTCAGAAGACAACCAAAGTTGATCTTTGGCCTCTGCAAATGTGTGTACCTGCACTCACCCGAATGAGCATGTACACACACACACACACACACACACACACACTCACCTGAATGAGCATGTGTACACACACACACTAACAAATGAGCAAATGCTGCTTACTGATCCAAGGTGAGCCAGGCTCAGATGGGTTCACAGCCTTAAAATAAATAAATAAATAAATAAATAAATAAATAAATAAAGCAGATAACTGCTCACGACGACACTATCTTCCTTCCATGTGTTTATCTGTCCATCCATTACATATAAGGGTCCCCAAGCTGATCAGCTGCTTCCTGATTGGATGCGAGGGAGTGGCTGCCGCCATGACTTTCCACCATGCTGAGCTGTGCCCTTGACCTGTGAGTGAAAGTAAGCCTTGCCGCAAGCTGCTTTTGTCACAGCGTTGAGAAAAGTAGCCAATACAGGCCCCAGCTTACAATGTTCTGAGTGGTGGCTTTGTGCTTTGCGTTAGTGCCAAAGTGAACCACACTCAGTAGGAAGCCGACTTTGAAGCTTGGTTTTCCTAGACTAGCACCACACTCTCTGATCTTCATGTGGTTCTGGGCTAAAGTAGGAAAGCAAAGTTCCTTTGTAGCCATGAAGTCATGCTAGGTTGCCGGGTCGGGAGAGTCAATGGGTGGCTACGTCCATGCATTTCCTACATATGACATTTTCAGTTTGTGACCCTGTAGGAAGCTGAGGAATATCTATGTGGTTACAGATGAAGTTGGGGGCCCCAACCCCTAAGGTCTAAAGTGATGGACTGTGGACATAGGGTTTTGAGGTGACTCAGGTGCCCATAAAGAGGGCCAGCAGTAAAGTCATTGCCTAACTAATGCTGGTAACTTTGTGATGGTGAAGAAAAGACGATATTCATATATTCAGTGGAAACTATATTTTGAATTTTGATGTTTTCCTGGGATAGTTACAAATGTGGCCTGCTCATAAACTCAGTGTTATGAGATTTTCACATGTGTACGTGTATTTGCACATGTGTGCATGTATTAATGTGTGAGGATACACATGAATGACTGCCATTCGGGTAGTGTCCACCTTTTTTTCTTTTAGAATTTGCCAAGTTTGCTGGATGCCCAGCCATCTCCACAGACGTGCTCATATCCTCCTCCACAGCACTGAAATTTACAGTACCTGACGCTACGCTTAGCTTTTTCACATGTTCTCTGGGGACTGAATTCTAGCCTCATGCTAGAAAAGCAATCACTTTGCCAATAGCCGTCTCCCCAGCTCTGAAATTATAAAGCTTTGTTTGTTTTCCTTTGCTTTTCAAGACAGGGTTTTTCTGTGTAACAGCCCTGGCTGTCTTAGAACCAGGTTGGCCTTGAATTTACAGAGATCCATCTGCCTCTGCCTCCCAAGCAGATTAAAGGCGTGTTAGATCAATTCCTCCAGAGAATCCTTACTTCCATGTGACCCAACACAAAATTGTAAGCTTACAAAAAACAGTGTAAGAGCACTGGAAAGATGGCTCAGAGGTTAAGAGCATTGGCTGCTCTTCCAGAGGTCCTGAGTTCAATTCCCAGCAAACACATGGTGACTCACAACCATCTATAATGTGATCTGATGCCCTCTTCTGGACTTTAGGTGTACATGCAGGCAGAACACTGTAAACATAATAATGAATAAATCTTAAAAAAACAAAAACAGTGTGAGAGGGGACTCATTTTTAGATCACAGGGCTCTTGACTATGAGATTTATAAATGGCACTTTGTTGTGAAGACAGGTTGAACACAGCTGTGGAAATTAGATGCTCATGGAAAAATGGAACAAAGATGTCCTGCCTCTTCTATTATCATCTTCTATCCCTATTTTCTGCAAATGTTACTTATTCGTACATGTGTATTGTGATCATGGTCCATTTGGCAGGATCTAGAATCACCTAGGAGACCAACCTCCGGACATACCTATGAGGGATTGTCTAGGTTAGGTCAGCCTTTGGGCAAGACTATTGGGAAGTTATCTTGATTATGTTAATTGAGATAGGAAGATTCACCCACTGTGGGTGGCACCATTCCCCAGCCAGCATCCTGGTCTGTATAAAGACAGGGAGGAGCTTCCTGACTGTGGATGTGATTCCAGCAGCTGTTCCAAGCTCCTGCTGTGGTTCCTAGAACTGTGAGCCAGGATGAGGGGTCTCTGCAGGTATCAAGGCCGGCAGGGATCCATGAGGAGGTGAGAATGAAAACTTGCTTCAGACTGATTTGTCAGCCGGGCGTGGTGGCGCACGCCTTTAATCCCAGCATTCGGGAGGCAGAGGCAGGTGGATCGCTATGAGTTCTAGGCCAGTCTGGTCTACAAAGTGAGACCACAAGAGCCAAGGCTACACAGAGAGACCCTGTCTAGACAAAAAAAAAAAAAAAAAAAAAAAACCAAACTAAACCAAACCAAACAACAACAACAAAAAACAAACAAACAAACAAACAGACTGACTTTGTCAACCTGGATCAAATTTCTGGGAGGCTGGCGGGTGGGGGGAGGGCATGGGGGGCAGGGGGGGTGGGCGGAGTTTTCTGGTGTAGTACAATCAATACCTAGGGCACAAAGAAGCATAATTACACTGAAACTCAGGGTTGTATTGTTTCTTCCAGGAATATGGGTTCTAGAGATAGGCTACCTCTGTTAGCTTAAGGGCCTAAGGAAAGATCTGGCTTGATCTTGATCATACAGATAGTGTAGGGGTCATTTGGACTATTAGCCACCTGTGGTCCTGGTTGTGAGAGCTGGGTGGGGGAAGCCTCTGGCTATACAGATTAGGTAAGGGTTGTTTAGACTATTAGATATTGCAGGTCCTGATTGTAGACTGAAATGGCCTGGACCAACAGATAACAGGTCACAGGCTATTGATAACCTACAATCCCCAGCTCTGTTTTACATCTTTTCCCATTGAAAAGACAAACCTGGGTTCTTAACATTCCTGGTTTCTCTGGTGATTGGTGGGCTCAAGAACCTCTGTGCTCTCAACTCCAGGATAAATCCTTTCTCCTTTAAGTTGGGTTTTGTCAGAATATCTTGTCAGGAAAAAGGCAACTAAAACATGACCATCATTCATGCAGCCCTCAGCCCACGTTAGCTCACTCCACATTTGGCCCATCCCCCGTTCCCAAGGTGCTCACAGCAGGGGGAAAGAGACTTCCAAGCAAGGACATCTCATCATGCTGATGGGACTTGGAGATCCCATGAGGGGGCCCCTAACCCATCAGGAGTTAGAACGCTCCCTAGGAGAGGTAGCAACTGGTGTGTACCAGGAAGACCAACAGGACTTACTGAGGTCAAGTGGTCATGAGCTCTATCTCAGGCAAAGAGCAAAGGCTGGGGCAAAGAAAAGCAAGAGGCAGCTCTGTTCATGGAGGTCCCCGAGCCTGCACAAGCATCCTGGCAAGTGGCAGGCTATCTTCTGACTGGCATACACACCCTCCCATGTCAGGATCAACAGTTGCTGTCACTCAGATAATAATGACAAGACATTAGGGTTCCAGGCCTTGGTGATAGCTCGCGTGGCCCCCAGGCATCCTCTAAACTGGAGACATATCTGAAGCAGGCCCTGTAAGGTATCTCTGGGCATCTTGATGACTTTTCTGCATGGCTCACAGCTGTGGGCAGCTGGTGGCCCACCGACGAACTTCCCTGAGCCATACAGGGCAAATTCACCTAAAATGGCCAGGGTCAAGCATAGAGGGGCTCCCAGGGGGTAAGCTAGAATCAGTAAGGAAATCAGGGAAAGGCTGGTTTCTTGAAGTATTTCCTGGATCCATCTTGGGGACATTAAAGACTGGCCAGGGTGAAAGGCCCAAGACTGTATGGTCAGGAAATGTTTAGGTGGCCTTGGGAGTAGAGAGATGGTTCTTCATGGAGGTCTGGCCTTCTCTAGTTCCCCCATGGGGAAAGCATGCCAGCCCACAGAGAGGGACAATAATTCAGAAGAGTGACTAACACTGAGCACACCCTGTTAGAAACATGATGCCTGCTGTGCTTCTGAGCCTGAAGGGCACCCTCACCTGGATGAGCGCATTGAGGTTTGGGGTTGCACAGGCTCCTCATCTGTCCAGGAAAACGTGGCTTGTGATAAGTGCGGGTCTGGATGGAGTAGGCACTGGGTGCAATGGCTGTGGAAGAGGCAACTCAGAGAGCAAATACGTGGACCTAGTCAGGGCCTTGTGATCATTGTCCTGTGCAGGGCAGGAGGCAGCCAGGTGCTGTTCACACTCTGAGGCAGAGGCAGCTTTTGTGTAGCACCCAGACATGAGCACACCCCCTCTCTCTCTGTTTTGGTGACCCAGGCCAGGGCTTTGGCCTACTTAGGATGCAGTCTGTGATTTAGTGATGTATGCCTGCTTTCACTGCACCCTAAAATGCATAGTCCTCAAAGTGGAGATCCACTTCCCCCATAGCTATAGGTCACCTAGCTTGAAGGTTGCAGTTCACCAATCCTCTGCAATGTAACGTAACCACAAAGCTGACAGCTGGCTCATGGGAAACGCCATGTGGCAGCTTTGAAACATATCGTAGAGATGCCTTCCCACCCCTTCCCCTTCATGCCTTGATTTTTGCAACAGGCCAGATTGTAGGGGTGTTCTAGTTTCACTTCTATTCCTGTGACAAGTACCTCCCAAATAGCAACATAGGGGAAGGCAGGGATTTTTTTTCTTACCCTTCTAAGTTATAGTCCATTGAAGGACTATAGGGAAGTCAAGGTGGGGACTCAGACAACCATTCACACCACAGTCACAGTAAAGAGCAAAAAGAGGATAAATGCAGCCTTGTTTGCTTGGACTCCACTAGTGTTTGCTATTCTTACGCAGTTCCGGGACTCCTACCTAGGGAATAATGTCACCCACAGTGGACTGATGTTCAATATCAATTAACTTAATTAAGACATCCCCCCCATACCCAAAGGCCAACCCAATGTAGACAATTCTTCCATTAAGACTATCTTCCCAGATGATTCCAGCTTTCATCAAAGCTAGTGTGAGACTTCAAAACTAACCATTATGGAGGGCAGTGATGCTTGGAAAGTCCATCTAGTTACAACGTGTGCTTGGGAATGGAGACCATGCAAAGAACTGGATGGAATTGGAGCTTTCAAGGACTCTGTGGAGCAGAGCTGCCATGACAGCCCTGGACTGTCTTAGTGCTTTTTCAGTTGCTGTGATAAGATGCCATGGCCAAGGCAACTTATAAAATAAAGTGTTCCCATTGGGGCTCACAGCTCTAAAGAGTTTAGTCCATGACTGTCATGGCAGGAAACATGGCAGCAGCCAGGCAGGTATGGTGCTGGAGCAGTAGCTAAGAACTTGTATTTGACCCATAGGCATGAGACAGAGAGAGGGGAGGGGAGGGGAGGGGAAGGGAGGGGAGGGGAGGGGAGGGGGGGGGAGGGGAGGAAGGGAGGGAGGCAGAGTGGAAGGGAGAGAGAGAGAGGAGAGAGAGAGGAAGGAGACAAGAAATAAAGAGAGAGAGGAGAGATAGAGACAGAGAGAGAGAATGCTATCCTCAAAGCCTATCCCCAGTGACCCCTTCTCCAATAAGACCACACCCAATCCTTCCCAAACAGTTCTATTATCATAGAAAACACATTCAGATATATGAGCCTTTTGGGGGCCATTCTCACACCCACCTTTGGATTTTTACATGAAAGAGAATTCCAGTTCTTTTTTTTTTTTTTTCTGCTTGTTGCAATGTTTTCTCCTTTTGTTGCTTGCAGCCAATGTTTAGTTATCTGACCAACAGCTACATGATTTAACATTTAAATCACCACTGTTGGACAGTAGGAGGCAGGCAGAGCCTAGTTTGTACGTAAGCAGTTTGAAAACTTAATGATTACATCTCCCACAATTGGCCCTCATCCCTGAACAAATCCAAATGGACTAAACGCAGGTGTGTGGGCACCTGTGTGTTTATGCACATTTAGGCTGTATGCTATGTTCATGTGTACATGTGTACATACTAATACACATGCATACTGTAAATATGTGTGTCAGTGTTTGAGTGTGTGTGCACTCGCACATGTGCATGCATCAGCAGAGAAAGTGTGTTGCCACCCAGGGTGGGTGCACAGGAGTATGGGTCAGACTTCCTGAGCCTGAGCCTCTCAAACAATGCAATATAGGAAGGCTCAGAGTGTCTGTCCCTCTCCATCCATGCACATGTTCCTTGTTCCATCCCTCCCTGGCCCTTTCCAGCTCATACTACAGCTGTCTTCTGTGACCACCAGACTCAGGCCACATGGCTGCTTATCACAGTGACAGCAATTAGCATGAGTAGAGGCCATGTTTATGCCTCAATTGTCAACGGTGGTCATTATTTATTTGAAGTAAGGCTCTGCTCATTTGCTGGGCACCATTCCTATGAGTAAGCCCCTGCTGACGACTTAATCATTTTCATATGGTAGGGACTGGAAATGGGAAGAGCCGAAACTCCTTGTGGTAGCTAGGAGGAGGGTGGTCCCATGGGGGCTCCAGGCAGAAAAGTGGGGCTAGCAGATAAAAAAAAAGGGATGGACAAGAGGTGCTTGGCTACCCCAGCTTTTTGGCCCAGATAGATGACCTCCCGGGATACCAAGAGGATCTGCAGATGTGAGCTCAGACTCTGTGGGGACCTTGGAAGTTGACTACATATCCAAATATGTCATTCCCTGAGCAGGAAACTAGTGCATTTTTAGCCACTACTGCTGGTAGGAGGCAGCATGGTGTTGGGGAAAGAGAACAGGGTTTGGAATTAAAAAGATCCAAGAGGAGGTCGTTGAGATGGCTTAGCAGGTAAAGGTGCTTGCAGCCAAGCCTGAAGACCTGAGTTCAACCCCCAGGACCCACAGATAAAAGGAAAGACACAACATCTGTAAATATCCTCTCCATGGTACCATTGTAACCAAACACATCACACACACACACACACACACACACACACACACACACACACACGGAGAACACTGGGAGAGTGACCATGTGTCACACATGTGACCATATGTGAGCATCTGACTTGGTTTCCTTCCTCTGTAAAATAAGGCATGTCCCTCAGGTTGGGCCTTGAGTGGAGCAATGAAAGCAACTTTCCAAGACAGTCAAAGAAAAGACTTTGTTTCCTCCTGCTTCTTGAGGCCAGAGGCTCTCGGCCAAAAGCTGGAGGAGCATTTGGAAGGAGTGTTAAGGAGGCTCCAAAGTGCCTACCACACAGGCATAAGACTTAACTTTGGATCCATGGTGTACGTATAAAATCCCAGGCATGGACCTGTAAAGTCTGCACTGGGGAACAGAGGCAGAGGAACCCCTAGACTTCACTGGCCAGCTAATCCTGCCAAATCTGTGAGCTCCAGGTTCAGTGAGACCCTGTCTCAATACGAGGGGGAGGGTAGAAAATGCAGGGGAAGGTAATTGATGTTCAGTATGAGGAGATGGACCACTGGGTCAGAGCCATTGCTGTGAAAGCAAGAAACCTTATTTCAAACCCCAGCACCTAGGTGAAAGTCTGGCACAGCTGCATGTGTGGTCAACATTACAGCGTTAAGAACAGGCTGATCTTGAGAACTCACCAGCAAGTAAGCCTAGTGGATAGGTGAGCTGCAGCCTCAATCTGCCTCAAAAGCAATACAAAGAATGGTAGAGGAAGACACACAACATGTTCCTCTGGCTTGCACACCAGCACATGCACAAATGTGCACACACACACACATTCCACATACACATACCACAAACACACACATACATACACACTCTCACATGCTTTCATGCATACTCACAAACACTCATACACATGCATACCACACACACACACCACAAACACACACATACACATACCACACTCACACTCACACACACATACAGACTCTCATATGTTTTCAGGCATGCTCACAAGCACACACTCTCACATGGTCTCTCTCTCTCTCTCTCTCTCTCTCTCTCTCTCTCTCTCTCTCTCT
>OU015747.1:76789783-76811596 GCA_907169655.1 Acomys percivali
AAAGAAAGAAAGAAAGAAAGAAAGAAAGAAAGAAAGAAAGAAAGAAAAAGAAAATGCTTATAGGCCTGGAGGTGTAGCTCAATTGACAATGTTTGCCTAGCCTAGAGGCAGCCCTGGTTCGATTCCCAGCATGGCATACACCAGATGTGGTGAGGGCAGGCCTACTATCCCAGCAGAAATGTCACAAGTTCCAGGACCTGTTTGACAAGTTCAAAGCCTGCCTGGGCTCCATGAGGCCAGTGAGATGGTCCCTCAGGTAAAGGCACTTGTCACCAAGCCTGGCAGTCTGGATGGATTTGATGTGCACGGCCTATGTGATAGAAGGAGAAAACTGATTAGAGGATGCCTGTGATTGGCAGATGGCTTACCACATGAATACAGTGACACAATTGCATCCACCCATCCACTCTCTTCCACAAATACGTTAATGTAAAAAAAACTTACATAAAAGACTGTTGGTGGCCTCTTGTGTAAATTCGTAGTCCATTATGCTATAGGCTATTTATTTTCGTAGTGGGGTTTTTAAAATAGACTGTTACTGTCTCTCCAGTGTCCCAGAAGGCTCCTCTTTATTCCAAAGTATTAAACACTCCGGTGTGATTTACAACCTGGCAAAAGCTGGGAGCTTCGGGTGGGAGGATAAGGCTGCGGGGGAGCCTGGGCTCAGAGAAGCTTGAGGGCCCCCCCCCAGCAGTTAGAAGCTGCACCCAGGAGCTGAAAGAAGTGAGCATGAGACAGGCGTCTCTGGATGCGTTTCATTTACATTTTTATTACACTTTAATTAAGTGTGCGTGTGCGCAGGCGCGTGCGTTGTGTGGCCATGGCTTGCGAGTGTCTGTTCTCTTCCTCACAGTGTTGGCCCTGAGGATCCATCTCTCACAGTCAGAAGTGTAATCAAGCTCCTTTCCCTGCTGCGTAACCTCACTGGCCTTTCTGGGTGCTTTTCTGAACAGCGGAGACTCCTGGTCTAAAGGCAGGGTTCTACCAAGACAGCAGGCTCTTCCTGAGCTGAAAAGCCCACTTGTCACCTTCTGCTCCCTGTCTGCATCCTAGAAGACAGACCCCAGATCTTGCCTACCTACAGACGACCCCCTTAAGTACCTCTCCAGCACCTACGCTGACCACGGGACTGCCAGCAAGGTACTCCAAGGAGTGCCTTCTTGAGAGGCGGGGCCATGTGGTGCTAGTACCTCCCGTGCCACCTCACACCCATGCCTGGTCCTCCAGGAAGCTCTCCGCACCCATGGCCCTGGCCAGGGCTCTTGCAAAGCTGACCTATGTGTTCAGTGGGCGGCAAGTCCCCAGGGCTTCACCCAAGCCCAGGGTCTGAATGGAAACATTATCGCAATTTAATTACCTTTCATACGGGCAGCCTGGGAAACCCCACTCCTTAGCCAGAATGCCAACCTCAAATGGAGCCAGGGCTAAGCGGAAGCCATGCTCCCCCAGGGGTAAGGGGGACAGCCTTGAGGGGCTGCACACCCTTTAACAAAACTTCCAAGTGACCCCCCAGGCCCCTCAGCACTCTTGGGGCCCATGAAAGTTCCTCTCTAGCCAAGCACCACAAAATCTAGAGCCAGGCAGGCACATGGGGTTTTGTTTGGACCGTCCTGAGGGGTTCCCCCGCCTTTCATTCTTTTTCCCCCCTTCTGTCTTTTTCTCCCCCTTCCCTTTTTTTTTTTTTTTTTTTAATAAAACGGGTGATAAAGAGTCCTGCCAGGGACCATTGTCTTCCCAAGTCTAAAGTGTTCGAAATTAATTTATCCGCCTAGGATGGTGTATAAATTTCTCATTACGAGTGTCAGTGATGAACAAGAAACCATTCCAAGAAATGTCTCGGGCCCTTGCCAAGCCCCGGGCCCTGGGTCCCTCGCAGAGCCGGTGCCGGCGACAATGGGCTTCACACAGTCAGGAGTGTTAACTATGCATGCTTTCGCGTTGCCCGGGCTCAGCCAAATGTCCTGTGAGAACGACACGTCCACACCCGGTTTTACTATTCTACACAGATGCTGGCTCGTTGTGTGTGTGTCTCCAGTTTGCGGAGCACAATGTGGGGTGTTGCGGGGGGACATTGTAGTTGTGGTGGGTATGTGCTAGTTAGTTTACTCCTCTCCCTCACTCTTACTTTGTGTGACCCACACCCACTTCCATCCCCCCCCCCAAAATCCTGTGGGGACCTGAGAGAACAGTCCAGAGAGACTCCTGGAAGAATGATAGGGCGGGGGAGGAGCTAAATGAATCAATGAATTGAGCCCCTTTGAGGTGTGTGCAGGGGGAGGGAGGGCGTGAAACCAAGAAAAAAATGAGAAGGGGAGGGAGAAATTAAGTCTTGGGGCTGGGGGGGGGCGGTGTGGGCAGGAGTAGGCGGGGGCGGGGGTAATGGCATCCTTAGCCCTCCGCTCTGGACCTGAGTGCCAGCTACCAGGGGCGGGTGGCAGGTGGAGGTAGCAGGCCCTGGTTCCACCTCCAAGGTTGCCCGAAGGAGCCTGGACCTTGGAGAAAGGCGCCTCCAGGATCTTCCTGCCATGTGTCGACTTCTAATCCCCACACACAACCTGCATCCTGAGACTGGACGGGCTGGAATGGAGTGGCAAAGTGGCACGGGCAGACGTGGTGGTCTTTCCTCCTTCCCCCTGCAGCTGGTGGAAATCTCTCACTCTGCAAAGCGCGCCACCCAGTGGCCTAGGGTGAGGCTCTGCACCCCTGCGCCTGCTCAGGTCGGCTCTGTCTACCGGCTCTTGCCCTAGGCATCAAGCCAGAAGCCCCTGGCAGGTCTCTTGCCTAACACACTAGGTCTCCAGAGCTCTGCTAGTATCCACCGATCCTGGCCAGTCAGAAGAGGGTAGTTTTCCAGAGCCACTGGAATGGGGTTAAATCTGAGACCTTGGGGGCTGGGGTGGGGGAGAAGCAGAAAGGCTAGCCAAGGAGCCAGGGAACCCCGTTTGAGTTTTACCTCAGTCACCATCCCTATGTCACCCAGGCCCAGTCTGATTCTTGGAATTGTTTTCTGAATACAAAGCCCAGGGTCCCTCACAACCTCCAGTGATGGTCTTTAGGATGAGAGTAGTGGCTACAGATGCTGACAGCAGGAGGCCGGGGTGACTCCAAGGGGCTGGGTTTTGAGGCTGACCACCAGAAGGAGCCTGTGGGTAATGCAGCCCGCAACATCTCTGGGCCCTTAGGGAGCACACAGAGGCCTCTTCCTCAGGGGTCTTGGCCAGAGGGTTGGGCATGCTCAGACCAACAGGCCACTTTGCAGAAGCACCAGGCTTGGCAGACAAGCTTATGCCTAGCCTCTGTGCCCGGCCACTGAGGGCAGGGCCTCTGCAGAGTGGCTTATTTGGGATGCCTGGCAAGTCACCGGCCCCGGGCTGCGGGCCAGCCTGCAGCCCTGCGGAGGTGGCCTCATTAAAGGACTCATGGTCCAGTGGGCAGGGCATCAGACTGGACATCTGGAGGTTTGGGGCCGGGTCCAGCTTGCTGCAGCTTTGCTGGGTGACCTTAAGCAGATTACTCGGCCTCTCAGTGCCCCACCTGCCGCCTGCCTTCTTCCTGTCTGGCAAGGTTTCCTGGAGGGAATATTAATGGGGTAACTTCAGAGAAGCCTGGATTCTACAGAGCCTCACTCTGAGCCATTCCTGTCATGCCAGGGGTGGGTGGGGTCACCGGGAGTCTTCCTGCTGATGAAAGGGCACTACCACCCAGGCCTGCAACAAGGTGATGGATGGACCCTCGAAGGAGGCCGTGGCATCAGAGCAAGCCACAAAAATTCTTTTTCTACAGTGGGAGAATTGGTCCAGGATCCAGAACCATGGAGATATGGCTGGGCTGGAGAGATCTGAGCATCTGGCCTCCCGCGTCTTCTTGTTCTCTTCTAAGCTGTTCCCTCCAGCCTCCCTTTCCAGACCCAGCGAACCCCTTCAATGAAGAGCAAGGGGATGGATCGGAGGCGGCTGAGAGCACTTGCTGTGTGCAAGCCCTAAGATTCGAGTTTTGAGTCCTAGCACCAACGTAAAACCTGGGTGTGGCTACATGTGTGTGCAGTGTCGGCACTGGAGTTGAGGAGGGCTGACATAGGGGGAGGGCTGGTGCTTGCTGATAGCCAGACTTGTCAAGGCTGAAAGGAAGCAAAAAGCAAAGCAAGCAAACAAACCAACCAATCCCCGTGAGATCCAGGTTCACTGTGAGACCCTGTCTCAAGTGAATAGCACAGAGGGTGATAGAGCAAACACATGAAGTTCTCCTATTGCCTCTATTTACATGGGCGCGTGCACACACACACACACACACACACACACACACACACACACACACACAATTATGTCCCTGCAATGAACATATCCTTGGTGGTCTTCTGTCTTGCAGGGAATCAGGCTCCTCCTCTGGTGTCTGACCCCTCTCTGCAGCCTGCTCGGCTGTATTCTGTTCACCGCGCACCAAAACTTACCGACTGACAGCTGATCTCGGGACCTCCTACACTCACACAGGACCCCAAATCTGCCCATGTTGGGCCTGCTGCCTGGAAGGACTCCTCATAACGCCTCCAGGGTGGATTGATCACCCTTTCTGACTATAGCCATACCTCCTCTCCACTTGGCTCCTGTTCTAAACTGTTCCCAGGGACACAGCCTGGCTCCTTCCTCTTTGGCCCAGAAGCATACTCTTATGAGAACACCACAGATCAGGCCTACCCTCCAGCACAGTGCTATTCCAGGATAGACCCGGGCTTGGCTGCAGGAGATGCTGTCTAGATGAGCACTGAGAAAATGCCCAAGAAGTCAAGGCACACATCCTGGCCCCTCGCTTTCTGTAATCTCCTTCTTACTTCCAGAACCCTCGAACTATGCCTGATAGTGCTTTGTTCAAAGAGCAGCAATTTGCCCAGGCTTCTCCTATTGTTCTGAGGCCTTCTGGGATAACTAGTGATGTCAACTTGACGGGGTCTAGAACCACCTAGGGGACAAGCCCCGAGGCCTGTCTGTCATCTAGGCAGCACCATCCCTTGGTTTGGAGCCCTACACTGACTGCATTAAAGGAGAAAGTGAGCTCAGCCCCAGCATCCATCTCTCTCTTCTTCCTGACTATGGATGTACGTGATTAGCTAGCTGCCTTGGGCTCCTGCAGCCATGCCTTCCCCACCACTACAAACTGTTACCACAAACTGAGCCAAAGCAAAACCCTCTTCTCTTCCATTGGCTTTTGTCAGTCATTTTGTGACAGTGATGACAAAAGAAATTTATTTGAAGTCACACCTGGCACTGCAGGTCTAGTCTGGGCCCATTGACATGAAGCTCCTGTTTCTCATAGGTATGACGTGATTCAGATACTTGTGCATGTTCCTGATGGGAGGTGCTGGCCAGTGGGCTCCAAGGACATGGATTTCTCTGCCTCTCCAATGCTAAGAATAGATATGCGCCACCATCCATCATGCCTGGCTTTTATGTAGATGCCGGGAATCTGAACTCGGGTTCTCCTGCTTACATGGCAAGCTCCTTGTGGACTGAGCCATCTCCCCAGCCCTAGCCTCTCTTCTTCACTGAGCACCAAGACAATAGTGATAATGATTATAGCTGTATTATTTCCTGCTTCCTGTAAGCTTGCTTTTTTTTTTTTTTTTAGGTTCGCAGTACATTTACTCCTGCAAGCAACCTCACCACTGACACATATCTAAGGGAACCAGGGCTCAGATAGATTAAGTGGCTTGCCTGGGGTCACACAACTGGTAGAAGTGGAGCTGGGAGCCAAGTCCAGTGCTGTAAAGCACGAAGCTCAAGCTCCCACCCCCACCAACATCTGCTCTCCCCTCCAAAGCCTGCCAAGGCCGCTCGCAGGCATGGCATCGGCACAGTTGCGAAAGGCCAAGAAAGGATTTCCTGGACGACTCTTTTCCCTTGGCAGTGGTATTTTAAGCAGTCTTCACAGCCTACCCCAAAGTAGGCTCAAGGGTGGGATTTCAGACACCAGGATTATGTAATGTCAAGCACTCACAGTCATACCTACGGCCAAACGCCCACAGTGGACGTGCCCAGTTCATCCTTTCTGCACCTCACCATGGCTAAATGCCCACTCTGAACATGCCCAGTTAATCTTTCCTCTCCTTCACCACGGCTCGATTGAATAAGACACATTTTATATTGTTGCGTACGATGGTTAATCTTGCCTGTGAGCTTAATTGGTTCTGAACTCAGCTAAGGGACACACCTCTGGGTGGGTTTATAGGGGCATTTCCAGGAAGAACTCACTGAGGGGAGAATACCCTCTGAAAGAGCAAGTGGCACTTTTGGACAGTAGCCCAGATACAGAGAGGCTCAAGGGAAGAACAGTGTTATCTGCCTGTCCAAACTTCTTGCTGGCAGGCGTGTCTATACTGCCATCCTCGTTGCTGCCGCAGCTGCCTGCATCCTACACTGACATTAGACCCCAGCCTCTTCTGACTCCAGTGCATCTCTGGGCAGCCTCCAGGCCTTCAGCATCACATCAGGACCACTGAGATTTGGAACTTGGTGGACTGACAGCTACCAGGCTCTCAGCTTTTCCAGTCTGCAGATGGCCACTGTTGGACTGTCCATCCCTTTATAATACGTGTTTGTCTTGACAGTGCTGTTCCTCCTGAGAACTCTGACCCACACAATGTGTCGATTAGCTTTCTTCACCGTGACAAAACATTGAGAAAATCAACTTATAAGGAAGAATGTTTTTATTTTGGCTTGCTCTTTCGGAGACATCAGTCTATGGTGACTTGATCCTGTTGTTTTGGGCAGGTGGCAAGGCAGTTGGTCATGGTGGGAGCACGTGGCAAAGCAAGCTGAACATCATGGTGTGGGGAAGACAAAAGAGAGACACTCTCCCAATGCCCCTCCAAAACCACAGTCAGTGGCCCGACTCCTTCTGCAAGGTCCCTCCTCTTAGATGCCTCACCACCTCCCAGTCATGCTACAGGCTGCAACTGATGCCCAACCCATGAGCCAAACTAGAGCAACTGACCTTTTCAAAGGTTGCCTTGAGGGACAAGGGCCAGAAATAAAAAGGTGAGAGGCTGGAGAGATGGTTCAGCAGTTAACAGCACTGACTTCTTATTCAGGTTCTGTTCTTGGCACCTTCATGATGGCTCACAACCATCTGTAACTCCAGCTGCAGGGATCTGATGCCCTCTTCTGCCGCCCTCAGGCATTGCATGCATGTGGCACACAGATATGCATGCAGGCAAAACACCTGTACATATAAAATAATTTTTAAAAACTTAAAGAGCTGATTAAGATCTTTACGTTCATATTATATTGACTGTCTTCCGATTTGTCTCCAGATTCAATACAATCCAACTGAAAGCGTTATTGGGACTCTTTAAACATAGAAAATGCACAGGAGTTAGAAGAGTACAAATTGGCTTGGGGTGGGGGATTGGGGAGACAGCTTAGTGAGCACAGCACTGTCCTGTAAGCACAAACACAAAAGGCTGAACACGGCGCTACACACTTACAATTCCCATGAGGTGGCGACAGGTGGGTTGTTGGTGCTTACTGCCAACCAGCCTTGCTACTCAGTGAGTTTCAGGCCAGTGGAAGGCCCTATCTCAAAAAGGTTGACTGCATCCTAAGGAATATCCTCTGGACTCCACAAGCACACTCCCCCAAAACTATATGCACATGCATGCATATTTACATGTGTACAACATGCTCACACACACACCGGGTAGGGATGGGGAGATGATGCTTCCCGTTTGCTCATTTTTACTCATTATAGAACACTGGTTCATGGAACAGTGCTACCCATATTCAGGACAGTTTTTCTCCTCTCTGGTAATCTTCTCTGGATGTGCCATCCTCACAAACAGACCCAAAGGTATAATTCACTAAAGTTCTAGGGAAATCCAATCAATCTGACAATCAAAGTTAGCCATCATGAGGTCTCCTCACTCCTGATGCCAGTTTTCTCTATCAGTTTCTTATTGCTGTGATGGGACAGGAAGCAACTTAAGGAAGAAGTCTAGTACAGCTGTCCATTGTGACAGGGATGGCATGGCAATATTTGGTTTTGTGGTAGCAGGGACATTCGGGTAGGACTTTTCACCTCTCCATGTCTTATCAGAACACGGAACAGAGGCCAGGAAGACAAGTTGAGACTATAAATCTCAAGGCCCACACCCAGTGCCTCACCTCACCTTCCGTGACCCCACAAGATAGCCACAGAAGCTGAGGCCAAGTGTTAAAACACATGATCCTACAGGGATAGATATTTCTTTTTTTAATATTTTTTACTTATTTTTATGTATATGAGTGCCCTATCTGCATGTACAGCTGCATGTCAGAAGAGGGCATTAGATGGTTGTGAGCCACCACATATGGTTGCTGGGAGTTGAACCCATGACCTCTGGAAGAGCAGACAATGCTCTTAACCTCTGAGCCATCTCTCCAGCCCCAGGGATGGATATTTCATGTTCAAACACGGCATACCTTATACCAAACAAAGTCTAATGGTCACAGACAAACGATAGAAAGTCTAGGGTTCAGAATAATATGACCGACATTTCAAAAGAGGAAGAAGAGAGCTTTCCAGACACAGTTCTTTGCTGTCTTCTAGACATGACATGACTATTATGGTCATGAACTCATTGCAGCTGGAGTGACATACACAAGACCTGTACAAGGTCAAGCCAACCCAGTCAGCCAACATCCCACCAGGTCCAGCATAACGGACTCAGTGAGTTACAGGGGACATAATGGGGAGGAGGGACATATCAGGGTGTCTAAGGGACCAGAAGAGGGAAGCTGGAGTAGATATCATCAAGATATGTTGTCCACATGTATAGAATTGTCAAAGAATAAACGAAAGATGCTCTCTCTGTCTCTGTCTGTCTGTCTGTCTGTCTGTCTGTCTGTCTGTCTGTCTGTCTGTCTCTCTCTCTCTCTCTCTCTCTCTCTCTCTCTCTCTCTGTTTTCTGAAATAGTATTTCTCTGTGTAGCCTTGGATGTCCTGGAATCATGTTGTAGACCAGGCTGGCCTCAAACTCAGAGAGATCCACCTGCCTCTGTTTCCCCCTAGTGCCAGGATTACAAGCATGTGCCACCATGCCTGGCTAAGATATTCTGTTTTTAGAAGTTCTCACAAAGAAATGATAAATGTTTAAGAGCATGGATCTGCTAACTACTATAATACCTTGATCTGAACTATACAGTGTATCCAACTTCAAAATATCATCTTTCACCCCCGGACATGTGAACAATTTACTGTGTTGATGGGTATACAATTTTAAAAAGCAGACCACAGAAGTAAATATAAAAGCTAAGCTCAAAAGCCATCTAGAAGAATGCAAATATTTCTCAGTTACAGCACAAAAGCGTGTCATGTGAGGGGGAAAAGTTGATAAACTAGATTTCACCAAAATGAAAATTCCTGGGCTTGGAAGATGGCTAAGTGGTTAGTGTTTCCCAGGCAAGAATAAGACTCTGAGTTTGAATCCTCAGAACGCACATAAAGGCAGCCTGTGGTAATTAGTATGTCTGCAACCCCAACACTCCTACAGTGAAACAGGAGGCAGAGTTAGGGTAATGCCCAGAAACTCACAGGCCAGCTAGCCTGGCGCCTGAAGCTGTGAGCAGCAAGAGGCCCTGCTTCAAAACAAGGAGGAAGGGGCAGGTCCCAAGGCTGTCCCCTGACCTCCACACATCCCATGGCACACATGTTTGAGCACAGGCATACACACAGGGAAATCACACACACATACACAGAGAGGGGGGAGGGAGAGAGAGACAGAGAGAGACAGAGAGAGAGAGACAGAGAGAGAGAGAGAGAGAGAGAGAGAGAGAGAGAGAGAGAGAGATCACATAGTGGGGTACTAGAGGAGAAAAGAGAAAGAAAATGCAAGTTCTTAGTGAACATGGTGGCACATACCTGTAACCTTAACATTTGGGAGGCAGAGGCAGGAGGATTTCAACTTTAAAGGCTAACCTGGGCTATATATAATGAATGCCAGTCCCAGAAAAGAAGTAAATAAAGATAGCTGAAAGTAAATAAATTATTTTAAAACTAAATTGAAAAGAAAACCCTTTGCTCCTGAGAAAACAACAAAGAGTTGAAGTCCTGAGTGAGGCTAGAAGCAGCAGCGATGGAGAGCAGCAGAGATGGCAGGTAGCTGGTCACAGGCGGAGCTTGTCACTTCTATTAATGTCGCTCACTCGCAGGCCACAGCCTCTGCCCCACAGGGGAGGAAACTGCATGTGGGACTATTGCTCTTAGCAAGAAAGCAAATATGCAAGCAGAGCTCCCAACGGCTGCGAATCCCCTTCCCTCTACTTCCCCACCTTCTAAGAGGATCCAAATCAGCTCAAGAGAAGAGAGCACACGTGGGCACTGAAGAAGTTTCTACCAAGTAAATGTCCCAGGTATTAAAGTGAGCCAGAGTGACCGACAGGGCTGGAACAATGGCGTCAGTGATAAGAGCACCTGCTTGTTGCTCTTGCAGAGAACCCAGGCTTGGTTCCCAGGACCCCCATAGTGACGCACAACCATCCGTAAGGCCGGTTCTGAACTCCGAGAGCACCAAACATGCATGTAATGCACATACACACATGCAGTCAAAATATTCATACATGTAAAATACAAATACATAAGTCTAAAAGGTGAGTGCTTCTATGCTGATGAGAGCTTAGTGGGTACAGGAGCCTGCCATCAAACCTGAGGACCTGAGTTCAATCCCTGGGATCCACATGGTGGGAGAAGAGAACTGACTCCCCTAAGCTGTCCACTCATATGCACACGTCCTAATGCTACACATACAACAAATACATACACACACATATATACACACACATACATACAGCATACATACATACATAATACACATGCACATACATACATATATACATACACATATTCACACACTCACACATACATACCTACGTACATACATACATACATACATGTATTTTTAACGAGAAAGTGCACCCCCTACCAATGCCAGCCTTTGGACTGTCTCAGAGATTTGGGGGGATATCCCTAAGCTGACAGCCCAGCATTGGCAAGTATAAGGGTCACACACACACACAGGGCCTGCCATTCCTCTGGGCTCATTGATGGTTTTAGAAGCCAAAAAATAGAGAAAGGAAAAGAACAATAAAGAGGAGCAGGAGAAGGGAAGGGAAGAAGAGGCAGAGGTGGAAAAAGGGAATGCCTCAGAAGAAAGGACACAGCACCGAGACCTAATCAAGGCTGGGAAAGGGACACAGGAAGCCATCAGGGAGGACAGCAATGGACCCAGAACCTCAGAACTGGGCAGCAAGTTAGGTAATAAATACCAATCAACTCAGTGTGAAGATGAGTGCAGATCAACTCTGGTGGTAAAGGTTTTAAATTTGTATTTAAAATAAAGGGGGGATCACATCTAGTGGGAAAGAGGACTGCTATCGATTAGCAATGTCTGCCATGGATGAGCACTGAGGAATGAGGTATGCATGCTGTACGTTCCACTCGCACCAGAACCATAGATCCTGTGAGGCCTGTTCAGTTTCCTGTCCCTAGATGATGACATCTGTTTGCTTGGTTCAAGAATTGCTATTAAAATGACATTTCCATTAATAGAGTCAGTCTAGTTATCTTTACATCAGGAACAAGGAAAACTTCCGGCCTTACAGACTACCTCATCTGTCACACTTAAATGTCAGTGCTCGGAACACTTAGCCCTCTGAGTGTGTTGGAGTGGTTCGGCCTAGAGCAGAGGACTTAGGAATGGTACAGAGGGGTGCCAGGGATGGTCAGTCGAACAGGTTTTGAAGGGTCAGAAGCGTGGGTCAGCTGGCTCAGCAAGGAAGGAGGTAATAACCTCAGAGGGCTTAGAATTAGTACACTGTTTAGGTCAGGGAGCCCTCCAGATGGTTCGGTTTCATTCACCCAACTAGCCAGGCTCTGAAACAGACAGGCACCTAAGCAAAGCTGGGAGCGCCCCGTGCAGCCCGGTCCTGAAGGAGTGGGGGCTTCTCACCTGCTCATCACATCTGCTCCCACATCTCTTTGTGTAGTGCCTATAAAAGATGACTCAGATGGCAAAGCGGTTGTGTGAGGATCTGAATTCAATTCCCCGGGACCCATGTACAAAAACCGTGTATAGGGCTGAGAGGCGGCTCAGTAGCAAAGCACTTCCTTGCATGTGTAAGGTGCTAAGTTCAATTCCAAGCACACACACACACACACACACACACACACACACACACACACACACCAATCAAACAAAAACAAAAGCAAAAACCAGGAATGGTTCCCATGCCTATACTCCCAGGCACTAGGAGACAGTTTCCTAGGGCTTACTGAACAGCTAGTCAAGCAAAATTGACAAGTTGCAGGTCCGTGAAAGACACTGTCTGAAAAAACAAACAACAACAAAACCTACAGGATGGATGGCAACTGAAGGAAACTATAAAAACAGCCCAACATAAACCTGTAAATTTAGTTCAGATATCAATATCATGAGACTTGTGTGTGCATGTGGGGGGGGGGGAGAGAGGGAGGGAAGGAAGAGGGAGAGGGAAAGGGAGAGGGAGAGGGAGAGGGAGAGGGAGAGGTAGGATGGTGCCCACACAGGGTGCCTACTGCTAAGCAAACCCTTTCCTTTGAATACCCCAGTGATGTGATCAGGGAGGAGGATGTGTTCTCCAGTGCAGGCCCTGCAGGCTCAGTATTGAAACTGTGATGACAAGATGGCAGTGACATCTTCTCTTCAGGACTCCACACCTCTTGGGACAGTAGAGATTAGGGTGTTGAGGGTGCAGTCAGCCAGTCCTCTTTGGATCTTCAGTGTTGTAAGGACCCCTACATTACAGTACTGCTGGGCCCAAATATGCCTACCAAGAGGCCAGTAGCGTTGATGTTACCTGGACTTTCTCCCACCTGGACATGAGGCCACTATGACTCCACAGGGATCCCTGGAGGGGCCTGGTCCCTGCACTATACCTGGCTGGGCACCGCTATTGGCATATAAAGTCATGGCACGTTCGCTTTATTTGCCAATCTGTTGACTGTGCCCTCCTTGGCCTTCAAGTTCTATTCATTGGACAGTAAACACGTTTCCTAGCAACCAAATGTCAATATCAACAAAAGGCTGAGATGAAGTTGTTAATCTGGGTGAGACTGACAGCGGGGCCAAGACACTCTGTGCGACGTTCTTCCTTGCATTGTCTGACACTTAGCCCTGGTCCACAAGGGAATTGATGCTCAAAAGACCCCACATCTCCCTCCACTATGAAAACTAAATGAAGTGTGCGCGGCAGGCAGCAAAAAGGCCCCAGGGCTGGCTCCCCTAGGGATCTTGCTTGTCTTTTTTTTTTCTTTTCTCCCCCCAGGGCCCCAGCTCATGGGTAAGAATGCTTCTCCGGCCTCTGTGACTGCTAATTTCCAGGAACAACATAGGACACTCCAGGGTCTATCCCCCGCACTCAAGGGGACATGCCTCCCACTCAATCTCTTTTGAGACCTCAGGTGAGGCAAGGCTGATGAGGCTGCTTCTGGGAAGCAGCATTGTGCCAGGCCAGAGCAGCCAATAGCCACTGTAGTCTATGACTGACCACATGGCAGGTGCTGTGAGGTGCAGGGTAGGCTATGCATCAACAAGGGCCAAGGCCATAAAGCCCAAAGTGCAAAGAGCACTAGGGAGATAGCTCAGTCAGAAGAGTGCCTTCTTCCCTTGTGTAAGGGCCTGGGTTTGACTCCTAGCACTGTATAAACTGGGGGCAGCAGTTTGGCACCAGAGGAAGCAGAGGCAGGAAGATGCAAGTTCAAGTCCATCCTTGACTGCACATTGAATTTGAGGCTAGTCTCAGACACATAAGACTTTGTCTCCAAAAAAAAAAAAAATACAGAGGACACAGGCAGCCAGAGGTGGACCCTCATCTAGAGCAATGCAGACATTGGAAGGACAGCGTTAGTGGGCACGGATACAAAGTCCCCAGTATAGCTAGAATGTTCTTTCTATTTGGAGAGCTGTGGGAAGGCTGGCGTTTCCAGGATGGAGGTAAGGAGAAGACGGAAGTCTGAGGACAGCCTATAGGTCCAGGACTTCCTCGAATTTCCTTCAAAGCGGAGACGCTTTAGGGGTGCAGGGTTTGCAGAGGAGGATGCTGTGGTCTGGGTGGCAGCAGAGAAGCCAGTAGATTGCCATCCAGGTGGTGTAGGAGTTAATGGAGGTACCACCCTGTGGCTAGTGGGATAGGCGTGCGAGAGATGTATCCTGAACAGGGCTCAGTCAGGAGCCCAAAGTCTAGGATCCAGGGCTGGCCACCAGCTAAGCCTAAGCCTTTATGCTCTGCGCCCTTGGGAACACATCTTCTCCACCAGCTCTGCTCTCCTGCATACCAGGTGGCAGGTAACGCTGTTCGAAATGGGAACACAATATTGGAGACAGACACAACTGGCTTCTAAGCTTGACTGTACCATTTACTAGCTGTGTGACCCTGAGTAAGTTCCATAAGCTCTCTGGGCCTCAGCATTCTCCTTTAAAATAGGCCAAGTTGACCTGCGGCATTCCAGCACTGGTGGCCAGGCCTTTCCCAAGGATGTGTTCCACCACTGGCTGACCCTGTCTGGGGATCCCTTCGACAACAGCAGCCACCCCAGCCAAGTGGTGGCTGAGACTCACAAGTGCAAAGGCCTGAAGGAGGCATGCCAGCGCTGGACAACTTCCTGGCCAGGCTGTAGGTGGCCTGGTACAGCCATACCCTGTACAGTACGCACCTATCAGAAGACGCCTTGAGACTGTCCCTAAAGTGCATCACTAATGGTTGCTGGGGCCACTCTGCCATTGCTCAGCGCTAACACTTGAAGCTGATTCTAATTATTTTGGAATTCCAAGGAAGTAGAATTACTTTCTGCGGGGACTGGCCTGGAGGACTATGGGGTAGGTGGGACACAGCTTTTCATCATTTTCATAGGGAAACACCATGTGTCCAAAAGCCTAAATAAATTTATTTGGAGGTTTATGGGGTCTGTGGCCTGGATGGAGTTCCCCATAGGAGGATGCCTCCTGGAAGACGGGTGACCTACAGTCACGCCTGCAACCCTGGCTATGTGAGCCATTAGAGTAATAAATTTAACTGGTTGATCAAAATAGATGGCTGGATAGATAGATAGATAGATAGATAGATAGATAGATAGATAGACAGACAGATGATAGATAGGGCAAATAGATGAGAGAGAGAGATATGATAGAGTAGGTAGATAAATGATGATAGATAGATAGATAGATAGATAGATAGATAGATAGATAGATGATACACACACATACATACATACATATATACAGACATACATAAATACATAAATACATAGATAAAATGGGATGAGCATCTACTCCTGTGTTTGTTCAGGAGTGCCAACCATTAAGCTAGATGAAAGCCAGATACTGTTCTCATAGGAAAAGAAGCCTGGACCACCATGAGCAGTGCCAGTCAGGGTGAGCTACCCTCTCAAGAAGCCTTCAGTCCCCCCTGGGCCTCCCTGAGGAAGAGTGGAGGCAGCAGAAGTGAAGAGTCTTGCAGGAACTGCTGGCGGGATAGATGAACACAGGTGAGGGTTAAAGACCCCTGTATAGGAAGCCCTACCCCACATGCTATGTCAGCCTGGACAAGTCCCCCTCCTCTCAGTCTTTCTTTCAACACCTGAAGAGATATAAGATTGGGATGGATGGCTTTTGCCTTGCCCTGCAAGGAGAAGGATGCTCCAGGGTGGAGCTGGGAACCCAGAAACTTCCGTTTTCATGCGTTATTACAGCCATGTTCCAAAGTGACCTTTCTGAGTATCTCTCAAAAGCCAGCACTTCCCTCAGAACAGCAATCTCAGGAATTAGAAGGTTCCAGAGACATTAACAGACTGATGGAATGTTCCTTCCAATTGTCCAGACACAATTTCCTTTTTAAAAAATTAAATCAGTTTAGGCCAGGCTGGCCAAGATATGTTGGTGAGGATGATCTGATAACCCTGCCTCCACCTTGTAAGTACAAATATATGGACATGCAACACTATGCGAGGTTTATGGGGTGCTAGAGATGGAATTCAGGGCTTTGTACATGCTAGGCAAGCATTCTACCAACTAAACTATAGCCTCATGTCCATGCACAAGTTGGAAGAGTCTTTTAAAATAACTTGTTTGATTACTTAAAGATAAAAGTGAAGTTAGCATGCCTTCAGTACCCTTCTAACCTGTGAGTCTGAAATGGGGCAGCCTGGCATTATGTCATACTGAGACAAGCCAGTTTGACACAGAGGTGATTGTAATAGTTACTACTGTCACATATGAGAAGCTACAGTCCTGAAGTCAAACAGCCGATCTTGGAGGGAAGCTCATTACAAATTAGGAAGTTTCTAAAAGGAGACTGGTTGAGATTCAGGAAGCAAACAACTCCCAAGGCTTAGGAAGTCCCTGAAACCTACCAGATATGCCAAGTTTTTCCTTCCCCAAGGTTATATAAGCAGTAAGTAGTAGCGGAAGAGTGGAGAGCCCCCTGACTGTCAACCTGTAGGCAAATAATGCAAAGCCCTTTCCGGTTCCAAGTTTCATGAGTCATCGTTCCTGCTGAGTTTGCTTTTGGTGATGCGGCAGCCTCTGAGTCATTCTTGCTCCTGTAAGTAACTCCTCACCCATATTCCTTTCCTGTAAGTAAGTCCAGGAAACTCATCAGTTCACTAAGTTGGACTTTGGTGGTATTACTTTAGTCTCTCTTCAGTTCCCCTATCTGGGATGAGCAGAATGTTTGTTGATGCCTCCCCAGGAAGAGTCACACAACAGCTGCCCAGGTTCCCATATACTATAGGGGCCATAAAGCTCCCTTTGAAACCAATTTATTTAATAAACAAGGCAGACTAATTCTCATGGGGAAAAAATAGTGTGTGGGAACACGAAGTTTTAAATCACTTCTGAGCTTCAAAATGGTAGATTTGTGAGACCCAACCTACCAGATAAATACAGCAATGGCTTGTGTTTATTGAAAACTTGCTGTGGCTAGCACTGTTCTGAGTACTTTACAGGAAGTGCCTCATGTAGTCCTTGAACACATAGAGGGTAGTCAGACAACATTATCATTCTGCGTCCATCTGTGAGGGACCAGCTTTGTGACTGGCTGGCAGATGTCTCTTGGTTGTGCCATTTTCTTCCACTGTTTCCTTCAGCTCAGCCCCTAAGCATATATGATTGTTGTCAAGTAAGAAGCCATCTCAAGGCTGGAGAGATGGCTCAAAGGTTAAGAGCACCATCTGCTCTTCTAAAGGTCCCAAGTTCAATTCCCAGCAACTACATGGTAGCTTACAACTACCTGTAATGAGATCTGGTGTCTTCTTGTGGTGGGCAGGCACACATGTGGGAAGAATACTGTATAAATAATAAATAAATCTTTAAAAAAGAGAGAGAGAGATGATTTCAAGGCCAGGCGAGTGTGGTCTACATAGAGGATTCGAGGCCAGCCAGGGCTACATAGCGAGACTCTATCTCAAAACAAAACAAAAAAGAAGCCATATCAAGTGACTGGTGTAGAAAGGAAGTTAAAAGTGACAAAGGACTGGAAAAGTGGGAGATTTGTGCTGGTTAACACCCACCATCCAGGCTTGTCCTGTCCCACCACAGCTTCATCCTTGAATAGCAAGAACAAGGGAATGGGACAGGGGACAAGGCTCAGTTGGCTGCCTAGCATACAAGAGGCCCTGGGTGCCACCCTCAGATTCACATAAAACTGGGCATGGTGGCACATGCCTGTCATCCCACTACTGAACATGTTCAGTCAGGGGAACCGGAAGTTTAAGGTTGTGCTTGACCGCATAGCCAAAGTGCAGCCTGGGCTACATGCGAGCCTGACTCAAAAGACAAAGAAAAAGACCAGAGGGACAGAAAGTGTGGGGTGATTTGTGCCATGAAAGGCATTTTAGTTTCTTTTCTGCTCCTATGACAAAACATCATGAATGACTAAGGCAACTTATGGAAGGAAGAATTTATTTGGGCTTACGGTCCCAGAGGGATGAGAGTCCTTTGTGTCAGAGAAGCATGGCACGGACAGCAGGCATGGCCGCAGGATCAGGTGGTTGAGAACCCACATCTTCAAACACAAACAAGGAGCAGAGAGGGCAAACTGAAAGTGGTACAAGGTTCTTAACCTCAAAGACACCCCCCCCCATGACTTCCTCCAGCAAGGCTGCACCACGTAAGCCTCCCCAAACAAAGCCACTAACTGGAGACCAAGGGTTCAAGGTATTATGAGGCCTTCAGGGACATGCAAATGCCACAGAAAACAATCATACTAACAGAAATCCAAACGGGCTCAGAATCAGAACCTGGTAAAGATTGATGTCCATGGCCCAAAGCACATCTCTCAGCAGGTGGCGATCAGTCACACCTAAAGCACAAAGTCCATCGCACAGCTGAGAGAAAAGCGGCTGGGATGAAGAGAAGGCCTGGTGGGTAGCACACCTGCCTCGTGCAAGCATGAGGACCGGAGTTCAGATCCCAGCATCCGTTTAAAAAGCTAGGCATGGTGACAATCCCCTGGAATCCACTGGGAAGATGGAGAAAGAAGGATCCTTGGAGCTTATCACACAGCCTCCTTAGCCAAACCATGAAGCTCCAGGGACATTGAGAGACTCTGTCTCAAAACAAAACAAAACAAAACAAAACAAACACCAGAATTCATGTCAGAGTCAGTCCCTGCTCTCCACATAACTGTGGAGAATGTCCTGTCCATTGGGTAGATCAGAGTAGGGGTTTGATCTTTACTACTTGTATTGTCCTTGGTTAGTGCAATAGTTTGAGCAACCCCCCTGGGCCCCGATCCACCCATCACGATGTTCTTCTTGTAGGTTTCTAGGACCACCTCCCCTTGGTGAGGAGGCCTGATGGCACTCAAAGAAAGAATAAGCAGGCTACCAAGATGAGACTTGATAGCCTATGACCATATAGTGGGGGATCACCCTCGGTCTTAGACCTAGGGGAGGGGAATAGGGTGAAAGCGGGAGGGAGGGAGGAATGGGAGGATACAAGTGATGGGATAACAATTGAATTGTAATCTGAATAAATTAACAAAATTAAAATTTAAAACAACACAAAACAAATAAAAAACAAGTTGGAAAGTCACTGAAGACACTTGCCATCGGTCTCTGGTCTCTGCACAGGTACACATGTATGCC
Organism: Acomys percivali; assembly: GCA_907169655.1. Lineage (NCBI taxonomy): Eukaryota > Metazoa > Chordata > Mammalia > Rodentia > Muridae > Acomys > Acomys percivali. The sequence goes on from OU015747.1 coordinate 76,808,930, forward strand.
TGTGCACACACACACACACACAAACACATGCACAATCATACACCAACTATGCATATACATAAAGAAAAGTCTTGAGGTAATTGATGGTAGGGTTCCTGCAGCTCTGGCTAGTTGGAAGTTTTTATCACAGCATGTTAGTGAGTGGAGGGTCTGTGAGGGCTGGTCTGGCGGTAGATAAGGGATTTTTTTTTTTTGAAACTCTGAACAAGCAGGTTGTGGAAGGCAATTTCAAAAGGTCTCTGCTGTGTAGCCTGGGTGTGTGGTGGGCTGCTACTGCCTAGGTTGATTTCGGCACTCTGATGTTTGCACAATAGCAAAATCCTTTGATGCCTTTTCCCAAGTGTATCCTTGTCACTAAGTGATGTGTGACTTCCATTGATCATATTCCAAATTTATGGAGGCTCTGTGACCTTGGGCAAACACCTGCTATTCTGAACAGAGGCCAGTCTGTATCCCGAGGCTCTCTCTGTCATCTGTTGTTCCATAGCCTGGGATCCACCCATGGGTTTTTTTCAGTAAGTAGCATTGACTACCCATGGTCACAGCTTAGGAGAATGTGAAGGACAGACTTACAGGAAGGCATGGGGAGAACAAGTGAGAAGGTTTATGATGGGACAACCATCATTGTCCCACTTATGGAAGAGGGACATCATAGGGCCACAGTGTTCAGAAGGCTGCCCTGAGAACAGTCTAGTGTGAGTCCTTGGCTTCCAAGACTGAGCCATGTCCATCTGGGTAGGGCGGAAGGGCGCAGACCACCAGAGCGGAAAGGGAGAAGTGAGAATTGGTCGGTGCACACAGGACTGAGGAGGAAGTGAGAAAGATAAAGGAGGGACCTCAGATGAGATAGGGAAAGTGGGACCACAGGACAGTGGGTATAGACTCAATGGAATGGCATCCTTGCAGTTATAGCATGCACAGAACTTCGAGGTGCTTCTTCAGCTGACCAGCCAGTTCATGGGGTTCTCCTCCAAGCCAAGCCAAGTACAAAAAGGAGGGACAGCCCCAGAGGTGGTCTGTGAACTTATATTAATTCTGTCACCTTCCCCTTGGGCCCTGAGTCAAGAGAATAAAGCCAACATATCCTTCATAGCATGGCGTGGGACAGGATGCAGATGCAAGTGATAGATTGGGGTCTGGGAGCCTTTGGTAAGTCACAACAGCAAGCAAGCCTTACAACAGCAATCCCAAAGGAGGAAGGCAATGGGGACACCAGGGAGCTTGGAAGTCAAGTAGACAGCAAGGACAAAGATGGAAGTTCCGAGCCAGTTTGATTCTCAAGGTAAAACAAAGTGGTTGTCTTTGTGTGCTGTATATCCTCCACCAGTGTGCATCTTGGAGGGAGACAGCATATTAATCAATACTGACTGTGAGCTTGTAAGGATTTAGATTAGGTTAATTTAGGCGAGAAGCCCCATTCTAAATGTGGGTGGCACCATCCTGGTGTGGCTGGAATCCTGGACTGCACAAAAAGAAGGACAGATGGCCACCAGCATCACCTCTCTTAGCTTCCTGATTGCATAGCAATGTGACCAGCCAGCTCCTGCTTCCCACTACACCCTTCCTTAGGTTGACTTGTTGGGTATATTGTTACAGGGATGAGAAAGGTGACTACCACACATACACAGCTGTGAGAAAACACACAGAAAGGTTTTCAACGCTCTGACTTCGTCGTGGGACTCAGTGCAGAGGGTGGGATGGGAGACCTGGAGAGGGGATGGAGGAACAGCAAACCCTGGGGTTCAGGCTGCAGCCCAAAATGGCACTGTGTTACCCTGGCAACCAGAAGAGGTTGGCAAGCAGAGAGATGCGCTAGCTCATCCAGAAAAGTGGGCTTCATACTCTAGGCCCTGCCCTTGACTACCAGGCACTGATGGTCAGGAACGAACCCACCTCCATCCTTCCCTCAGTAGGGCACAGCACACTAAGGCGGATACTGGCCCTGTGATGGATGCATCTGGCCCAAGCAGGCTGAGTCAGATGACCCACAGCCACAGCCTGGATCTATCCAGGGTTGTAAGTCTGTAAAGGAAGGCAGGGAGCCTGGAGAGAAAGACATGTGTCTCATTCCCATGGATGTGCCTCTGGGTCCCAGGGCCCAGGAAAGGCTTGCCTGGCTGTCTCTAGTCTGGACTCTGTGGGGACCTGCACAATGGGAGAGCAAGAAGCAGAGACTGAACCAGTATCCACCGTATTCTGTGTCTGAGCCCCTGAGAAGCAACAGGGAAGAGCGAAGATGGCAAGAGTGGGCAGGAAGATAGTGGTGGCTGAGCAGGAGATAAGACCCAGCATGCACAGGGCTAGGATGAGACAGAGGATGGTAGAATGGCAGGATTGAGGAACAGTGGGAAAATTCCATCGAGGATATGTATCTGTGGGGAGAGATACGTATCTGCTTGGTAAAGGGCTAACAACACAAGTCGACTAGGACCTGAGTGTGCTTCCCCAGAGAAGCTGGACATGGTGACACATGCTTGTAATTCCTGCACCAAGGAGGCAGAAGCAGGAGGAATCCCCGTGCTTGCTGCACAGTCAGCCGACCCAAATCAGTGTGATCCAGGTTCAGTGAGAGACCTGATCCCAAAAAAATGAGGTAGAAAGTGATTGAGGCCTCGGACCTACACACACACACACACACACACACACACACACACACACACACACACA
>OU015747.1:76814122-76830591 GCA_907169655.1 Acomys percivali
GTGTGTGTGTGTGTGTGTGTGTGTGTGTGTGTGTGTGTGTGTGTGTGATGCACACTGTCACATGCACATGGCATACCACAGTGCATGTGGAAGTCAGAGAACAACTTTGGGGAGTCAATTCCCTCCTTCCACCATGTGGGTCCCTGGATCAAACTCAGGGGCGCCAGGCTTGGTGGAAAGTGCTGTCACCCACTGGGCCATCTTACCAGCTCATATAGAAGGCTCTTAGTAACCAAGTCTTCCACCGCCCCCCCCCATACGCCACTCACGTCCCCACCAGCTTCCCTGCCCCTCCCAACTTCCTCTCCTCCCTGAATAAGAAATCTCCATAAAGGAAGGCAAAGAAAGCAGGCTCTGGAGCTGGAGCCACATTATTTAGCACAGGCTTCAAGCTAACACCCAATCACAGCCATCCTTAGCCTGTTATCAGATGAGGATGGCAAGGTGCTATTCATGTAACATTCAACAGCACTTAAGACTGTCAGTCACTGACTCAGGACTCACTCACGTGACCTTGTTCGCTCTCCACAACCACCCTCAGAAAAGCAATTGTCAGTGCCATCCAGGGCCACCAGGGATAAACTAGGAGGCGCCAGGTGCCAGGTGCCAGGCGAGCCCAGGAAGTGAGACTACGAGGGTCCTTGTTCAGCCCTTCTCACCTGGGACTGAAGATAACAGTAGCAAGCTGTTGTTGGTGAGCTTTGTTCCCTGAAAAGGTCTGGTGACCTTCTAGTCCCCGCTTCAGAGCGTGGTCACATTTGAAAATGAGTTTTTGCAAATGGAATCAAAAGTAAGTCCTTGCGCAGACTCTCACCCAACTGGAGGGGACTAGAGAGGTGGCCCGATGGGTGAGGGTGCTTGCTGCTCTGCAGAGGAGTCAAGTTCATTCCTGGCACCTGTGCTGGTGACTCACAACTGCCTGTAACTCCAGCTCCAGGGGAACCCAGCACCTCTGGCTTCTGCACGCCCTTGCACTCCTATGCACACACAACTACATAGATATCCTTAATTTTTTTAAACTAATGGTTAAAACAGCTTAAAATAAATCTTAATGTTTTTGTTTAATTTTATTTATCATACCTAGAGATTTTTGGGAATCAAATGTTCTTCTGAAAACTTTTAGAAGTTTATTTTAAAAGAGAAATCATCAGTCATTTATCCTGCCTTTGCTGTATCGCCCCAGTGTAGGGAGATAGTTGATGTAATAAAGAATGATATAGAAACTTCTAGAAAATACAGAAAGACAAGCTGGGATGATGGGTCAAAAATGAGGATGTGCTGCTGGGCATGGTGGTGCATGCCTTTAATCCCAGCACACGGGAGGCAGAGGCAGGTGGATCGCTGTGAGTTTGAGGCCAGCTTGATCTACAAAGTGAGTCTAGAACAGCCAAGGCTAACACAGAGAAACCCTGTCTCCAAAAAAAAAAAAAAACAGACAAACAAACAAAAAATGAGGATGTGCCTTCAAATCCCAGAATCCCCAGGGGGAAAGCCAGGCACGGTGGTCCACACCTGTAATCCCAGACCTGGGGAGGCAGAGACTGGAGAACTTGGGGGTTCATAGCCAGCCTAGCCTACTCAGTGAGTTCCAATTCACTGAGAGACCCTCTCAAGGTGGACAGCACCTGAAGAATGACATCTGAGACCGTCCTCTAGCCTCCACACACATGTGCGTGCAACACACATGCATGTACACCTGCAGACTGCAGATATTGGAGCAAGCACACACACACACACACACACACACACACACACACACACACACACAGACAGGCCTAGGGAGACAGTTCACCACACAGGTATGAGGACATGAGTTCAGGTTCCTGGCACCCAATGCTAAAGCTGGGCGTGGCCACATGATCTGTAGCCCCAGTGGTATGGAGCAGAGGCAGGTGGGTCACTAAAGCAAATGGGCCAGCCAGTCTTGCCAACTAGTAGGCTCTGCGTTCACTAAGAGACCTGACCTACAAATGCACATGTGCTGAGAGAGAGAGAGAGACAGAGACAGAGACAGAGACAGAGAGAGAGACAGAGAGAGAGAGAGAGAGAGAGAGAGAGAGAGAGAGAGAGAGAGAGAATAAAGGCAAACGTGTTATGTGTGACTGCTAAACCACGACAGGAAAACTGAGTGAGGCATTTCAAGGACACACATCAAACCTACAGCAGCTGACAGCTTAGATGTGACCTCATATGAGATCAGCAGTTATGCACCTGCTGGTAAGATACACATAAGCAGGCAGCTCTGTCCCTGAGAGGTCACAGGCATGCTCCAGCTAAGGACCTTTCAGCCAATGGCAGGTCCCATATGTGACAATGGTCCCATAAGATGAGAATGGAGCTCAACACTGGTGTGGCTGCTGATGGTGGTGGGGAGCCCTACTGCACCCCAGCTGTAAAAGCAGAGAGTATCCACTTACACCTGCTGCATAGAGCCCCTAATGACAGTGAGTGGCTGCTACCAGTTAGTGTATTTACTGCATTGCGCCGCATTAGACTTCTAACAACGGGTGTACAATGTGCGCATTCTACTTACAAAACAAGACTGCCTCCTGTTGCGCTGCAGTGGTGGCCAAGTATAAACACACTTGTTGCTCTTGCAGAGGACCTGGATTCAATTCCCAGCACTTACATGGTGGCTCACAGCCATCTGTAGCTCCAGTGTGTACACACAGTACATGTGCTTACTTACAGGCAAGCAAGCTATTTACAAATAAAATAAAATGGATAAGTAAGAAAAAAACTGGGCATGGTGGCACACACCTTTAATCACAGCACTCGGGAGAGGCTGCAGGTCTCTGAGTTCCAGGCCAGCCTGGTCTACAGAGTGAGTTTCAAGACAGCCAGAGCTACACAGAGAAACTCTGTCTCAAAAGTGAATGTGATATGATACATATGATATGATATGATATGATATGATATGATATGATATGATATATGATAAAAATAAATTTAAAAAAAAAAGAAAGAAAGGCTTGGTGTGATGCCATGCATACTCCCAGTACTGCTGAGGGAAAGCCATGGGGATCCTGGGGACTCACTGCCTAGCTAGTCCAGTCTACTCAGTCAGTGAGAGACCGTGTCTCAGACAAAAATGTAAAAAGTATAAAGTGGCAGACATAAAGGCACAACTAGTCAAATGCAGAGAACTGACTGTGGTGTGCCCAGCCTTTGCTAATGTATCAACAGCACAGAGTGCTGAGAGGATCGGTCTTCCCTGGAAATGATGCCCCACCAAGTGGTCAGCCCTCAAAACCATACATACAAGCAGAACTAATGGAGTCGGAGGGTTGCATCTATGTGTTTACTCGTGTGTGTGTGTGTGTGTGTGTGTGTGTGTGTGTGTGTGTGTGTGTTAAAGAATAAAAGGTCATGAGTTGAAAGGGAGTCTGGGAGCATGAGAAGAGTTGGAGGGAAAAGCAGGAGGGAGGGAATAAAAACTAGGCTGCAGATGGACAGGACATTCTCCACCGTTGAGTGGAGAAGGAGATCTGACTTTCACACAAACTCTGGTGCCCCATATTTGACCATGTCCCTTGGATGGAGACGCCTGGTGGCACTCAGAGGAAGGATAATAGGTCACCAAGGAGAGACTTGATACCCTATGAGCATATACAGGGGGAGGAGGTCCCCCTCAGTCACAGACATAGGGGAGGGGAGTGGGGGGGGAAGAGGGAGGGAGGGAGGATACAAGGGATGGGCTAACAACTGAGATGTAATATGAATAAATTAATTTTTAAAAAAACCATATGACCTTGGAAAAGGTAAAAAAAAAAAAAAAAAAAAAAAAACTAGGCTGCACCTGAGCCATGGCAGCTGAGGCTGTCCTCTGGTGTCCAAGCATGCACACACGAGTATATGTACACTATTAAAGATAAAAATCCCTGCAGAGAGCGTCAATCGAAGGCAGTGTGGTTATAAGAAGCCATGTCTGGGACAACGGGAGAAATACCATAGGATTGGTTGTAAGTGACATTAAGAATTCATATGCTTAGGTCTGACAGTAACGCTGTGGACTTTTAAGGCACATTCTCATCTTTTAGAGATGCATATTTAAGTATGTGTTCCAATTAGCTTTTTTTTTTTTTTTTTTTTTTTTTTGCTTGCTTGTTTTTTTTTGGTTGGTTGGTTGGGTTTTTTTGTTTTTTTGTCAATTTGATACAAGCTAGGATCATCTAGGGAGAGGCAACCAGTATCACCCCTGGGCAGGCAGTCCTGGGGTAAGAAAGTTTCTGCCACTAGGCTCCTGCCTTGAGTTCTGGCCTTGGCTTCCCTTGATGGACTGTGACCCATGATCCCTAAACACAACGAACCCCTTCTCTGCAGGGAGCTTTGGGTCAGTATCTTGCTATGGCAATGAAACCTAACTAAAATGCATGTGCCCCCGAAGTAGCCCCGTCAGGGGACGTGGCCAAGGAGATGGCTCGGGGCCCGTAAAACTTGTGCAAACCACACTGCCTGGGTTTGAATGCTCAGAAGGCACACAAAAGCTGGACAGGCCTCTGAATCCCAGTGTTCCTACTGGGATACAGGAGGCAGAAACAGAAAAGTGCACAGATTTTGGCCGGTGTGTACAATGGTAAAAAAAAAAAAATCCAAAGAGATGGCATCTCAAACACATTATAAGATAAACACCAACTCTAGAGGTTATCCTCTGATCTCCACATTTGTGCCATGACAGAAGCACCTTATTCACCATACACACACACACACATGTATGCACACACACAAGTACACAAATAACCCAAGAGGGAGCCCTGAGGACTAGGGGCTGCCATAAGTAAACAATTCTTGAAACTGGCAAATACTATGTGTCAGGGGTCAATGTATAACTCGGTTGGTAGAGTGCTATCTAGCAATGCAAAAAGTCCGGCACATGTCTTCAAATCCTTGGTCCCCAAAGCAAATGGGTTTACCGTTTGTCCCCTGTTCTGCTCCTCAGCTTGCTGAAGACACCAAGTGTTCATTTCCCCTTTTACTCTCGTGATGCCTCAGGGCAAGTTACCTGGTTGGCGTTGTCTGGAATGTCAGCTTATGTCACCAGAGATCACCACATAATAGGTACTGCAGGTGGAGTTAGGCCTGGTGGCTGGCACATTAATAGCAGGCTGATGTATGTCACCTTGGGACACAGACACACACACACACAGACACACAGACACACACACACACACACACACACACACACACAGACACATCTCTATCCCTGGCAGACACACACACAGACAGACAGACACGTCTCTATCCCTGGCAGACAGGTAGGAGACATTTCTGGGAATCCCGATGGATGGGGTGCCTGCACAGTCACTTCTCCCTAGGGGATCATCAGATGGGCACCTGCTTACCCGCTGGCTCAGGAGGCTCTGCATGAATATGAAAGGCAGAGAATCAATATTTACTGAGGACTAGCCTCAGGGCCTGGCTGGGAGCCTGGGGCTTTGGGTCTTGTTCACTTTGTTCCAGATTCTAAGCCTCTGAACATAGGATGCTGGGGACTGTCGACTGAGGTAGTGATCATTAGGCTGTTGCTGAACGCTGAGTGTGTGTGTGTGTGCGCGTGCGTGTGCGTGTGTTCATATTTGTGTATGTATGAGTGAACACGAATATAGGAGGCAAGGAGAGAGAGAGGGAAGAAAGGAAGGAGGGAGAAAGGGAGGGAGAAAGGGAGGGAGAAAGGGAGGGAGGGAGGGAGGGAGATCTCCTGCCAGTAGATCCCAGAAGAAACTAAGTTTTAGGGGGCTATAAGATTCCCCTGGCAAAGGAGAGATATTGGCTCAAGAAAGAGATTCAGCACTTAAGACGGACCTCTGCTCTTGCGGAAGATGCAAGTTTAGTTCCCAGAACCACTTGATGAGAAACTCGAGTCTGGGGAAAGATTCAACTGTCCAGGCCTATGTGTTGAGAATGTAGTTTGACTTCCTTGTGGTTCTGGCCTGGTGCCTCGGGGCTGGAAATTCACTGGCCACCAGTGTTGGAAAGGGCTGCTCGGGATGACTGGAGACTTGAGTGACCTCACAGGTGAGGTGAGCACCTAAGGGACAGAGGTGTGTCTGCAGGAAATGTGGGTAAGTGTGGTTTTGTTGCCAGAGTCAATGCCCCACCATACTGTCAGCCGGGCAGCTCCAGAGCAGCAGCCTGGTCACCAGAGCTCTCAGGGACCACCTGGCCCCAAGAGCAAAACAAAAGTTCACAGCGACAGGATGAGACTCAGGCTGCATTAGTTTCCCTCTCACCTCTGTGACCCAACACCTGACAAGCACCTTAAGGGAAGGAGGGCCGATTTTACCTCATGGTTTGAAGTTACTGTTTGTCTGTGGTGGGGAAGGCATGGGAGTAGGAGATTGGGGCAGCTGGTCACATTGCATCTGCAGTCAGGAAGTAGAGAGCAGACAGGAAGTGAACCATGCTCTAAGCCCTCAGTGACCCACTTCCTCCAGCAAGGCTCCGCCTCCTAATGATTTCTCAAGCTGTGCCACTGTCTAAAGACCAAGTAAGTATTCAGACCGGGCGTAGTGGTGCATGCCTTTAATCCTAGCACTTGGGAGGTAGAGGCAAGTGGATCACTGTGAGTTTGAGGCCAGCCTGGTCTACAAAGCATCCAGGACAATCAAGGCTACACAGAGAAACCTTGTCTCAACCCCCCCCCCAAAAGACCAAGTATTCAAACCATGAATCTATGAAGGACATTTCATGTCCAAATCACAGCACTGTCTCTTTCCAGGCATAGATAGATTTTCCTGGACCTCAGTGAGGGAGGCTGATGGCCTCTTCCTACAGTGAGACACCGGTGCCTGCAGTGGTGAGGCATGTGGGAGTCCAAACATCCTCACTGTCATCAGGACCAAGGCCCTCAAGACAACCTTCTCCATCTAGCTGGTGGCATGGGGTAAGGTGAGGGGCCGAGGCCACACTCTGGGACTGGAACTCTCCTTGCCAGCCAGGCCCAGATCAGAATGAGGGAAGCAGGAAAGGGCGAGAGCTCTGGAGACAAGGCTCAGTCAGTAAAGTGACTGCTATGCAAGCGAAAGAGCCTGAGTTCAGTCCCCGGACTCATGATGAAAGGGGAAAACTGATGGGCACAGTGGTGCACATCTGTATGTCCAGTGCTGGGAAGATAGAGGTAGGAGGACCCCTAGGGGTTCAATGGCCCCAAATTGGTGAGTTCCAGGTCAATGAGAGACCTTGCATCTTTTTTTTTTTTAAAGTATGTGCTGTCCTGAGGAACAACAGCAAAGGCTGATCTCTAACTCCTTGCTCATCTTCCTGAGTACATGCATACACACATACTCCACAGAAAAGCACCTAGATGGAACCTCAAATGGGCTCAGATCTTGATCCTGTTAAAGCCACCTAGCCAGTCCTGCCAGATGAGAGGACCTAAAAGAGGAAAGCAGGAAGCCCACAGAATGGGGAGGTCATGTAGGGCCCAGGCCAAAGGCCAAATGAAGCAACCCAGTGACCGTCTAAGCAACACGAAGCTAACCCTGAGCCCTGGTACCCACATGCACACCTGCATATGCGCACATGGGTACATGGGGCAGACACATTCAGGTAGCATGGGCACTCTTGCCCATGTACCATCTTGACTTTGTCTAGGTTAAAGGTCAGGTCGAAGATGCAAGTGTCAGGAGGTCACCCTAACACCAAGACCTGGCTCGAAGGGTGAGTTATGAAGAGAGAGGCATAGAAGGAAGGAGGTCCTACTAGGCTGTTGGAACAGTGTGGGAAGGTAAGTGCTGGGCTCATGGAGCCCACAGGCAGCGGTGAAGCAAGGGAAAGACAGGGCAGGTCCTCATGCCTGGATGACAAGCAAGCATTTAACCAACAGAGTTGGCTAATGGTCCCTCTGTAATCCATTTGATTCCAGTTGAAGAAGTAGGTCTCTAGTTGGTAGGATGCATGATCCCTGTGGATCAATCATCAGACTAACACCATGCTGACCCCCAGCCTCCCAGGACCTTCGGCTGCTGAAATCTCTTGGACTTGGTCATCTGTCTCTCACCTGCTTTCCCTTGGCTAGGACCTTGCTGCCATTATGGCCTGCTGCCCAGAATTTTCTAAACCCTATTGCCACTTCCTAGACTCCAGCGCTTGTTTCTACTGTGCCCCGAACCCTCACCTTCTGGAATTTTCCATTTCCGAAAGCAAATGAAGCCTCTGCCCCCGCCTCCTACCCTGTGACCTAGCAGCTTCCTTCTCTCCAAGCTTTGAATCTGTTGGTCTGGTGAGGATAGGGAACCAGGATGGCCTCATGGTGAGAACAGGTACTTGGAATCAGGTCCGGGACAAGTCTGCACTGGTCCCCTCGGCCAGTCACATTACCTCTCCAAGCCTCACTTACATTATCTGAAATGCTCCTGCCTCGTAGGCTTATGTGCTAGCCATCTTGCATCACTGTTACAAAATGGTGGAGAGAAGCCACTTATCAAGAGGAAAAGTTTCAGTCCAGGGTCCCTTGGTGTCCTTGCTTTGGTGCCGTAAACTGCTCGCTTCACCGCATCCAGGAAGCAGAGAAGGATTGGGGCCTCTTAGCTTTTGCCTCTGGGGACAATGTAACCATCTCATCAGTCATTGTCTTGGAGTAGCTACCTTCACCCGGTAACCATGGTAACTGTGTAATTTAGAAGTAGCCCCAGATCTTGTGGTGATGGAGCTGTTGGCTCCCTAACAGGAAAAGGGAAGGGAAGCCCTCAGGATCCTCACTTGGGATTGCAGCCATTACTCGGCCCTCCTCTCCCCCAGCTACATATGAGTATCTAGGAAGTGAATGGTTAAATGACGCAGCTTTCATGGGGTGGGATTTCCCCTGTGCTACAGCTGTTTTGGGTTCACCCATGCTCCTGTAAGTCACCCTTCACACATGCTCTATAGTAAGCTCAATAAACTCACTGGTTCCCCAAACTGCACTTTGGCTGAAAGGTTAATTTGCTCTGTCTTAGGTTCCTTACATTTGTTCACATCTCCCCAGGAAAAACTAACATGACATTTAGTGACCTCACTTCAAAACCACCTCTTAAAGGCCCTACCTCTTTTGTGTGTGTGTGTGTGTGTGTGTGTGTGTGTGGTTTTTCGAGACAGGGTCTCTCTGTGTTAGCCTTGGCCATCCTAGACTTGCTTTGTGGACCAGGATGGCCTCAAACTAGCAGTGATCTGCCTGCCTCTGTCTCTCGAGTGCTGGGATTAAAGACATGCGCCACCATGCCCAGCTCAAGGCCCCACCTCTTAAAGGCTCCAGCCCCTCTCAGCAGTGCCACAGGACAGTGCTAAGGGCCAAGGCCTTTGGATACAATCACAGCATGCTGTTTGAGAGTGGCTGTAACTATGCCCCAGCACAGAGCAGCCTTAGGTAGAAAGGAACAGATCATTAAGCTTGTCTACTCAGAAATGCCCAGTCCAGGATGGGGCACGCCTGACTCTACTGCTCTTGGAAGGGTTGAACCAACTGTATGATGTGAGCACTGACCCCATCCAGGGTCCAGGCTGGGCCGCCCATTGCTGCTCCTTGCTGGGAGGCAAAGGTTGGCCTCAGCCACAATGGACCTGCCTAAAGGACAGTGCTGTCCCATCTAGCTCCCTACAGTCAAACACTGGGGCTTGAAAGAGCTGAACCTCAGACTCAAAGACTCAGGCCTTCTGGAGCTCATCCCCCATATAGAAGTTAATGTTAATGCTTTCCTGTGTGTGTGTGTGTGTGTGTGTGTGTGTGTGTGTGTGTGTGCGCGCGCGCGCGTGCGCGCGCGCGCGCGTGTTTATATGGAGGCCAGAGGTTGACATCACATGATATTATCACAAATGCGTAGAAGTACAGATGCATGTGTGTGTGCATACAGAAGCCACAGTCAGCCTTTGGGTGTCATTCCTTAGTGTCGTCCATCTTGTGTTTTGAGACAGGGTCTCTCACTAGCCTAGAACTCACCAAGCAGGCTGGGCTGGCTGGCCAGTGAGCTCCACATATCCACCTGGGCTGGGATCATAAACACACAGCACACACGGCTCTTACGTGGGGCCTGGAGCGTGAACTCAGGTCCTCACACACACGGCATGCTGCTTCCCCATAAGACTTCTAGGTGGATCCCCGGACTTCCCCACTGCTTCTCCAGGAAAGTCAAGCACAGTGTTCCAGTGGAGGACATGCAACCACTGATCTTACAGATCAGAGTCACTCAGTGGGGGACCCTGTCCCTGACCATGGAGTCATGCAGTGGGGGACCCTCATTTCTGCTCATGAACACCTCAAGGCCCACCGCCCTGGTTTCAGTTCTGTGGCTGGGATAAAATATAACAACAACCACAACAAAGCAACTTAGGGAAGAAAGGTTGAAGTCTGTCACAGCGGAGAAGTCTTGGTGACAGGAACTTAAAACGGTTAATCGTGTTACAGCCATGGTCACGGTCAAGAGCAGAGAGAGATGAACGCTTACTGCTCAACTCACTCTCCCGACCCTTACACACCTTGAGACCCAAACACAGAGAATGGTCCTGCCCAGGAGACTGGGTCTTGACACACCAATTAGCACAATCAAAACAATACCTTGTGGTGGTGGCACATGCCTTTAATCCCAGAACTCACAATCAGGAAGCAGAGGCGGTGGATCTCTGAGTTCAAGGCCAGCCTGGTCTACAGAATGAGTTCCAGAACAGCCAAGGCTACAAGGAGGAAACCCTGTCTCCAAAAAAAAAAAAACCAACCTCAAAAAACCAACCCTCTACCCACCTGCACACAGCTCAGTCATTAAGACTGTTTTCCCCCAGGGGAGACTATCTTGTATCAATTAAGCCTGAACATCATACCTCCCCTACTGAAAAGCACCCGGGAGGGGAGGTATATGGACCAGTGAGCCACTCTAGCTAGCCCTTTGGCAGCTGAGTAAGCGAAGACCTGTGATTCGTACCTATGATGCACATGGCATTAGTGACTTTGATGCTGATGGGTGCTATCTTGGTCTCTAACTGTGCTGCTTGTTGGACCACTTCCTTGCCATCACTGTAGCTGTGCAGGGTTCTCCTCTCCTTCAGGATCCTCTGGAAAAATACACAGAAGAAGCCCATGTAGTTAGGGCAAAGGACACAGACCAGCCGCTGGGAAGGAGCCTGCCATACAAGCATGAGGACCTGAGTTAGAGACTCTGAATCTGACATGTAGTGGCACTCAGAGGAAGGACAGCAGGTCACCGAGAAGAGACTTGATACCCTATGAGCATATACAGAGGGAGGTAATCCCTCTGAGGAACAGTCATAGGGGAGGGGAATAAGGGGAAAATGGGAGGGAGGGGAGAATGGGATGATACAAGGGATGGGATAACCATAGAGATGTAACAAGAATAAATTAATTTAAAAAAAAAATAACTGAAAAAAAAGACTCCAGGCATGGTGGCAGTCCTGTGATCTCAGTGCTGAAGACGTGGAGACAGACAGAAGGATGCCTGAGACTCAACAGCCAGCCTACCCTATTCGGTGAACTCTTCCTCAACAGGCAAGTGGACAGTGTCTGAGGAACTGTCAACACTTGAGGCTGACCTCTGACCCCCACATGCACATGTACCCATGCATCTGCACATACACTCATACAAACATGCATGAGCTCTCCAGCATGTGTCTCACACACTCTCACACACACAGCCTCAAAACTGCCTGGGCCCCAGCAGGGAAAGCCTTGCAGTAGGATGGAGAAGAACATCAACTTTAGGCTGTCTGGAGACCATGAGCCTTCAGGGAGAGGCATGGACATATATGCATGTGAGGCTGGCCAGGTGAGTGGTCTGACCAACCACTGTGGGCTTCAGCCTCCATTCATCACTCCAGCAAGTGAGATGAGACATGCTCCCACTTGGGAGTGGAAGCAAAGAAGGCATTCCCACCCTGGGTGAGTCACCCTGGGCAAGGGCAGGGCACCAGCATTGTCTGAGCAGATGTGGACACCTGGAAGCAGGTGGGGCTCTGTACCGTCAGTCCACCTGGTTCTCTTAGCCACCTATTGTTCCCACCTGCAAACACACAACCGGGCTTTTAGGGGTCATGGGAAGCATCTGCAGGAACAAATGGCTGGTAAGTCAGCGGCCCTCCATTTGAGCTCAATTCCCAGGCTCTCAAAATTCATGAGCCCTAGATGAGACAGGGCCAAGATGGGTTGATGTAAAAGACTTTTTTGAGAAGACGCATTTGTTCCGTTTATTTTAACAGTGACTCTGTCATAGGACTTTCATCTAGATGGACAAAGAACAAAGTGAAAGCAGCGACATCTGAATTGTGCTGACAAAAGCCGCACTTCTCTTGGGAGAAGGTTTTACTTGCAGGAGTTTCTTCACATATGACCATGAAACCACTACAGTGATAAGACCTAGTTTCAAAGTCCACATGTCCGCCCACAGTGACACCGTGATTTTTTTAAAAAAGTGATCCTGGATCCTCAGATTATTCCCTTTAACAGCAGCTACCATGGTTAGCTTTGTTGCCAATTTGGACAAACCTAGGAAGAGGGAGAAATCAATTAAAGAATTACCTGGATAGGGTTGGACTGTTCATGTGTCTGTTAAGTACTTTCTTAATTGCTGATTGACATAGGAGGGTCCTCTATGGGCGGTGCCATCCCTAGGTAAGTGGGCCTGGCCAGACAGGTGTCTGAGCAAGCCAGGGGAAGTGAGCTGGGGAGCAGCATTCCTCCGTGGACTGCTTCTATTCCTGCCTCCAGTTTCTGGCTTCCCATAGTGATGGAGCATGGCCTATAAGCCAAATAAGCCATCTCCTCCCCTAAGCTGCTTTTAGACAGTGTTTTGTTATAGCCACAGAGAAACAGGCTGCACTGCAGCTGCAAATTTGTGTCTATAAATATGGGACAGAAAGCAGTTGCTAAACCCACTGAATGTCACTGACTCAAAAAACCTAAAGCTCCAAGCCGACCCATCACAGAGTTCCTTGCACGTGCGTGTTTACTATAACACTGCTCACAATAGCTAAGCCACAAGCAACTGGAGTGTCTGGCCACAGGAATGGATGAGGAAAAATGTGAAAATGTGAAATAGAGACACAGTGGAATTTCTTCACCCATAAAGAACGAAAGCCATAAAGTTGTGTCATTTGCAAGAAAATGGATGCAACTGGAGATAATCTTACTAATTATGAATTAAGCAAGTCTGTTTCCTGCACTTTACAAAGATACATATGTATATGACATGATAAAAAAATAATAAAGCTGTCAAGTAAGACTTTCTCAGCTTAATTTCTGATAAAAAGAAACTAAGAGGGAAAAGGGATATTTTTTTCTCACAAGTGCAGGTGGCAGTACATCATTGTAGGAAAATAAAGGCAACAAGAACCTGAAGCAATTTTAGTCAGATCACATCTACAGTCAAGAGAGAAATGAATGCACTTACTCTTGCTTATGCCCACAGCCCTTATCCAGTCTAGGACCCAACCCCAAAGAACGGTGCTGCCTGCTTCTCTAGAGGAACAGACTCAGAGAATGAATCTATCTATATACACGGGGTGGGGGGGGGGTGTCTTAGAATGGCTTTCCAGCTGTGGCCCAGCCATGCCAACAACAGCTGTCTACCAACAGAAGGTCCGAGAATCCAGTTGTTCAGTCCACGAGGCTAGATGTCTCAGCTGTGTTCAGTACATGCCAGAATCCTGAAGATGTAGGCTGTAATGCCAGGTGGGCTTGCCACTGAGAGCGAGAGCAAGCAGGCAAAGAGCAAACGCTTCCTTCTGCCATGTCCCTTATACAGGCTGCCCCCAGGTGTGGTCCAGACTCAAAGTGGATCTTCCTACCCAAAAGGATCCAGATTAAAAGTGGGCCGTCCAACTACAAGTGATTTGATTAAGGAAACTATCCCTCACTGGTGTACTCAGCCGCTTGGGTTTCAGTTAATGCCAGATGTGGTCAGGTTGTCAATCAAGAACAGCCACCATCACAGCTGGGTCTTCCCAAGTCAACCAACATAATCGGGACGCTCCCTGGCAAACATGCCCACAGGCCAACCTGATCTAGGCAATTCCTCACGGAGGCTCTCTGTGCAGGTGATTGAGGTTGTGTGGCATTAACAGTACCAGTCAACAGAGACAAACGGGAGTGATGGGAGGAGAAAGGTACGAAGAGAGAGGAAGGCAGGTATGAAGGCGAATGGGCTCAATAAACAATATGGACTTGTGTGGAGACTTAAAGATCATAATTTTTAAATCTTTCAAACCAAGATCAGGGTATGGCCCCAGAGTACCGAGGGCAGAACAGGTTGCCACAAAACTGTGGTGTGCAACAAGTGACATTTAATTGTTTCTTCCTATTTTAGGTAACATTCCATGTAATCCCCTTCAGTGGGACAATAAACAAATTCTTCATCTGGGCTCCTGTCATCTTTGTTATTCTTGAGTTCTCCCTTCAGCTGAACTCAGTCTCGCTTTGTTTATTTGTTGAACTCAATCTCACTGTCATTACTTCCGGAACATCAGCTTGGGTCGTCCAGTGAGTGGCTCCTCAGACAAATCCTCTCGGAGGCTGAGTACCTAGTAGGAGCATTATAGCTCCAGACTGGATCCCTTGGAGGCTTTTCTGCATGCTAGGAAGCATGCAGCC
Source organism: Acomys percivali (assembly GCA_907169655.1). Taxonomy (NCBI): domain Eukaryota; kingdom Metazoa; phylum Chordata; class Mammalia; order Rodentia; family Muridae; genus Acomys; species Acomys percivali. Next base: position 76,828,689 of record OU015747.1, read on the forward strand.
TTCAGCCTTCTGTGTGGCCTGCAGCATATTTCTGTGTGTGTTCAGAGGTGTGACCTGTGCTAGGTCAGGGGACCCAAGAGGCAGCGTTCCCCTTGGAAGGTCCCTAGGAAATCACACTATGAGTGCCCTAAGGGAGCAGGCATATGTTTCATCCTAGTCCACACAGGCCTGAGCAGGTCAGCGAGTGGCTTTTCTGTAGTTCAGCGTTTAGCTTCCCTCCCTTTGTCTTCTCCGGTCCATTTCTGGGGTACCACAGGCTGCTCACTTACCTCCCTCCATTCATCTTCCCAGCTTGCTTGCTCAGCCCCGAGACAGTTCATCTGGTAAGATACCCTCTAGCTGGCACAGCCCAAAGAGAAAGAAAGGTCTTTTCCCATATGCTGCTTGGAGGGCGGTGAGGTCATCTGCACAGATATTTAAATGCAGCCTGTCTTAAGGTAGAAATGTGGAAGAAATGAAGAAGTTTGGAGCCCAGGGGTGATGATGTTGCCTAGTTAGTAGGGTGCTTGTCTAGTTTGCCCAGGGTCCTGGGCTTAACCCCCTAACCCTGTAGGTGCAGCAGGCAAGCCTGCAATCTCAGCACTCGGTGTTTTTGGTCATCTTGGCCCTACGTAGTGAAGTTTGGGACCAAACTAGGCTACATGAGACCCTGTTTCAAAAAAAAAAAAAAAAAAGAAAAAAGAAAGAAAGAAGAGGAGGAAGAGGAAAGGGAGAGGGGGAAGAGAGAAGGGGAGGAGAAATAAGACTCCAGTGTCCACTGGAGCTGACCGAGTAAAGACAAGGGACTAGAAAACAAAGACGTGTGCACTTTTGACCTTCCCTAACAGGGCCTTTTGCCCATAAACTTGGCTGGACTTCAAGGAGAGAGGTGGACTTGGAAGTCTCCAGTGAGCAGGTTCCAGTAGACTCTGGCTCTTTGCTCTGGGTCCATCTGTCTAGCAACACCTCTGATGGGCACGATGCTCCCAGCTGCCCGTTCTACAGCCAGGACGGGTCTTTTTTTTTTTTTTTTTTTTTTTTTTTTTTTTTTTTTTTTTTTTTTTTTGGTTTTTAGAGCCAGGGTTTCTTTGTGTAACAGTCCTGTGTGTCCTGGGCTCACTTTCGTAGACCAGACTGGCCTTGAACTCACAGTGATCCGCTTGCCTCTGCCTCCTGAGTGCACACCCAGCTTGGATCTAAGAAAAAGAGAGGCTTGGGGGGGTGGTCCTCTGACCTCAGGGAAGCCCTGCCTCCAACCACCTCCTGAGGGCTAAGACAGTGATCCCAGGGGTCTGTGCAAAGTGTGACTGACAGTTTATTTACTGTGTCATCAACACACTAAGCCCCCACTGGGCTCCCAGTCTGACCAGTGACAGCTACACAAGCTCTCTGGGCCTCACAACAGTTTTCTGGGGGTGAGACCAGCATCTGGCGAGCACTTGATTGTATGTGTCAATTGGCTGTGCTCCGGCCTCTGCTGTAGCTGTAAGATGTTCTGCTTCTCCTCCTCCCAGGCCACTGGCATGCAGCTGGAGGCCCATCCAGTGCTGCTTGCTGCCCACTCATTCCTCAAGCAGGAGCAGATACCACCAACCTAGAAACCAACCCTGTGAGGGTCCCTGGCCACCTCGGTCACAGGACTAGGACTTCTGCTCCCACAGTGTGAAGGGAATGTCCCTGGTGCTCAGGCCAGCCCTAGGGGGAGACAGAAACCTGCCCAGGTTGTTACTGTACAAATATTTGCTATGTGACTGACACAGTCAACCAAGAGCTGGCACTGTAGCAAACTGGGTGGGGCCATCAGGGCCCACTAGCTGGCCATGCACAATTGAGGGGTCCCTGAGCAGTATCCTGGGCTCTCCAAATTAAGCTTTTTGTCATCTCTCTCCTCTCTCTCTCTCTCTCTCTCTCTCTCTCTCTCTCT
>OU015747.1:76851601-76874840 GCA_907169655.1 Acomys percivali
AGAGAGAGAGAGAGAGAGAGAGAGAGAGAGAGAGAGAGAGAGAGAGATCCTCCAAAGATGCCACTGAGTTCATCTTCTGTTGGCCATCTCCTGCTGGGCATGCAGCCTACCCTTAAGAGTAGTTTGTTTCCCCTTGGAGGAAATTCTATTTTCATTTGCAAGTCTGGAGGCAGGGCCTTTCCATCAAACCTAGAGCTCACTCACTGATAAGGCTATTCCTGCTACCAGCTTGCTCTGGGGAACCCCTGTCTCCACCTGCCGGGGCTGGAATTACAAGAAAGAGTACCATGCTTACCTAACATTGACGTGAATTTCTGGAGGACCAAACCCCACTTCTCATCTTCAGCAGGAGTCATCGCCCAGCCCCCTTCGTACATGTTTTCAGCCTCACCCTCCTCCTCCTTTCCTGGAACTCCAGTAGCTCATATGTTAGCTCTGTTACGTAGTCCCACAGACGCTGAGGGCCTGTCTTCCAGCTGCTCTTCTGCTGGTTTGGTTCGGTTGTTGCTAATGATGTGGTTGGTTTGGTTCTGAGTTTAGGTTTGGTTGTTGCTGCTGTTGTTTGAGTGTGTTTTGGTTATTGTTGCTGTTTTGCTGCCTAGCCTATTTTTTCTCTATTATTCAAAGATAGTTTCTCTCCTGTCTTCAGGCTCACTGGTCCTTTTCTCTACTCCACTTTTGAGCTCATGTATTGAGATTTTTCTTTCAACTATTTTTTTCCCCACTTCTAAATGTTCATTTACTTTGGTGAGTTTTTCCTGTTTACTTTTGCTAAGGCTTGATACTTTTTGCTTGGAGTGTATTTGTAATTGTCAAGTGCAATTTTGTCATGGCTGTTTGGTTTGACAGGGACATGGGGGTGAGGCACTACCTTGTCACCCTTAGGTGGAAATAGAAGCCAAGCTCCCACTCAGCCTCCAGTGGTTCCCAAGGAGGAGAGAAGGGCAGGGATTCTGGTCCCTGTATGGTCTTTCCTGGCACCCAGGAGAGTCCTCAGACCGCAGTGTGAGTCCAGATTACCCAAAAGGCATCAAGTGACACCACTGCAATGTGAGGCAGGGTGGGAGGAGGGATGCCGCACCAGGGCTGGAGTGGGGGTGGGGGTTGGGGAGTTGGGGAGTTGGGGAGGGGGGTAGGGGGGTAGGGGGTAGGGCGGGTAATGTTCCACCTGGACCATGCCAGAGGCAACGTTGAGGCACCTGTGTACCAGCCTTGCAATGATGGTGTCTATGTCTAGGAATGCGGCTCCATCTTGAGCTTGCCTACCATCCACGAAGCCGCTCCGTTGATCCTCAGCGCCGCATAAGCCAGGTGAGGTGTTGCAGACCCACTGGCCAAGCACTCAGGGTACAAAACAGAGGGATCAGAAGTTCTGGTCATCCTTGGCTACCTAGGAAGTTCGAGGCCAGGCTGGGCTGCACAAGACCTTATTAAAAGAAGAAAGGATTACAGACAACAGGCCACCTGGCCTTTGTTAACAGGGCTGGCGGGGTAGCCACTGTTTTTCTCTGTGGTGTTTCCTTGTCCCTTTCCCAGCATCTCACCGAGAGAGAGAGCAGGCTTTTATTTTCACTCATTCATTTGCTCATTCACTGTCATCTGTCCCTGTTTCTGAGCCGGAAGCTTCTCTGTCTTTTTGTTTGAGATATATAAGGTGGGGCGGGGGTGGGGGGGTGGGGGGAAACAAACCTCAGGAAACTCAGAAGCATGCTGTCTTGAGGTCTCTCATCAATCTGCCTTCTCATGCACACACGTCAGGCTTCGTATTGTATATATTGCCCAGAGTTTGTCTTTAGTTACCCTTTGCAGAAAGAATCGGGAACGTGTGTTTATTTCACGCTCCTGGAGCTAGAAGTTTCCTCTTCCCTCCTGTGCTCATGGTGAGGGGCATATGGAGGTCAGAGGTCACTTTTAAGTGTCCTCCCCTGTCACTCTCCTCCTTACTTTTTGAGACATGGTCTCTCACTGGAGTTTCTCATTGGTTCAGCTAGGCTGGCTGCCCATTCAGCCCCAGGGATCCTCCAGCCTCTGCCTCCCCAGTGCTGGGATTGCAGGTGTGCACCTCTGTGTGTGGGTGGTAGGGGATCTGAGCTCGTGTTTTCATGCATGTGTGGCAAATGTTTTGCCCACTGAGCCATCTCCCCAGCCCCCTGTGCTCTTTTAATTGGTGCCTTTCCTGTTTCTAGTATTTTATTTCCCCGACATTACTCTGGACTCAATCACTTCTTTGTCAAACACTGTTTGTTTGTTTGTTTGTTTTTAATGACAGAAATCAAGAACTATGTGCTACATATGGCCAGTGCTATTGGAATGTCACTGCTTCTAGGCCCTCCCAGTGGCAGAACAAGGAAGAGTGGGTATGTGTTATAACCCATGGGTACACATGCATCCAAAGTGTGTGTGTGTGTATGTGTGTGTGTGCACGCACACTGAAAACCCCAGTGCACAATCACCACGATCATTCTAGCATTTATTATTATTATTATTTGTGAGCTCCTTCTTTGAGGAAACCTGGCTGTCCTTGTCTACACTATTGGTTCAACACTGGGATACAAATAGAGTTATGGGAACCAGATCTGTTGAGGCCAAGATAATGTTTGTAGGCAGTACTGTTCAACAGTAGCCTTGTGGCAGCCGAACAGAACACCATTTCCCAGAGTTCCTCGCCTCAGCTCTGTGTCCCCACCTCCTTCTGTGTGGTTATGTCACTCACTTGTAATGAGGCTTGAGTCACTGGCCACATTCTAGAGTTGACCTTACGTTTACCCCTCATTGGTGATGTTTTACAGTTCGTATAAAATTCCCCTTTGTGGTGTCTGGTCTTGTGGGTTTTATGGGTACCCAACTATCCTAGTTCCTTTTCCTGTCGCTATGATAAAAACCATTCTGACAAAATCAACTTAAGGGAGAAAGGTTTTGCTTTTGCTTACAGTTCAAGATACAGTCTGTGGTCGGCAAGTCAAGGCAGCAGGAGCTTGAAGCATCCATATTCCATATTCTGTAAACAGAGGAGTGAGTGCATGCTCTTGCTTGGTTCCCTTTCTCTATATCTACAGTCCAGAACCCAAGCTGGGAGGTCTTCTCACTCAAGTACTGTAATCCTGACAACTCAGAAGGCCCACTGGCTGGGTGATTCTGGATCTGTCAAGCTTACAATTAACACTAAACATCACACCAACCGGCACATCCGCCTATACAGCAATCCTGTCACCCTGATTGGCATTTTGTCCTAGTGGTTTTATTTTTGCAGATATTATTGTGGGGTGTGTGTGTGTGTGTGTGTGTGTGTGTGTGTGTGTGTGTGTCTATGTGCAGGTGCATGCATGCCACAGCATGTGTGCAGTGGTCAGAGAACAGCTCTTGGGAGTCCATTCTCTCCTCCTCCCTTCCACCTTTTTGTGGGTTCTGGGATTGAACTTAGGTCCTCAGGCTTATGCAGCAAGCCCCTTTACTCACTGAGCCATCTTACTGGCCCTTAGCTCCTTTTTTGGGGTACTGCACAATGTGTACATGTGTATGATGTCGTTGGGAAGACTATCTGGGTTGTACTATTAGATATTCCCAAGGTCTGGGGAGTTGGCTCAGTCAGGAAAGTGTTTGTCATACAAGTAGGAGAAGCCAAGGTCCCATTCTCCAGACCCACATTAAACAAATAAACAGACAAACAAACAAACAAACAAAAAAAAAACGTGTGTGGCAACATGCCTGTAAAGCCAACAGCCAGCATCAGGAGTGGGAACAGGGAGTCTGTCTAACTAGTGAGAGTCAGGTTTCAAGAAATAAGGAGAGCTGGTGAGATGGCTCAGTGGGTAAAGGGGCTTGCCACCAAGCCTGATGATCCGTCCTTGGCTGCCTGGAATCAGTCAAGGACACGATGGAGAGAGAGAACCAACTCCCACAAGTTGACCTCTAACCTCTACATACCTCACACACAAATACATAAATAAACAAACAAAATTTTTAAACTTCTTTTAAAAATGGTGTTTGTGGGGATTTTTGTCTGTTTCATTTTGTTGAAGGAAAGGGGAGAGTTGGTATGTAAAGTGCCCTCTGCACAAGCATGTGTTCCAATCTCCAACACTCATGTAAAAGCTGGGCCTGTCACTAAACATCTGTAATCCTAATGCTGAGGGACCAAGGCAGGTGGATTCCTGGAGTTCACTAAACCCTGACCCTGACCCTGACCCTGACCCTGACCCTGACCCTGACCCTAAGCCAGCCTGGCTGAGTCGACTAATTCCGGGGTCAGTGAGAAACTCTGTCTCAGAAAATAAGGTGGAGAGATGCCCGGTGTTGACCTCTGGCCTTCACACACAAGTGCACTCACATGCACATATATGTGGACATATACACGCAATTTTTGTATGTGTGTATCCAATTGTTGCAACTGTTAGAAATGTCCTAATCTCCTTTCTGTTGCTGTGATTTAAAAAAAAAAAAAAACAAAACAAAACAAACCATGATAAAAGACAGCTTGGGTAAGAGAGTTTACTTCATCTTACACTTTTGGCTCACAGTGCACCATCAAGGTGTTAGGATTATGCTTCCGTCCGCCTACCTGTGATGTCTTATATATTAATTATAAAACAAGGCATTCCAAGCAGAAGCTTATATATTAATTATAAAACCACAAAGGAACGCTACTTACTGGCTTGCTCCCAGGTCCATATTAAGTTACCTTCCTAACAGACCCCAGGCCACCTGCCTAGGAATGGTACCACCCACAGCGGGCCTACATCAATTAGCAACCAAGGAAACGCCCCCACAAACACATCCACATGCCAGTCAGATGAAGGCAATTCTTCCATTGAGGTTCCCTCTTCCGGGGGTGTCGGGTTTAGCCATCACAAAAGGAATATAATTTTGACAAATTCTCTTTGTACTTCTGAAAATAAACTGAGCATGCGTGTCGATAAACATCTATTTCTAGACTCTTTCCTGTGTTATAACCAATTCACTGGGTCGCTGCGTCTTTTAAAAGATCAGATAGGACCTCAGGACACAGTAGTTCAGCTAATAAGAGTGTTTTGTAGCCCACACGAATCCCATCCCCCAGTAGACAGACACAGGAAGATCAGAAGTTCAAGGTCAACCTTGGTTATATAGCAAGTTTAAAACTACTTTGGTTGATGTGAAACCCTTCCCCCGAGTGCGACACTTGTCTGCTTTCCCTCACCTCCTGCAGGTCAGTGGTTGGTTTTTGTCCCCCACTCTTTCATTTTTTAAAAATTTTTTATTTGTTTCATTAGCAGTAGTAGTAGTTAAAATTATATGTACATGTGTGCATTTGTGTGTGCTATGTGCATGTGAATGCAGGTGCCTGCAGAGGCCAGAAGAGGGCGTCAGATACCTTGGATTTGGAGTTACAGGTAGTTTTATGTCACTGTACAATCTCCAGCCCCCGCTGCACCCCTATTCTTTCTGACTGCATGCTCCCTCTTTGCCCTGATCACCACTCGCTTCCCCCACACACACGTGAAGTCTTCATGGTCTCAAGTGGCCTTCCTCCCCTTACCCACTGGTTTCTCTACTCATATCTTGTCTGACTGTGGAACACTAAGACCCTCAGACCCTCTGCCCTGTCATTCGCTTCTAAGTCTATCTGCCCAGAGGACAGCGCAGGCTCTGAATCACAGAAACCAGGTTTGGCTCTGGCTGTGTCTCCCCTAGAAACCGGACCCGATACCCTAGAGGCTGACTTCCGGCATCAGAGCTGACGTGAACGAGCAGAACAGGTGGTGAGAGCCCCTATGCGGCCTTACCACACTCCACAGGCCATCCGCTCTGGTCTGGCTCTCACTCCATGAGCACCTTGTAGCCCACCCTGTTGGCTGCTCTCTGGCCTCCTGTCATGACTTGTAGAACTGAAGACTTTTCTCTATAACAGAACATACAGTGAGCCATCACCTGCTGTCAGGCCTGCACTTTGAGGACATTGTGCCTTATTAGAATCACATCTAGTGTCCATGGATGACACGCCCTGGCTTCTATACTTCTAAATGGGTCTCTTTCTGGTAACAGGGTGGCCAATCCTTGTCTTAAAAGGATGGAGCTTACCACATAATCATCTTAACTCCTTCCCACATCACTGGTAACTTTATGAACACCTGTGCATAGTGACACAATGGCTGCCTTTTCACTAGATGGGGAATGCCAGTCTGTGAATGTGGCTGCTCTCTTATAGTAGCCGATTCATGAATCCCCCCACGGATTCACTCAGTCCACAACACCTGCCCTAGGCCAGGCCTGTGGAAACAGGGACTCAGAGCCAGAAAAGCCCATAATCATTTGCAAGGAATCCCTTATCCAGCGCATCTTGTCCACCCTTCAGTGACCATTCCAAGGTCAAGAGTGTGGGCTGGAGACATGGCTCGGCAGTTAAGAGTGTTGGCTGCTCTTGGGGAGAATGTGAGTTTGGACCCCAGCTCTCACATGACACAGTTCACCACTACTCGCCATTCCAGCTGCAGAGTGTCCAACACCCTCTTCTGGCCTCCCTAGGCACTGACATACATGTGCCTCACACATGCATACACATAAAGTTCAAAAACTAAAATAAAATAAATTTTACAACGGTAACACTCGCTGAAGTTAGCCTCTGTGGAAAGATGCTAATATCATAGGTTCCCAAGGAGATGGGAATAGGTTTGGGGTGCGTAGAGCAGAATAGTGTCTCTGTCAGAGAGACTGGTATCCACCTTCCTCTTGGTCTTCTGCTGCCTTGCCTCCCAGTCCTTCGAGGTATACTAAAATCAGGGTGGGGGAGCTCATGTTTTCCCCGATCTCACCCCAGCAACCAACCTTGTACCCATCTGGCCACTGGGCTCTTCAAATGCCCCCAAGAAAGCCTACGGAAGCCACATTCTGAACGTTGCTTGTTTACTATGCAATTCTATTTGTGTCACTTAGGGCCGTCTAAAAAATGAGGCTCTCCAGCACTCAGGGAGGCAGAGGCAGGTGAATCGCTGTGAGTTCGAGGCCAACCTGGTCTAGGGCAGCCAAGGCTACACAGAGAAACCCTGTCTTGAAAAACAGAAAGAAAGAAAGAAAGAAAGAAAGAAAGAAAGAAAGAAAGAAAGGAAGAAAGAAAGAAAGAAAAGTAAAAAATGAGGCTCTGTTGCAGGTGGATAACAAGGAACATAGATAAGGGGTTATTTTATAGGAGTATGGGCACCTTGTACACCACTGAAGAAAATGCCCCTCCCTCTCCCAACAACCTTTGACTGCCTATAGACCCTCAGGGATGAGTGTCTTTGAGAGATGGCATGCCAGTGGGCCCAATCTTCTGCAAGTCTTCTGTGTGTAACCACAGCTGCTGAGAATTCAAGAATGCAACAGCCATACCATGCCCTGAGAGACAGTGCTCCATGGCACTCTACCCCCCTCCATGACTCTTACAGTCTTCCCACTTTCTCCTCTAGAGTGTTCCCTGAGCCTTGAAGAGGTTGGTGTAGATGTTCCAGTTAGGGCTGAGCACTCAGCAGTCACTTGCTCTGACCACTTTGACAGGTTACGAGTCTGCGCAGAAGCCACTGCCTATGGTATAGAGCATCTTCTCAGACCAAGGGAACACTCTACATTAGGAGCCCCTCCCCTTGCACTAATTAGTGCAAGAATATGTTCAACCCAGGGGTGTTGGGAACCTGCCTGGAACCTGGTTCTTCACAGGCAGCCCCAACATAGCTCACACTCCCTAGCTTTGTGAGAGAAAGGATGATGAGAGAACACAGCTCACATGGCCTATAATAGAAATGTCTGCCACAGGGACCATGGCACAGGGACACCGAGGGACTCCCTGAGGAAGCATCATCCCAACAGTGACCTAAAGGACAAACAGGAGTTACGTAGGTGGCATGAATTAGAACAAAGTTAAATGACACAGGTGTGTGTGTGTGTGTGTGTGTGTGTGTGTGTGTGTGTGTGTAAGTGCCACAATGAAGCCTATCACTATGTATAGTAGTCTAAAAAATATTAATTAAAAAGAAAGAAAAGAAAAAAAAAAGAAAGCACCTAAGTGCTTTCAATTGATCTGGATTCAATTCTCAGAACTCATGTTAAAAAAACAAACAAAAAACAAAAACAGACAAACCACAACAACAACAACAAAAGTGTGATGGTGTGTGTTTATAAGCTCAATTCTGGGGGGGGGTTGGAAATGGACAAATCCTGGAAGCTGGTCAGCCATCCCCGCCCGCTTGGCAAGATCCAGGCGGGTGGGAGACCCTGTCTCAAAAAGCAAGGAACAACAGCTGAAATTGTCCTCTGGTGTCCACACCCATGTACACATATGTAGATGTATACTCCCCCCGACACACACATGTGTTCCTGTGATGTGTATATTCACAAAAGTAAAGAAGGAAAAGTCACCTGGGGGAAGGGAAGAGGACATGTAAGTACCAGAAGACAGCATGGCTCAGGCTGCAGGGAGCCTGCCCTGTGTTGTTGGAACCCTCAAGCCCTCCTGTGGAGAGGTCTCAGTGATGGGGGCTGAAGCCTCCTCTTCTTTCTGCTGTCCTCTCAGAGTGTCTTCTATGACAGAGACGCTACCCCATGGCCCTATTTCTTCACCTTCCACTCACTCTTCACACCCACCACGTATGATTTGCTACAACCTTCATGCCCAGTGGAGCAAGATGGTGCCCCACAAGGCCCACTTGACCTTCTAGCGGTTGAGCCTGGCTCACTTGCTTCCACTTTGTCTCTTCACCTTGGATCCCCGGGAGCCCCTCTTCTGCTCACCCTGATGCCCCTCAGCTTTCCTCTCTGATGGGGACTATTGCTCATTCATCAAGGATGCTGAGCATCCCAAGAGGCCTCCCACACCCAGTTCTGACTGCATCCCTCATGTTTTGGGTAGCCCTGAATAGGATACCCTGACCATCTCATTGTCCTAGTCAGAACTTCCATCCAGCTGATGATGCCCAGAGCATGAGCAGTAGACCCCATTGTCACCTTTCTCCTCTGCTTCCCACATCTACTTCACAGTGGTGCCCAGCCACCTGCATCCCCTCCCTGCCCCCCCACCCCACAGATCTCCTCCCTAAGTCAGATCAAGGTCTCTCACAGGCAGGACCTCCCTCCCCTCCCCCACACCAATTCTCACTTTTCCTTTCCTCTTCTTCCCTCCCCACAGCCTCCTAGTGCACTCTTTATTGGGGGGTACTTACTGTGCCCCTGTATTGAACCTCAGGACTTTTTAGGCTTTAACAGGAGATGTGTAACCTTTTTTTTTTTTTTTTTTTTTTTTTTTTTGATGAAGTGGTATGATATTTTGTCAATAAATATGTTGGGCGGCACTCATCACTATCCTGGGACATGCGCTGGACATGCCCGGAAGTCATCTTTTTCTAGAGGCCCTGCAGGTCTGTTGACTCTGGCCCGCCCGCCGTACAGCCCTGCCCAGACTATGTTCCCTTCTCTCCTTCCACTCCAGCCACTCTGAGCTTGTCAGTTTCTCTGTCCTTGCATAACTGAATCCCACAAAGGTTGGGAGCTAAAACCAACACGGAGCATTTATTATTTCACAGAGTTCCTGAGGGACAGGAATTCGGGAGCGGCTGAGCTGGGTGGTTCAGGCCACAGGGTGGAAAGGTGAGATGGCTGAGGTGTCTTGTAGGAAAGCCAGCCAAGGTGACAGTCTTCCCTCCCTTCCTCCCTTCCTCCCTTCCTCCCTTCCTCCCCTCTCTCCAAACCTCCAGCAGCTCGATCCCCCAGGATCCTCCTGTCTCTGCCTCCCCAGGAGCAGGGATTGCAGACTAACACGGGCACACCTGGCTTTTTTTCCTACGAATCCCAGGGACCCAAACTCAAGTTTCTAGCTAGCAAGTGCTTCCCTGAAGCATATCGTCTCCCCATGCCCTTGTTTCTCTGCTTCATGCTCTGTGAACAAAAAATGTCACGGTGTTGTTCGGATGCCTGCCAACTGATGTAGTTCACCCACCTCTGCGTACCCTCACATTTCCACCGACAACCGTATCCAGGCATGCAGTACTCCCTCGTGCCCTTGACGGATGCCCCGTTGTTGAGCAACGCGTTTGTTTCCACTTCCTATTTACACAATATTCTACAACGAGCTTTGCAGTCCCCACCCCATCCCTTTAGAGCCGAGTTCAGACACTTGAGACCCCTGAGCACTGGAAATATTTGGCACCCTCTCCCGATAAGGTCTGCAGTTAAATACAACAAACCCCTGCTTTCTCCCCATATTGTATTTAGAATTCAGATTGAGAATCTCTAACTCCCAAATCCAAAGTCTGAAATGCTTTGAAACTCAAAGCTTTTTAAAAGTACTGACATGAAAAAACATAAAATAAAATAAAAATAAAGTACTGACATGATCTCACAAATGGAAAATTACGCACAATAAAACAAATTGAAAGGGTTATGTAAAATTAACTTTAGGCTTCATACGAGTTAAATATGAAGCATGACCATCACCCCAATGGAGACTCTGAGCCAGGGCCACATGTCTAATCCGCTCCTAGAGTCTAGTCCATAGAACTGGGAGCAACATTAAGTGTTGGTTGTTGCCCGGCACCCACTAAGCTCTGAACATGACCCTGTTTGACCTTGATGGACCTCGTTTCAAAGCCCACCAATCCTTCCTCCTCCTCTTTCTCTTCCTCCTTCTCCTCTTCCTCCTTCTCTTCCTCCTCCTGAGATTCCACCCATCATAGAATCTGCTTTTCCTTTGCTGGATTCCTTGCCCCTGTTGCCTCCAATCCCAGAGCTAGAGCTAAACTAAGCACTCAGCATGCAGCAAAATGCCTACTGTGTGCCCAGCCCTTGGCACAGAGTTTGACTACTCCTGGAAAGCACAACTGGATGAAAGTGAGCCATTGTCCCCGTGTGGCTAATAGCTTCCTCTGGCCCTGGCTCAGAGTGTCCATTGGGGTAATGGTCATGCTGGGAAGATGAAAGCAAATATCTATTCACCCAATAATTAGCACCTGAATAGGACAGTGCCTGGACTCTTGTCTCAGTGGTGTACATGTGTTTCCAACTGCAAAATGCTTTATTGTATATATAATAGAGATTTATATCTAAAATGCTTCACAACCAATATGTCATGGGCACCAACCTGCAAGGATGGGTGTCCTCATCCAGATGAGTGAGGTCATGCACCACCTGCTGGGGTCCTTCAGTGAGGGATCCTGGGACAAGTTGAAGTATGTTTCAGGGAAAGGCTAAAATGCCCAGGGGAACAAGGGCCACTTGAGCACCTCATGAGGATGCATAGCCACATCACGCATTCTGGCTGATGCACACCTGCACTGGAGCTTCCCAGCCTCACCAAGGCAAACTGGGGGTGAGACTTGCCCACAGAAGATGCCCATGCCATTCTTAAAGAGGACCGTGAGTCAGGGGCTGTGGGCATTGTTTGTTTACATGAGGTCACTAAGGCACAGGCAGTCATACACCGAGTAAGTGGCTCACACCCGCCATCACAGCATCCGAAGATTTCCTCTGGCACCTGGTTGCTGCGCAGCCAGCCAATATGCAAGCATCAAGCATCTGGCCGTTAGAAGCACTGGGTCCCTAGCTTGCCAGCACACCGCACCTACCCAGAGGTGGGCAAGGCCAAAAATGAATATCATCTTTCCCAGCCCTGGGCTGGTTAGGGTTCTGGTACTACAAGGCTTGGCCTCAGGCCACAGTCCTGATTTCTCCCCTGTCTCTGCCACCTCTCTGCTATCTCCAGTGTCAGAGCCAGCAGAGTCCCCAGGAAAGAGGTGGCTGCCAGCCATCCACCCAGCACAGCAGGGGGGAATCCGGGCAATGTTTCCAAGTGCAGGCATCTTTAGAAGGGACAGGCATAGTATGACTCTCTATTTACCACTGAACAGCTGTGACACAAAGATGTCACCTCCCTGAGCTCATTCTCCTCATCTGCACAAAACAAGTGATGATGACACACCCGATCTTTCACACCTAGTGCACAGGTGTATGTACATAGGTTTGTGTGTGTGCGTGTGTGGTGTGTGTATATATATGTGTGGTATGTCTGTGTCTGTGTGTCTCTGTGTGTTTGTGTGTAATTGTGTGTGTTTGTGCGTGTGTTTTTGTGTATGTGTATATGTGTGGTATGTCTGTGTCTGTGTGTGTCTCTGTGTGTGTATCTATGTCTGTTTCCCTGTGTCTATGTCTGTGTGTCTGTGTGTCTGTGTATGTCTGTGTGTTTGTGTAGGTAGGAATATGTGTGTTTTCATGTGTCTGGTGAGTGTATGTGCAGAGGCTAGAAGCTGACACTGGTGCCTTCCTGTATATGGCTTCTCTCTGACCCTGGAGTTCACCTAGCTTAGCTTGCCTCAGGACTCTCCTGTCTATGCCTCCAGAGCACTGGGATTACAGGCTGGTCACAATACCCAACTGGCATGTACGTGAGTGCTGAGTATCTGAATTCCAGTCCACACACTTGCCTGTCAAGCACTTTATCCACTGAGCCATCTCCCAACTACTCTAGGAATCAAGTTACTGTCACTCTTTAAAATAGTTGAGAGCCGGGCACAGTGGCGCATGCCTTTAATCCCAGCACTTGGGAGGCAGAGGCAGTTGGATCACTGTGAGTTCAAGGCCAGCATGGTCTACAAAGCAAGTCAAGGACAGCCAAGGCTACACAAAGAAACCCTGTCTCAAAAAAAAAAAAAAAAAAAAAAAAAGTTCAAGAAGTCCTGAACAAGGTACAAAGTGACAGGAATTAGGAATAGGCCCTTAGCTGAGTCCATAGCCACAGGCTCATCCCCTATCTTACCCTCCCCTCCCCTGCAGTCCCTGGCTTTAGAAAGGCTGTCATTTCTTCTACGTGTGTGTGTGTGTGTGCGCGCGTGTGTGTGTGTGTGTGTGTATACATATGTGTGTGAGAATATACAGACTTGTGTTTATGTGGTGTGAAGGATAAAAGTCACCCTCCGGTGACTATTTTTCAAGCGCCAGACACCTTGTTCTATGAGACAGGGTCTCTTCATTGACCTGGAGCTGTCGAATTAAGCCAGAATGGCTGGCCATTGAGTCCCAGGAATCCTCCTGTCTCATCCCCAGAGCTGGATTATAAGAGTATGCCACTATGCCCAGCTTTCTTCCATTTTCTTTTCTTGTGGGTTTTGGGGATTGAACTCGGATTCTTGTATTTGCACAGCAAACACTTTACTGCCTGAGCCATCTCTCCAGCCTCCTTTGCATTTTGCACGATATAATTTGGGTACCCAGAAGCCTTCCTTTAGGAGAAACATTTGTGCCGGATGATATCAGCCTAATTAAGGGCTCCATTTTGGGGGCCTGGTTGCTTCCCCCAGCGTCTAACTCTTGCCAAGCCTAACTGGCCCCAGGGCAGGCCAGCTACCTGAACATGCGGGCTCCGGAGGCCCGGGCACCAGTATGCCCTGCCCCCCCGCCATGATTGATATCTTGATTAGGCGCCAGGAGCTGGCGGGCCAGGTGTTACCTCGGCCTGGGCTGGAGGCAGCAAGCTCTACGAGGCCGGCCCTGAAAGGCACAAGCGTGTTCCTCGGTAGCAATGAGGCTTTGTTTGCCTTGGCAGCTCTGTGGCCTCCCTGGGGCCGGCCCCATAAAGGGTTTCTGTTCGGGCTGGAGGACTCATTGTCGAAAAATTGTCCCTCAAAAAATTAGCATGGTACAGTGGAGAAAGCAGAACGCCCGGCAAATGACAGCTGCTGGTCCCAGGCGAGGGCCGGGGAGAGGAGTTTTGCAAGGTGCCACCTCAGAAAGGCACCAGTCAGCCAGACCAGGAGTGGCCCGATGGGTGGCAGGGCAAAGGCAGGTAAGGTGACGAAAGGTGGGGAGTGTGAAGTTGGGACCCCCGAACCCTTCACACGGGACATCACCCACTCCTGAGGGGGTCGGGAGACTTTGAGTCGGGTTCCTCTGTGAACTGCACTTGGTGCTGGCTTGAAGAAAGGGGGGAGCGCTTAAAGAAAGGAGGTTTGGGTAGTAGTGATGTAAGAGAGAGAGGGAGGGAGGAAGAGAGAGAGAGAGAGAGAGAGAGAGAGAGAGAGAGAGAGAGAGAGAACCCTAAAGGTTATGTGGTTAATTAAACATCAACAGCCACAGATACAATTATACCCTTTTGTGTCTTTCTCCCAGTGTGTTGATGGATAAATAACTAGATTAAAGGAGCCGAGAGCCCGGGTTGGAAGGGCCAGGCAGTAGGGGGAGATCCCTTCTGAATGGTGACCCAGGGCTCCCGCAGACCCCAGCAAGGAGGGAAAACAGTCAATTAGAGAGGAGAGAAAAGATGGAGGGAGCTGGGTTTAGCATTTGCATAAAGGCTGGGGCCCAGTGGTTGCCACCCTTCGTGAGTGGCGAGAGGCAAGGATTCCCAGGCGGAGAGGCTGGAGTGTTATGTTAGGGTGAGACACGTGGCAGGTGTGCATCTCAACAGAAGCCTGTGTGCACCCAGTGTATATATATAAGGCATGATCACCCCTGGTGACTGGGCCAATATATAGGATGTGTGTGCACATGCCCTGTGTGTGTGCTTGCATGACACCGATGTGACCTTCTTACCAGCAAGGGCATTTCCAGTGAATTGCTCCTGTGTGGCTTGCGCCAACCTAACTCCTTTGTTGAGATACATGTGCAGATGTGTGTGGGTGTATACCTGGGCATACCCGAGCATAGCTGGACAAGGAAGCGTAAAGCTGGCTGATTCTATTTGCACCCCTCACCCCCACCCTCCACCCCCAGCAGGAAAGGCTAGCACCTGAAGATTCCCTGGGCCTCTCAAGAGCCTGAACCTAGAACTACCCCCCAGGCTCACATAGGAGTTGTTCCTTAAAATCTTCCTGCATTGTCCATGGAGCCCCACCCTCAATCCAGACCAGCTAAGCTTTTCTTTTAGTTTCCCCCCCTGCCACCCCCCAGTATGTATGAATTTTTTTTTAACATCAAGTCTCATGTGTCCCAGGCTGGCCTGAACTCACTAAGTAGCTGAATACGACCTTGAATCTCATATGTGGGGGTAGGAGGTGGCATATGTGAGTGTGTGTGTGTGTGTGTGTGTGTGTGTGTGTGTGTGTGTGTTGGTGGGTGCCCACATACATGCAAGCACACGTGCATGCAAGGACACATGCATGCAAGCACACATGTAAGCAAGTACACGTGCACAGTGTGTGTGTTTGTGTGTGTGTGTGTGTTTGTGTGTGTGTGTGTGTGTGTGTGTGTGTGTGTGTGTGTGTGTAAGCTGGAGATTGATGCCGGGCATCTTCCTCAATTGTTCCTCTTCTTAGTGTTTGAAGCAGAGTCCCTCAGGGAAGCTGGAGAGCATTGATTCTGCCAGACTGGCAGGCAGTGAGGCCCAGGGAAGCTCCTCTCTTTGCTTTCTGCTTCTGAGGCAGGCACATTACCGAGTCATCTTCCTAGCCCTCAGCTTTGAACTTCTGATCCTTTGACCTCTACCTCCCCAGTCCTGGGATTACATGCATGCAGGACCATACCTGGTTTACGCCTGGCACGCTCTAACCCTGGGCTTTGGTGGTGCTAGGCAAGCACTCTTCCAACTAATCTCTATTCTCTTGCCCCTAATACCCTCTTTTCTACACAAGCAAGGAAAAGACACCAAGAAATCCAGCCGCCTAAGGTTAAATGCTAACCTCTAACTTTGTGACTTAGACCACGTGACACAACTGCCAGAAGATGACGGTCAGAGTTAATGGTAAAGGTTTGGCGCGGTCCCTCGTGGAGGTAGGAGGGAGTCTGTGTATCCTGGCCTACCTGGGGCAGTCTCAAGTGATACCTGTGGCCCCAGCACAATTATCCACAGCTCCCTACACTCTCAGAAGTGTCCCAGTTTGAATGATGAACTCTATGGCTGTCCCAAATATAAGTGGGGCTCTAAGGAATGTTTTTCCCATCTCTGCCTTTTTGCCCTCCGTTGTGTTGCTATTTTTAAAAATCTTTCTCTCTGTGTGTTCATGTGTGTGTGTGCCATGGTTTATGTATGGAGATCAGAGACACCGCTCAGGTGTCCGTTCACACCTTCCTCTTTGTTCGGAAATAGGCTCCCGTTTTTAGCTGTTGGGCCCCTGTGTATACCAGGCCTATGAGCCCTTGCGGAGCTCCTGCCTCTGCCTCCTGCCTCAACTCGGAGGCATTGAGATCATAGACGTGCATTCTAGGGATCCGAACACAGGACCTCATGCTTGCACGGCAAGCACTTTACCCAGAGCTCTGCCTCCCAGCCCTGAGGCATCACTTCTAGGCTCCATTATGTCATGACCCCCAAGAGGACATCCTGGAGCCAGTGGGAGCCCTTTCCATCCTTTCCACTGCACAGGACTCCTACGTACACAACAGCCCAGGTGACTTGATGCATTCCCAAGAGCAAAGGAGCCTCACAGATTCTAGGGTGCAGGCCAGCTTTCGAGCAGAAAGTGTCTAGACTTTGGGGTAACTCGTGGATGTGGGGCATTACTGTGAAACAGTAGTGGAGGGCCACATTTATGTGTCAACTGTCACATTCAGTTCTTAGTGTGGGCCAGGACCCGCTCTTCTACTGTAAATGTACGACCCCTCCCACTCAGGCCTGATGATTCCATATCGCCCTCAGTCACCTCTCCACCTAAAGGCAGACAATTCTCTACATCCTGAGCTCTGTGTAACCAGGATGTACTGCAGTCCAAGCTGGTGACGTACCTGTCATTCAATGTAGCCAACTGAGCATGCTCATTTGTCTGTGTTCACATGAGTGTAAAGAGACTGTCAAAGGCTTGGCATGGTAGCACATTCCCTTCATCTCAGCCCTTGGGATGCAGATCTTTGTAGTAGAGCTCAGTGAGTTTGAGACCAGCCTGGTCAGTCCAGGGCAGTTCCAGGACAGTCAGGGCGGCATAATAGAGAGACTGTCTGAAATTTTAAAAAAGAAAGGAAAGGAAAGAAGGAAGGAAGGAAGGAAAAAATAATCAAAGTACCAAGATAGCAATTAGAGATGGAGAATTGTTTTTGAAAATTCTGTTTAAAGTACAGTAGACCAATATGGAAACACTTAGAAAGTGACCCCAGAGAGGACAGAACATCTTTGTGGTTTATTTTTCACCTCATGCTATATAAGCAACAGGATTTTTCCAAAGCTTCTTCTTCCAGTGGTGCATTGTTGAAAATGCTTTTCTATTAGATTTAAATATTTTTAAATATCCCATTGACAAGAACATATTGTTAAACAAAATTTTAATTAAAGAGTAACGTATACTTTAAAAAAATAAAGTAAAGAAGAGAGCCAAGCAGGGGTGGTGAGAAAGCTCAGTGGCTAAAGAGCCTGGCTGCACAAATCCTGACAACAGGAATTCACTGCATTTCCATGTAAATACAGGAGGAGAAAGTGGACTCTTCAAAGCTGTCCCCCGCCTCTTCATGTTTCCTATGGCTTGTGTGCCTCACCCTATACACACACACACACACACACACACACACACACACACACACACACACTCATAATAATTATAATTTTAAAGATGCTCAGAAGAACTCATAAATTGAAGATATTTGCGGAGATTAGAAAAAGCAGCCATAAATCACATGCAAAGCATTAGATAAAAGAGTAATGTCAGGGGCTGGCAAGATGGTTCAGAGGGCAAAGGAGCACACACGTGTGCCTTAGACCTATGTAGACCTGTGTATGCTGCCACAGTCTCTGTGAGTCCCTATGTGCATCCGTTCTGTTGTGGCCAGGACCGTGTGCCTACGCCAATCCCACAGGCTCTTACAATCTCTCTGCCTCATCTTCTTAAGAGTTTGCTAAGCCCTGAGCGGAGGTATTTGACGAAGATATCCCATTTAGAACTGAGTGTCCCAAAGTCTCTCATTCTTCACATTGTCTGCCTGTGGCTCTCTGTATTTGCTGCAGGAAGAAGCTTCTTCCATGATGGGTGAACAAGATACTAGTCTGTGAGCCCAGCAGAATGCCATTAGGGGCCATTTCGTTGCTACATTTCTACAGCAGAACAGCAGTGTTTGGTTTTTCCCCTATGTTTATGGCCTGTCTAGTCTCAGGTTCTTAGCCACCCAGGGA
Source organism: Acomys percivali (assembly GCA_907169655.1). NCBI lineage: Eukaryota > Metazoa > Chordata > Mammalia > Rodentia > Muridae > Acomys > Acomys percivali. The sequence goes on from OU015747.1 coordinate 76,869,624, forward strand.
AGTGTCAGGCATGGGTTCCATCTCATGGAGCGGGTCTAAATTCCAATCAGAGAGTGCTTGGTTCCTCCTACAACCCTCGTGTTGCTATTTTACCCACAAATCTTTCATGTAGGTCATCATTGTAGATTGCAGAATTTGTATCTGGGTCTGTGCTTCCATCCTCCTTTGGCAGTGTGCTGTTCCTCCCAGTACCATGAGCACTAGTCAGCAGGGATGAAGGCTCCAGGTAGTCACCAGCTTGATGTCTCTGTGTTTAGTGAGTTATGGAGGTGTGATCTTCAACAATAGGGCCTTTCCATCAGTTTGTATAGAGCAATCAGTAGCCTTGGCAATAGCATGGGTTATTTGGGGGTTCCCATGGGACTCCGTAGGCCAACGGCTCCGTTAGATGTAACCCATTCCTGGTATTGGTGCTGAGAGAGGTCTGTTTGGGGCTTTGTCTTCCCTATTATTTGGTGATTCTAATTTAGATTCCAATTTCTTTCATATATGTATATATTTGAAGAAACTTCTGCTGCATCAGGTTTCCTTACAACCGCTCAAGTGGCCCTTCATTTTAGCTGTCCCTCCCCAAGCTCTGTCCCATACCCCCTCCCCGTTTGATTCCATCATTCCCATGCCCCACCTATTCACCCAGAACTATTATATTTCCACTTCCTAAGGCGATCCTTCCCTTCCACCCAGTCCCATCCCCTGTAACTAACCTCTGTGGTTATATGCATCATACTGGTAGCTGCTTTTCAAAGACTTAAGAGCTAACGTCCACATATAAGTAAATACATATCTTATATGCTTTTTGGGTCTGGGTTACCTCACACAGGATGATTTTCTTTTTCTAGCTCCATCCACTTACCTGTGAAGTTCATAGTTTCACTTTTTTTTTTTAACAGCTGAGTAACATTGCATTGTGTAATTGTACCACATTTTCTCTATTTAGTCCTCCATCAATGGACAGTTTCCAATTTCTGGCTATTACAAACAGAGCAGCAACAAACATAGTTGAGCAAATGAGTCTGGGGTGGGATGATGCATCCTTTGGGTATATGCCCGTGAGTGGTGTAGCTGGATCTTGAGATAGACTGATTCCCAGCCACACTGATTTCCATAGTGGTTGTACAAGTTTGCACTCCCACCAGCAATGGAGGAGTGTCCCCCTTACCCCACATCCTCACCAGCATGAGCTGTCACTCACATTATTGATTTTGCCATTCTGACAGGCGTAAAGATAAAAATCTCTGAGCTGTTTTGATTTGCATTTCCCTGATGACTAGGGATGTTGAACGTCTCTTTAGGTGCTTCTCGGCCACTTGTGTTTCCTCCTTTGAGAACTCTCCGTTTGGATCTGTAGCCCATTTTTGAGTTGGGTTATTTGCTTTTTCTAGATGTCCAAGATTTGTTCAAGCATAATAGTTTATTGGTTGTTTGGAAGTTTCACAGGATGCACTTGGATCACATTCACTTCCCAGTCCCCCCAGGTCCACCTCCCACCCTTGTGACCTCCCCCAAAACAAAAGAAGAAGAAAAGAAAAAATGTTTTTCTTCCAATTTTGTTGTCCATATACTCCCTTAAAGCAAAGTCAAACTCCCAGTGGCCATCCCGTCAAAAAAAAAAAACTGAGTCCTTTCCCACCCCCACCAGAAGCCATCAGCTATAAAGACCTGCACTTAAGCATCCTTATCACAATTTTTAAGAATTCTCTCAATGGCTTCCTGTCTAGATTGTTTCTTGGGAAAGGGTCATGGGCAGAGAGGTTGTCACAGAAGCCTTCTACGCCTCTTGCTCTCAACTGTGAGTCTGTAGTGATCAAGACCACTGGAAAAGACACTTCATTTCCCTTCATGTCAGTGGCAGCATGAATCATGGACTTCTACACAGTTTCTGGTTATAACACAGGCCACAAACATCAACATGGCTTGAGGAGGCAGCACAGACCATGCACAGCCCCATGGGAGTAACATGGGCCCCCGGCCATAACTGGACCACAGATGCTAACAAGGCCCCCCAGCTGTAGCATACAACCCCTGGACATCAATGTGGCTTCAGGAGGCATCACAGACCACATACATCCACATGGCCTGTGGCGGCAACATGGATCATGGATGTCAACATAGTTTCTAATGGGAGCACAGACCATGGATAGCAATACAGCCCCAAGCAACAGCAGACATTCAGATAGCCTCAGATGGTAGCACAGACCCCAGGTACCAACATGATTTCTGGCGTGAACACAGACCACAAATCTAACATGGCCCCCAGTGGCAGCATAAACTACAGACATCAGCAGGGCTTCAGGTGGTTGCACAGTCCTCAGACAGCCCCATGGCCTTTGGTGGTAACTGGGCCATGGACATCAACATGGCCTACGATAGGGTCTTATGGACATCCACAGGGTCTCTGGCCACAACATGGACCGTGAAGACCATCATGATCCTCAGCAGCTGCACAAGCCGCAGGATGTCCAGGGTTTTGTTTTTTATTTTAATCTTTATATAGACATCAACCCTCTATCAGATATATGATTAAAATAAATCTTCTCCCGTTCTGTAGGCTTTGTCCTAACAGTTGTGTCCTTTGCCTTACAGAAGCTTTTCGGTTTCACGAGGTCCCATTTATTAATTGTTACTCTTATTGCCTGTGCTATCAATGTTCTGTTTAGAAAGTCATCTCCTGTGCCAATGGGCTCAAGGCTGTTCCCCCACTTTCTCTTCTGCTGGGTTCATTGTGTCTGGTTTTATGTTCAGGTCCTTGACCAATTTTGTGCAGGGTGATAAGTGTGGATTTATCTGTGTTCTTCTACACGCAGCCACCAGTTTGACCAGCACCATTTGTTGAAGATGCTGTCTTTCTTCCAGTGTGAGTGGATGACAGTTGGATTCCACTGGTGAATATATCTGTTTTTGTGCCAATACTACGCTGTTTTGATTACTATAACTCTGTAGTGCAATTCAAGAGCAGAAATGGTGTTGCCTCCAGCAGTTATTTTATTATTAAGGATTGTTTTATCTGTCTTGGTGTGTGTGTGTGTGTGTGTGTGTGTGTGTGTGTGTGTGTGTGTGTGTACTGCCCTTTCAAATTCTGTGCAGAATTGTGTTGGAATCTTACAGGGATAACTTTGCGTATGTAGATTGCTTTTGGTAGGATGGCCATTTTCTCCAGATTAATCCTACTGACCCTTAAGCATGAGAGGTCTTTCCATCTTCTGATACCTTCTTCAATTCTTTTTTTCACAGATTGGAAGTTTTGTCACACAAGTCTTTCACTTGCTTGGTTAGAGTTACCGCAGGATATTTTTTTGAGGCAGTTGTGAAGGGTGCTATTTCCCTGATTTCTTCCTCAGTTCATTGTCATTTGTATATGGTATCAGGGTAACTGGCCTTTTAAAATGAATTTGGCAATGCTGCTTCTGTTTTTATTTTGTAGAATACTTTGAGGAGTATTTGGTGTTAACTCTTCTTTGGAAGTCTAATAGAATTCTGCATTGAACCCATCTGGTTGAGAGACTTGTGATCACTGCTTCTACTTCACAAGCAGTTATAGGTCTGTTATATTGCTTATTTGATCTTGATTAACTTTGATAGGTGTCATACATTAAGAAATTACCCTTTTCTTTTCCCCTTTTTTAGGTTGGTGGAGTACAGATTTTTAAAGTACGTCCTTATGATTCCCTAGAGTTCCCCAGTGTCTGTTGTTACAGCCTCCATTTTTATCTCTGATTTTATTAATTTGGATCATCTCTCTTCGTCTTCATTTAGTTAATTTGCTTAAAGTTTTTTCAATCTTACTGGTTTTCTAAAAAACAAAACCTAATCATCTTTCATTGATCCTTTGTCCCACTATAACCGTATTGAGGGTCAATTGCGATTTAAGCTATTTCTTTTCTGAACGCCCTTGTGGTTGGTGCATAAATTGCTAGATATTGCAATGTCCTCTTGGTGGATTTTCCTTTGATGAGCATGTAGTGTCTTCCTCCCCTATCTCTTCTGATTGGTTTTAGTTTGACGTCTATTTTGTTGGGTACGTTGGCTTGCTTCTAAGCTTCATTTGTTTGGAATATACCTTTTATTTGTTCATAGATTAAATCTTTTCATAGTGTCTTGGACTTCCTGGATGTTTTGTGCCTGGAATTTTCTAGGTTTAACCTTTTCTTTGACTGAGGAACCTATTTCCTCTACCTTGCCTTCAGTTCCTGATGTTCAGTCTTCTGTCTCATGCATCCTGTTGGTGAGGCTTATCTCTAAGGTTTTTGTTTGACTTCCTAAAATTTCCATTTCCACTTTTACCTCAGTTTAGGACTTACTGATTGATTCTATTTCTTCTTTCATGTTTTTAGCTGTTTTCCTCCTCTCGTCCCACTGTTAGTGTTTTCATAAACTTCATTAATGGATTTATTCATATCCCCTTTAAGCCCTTGAATGTATTCATAATGGGTATTTTGAAGTCTTTGTCATGTGCTCCAGTTATATCGTGTTTCTCAGGACCTACTATTGTAGGGTTGCTGGGTTCCTGGCTGTTGTTGATTGTGCTGTTGTGCTGCTGTGTAGGCATCTGGGTTTGGGATGAAGTCCTAGGTGTTAGCATCTGGTCTGTGTTTGTTGGGTGCCTGTTCCCTTCCTTGGTTTCTGTTGCCCTCTCTGGATCTTAGTACAGTGTGGTGAGTGTGGGTTGCATGACAGGAAGTGATTATGAGTCCCTGCCAAGTGTGGCCACTGGGGGGGTTCCTGGATAGAACATGTTTCTAGAAGGAATGGGAGGGGCTTGGTTGGAGAAACTGAAAGGGTCTATAGGGAGAGACGGGATCTGCCTGGAGGATCTTGGGATTCCCAAGGGAATAGAGGCAGTGAGGAGAGGCAGGCCCTTGCAGATGATCTACTATAGCGCTGCAGTTGAGACAGGAAGAAGAGTGAAGATGGCCCTTCATTGTAAATTACACACTTGTCTGGATCAGCAAGGACCTGCAAGCATTGATTCATAGGAAAACACCAGAGACCACCTAAATTGCACAGACTAAAAGATTATTTGATCTCCAGGCATGGGGTGCACACCTTTAATCCTAGCATTTGGGAGGCAGATGGATCTCTGTTAGTTAGAGGCCATACTGGTCTCCATAGTGAGTTCCAGGATGGCCGGGGCTACGTAGAGAGACCTTGTCTCCAAGGAAAGATAGGAAGGAAGGAAGGAAGGAAGGAAGGAAGGAAGGAAGGAAGGAAGGAAGGAAG
>OU015747.1:76874850-76892676 GCA_907169655.1 Acomys percivali
AAGGAAGGAAGGAAGGAAGGAAGGAAGGAAGGAAGGAAGGAAGGAAGCTTATTCTATCACAGTTCTAGAGACTACTACATCCAAAATACACCAGGAGCATGTGCTCAGCCTCCATCCGTACATGGACAAGTGTGTCACTTAGTGAGACAGAGCAGAGAAACCGCTTTTCCTCTTATGGCCACCAAAGCCAAAGAGACCCTGTCCTTATGAGCTTATCTCATTTTAATCACTTCTCAATTCCATGCCAATAACATCGTCTGCATATTAATATGTGGATTAACTTCTCAGGACAAGAATCTGATGATTAGTGTTAGGTACGCGAAGAGACTGGCAACAAACAGAAACAGAAGGCAGTAATTAACTTCAGAGAAAACAAAGTTGTAAAAGACAAAATAAACCAGGGCTGAGGAGATGTCCAAGTTGGTTAAGGGCTTGCACACAAGCACGAGGACCCAGGTTCAATCCCCCAAACCCATTCAAAAAATAATTTTAAAAGATTAAAAAGCTGGGCATAGCACGAGAGAAAGGAGGGAAAGTGGGGAAGAAAGGAAGAAAGGTGAGTGTACACACCTTTAATCTCACTTAGGAGAGGAAGGAGATCTATGTAAGTTTGAGGCCAGCCTAGTCCATATAGCAAATTCCAGGCCAGCTCAGACTACACAGTGATAACCTGTATTCAGTAGTCTTTCAACCTTTGCTCCCATCTCAGAGCAATCTGAGGCTTCTGTTGCTAACTCAAAGAACAGAGGGGCCCTCCTGGGTGAGTCTTTGTTCCTTCCTTGAATAGTCTCTCTCCATCTCTCTGTCTCTGTCCCTCTGCTATTGCTCTCCCGGCCTCCCTCCCACACATATGTCCACCCATTCCGCCTCTTTAGAGCAGTAAAGGAAGAAATGAGGCCACCTGGCCCAGCCTGATCCAGGTTGTGGTAGGTAGGAGTGAGTGGTGTGACCCACAGTGGTGTCTGCAGCACTCAGGCTCCAACTCTTCATCCTGGCTATGAGGATGGGGTTCCTGGGCTGGCATGGGCAGACACAGGGAGGTTAAGGAGGGGGACATCTTCTGAGTTGTATTGTCCTCTAATAGAGAAGGACAGGTCGAAGCTGGGACCCATATGTGCTGCCCCCAGGAATTCTGGTAGGAGGAGGCCTGGGGACTGGCCAGGGTTTGTGGAGTACCTTAACGCGGCCTTTGTAGCTATTCCACCCCACTGAGAGCAAAGGGCTCCTGCCCATGTCACTCCATGCTTGCTTCTTGCCCAGAGGTAAGAAGAGAGCACTCTGCCAGCCCTACTCCCTCACAAAAAGGCTCAGTAGGGGCTGGGGGTGAAGCCCTGGAGATATAACTCTGTGTTTGCCTCCTGGGTATGAAGGCCTGTGTTTGATCCCCCAGGACCCATGTCCAAAAGCTGCAGTGTGCATGCTTTTACCATAGCACTGAAACTGCAGAGTCGAGGGAGTCCTTGAGACACCGTGGACAGCCAGCCTAGCCTGATTGGTGGGCTCCAGGTTGCAGAGAGAGAGAGAGAGGGAGGGAGGGAGGGAGGGAGGGAGGGAGGGAGGGAGAGGGAGAGAGAGAGTCTATGCCCTCCCCCAATAAGATAGGGGAGTTCTGTAAGGAGAGATGGCTCAGCAGTTAAGATGCATACTACCATCACAAAGGACCTGTGTAAGTTCCCAGCACCCAGGTCAGCTGACTCACAGGCACCTGTAACTTCAGCTCCAGGGCATCCAGTGCTTCCAGCCTCTGCAGCCACCTGCACTCACAAACATACTCACACAGACATAGACATACACACATCATTGAAACTAAGGATTATATATATATATATATATATATATATATATATATATATATTTGATCCTCATACATACATGTGTAAATGTTTACATGTATGTATGGGAATCACATATATATCTGGTTCACTCAGAGGTCAAAAGAGACAGTCACATCCCTAGAACTGGAGTTAGCGATGGAGCCATTGTATGGGTGCTGGAAACGGAACCTGGGTCCTCTACAAGAGCAGCAAATGCTTTTTAACCACTGAGCCATCTCTGCAGCCCCTAAATTAGATCTTAAAAGAAAAAAAAAAGATGGCTGGCTCCTGAGGAACACCTATGACTGACCTCTACCTTCCACATGTGCATACACATACACCTGAGCGCGTGCGCGCGCGCGCGCACACACACACACACACACACACACACACACACACACACAGGATTGAGTAGCCCTGGTCCCATCAGAGAAAGTTTAGTTTCTCAGACTGCCAGGTCAGCAGAAGATCTCTCCCTTTTGTTTTCATTTTGTTGTTGTTGTTGTTGTTGTTTGCTTATTTTGTGTGTAGTGTATCCTCATGGGTGTGTACAGAGGGGGAAGGTGTAGGGTGTCCTGTGCTATATTTTCCTGACACATGGTGGCACTGAACCAGGAGCGAGGCTGGCAGCCCACAAGCTCCAGCAATCCTGTCTCCATCACCCACAGTGCAGGGTACAGACAAGTATGGTCATGCTGGCTTCTTTTTACGTGGGTGCCTGTGATTCAGACACAGGTCCTCCTGCATGCACAGTAAGCATTCTTCCCAACCAAGTGGAGAATTTTTAAAGGCTCAAAGACCAGTTTATGAGAGCTTAGTCAGTAATTGTGAGATACTGCCACCAGGTGGCTCCCCTCCAAGCCCCTCCCCTCCTGGACCACTGAGCAGCCTTGAGTCCTGGCCCAGAAGAGGGTCTCCATCCTTGCTCAAGGCAACCTGTGGTGGGTGCTGGAGTGTCAGCCATTCTTTACCTGGGTACCTTCAGCCTCTCTTCTCACCCTTCATCATTCTTTCTGTGGCCCTACTGACCCTGCCCATCAGAGGTCCACAGGCTCTGTTCCCCTCAAGGCTCGCTGACTCCATGGAACCCTCTCTAAGAGGCCCAACCCCTCCCTACAGACCTGGTCAACATCTTTTAGCAGCTCTTACTATAGTGTGTGTGTGTGTGTGTGTGTGTGTGTGTGTGTATGTGTGTATGTGTGTATGTGTGTGTCAGTAGGTAAGTAAGTAGATAGATAGATAGATAGATAGATAGATAGATAGATAGATAGATAGACAGACAGACAGATAAAAGGATAGATAGGCATGGTATGTTGGCTTGTGTGGGTGAGTACATATGCAGTAGTAGGCAGATGCACACCAAAGGCTGGCATTGAGTGTCTTTTTCAATTGCTTTCCACTTTATTTTTTGAAACTGGGCTTCTCATTGAACCTAGAACTCACCAATGTGGCTAGGCTGGCTGACCAATGAGTTCCCCCAGACCCTCCTGTCTGCCTCCCCAATGCTAGGAATACAAGAGCATTGCCAGTAAGTTCTGGAACAGTGAGTTCAACTCCTAGCCCCTTCCTGGCCACTTTCCACAGGACCTCTCCACCTAGATTCAGTCTTGAACAACCATGGAGGGTCCCAAGGCAAGCTTAATAAATGTTTGCTATTAAGAGACAATGAATAAGCACGTCTGCTCGTCAGATAAACTTTTAAAATTTTTATTTATTATTCGCACACATGCCAATGTCAGAGGACAATTTTTGGGACTTGGTTCTCCCCTTCCACTGTGGGCTCCGGGACCAAACTCAGGCAGTCAGGCAGGCACAGCAAATGCTTGTCACCATCTCACCAGCCTCCAGTTAATCCACTTTGATTGGACCTTTTTCAGGCCAGGCTCCATGCTGGACAGGGAAGTGAGTGGATAAATAAAGTGGCCGCCTAGTTAAAGGAGAGCAGAAGGATGGATGGATGGGGAAATGGAAAAGACAAGGCTTTGGTGAATGGGTAGTGGATAGCTGGTGCGAGGATGGCTGTTGAGTCTTGTCTTCTTTGTTTTTTGTTGGGGAAGAATCAGGTCACTTGGCCTGGAGCCCACAGAAGCAGTGTCCCTAACAGGACCCAGATCAAAACAGATGAATCACTTATACTCAGCCTTAGTGAGCCAGCTGCTACGGATGAGGCTAGGCGGGGTGGAGCAGAGTGGACGGACATGCCAACGCCAAAATCATGCTGCAGGGACACCCTGGGGAGCCACTTCACAGACAAAACAGGCCCTGCCCCAGATGGGAGCCAGTGCACATCAAGAGGGAAGCCTGGGGACTCTTACAGAAAGCAGCTGTGACTCATTAACTGAGCACCTACTAGCAGCCCAAGGGTGTCCCATAAATCAATCTAGATCCGGAAAACCTTGGGAAGGAAGGTTGGCCTCCTTTATAGGAAAGGAAATGAGAAACCAAGAAGGGAAATGACTGACCCAAGGTCACCCAGCTGCAAGGGGCCGAGTCCAGACTAAGCCATTTCCTCTCATGGTTCCCACCTGGCTGGTATGTGTGGCCTTGAGGAGATCCTAGCCACCATGGACCAGAGCTGGGAACAGACATAGCAGGAAGGGTAGCTTCCCGGGCATCTGTGAAGGATGCAGCAATAGAAAAGGAACTGACCCCTGGGACACTTTAACTGGAGGAGCCTGGCATCTGGAAGTCCTGGGGCCTTGTCACCTTACTTTTCTTATATGCCCAACAGGGCCTCCCTCTCAGGGCCTGAACTTTCTCAAACATCTTTCAGGAGTCAGTTCCACTGCTACGGGCCTCGGGGCTTGAACTCTGGTCATCAGGCTTACATGGCTCTTTCTCTTACAAGCTGAACCATCTTTGCCAGGCCATATTCTGGTTTTTAAAAGACAGAGGCTGTGTGGTCTTGGTGTATTACTCAGTTGGTAGAGTGCTTGTGTAGCATGCACAAGGCCGTAAGGTCTAACCCCAGCATCATACAAGCCAGGCATAGCAGCCTGACACCCCAAAATCAGGCAGAGATAAGAGGATCAGAAGTTCAGGGTCATCCCTGAGTGAATAGTGAGTGAAAGACCAACGTGAACCCTTTCTCACAGAATGACTTCGGACTGCCAAGAAGGGTACAGGAGGAGGAAGGAGACCCCGTTCTCTTTGATGTCCCATGGGTGCTTCCTAGTCACCTCAGCAAGGGTGGACAACAGCCACCCAGCTCCTGGGCACCTTGAGGTACTAAGAATGACCCTGATGTTCAGTGACAAGTAACAACGATTTTTATCATTAATGATGCACTGCCCCGCCCATTATCTACCTTAAGGCAGTATCTGCAAATGCTGCCAGCCTATGACTAAGAAAACAGAGGGTTGTGTGAAGACACCCTTGAGGTGACTCTCCCGCACACACTCCCTGAAACAAAGCACTTGTCATCACTCTATAGACAAGGACACTAGCTAGGTATAAGATATCTCACCTAAGGTTACCCATCTCACAAGAGCGAACTTGACCGAAACACAGGCTCTATCTAAAGTGCCCTGTGAGCTTGTTCACACACGCGCGCGTGTGCGCTCACACACACATGCACACGCACACGCACACACACACCCCTCCACACCTCACAGGTCCTCATTTCTGAGGCAGATAGGTAGGTGGACAAGATGAATGTGTCTTTGAGGGCCCCTGGGTTACAATACTGGAAGTCAATGCTGCCAGAAAGCAAAATTCATCAGGCGTGGAGTTTTTCCCCACGGGTATCAGCTCAGCTCTGAGAGTTACCTGAAGGCAGAGCTGGATGGTTTAAGGGCCCCTACCTGATCTTGGCACCCTGGCCTGCACTATCAGCCAAGGGGTTGGCTCAGCAGGTGGGACATAAGCAGCCCCTAAGAAGGACTCCCTTACAGTTGACCCAGGAGCACTTGGAAATGGGCCTGAGGATGCTAGTCTGGGACTCAAGGCCTGGCTCCTGAGGTCAGAGGCTGCTGGGGTGGGGGCCCAGGATGCTTCTGGGGCTCTCCTTCCACAGCAGCTAATTTATTGTGATGCAAAAATCCGGCTCCAGGGCGGGAAGCAAAGCTGCTTGCCAAGCACGCTCCCATCCTGTTCCCTTCCACATATTTTCAGTATTTATTGTCCCCATATGTGATACCGAACATTCAAAAACATGTTGCTGAGATTCCTCCAGAAAGGCCTGACATTTCACAATATCCCTCCGATGCCTGGGATTACTGCTCAGGACGGGAAAACGTGGTTGATTCAAAACAGATTGGGGCAGGAGAAAACAATGGCAGGGCCTGTGGAGAGACCCCCAGCTCCACGCCAGAGAAAGACGGGAGGAACACACACTCGGTACTCCTGTCAGAAGCCTAGACCTAGGGGCACTCAGGAGGGACAGCCACCCGATGCCCCACAACTGCCAGACCAACAGGGACTCTCCTGGGAGCGCACTTCAGTCCTATGTTCTGCCCTCCCAATGCAGCAACTCTTCCTAACTTACAAAAGAAAGGTCATGCTTAGAGAGCTAGTCAACTAAGGGCTGGGGCGGGCTTACCACTTAAGGGTTCCACCCAAAGATGCTGGGTTTGTTTATCATTGTGTTTGTGTGTGTGTGTGTGTGTGTGTGTAGTGTACTGTAGTATGGTGTAGAATAGCGTATACATACTGTATGCATAGACAATGCAGAGGACAATGTCAAATCAAATGCTTTATCACGCACTATCTTATTCCCTTCTCACAGAAGCCAGGTGGAGGCTGGCAGCCAGCAAGCCCCAGTGACCCTCCTGGCTCGCAAAGCCCTGGGGTTAATGGAAAATCACAGATGCTTTGTACGTGGGTGCTGGGAATTTAAGCTCAGGACCTCATACTTTCCCAACAAGTGCTCTTACCCACTGGGCCATCTCCTCATTTCTTTTTAAGACAGGCTTTCTGTAGCCCAGGTTGGACACAGGTTCACTAAGTAACTGCACATGGCTTTAAACTCCTGTCTCCATCTTATTGCAACGAGCGAACCCCCTCCCATCCCCCACTGCCTGGAGGCAGGGAGCTGTGTAGGTTCTGAACTTCATGGTGTCCCACAGGGAGCCCAGTGCAGCGCCTTTCTATATATGCTCAGGCCCCGAGGGTGGGACCCTACACTGCAGCGTTGCTGGGATGCACAAGGAGAAAGGTGTCACCTCAAGTCCTTTATCTTTGTGTCCTGGAAGCTATGAGCACCTGTATTAGTGACTTTCCCACCATTGCTGTGACATCACCCTGACAAAAGCAACTCCAAGAAGGAAAGGCTCATTCTGGCTCACAGTTTGAGGGTTCACAGTCCATCGTGGTGGGGAGTCATCACAGGGGGAGTGTGAGGCAGCTGGTCAGTCACACGGCACCCACAGCCAGGAAACCAGGAGATGATGCTAGGCTCTGCTCACTTCCTCCTTTTCACTCAGCCCAGGACCTCAGCCCATAGGACAGTGACACCATATTCAGGGCGGGTCTTCCTACTTTCTCCCCCCCCCCCACACAGACACACTCAGAAGTTTGTATCTGTATCGTATTCCACATCCAGTGGGGTTGACAATTAAAATTAGCTAATAGGAGCTGGGGAAATGGCTCAGCGGACTAGAGCATTTGTTCCCCCAAGCAAAGGACCCAAGGGGAACTCAAAGCTCCTGTAACTGCAGTTCTGTGAGGTGCAGCGGCAGGGGGATGGCTGGGACTTGCTCAGTAACATTGCAAAGCTCCTGGAATTCCAAAGCTTAAGAGGCAGAGGCAGGAGGGTGACAAGTTTCTGTCCAGTCTAGGAGGTATGGCATGGGAAAGAAAAGGGAGGGAGGAGGAGGGGGAGGACAAGAAGAAGAAGAAAATGGAAGAGGAGGGGAAAAGGGGGCTGTACTACAGCTGCTGCCAAGAGACCTGGCCAGAGGCAGATCTCCAAAATGGAAGCGAGGCTGTGTCTGAGCCTGATGTGACAACCAATGACAAAGGACACACTGAGTGGACCTGGAAGGGAACTTCCAGAGCTCAGGGTCAAGTTTCTTACGCTCAGGGAGGCTTCGTATCACACACCTCTGCCTGCCACTCCTAGACAAGTCCCAAGGGCTCTGTGACCACAAACTCAGACCCTTCACTTCTCCTGACACCACTCTTCAGTTTGGACAGCAGACCCCAGGTAAGGTGGTCAGGCATCGCAAAAACACAAAGATGTAAACTGCCCAGTTAAATTCAGATTGCAGGGAAATGGGGCCAGAGAGATGGCTCAGGCAGTAAAGTGCTTGCTGTGCAGGCTTGAGGGTCTGCGTTTAACTCCTGAAGTACATGAAAAAGCCAGGAGTAGTGGCATACTTATTTATTTAAAGATTTTTAATTTTTAAATTAAAATTTTATCTAGATGTTTTGTTTGTTTGTTTGTTTGTTTTAGTTTTAACTCTGTTGTGGATTTTGGGGGGGGTGTTAAATTTTTTGTTTGTTTGTTTGGGTTGTTCGTTTTTGTTTTTGTTTTCATTTTTGATGGCAAACTAACGCATAAAAATATATTTGATAGTAAAAGTGAAGGCTTCACAGTGTGGCCTCCAGAGGCCAGAAGAGGGCGTCAGATGCCTGGAGCTGGAGGTCCAGGCAGTTGTCAGCCGTCATGTGGGTGCTGGGAACTGAACTTGTTTTCCTCTGGAAGTGGCAGAAACCCTCCCGAGCACTGAGGCATCTCTCCAGCCCACAGTGGAGCACTTACAATCCCGGTCTGGAGAGATGGAGACAGGTGTGTTTGCTAGGGCTTGACGCTGGCCAGCCAAGATGACCTAGCAAGCTCCAGGCAAATATAAGAGAACCTGTCTCATTAACACAGAACTCCACCTGAAGAACAGTGGTGCCTCCACACACATGTTCATCCACATGTACACTTACATGGGAATACACCTAGGTACAAAACTTGTAGTAAACAATAAACCAATTTTTAGTATATCTCAAGGGGACAGCAAGGTGGCTTAGAGGTAAAGATACTTATCCCCCAAGCCTAGTGACCTTAGTTTAGTGCCTGGAGCCCACATAAAAATAGATGGAAAGAACTGACTGTAAATTTGTACCTGACCAGTGGCGTGCATGCACCTACCCCCCCCCCCCACACGCACACACACATCCCTCTACCCATCCACCCCAATAGGAAGAAAAACATGGGAGAAAGAAAAAAGAGTGACATTGCTTCCACAGTACTTATGTCAATGTATCCAATGTACCTTGAAAGCTTTTGTTTACTTAAATTGCCCTCCTTTTCCATGCTACTGAGTTAGGTCAAGTCTTGCCAGTTAGCATCTATCACTTCTTGTGTCGCCAGAAACTAAGGACCAGTGAAGGCCGCCTGGCAGTGTGTCCAGGCAGAGGGATGCCAAGCACTCAAAGACCCTGCCGGGGACTGAAGGGAGACAGGCCGCCAAGTGCAACGGAGGCTACGGGTGCTGCTCTTGAGTACAGGCCTGGACTGGCCTCCACCCCCTGGGCCAGAAGAGAGGAATCCTGGACCAACCCCAGCCCAGAGCAAGGCCCGGAGGTCCCCACTTCAAAGCCCCACACTAATGCCTCTCGACAAGCGTGGCCGAGCCTTGGGGTGTTCCCTTGAGGCTGACAGCCCCTGTTCCCAGACAAAGCCAACAGGAGCAAGGCAGTAAGAGGCCAGGGGCACGCTGTGACCCAGCCTTGGCCTAGTGAGGAAAATGTGATTTCACACTAGGCCTGCAGCCAAGCATTCATACCCATCCAGGGTCGGCCACTTTGTACTGGCTGGTCATGGAGTATCTCCCTCGAATACCCTCTGCTCTCCTTTTCCCACCATGCTGACAATTCAGTCCTAGTCTCTAACTAATCTAGGCCCATATATCAGGTCCCAAGCTCCCTCTAGTCCCAGAGAAATGTGGAGGGTGAAACAGAAAAAGGACAGGTTTAGAGCCCAGGTCAAATCTTGTTCTGGCTCTTAGAATAACATAAATGATATTAGATACATTTTATTATTCACTCACTCTCAATCTCTCTCATCTGAAAGTAGTGACTTGTCATCACAGCCGGGTAATTGGAAGTCTCCTAAGTATATGAATGTTGGGTGACGTTTCCTGCACAAATGTGAATAGATATGTCTATCTACCTCTGGTAGTACACTGAGGATGGACAAAAGTAGTGATTCTATCCAGTTCTAATTTGGAGAGCCAGTAAGTTTATTGGGTTATTTACAGGAAGAGCATGGATGACTCACAGGCAGCTACATCACTGGAAAGCCCACCCGAGCAGGGATAACAGCTTAGAACAGTTGCATCCCTAAAGTTTCCTACATGACTTGCAAGCACCTCTGAAGTTCTGAAAGTCTCTTTTCTCCAGCAATTGGCATTGCTTGCATACTCTCAGGAGGGGGTGGGTTGTGAATCTTGTAAGTTTCAGGAACTTTCTGAGCCTTGTGAGTTGTTGACTTACTTATTTCACCTTGTAGGTTTTCATTTCTTTCTGAGTATTTTTTTTTATTACTCTAATGTATTTATTGTGTGGTGGTTGCATGCTTACAAGTGAACGTATGTGCTCAGGGTGGGGTGGTGACACATGTGCCATACATGTATGTGGATGTTAGAAGATACTTTATAGAAGTCAGTTCTCTTCTTCCACCAAGTGAGTCCTATGTATCAAACTCAGTTCATCAGGTATGGCAAAACTTTATCCACTGAGTTCTCTCACTGGCCAACTTCCCTCTGTTAGAGTGTTTCCGATTGGAACTTCCTGAGTCCTAAGGAGCCTCTGTCCTAGCATACAGCAGAACAGTCTGACCTATAGCTGTTAGAGCCTAACAGGACCTTCTAAAAGTTATTTTCAAGGGATCTGGCAGTGCTCAGCAAAGTGGTTCTTCTGCCTAGGGCAGCAGAATCCCTTTAAGCCAATTCCCCACTCTGAGTGTCTCCAGCAGGCCTGAAAGACCCAGAAAGACATCATTATTCATTTAATAATAGTAGAGACATCAGTCTTTTATAGTTCTGTAGTTCTTTTATAATTAATTGTAGTGTTCTAAGAAGAAATGTCCCAAGGTGGAAAAGATACTACAGATCTCTTAAAGTCTGAGATGGGATTTGGACGTTATAGAATGTCATGTCTAGAACCTTCTATTGATCAAAAAGTAGTCAATATCTAAAAGGAAAGAAAATAGACTCATTATCATTGTTATTCAGTATATGGGTACTATATTTGCGTGTGGTACATGTGCATGTGTGTTTGCAAGTGTCAAATCCATGCCTGGCCATAGACCAGAGGAGGACAGCAGGTGTCCCAATCTATCTCTCTATGCCTTAGTTCATCAGGGCATGGCCTCTCTCTGCCAGGCTGGCAGCCAGCAAGCTGCAGCAATCCTCCACACCACTGGAGTTATAGGTGTATGGCTATCCTCAGCTTTCTATGTTGGTGCATAGGATTTGAACTCAGATCCTGATGCTTGTGTAGCAAGTGCTCTTACACACTGAGCCATCTCCCAGCACCAGACTCCATAATTTGATGCAGATAGTGGCAGAGAACTTTCGGCCATTGTTTAATAGATCACAGTGGGTGTCATGTTTTCATATACATATAAAAGTACTAGACTAGCTGTTCAAGGAGTACCAGGAATCCACCTGCCTCCACCCTCCCCAGCACTGGGATTACACATGTACACCATGCTTCTTTTCTGTAGGTTCTGAGAATCAAATTCAGATCCTCAATGCTTGCGAAGCCAGCACTTCACCAACTGAGCCATTTCCCCAGTCCAGATGTCATCATTCTTATCCATGCCCATCTCTGGCCAGGGTCCATGGGCTTAGTTGGCCAAATTACAACATGCCTGAGGATTAAGGCCCATCACTTGGTCATTCTGATAGAGAGTTTCAAACTATCAACTTGATACAACCTAGAGTCACCTTGGGAGAGAGTTTTAACTGATGCAACTAAACTGGCTGAGGAATTATATAGATCAGTTTGGCCTGTCAGCATGTATATGAGGGATTGTCTTATTGATAACTGATCAAGGAAGATTCAGCCCACTGTGAGTGGTACCATTCCCTACACATGGAATCCAGAACAGTATAAAAGAGGAGAAAGCTAACTGAAATCAAGCAACCGAGCTTCTGTGCACTTAGACTCTCTAGGATCTTTTTTGGTATTACTTTGTTTTTTGACATCAGGTCTTGCTGTATAGTCCTGGCTGACCTGTAACTCTATGTAGACCTGGATAGCCTTGAACTCACAGCGATCTGCCTTCCTTTGCAGATTAAGGGTGTACACCCCTGCAGCCCTCTGCTTTTGTCTCTGGATGTGTTCCTTTAAGTTCCTGCCTTGACTTCTCCACGATAATGGGATGTAACCTGGAATTGTAGCACAGAATAAACCCCTTCCTCCTTAAATTGCTTTTTGTCAAGGCATTATCACACAACAGGAATGAAACTAGAATCGTCATTTAGCAGGAACTACGTATGAGAACTTTCTATGCTCTTGCAATCGGTGACACTAGGAAAGCTTAGTGCCATCCCTCTTAGGGACACCAGATATCATTTATGAGAGCCGAGTGGGGCGGCCCTGGGGGGCCCCAGGGGGGAGGGGGGGGAGACGGGGGGGGGGGGGGGTACCAAAATGAGTATGGTAGAAGTAAAAGAGATGGCCAAGGACAGAGGAGTGAACAGGGGTCAGGCCAGAGCATGGCCAGAGTACGGCCTGTTGGGATAGAGATGTAAACCGGACTGGTTGAGTCCTCAACAGCTAAGAGCCAAGGATGTTCAGATATGGGGGTATCCACTCCTCTACTCATAGATATCTTAGGTGTAGCCCACACATTGCCAAGCTGAGTCTATTATGGGAGGGGGGTAGGCTATCCAGTGACCACAAAAGGAACAGCTTTTGATTTCCTCACAGTGTCCCCAACCCCAACCCTTACTCGGCTTCTGGCTCCAGTCGGGGGAGGGGGGGGGCTCATGGTCTCTATGGTAAAGAGACTAACCTAATATTATTCTGAACTCCCCATCCCTCTGATGTCTGACGCCACAGTAGTCTCTGCTCCTGACCACCCAGCAGGTAGCCAGGGGTCTTATAGGAGATCTGGGAGAAGGCTAGTTCCCTGAGAAGGGGTGCTGTCTATAGGTGGCACAGACCTGGCACACAAACAAGACTCCAGAGGTGCAGCATGGGAGGTGCAGCATCTGATCCCGTGGTTCAAAGCCCTTGCTGCCCTTTCAGAGGACCTGAGCTTCATCAGGTGGCTCACAATCATCTTTTTCTCCAGCTCCAGGGGGGATCCAACGTCCTATTCTGGCTTCTGCAGGCACTGGCACGTGTATACAAGCACATGCAGCCCCACACATAGACATAAATAAAGATAGTTTTCTTTTAAAGTACGTCAGGATGGAGTTAGATTCAGTTGACAGGTTCAGGGAGGCTGAACCACTCAGAGGGATAGTGAGGCGGACGTGACTCTAAAGTTCCCAGAGGCCTGGATCTGCCCGGGCCAGAGGCCAGTTTCCGGCCTGGCAAGGACAGGGTGGATGCTAGGCCCACTTTGCTACAATCTGTAGATTTTGTCTTGCTTCCTTGGGGACGGTCCCAAGCAACCTGGCCTGTGGTCGGGGGAGGAAAGGGCAGCAGTCTCTCTAGCCACCCTCCCTCGGCTTCTCCAGCCTGCTGATTGCCTTGGCCACAGCGGTGGGAACCCCTGCAGCCTTGCTCTCCCAGCAGGAGAAAGCACAGAGTCTGTGCTCTCCCAGGCCAGCCCAGCCTGGTTGAAACTGTTGCAGATCTCTGTCTAGGCTACTGGGACGTCAGGTGTAGGCCTGTGGGGCGAGTGTGGAGATTGAAAGAGGACCACCTTGAGCACCTCACTCATCAAGCAGCGTGTCAGGGATGGGAGGGTGCTGGATGGAAGGTGCTAACTAAGAGGAGACTTAGCCCATCTCAGGGATGATGCATCCCAGCCTGCCACGCACTTGCCGTGTGGCCTGGACACATCCCTCCAACTTTCTGGACCTAATTTTGTCCTGGAATATGAATTTGGCCTCAAACCTTAAGAGGTCATTGGAAAGGAAGGGCTGAGGATGTGGCTCAGTCGGTAGAGTGGTTTCTCGGCATTCAGGAAGTCCCGGGTTCGATGCCCAGCACAGAGTAAACTGTATTACACAGTTGTAATCCCGGCACTCAGGAGGCAGAGTCAGGAGCATCAGGAATGAAAGGTCATCCCTAGTTACAGTGAGTTCGAGGCCAGCCTGGTCTACCAATTGAGTCTAGGACAGCCAAGGCTACACAGAGAAACCCTGTCTTGAAAAATGGAAACAAACAAAACCAAAAGACAAAAACACAAAAACAAAAAGCACTTGAAGAGGACTCAAGTTCAGTTTCCAAGACCTTTGCAGGACAGCTCACCACCACATGAAACTTCAGGTCTAAGGGACCTGATATGATACCCTCTTCTGGCCTCTGAGAGCACCAGCACTCACATACAGAAACACATACATGCATAATTAAAAATAAAAATGAAATCTCTTTTGAAAAAACATGCATCAATAAATCCAGTAACTGCTAACACAAAAAGACTATGGACAAGATTAAGCTAAGAGAAAGTCTACACACACACACACACACACACACACACACACACACACACACACACCTGTCATAGGAAAGTGTTCGAGTTTGCTTTCTACTGCTATGATAAAATACTATAACAAAATAATTTGAGAAGGAAAGGGTTGATTTAGCTCACCTGTCCATGTCATAGTCCACTGTTGAGGGAAATCAGGGAAGAAACTCATGGCAGGAACCTGGAGGCAGGAGTTGAAGCAGATGCTACGGAAGAGCACTGTTCCCTGGCTTGCTCCTCCTGGCTTGTTCAACCTACTCTCTTACGCACCCAGGAGCACCTGCGCAGGGAGACTTCTAGCACCCCACCCATTGTTTCCCAAGCCTTCTCCTCAATTATTAATCAAGAAAATGCCCTGAAGATTAACTGTAGGCACTCTAACAGAGGTATTTCTTCAGGTAAGGTTTCTTTTTCCCAGATTACTCTAGCTTATGTCAAATTGACATACATACATACATACATCATACACACATACATACATACATACATACATACATACATACATACGCCAACCCAGTGCAAAGACCCCTTGTCAGTTTGACACACCAATACATTACTATTAAGCCATAATCTTTCCTTTCTTGTTTATCCCCAATATCTTATATTAATATCAACATCACAACACAAAACAGTGTGACTTTAAAAGTGCCACAGTCTTTAAAAATTCAAACATGTTAAAAATCCGGTCTCGCTGCACGCCTTTAATGCCAGCACTTGGGAGGCAGAGGCAGGTGGATCTCCATGAGTTCCAGGACAACCAGAGCTGTTACATAGAGAAACCCTGTCTTGAAAAAAAAATCCGGTCTCTTTAAAATTTAAGAAGACAGCATCACTGAGGTAATACTCCTTAAACTTAATATTTAAAATATTTTTGCAACTAAAGAGATAGTTCAGTGATTAAGAGCACTTACTGCTCTTTCAGATGTTACCTAAATTTGATTTCCAGAACCCTCGTGGTAGCTCACAGTCATCTGTAACTCCAGCTACAGGGAATCTGACACCCTTATCTAGTCTCTGTAGACACCAGGCATATACATAGTATAACATACATGTAGGCAAAATACTCATACAGATAAAATAAGTCTCCTTTAAAGTTTCCTCATCTGTGGGCTCCTGTTAAAAAAAATTAAAAAAAAAAGCTGGGCATGGTGGCGTATGCCTATAACCCCAGCACTTGGGAGGCAGAGGCAGGCAGATCTCTGTGAGTTCGAGGCCAGCCTGGTCTACAAAGTCAGTCCAGGAGAGCCAAGGCTACCCAGAGAAACCCTGTCTCAGAAAAAAAAAAAAAAAAGGTCAGCCAGGCTTGATGTCGGAGGCCTTTAATTCCAACACTCAAGAGACAGAGGCAGGCAGATCTCTATAAATTCAAGGCCAGCCTGATCTACAATATAGATAGCCAGGGCTATTACACAGAGAAACCCTGTCTCAAAATAAAAACACACACACAAAATACCCAACTCCAGCAGTGTAGCTATTTTAATGTGTGATGTCTTGGAGTCATGGTCTTCTGGGCCCTAGGGGGCTCTGTTTTTCCAACTCTGCTGTTTGCAGCACACAGCTTATCTCGTAGGCTCAGCTCCACCACACAGCTGCTGTTGTCCTTGACGGTCAGTCCAGAATACCGGTATCACCAATACGCCGAGGTCTCCACTGGAAATGAGGCTGCTCCCTAACCAATGGCCTCTCCTGTCCTCTTCTCAGTGACTCTGATGCTTCTGCCCAGTGCCAAGCCCCAGCATCTCTCAATAACACTTTCAATCCTGGGGGCTTCTGCTGCGGCCCCAGAGCCTTGCTTTGTTACCAGTGGCTTCTGCCTTCCCACAGTGCCAAGCCTCAGCGGCTCTCCACGACCCTCTCATGCCTTCAAAACCAGCACCACTTGGGTGACTCTTTACAAATTACTCCCCTCCCCATGAGATGTGACCTTGGCCTCCTCTGGACCATAGCTTCTGTGTGCTGACTCTTAGGAAATACTCCCAGATTTACCTCAGTGGTGCTGCTCTCCTCTTAATCACAGCTGACTCCTTAGCTCCTCCTAACCTGCATCAATTGTCCCAGTAAAGCCAAGGTTTATTTCAGTGGGGCTCTTCTCTTGTTAATCAGGGCTGATTCCTAAGATGGGCACCGTGTCGCACACTTGTAATCCCAGCACATAGGGAGGCAGAGGCAGGCAGATCTCTGTGAGTTCAAGGCCAGCCTGGTCTACAAAGCAAGTCCAGGAGAGCCGGGGCTACACAGAGAAACCTTGAAAAACAAAACAAAAGACATGGGGGGCTGAAGAGATGGCTCAGTGGTTAAGAGCACTGCCTGCTCTTCCAAAGGACCCGGGTTCAATTCCCAGCACTCACATGGCATCTCATAACTGTCTGTAATTCCAAGATCTGACACCCCCACATCAATGCACATAAATTAAACTAAATAAAAAGATTTAAAACAAAACAAAACAAAACAAAAGACATGGCTGACCAGAACCACACAGATTCTTAGTTCAAAATACCATGCAGATAGCACCAGGAGAGCCTTTGCTTCCCTCTGAAATCTCACAAGTCAGGCCTCTAATCATCCAGTCTGCATAGCTCTCAGGATTATCTTTCAAACTCCCACAATTGTAACCCATTAGGCTCTGAGCACTCAATGGCTTTTCCAGCCCAAACTTCCAAAATTCTCCCAGAAGCTACATGGTCAGTTGTGTCACAGTAATATCCCTGCACCTGGTACTAATCTCTGTATTACTTCTTCTCAGATAACTTTAGCTTGTGTCAAATTCACACAAACATACACACACACACACACACACACACACACACACACACACACACACCTAGAAAGTGGGTCTTAGCTATCTTTTATTTTCTGTGACAAGATGTCATGATGAAAGCACCTTATAAAGAGAAGGGTTAAGTTTGGGGCTTACACTCTCAGAGGGCGAGCCCATGGCCAACATGGTGGGCAGCACAGCACTGAGAAGGTAGGCATGGCTCTGGAACATCTTGATCCACAAGCACAAGGCTGACTGTACTAACTAGGAAGGCCATGAGCTTTTTGAAACCTCGAAGCATGCCCCAGTGACAAACTTCCTCCAACAAGGTCACACCTGATCCTTCCCAAACAGTTTCACCAACTGGGGACCAAGTATTCAAATATATGAGCCTTTGTGAGCCATTCTCATTCCGACCCCCACAGAGGGGACTGGAACTCTCTGTCCCTGCTTTTGGAGCCCTGTCCATTGGGAAAGACTGGACAAAAATGAATAACATGAGACCCTAGAACCCAAGAGCAGAGCAACTTGTTCTGTAGCCTAAACCGGTGGTCAGTGTGCTGGGAGCTGCGAAGATTGTCTCTTAGATTCTGCCTTCTGGCATGAATATGGAGCATCCTCCTCTCTCTCTCTCTCTCTCTCTCTCTCTCTCTCTCTCTCTCTCTCTC
>OU015747.1:76892686-76902702 GCA_907169655.1 Acomys percivali
CTCTCTCTCTCTCTCTCTCTCTCTCTCTCTCTCTCTCTCTCTCTCTCGTCAGTGTGTGTGTGTGAGCATGTGCGCACACATGCATATGCGCATGCGTGTGCACGAATGCATACATATGTACCTCTACATGGAGGCCAGATGGCAACCTTTTATGCATGAATATCTCACTTAACCCTTAGAGACAGTCCTATGAAGTAGGTATTGCCTTCATCTCCATGATCGAATTGAAGAAATTGAAGGTCACTGAGGCAACGTGACCTATCTAAGGACAGCCCACAAGTGCTAAGGTCAAGACTGCGAAAACACATGTGCCTGGATCCTGAAGACTGGTCCTTAGTTCCCTGGCAAGAGTGAAGTGGCAGGTAGATTGATGGGTGGATAAGAGGATGAGTGAATGGATGGATGGATGGATGATGTGTAGATGGCTAGAAGGTCAGGAATAGATGAGTCAACAGATCAATGGATGGATGAGTGGGAGGGTAGATATGGGGGAGGATGAGTGAATGGATGTGTACAGATTGCTATGTGGAGGGTGAGTGATGTGTGGATGGGTGGATGGATAAATGGATAGGTGTATGATTGAGTATCTTAGTCTGTGTTCTATTGCTGTGAGAGGTGCTATAACCATAGAAACTCTTATAAAAGAAAGCATTAATTGGGGGCTTGCTTATAGTTTCAGAGGTTTAGTCCACTATCATCATGGTGGGGAGCATGGCAGCATGCAGGCAGACATGATACTAGAAAGTTGAGAGTTCTATATCCAGCAGGAAGAGAGAAAGTCAGTGGGCCTGGCTTGGGGCCTTGAAAGCCCAACCCCAGTGACACACTTCTCCAGCAAGACCACATCAACTCCAACAAGTCCATGTCTGCTAATCCATCCCAAGTAGTACCACTTCCTGATGACTAAGCATTCAAACACGTGAACCAGTAGAAGGCATTCTTTTTGGGTTTTTTTGTTTGCTTGGTTTTTTTGTTTTTGTTTTTTTGTTTGTTTGGGTTTTTGTTGTTTTTTGTTTGTTTCTTTCTTTCTTTGTTTTGGCTTTTTGAGACAGGGTTTCTCTGTGTAACTTTGGCTGTCCTGGACTCTCTTTGTAGACCAGGCTGGCCTTGAATTCACAGTGATCCACCTGCCTCTGCCTCCTGAATGCTGGGATTAATTAATTAATTTATTTATTATTCATACAGTATTCTGCCTGCATGTGAGCCAGCAGGCCAAAAGGGGGCATCAGATGGTTATGAGGCACCGTGTTGCTGCTGGGAATTGAACTCAGGACCTTTGGAAAAACAGCCAGTGCGCTTAACCTCTGAGCCATCTCTTCAGCTCCACCATTTCATTCAAACCATCACAGTAAGGGTAAAGAAGTGGGTAGCTAATTGACCTATGAATAAACAGATGGATGGATGACATGTACATGAATAAGCAAATGGGTAGATGGATGGATGGATGGAAAGGTGGATAGATGGGTCCATGGGTGGATGATGTGTAGACGGATAGGTTGGTGGATTGATGGATGAATGGATGGACGGGTGGATGGATGTGTAGGAAGGTGAGTGGATGAGTGGCTGTGAGACTGGATGGGCAGATGGGTTTTAGAGTAGGTAGAAATATGGATGGCTGTGTGGGAGAGTAAATAGATGGGAGACTGGGTCTAAGTATGCAGGTGAATAGATAGAGAGTGAAGAGGTGGGTGGATTGGTTGAGAGGTACATAGATGGGTGCAGAATGAAAAAAAGAATGAACAAGTGAATGGGTGAGCATGGAAGACAGAAAGGCTGATGGATGAAACTAACCGCTAATGGGTTCCAGGGTATCAGCCAGGACAGAGGTTAAAACAATCCTGACAAGTACCTAAAAGCCAGCGTGCACCCCACCACTGCCCTCTGATCTTCTGCAGCTGTCTAGCACCCCTTAATTCCCAGCTCATCTCTCCAGAATAAGCATTGTCCTTGGCCACCCATCTTTTGAACCTCGAAGCTAGTGGGAGGGGCCTGTACACTGAGACTGTGCCCCTTTGGTCTCTGAGGATACAGCGCTGAGAAGGGGGCATGGAAACAACTGCACACATGTGTAGAAGGACATGGGATTCCCCTGGCAGCTCTGGGGAAGGTGACCTTCCTCCCAAGCAGCAGGAATGTGGGGCCATGGTCCTGGTAAAGAACAGAAAGCAGAAAACAAACAACCCCTGTGTGGGTAAATGTATGGCTGTGGTGGTGGCTCCTCCCTCTGCTCCTAGCCACCCTGCTGCCAGGAGCCTCCACAGCCAGCACTTTATCCTGGTAGACCTCTAGCAGAAGCTCAGCCCGAGTCTGCCAGGCACAGCTCCAGCAATAACTGCCTCCCACCTCCCTCCCTCATGGGAAAACTCTCTTGCAACCTCAGTGGCTTTGAACTGTCCCTAAAAGATCACCATCTAGGGATTGGGACATTATTCAGTGCTTGCTTAGCATGGATGAGGTCCTGGGTTGATCCTAGCACTGAATAAACTGAGGTTGTAGGGGTGGGGGGAGTTGTAATCTTAGCACTTAAGAGATAGAGACCTGATAAGAAATTCAGTCGTCTGTTGGCGCTAATTTTTTTTTTTAACTGTATTTTATTTGGGGTTCCTTATATCTCTACCTCCCTTCCACCAATCCCCCATTGCTAGGTAGGAAAGACAGAAGGTTAGAAGAGAAGAGGGCAGAGTTCTCTTTAGCTACTTCTGGCTGTTTAGGATGGTCAGGACATTCAGTGGTCCAGCCAACGAGCAGCTTCTTCCTCCTCCATCTGCATCCTCAAAGCATTCCCTAAAGCATAGAGCAAGTAGCTTCCAGAACTACAGAAATTACAGAGACAACTGACTGCCTGAGCAGTCACCAGAGGTTTCTCTGTGTCTTTGGGGCACCCAGTCTTCAGCCTATAGGCCCAGAATATCTGACAGACTTTTCTGTGAAGCGGGAATTTTGAAGGACTAGGCGCCCTTAGTCTCTGCAAAGTTTGACAGTGAGTTTCCCAGTGTCCTGCTTGTCCACGGTTTGGACAGCCTATTGTCAGCAGCTGAAGTAAGGATGGTTTTTTTGTTCAGTGGCTATCTTGCCACATTTGTTTCTTTGGTGCCCATCATCTTCTTTGAAGTAGATTAGGGGTGCTGCCAGAAGGAGATGAGTCTCTCTGTCAGAAAAGCCTTTTATTATTAAAAACATCTTTAAATGCCATATTCTGTAGATCTCTGAAGTGTTTGAAGATCACCTATCTATCTCAGTATATCTAGACAAACATCGCTCATTTCTAGCCATATACTATCTGCTTAACCTAGCAAACATAAACAACAGCATAAGGTTTATTTCTGCAATTAACTAAACTAATATCTAACAATACTATATAAGTAAGAGTATTTATAGGCGAATAACTACTAACTTGCATTTCCAGTCATGCTGAACAGTTTGCAATAGTAACTTTCATAAGACTAGAACTTTACATCACATTTTCAAATGAGTTGTATATGTACAATATATTAAGCAAGAGTTGAACAAAATAATCTTAAATTTCTACCAATATACAATAATCCATATCAGAGTAAAATATTTGAGACTAGTAGATTCAATAATCTGCCTTTCATACTATCATCCTGTATCCCTCCCTTTTTTTCTTTTATCATTCCCTTTTCCCTTCCTTTCGCCTAACACTAGCTAGGAAATAAAAAAGACAAGAAAAAGAAAAATAGAGTGGAAAGAGAAAGAGAACCCTGATTCCAACCTTTACTTTGCTTCCTCCTTGGCCATGACCAACAACAACTTATAGCCAACCCCCACAGATGGCAACAACAAACATCTATAACCCACCAAATGACCAAAACTCCCACCCGCCTCTTGGGAATGGGGCATCGTGTTCTTAAAATTACTTCTTGCTGTCTGGGGGCAAAGACATCTTTTGGGTACCTAAGAAAGTTAGGATATTGGCCAAGTGCTAGGAGAGCTAGCTGTATCTTTTTTATGTTCTATCTCTGTGGTACTGATCATCTGGGCTAGCCCTTTTGAAGTTGACCTGAATGCAAAATCTTGAGGAAAAAGTAACTGAGGCAGTCAATGAGAC
Organism: Acomys percivali; assembly: GCA_907169655.1. Taxonomy (NCBI): domain Eukaryota; kingdom Metazoa; phylum Chordata; class Mammalia; order Rodentia; family Muridae; genus Acomys; species Acomys percivali. The sequence continues at coordinate 76,896,756 of OU015747.1, forward strand.
TGAATGATCTGGGATATTTGCTTTGTCTTCATTGCTATCTGGTCTTTTGCTCTGAGAATAGACAAACTTTTAAAGGTAATATTATAGGCATATTTCTGCATTAATATATATGAAATATGTAAGGTGCACAAATCAGCTAAAAATAATTTTCCGCTCTATATTTGAGCAGGTGAAAGGCATCTTCTTTATAAGTCCATTTGGACTGCAATATCAGCTTTTGGGGATAGGGTAAGAGGATTATCTGTGGCCAAACACAAAGCTGTACTGCCATCAGTAGCATGAATGAGATCAGCAATACTTAGTTGTGTTTTTCCTGCATGCTTGTTACTTCTGGCTAACCAAAGGAAAACAGCTTCTAATTTTTTGTGGTGGGGCCTTGAGCTGACAGTTTTTTTCCTGATGGCAAAAGGTATGCCCCTCTTGGATCTGCAGTCACTAGTCAAATGAGCACTTTTACCACAGCATCTACAAACTCTGGGAAGCCTGGGCACTCCATTGCAGCCAGAAAGTAGCATATTTCCCAGAGTTAATGAGCCTGCCATTTTGAGCTCTGAAGCTTTTAACCTTACAATTTTACAATTAAAGCACCAGATATTTTGATACCTGAGACTTCTACCTATGGATTGTCCTATGATATTGGATGATGCTTGAGAGAGCCAATAGCAGTTGTGTCTCTCATCCATTCATCTATTGGTGCTGCTCATGCCTTTAATGGTCTAATTATTCTCTTACATTCAGTATTCGCACTCTCAAGTGCCAAGATCTCTATCAACCCCTGTACAGCATCAGGGTTTGGTACAGCTTTGTTTACAGCGTAAGCAAATCTCTCTGATAAGTCTGTGAAGGCTTCTCCAGAGCTTTGTATTATCTTTGTAAATGAAGTGGATCTTTTCCCAGGCTCCTCAACCATATCCCAAGCTCTTAAAGCTGCCATGTGACATATCCTATAACTACATCATCAGATTGAATTTGATCTTGTAGGTCAGCATAACACCCTTCACCAAACAAGTGATCTTTAACAACATTTATCCCTCTTGCTATATTTCACTGTTCTATTTTCATGGCTTCATCCCCTACCACAATAACCATTGTAATTGCTGACCAGCTTCTAGCACAGCAGACACCAACCCCTTCCAATCTTGGCGAACAATTGTATTTTGCATAGCTCTGTTGCTTAATATTTGTTTCATGAATAGGGAATGCATCCCGTAGGGCACAACAGACTCTTTAAACTGCTTTCAATCTAACATTTCTATTGGACGCCATGTTATCTCACCTAATATCATTAGCAGGCACGTGCTGCACAATTACTGGGAAAACTGATGGTGACTTTGTTATCCCAGGAAACTCCTCTGGTGGCACACTTCACTCAGGATTAACCCTTTTCCCTTTTCCCTTTTCCCTTTTCCTGCATCACACAGGGGCTGCTGGGACCTGGCAGAGGGAAGTGCATGGAGCAGGGCAGGGTGGCAAGGCCGGGACAATTTGGCATTCAGTTACCAGATGCGAACTCTTTTGTTCCCCTCTCTCTGACACTTTTGCTTTCCAAGTGCTTCAACCTCTACCCGGAAACTCTCTAGTTGCACAGCCAACTCTATAATCCTTTCTACGATGAGAGAATTGAGTGACACTTCCAGTTTCTCAGCAATTCTCCCAGCCTTTTAAAAACAGATGACAATGAAATAAAAAGAGAAAAACCCACCTCAGGGAGCAAGGTGGGAGAGAACTCAGTGACAGAAGCTGCCATGAACTTTCTACTGACATCCTCAAACAGTATTTTCATTTCTTCATAGTCTGCCACCTTCTCTACGGCATTAGAAACCAAGTTTCCCATTATGCCTAGTCACGTCTGGGCGCCACTTGTAGGTGCGTATATTTTACTCTATTTTAACAGGGTTTCTTATGCCTCTACCTCCCTTCCAACCCCCCACCCTAGGTAGGAAAGAAGGTTAGAAGGGAAAGGGGGTGTAGACCTCTTTAGACTTAGTTCCTGCTGTTTAGGGTCATTGGGTTCTTTGGGACAACACCAATCCCAGTCATGAGGAGATCTAGCAGTCCAGCAAACAGCAAATGCAGCATCCTTCTTCCTTCTCAAAGCATCCCTCAAGGCATCTTTTTCTCTTTCTCTGAGCTCTGGTATTTATACCCTCTCAGAGTCCTAAGAATTAAACTAACTACAACTAGCAACGACCACACCCCTCTCTGAGCCACACAAGGCTGTTATCGGCTGTGGACAAACTAAAGGCAACCCCATATCCCATGCTTGGGATTAAGACAAAAGCATGTTTACGTAATATAACCAAAACTTCCGCTACAGTCATCTTCAGCTAAAAAGCTAACACAAGACCAGCTTGGACTGCATAAGCCCATAACTTGGAAAAGAAGGAGGAGGAGGAGGAGGAAGAGGAGGAGGAGAAGGAAATAAGAAAAGGAGGAAAAAAAGAAGAGAAAATGAGGGGAATAGTTTGGACTCAGGTGTGGCTAGATCCAGGTCTGGTAGTCCAAGTGTCTTAATCCATGTTCTCTTGCTATAAAGAGACACATAACTTGCTCTTATAAAGGCAAAGATTTAATTAGGACTGGCTTACAGTTTTAGAGGTTTAGTCCATTATCATCATGACAGAAAGCATGGTGGGACACAGGGAGTCATGCACTGGAGAAGTACCTAAGAGTTCTACATCTGGATTGGCAGGCGATAGGAAAAGTCACTGGACCTGGCATGAGCTTTGGAAGCCTCAACGCCTACCCCCAGTGACACACTTCCTTCCACAAGGCCACACCTCCTGAGACTGCCAGTCCCTGGTGACCAAGCATTCAAATCTATGAACCTATGGGGGCTATTCTTATTCAAAGCACCACGGCAACTCCTTACCTTGTCTCCAGCCGCCAATTCTCATAGTCTCTTATGGAGGGTAGAGAAAACTCAATTTCCTATCATCATAAACAAGCTCTGTATCTGATTTCTTACAGGGATGAGAAGGTTGGCTTGTTTGCAATGTGCTGTTTGGCTTGCCTGGGTCACATGCTCACCTTTGACTATGGGATGGGGGTGGGGGTTGAAAAGCTGCAATTTCAGCTTCATCTAAGATGCAGTTGCAAAGAATGCTAGGGTGCAACATCGCCAAGGGAGATCTGTGGAGACAGTACATGTGCACCACAGACCCCCACAAGTTCTTCCACCGAGGTGAGCAGGACCAACTTGAAGTCTGAACTCTGAAGTTCCCTCTCTAGCCACCACCTTGGAGAACCCTTTAAGACTGGAGCAGAGGGCAAGGGAGATGGCGGGAGATGGTTCAGTTGGCAAAGCGCTTGCTGTGCAAGCATGGGGATCTGAGTTCAATCCCCAGGAGCCACTTAAAAACCAGGCACAAGCCGGACGTGGTGGCGCAAGCCTTTAATCCCAGCACTCGGGAGGCAGAGGTAGGCGGATCAAGACCCATTGGCCAGCGAGCCCCAGGGATCTCCCTATGGCCATTTCCCCAGTGCTGGGATTTCAGGTACGCACCACCATTCCTGATTTTGTGATGTGGGTGCTGACCATTCAACCTAGATGCTCAAATCCACATAGCAAGCACTTTACTGACTGTGCTATTTCCCCAGTCCCCAAGCCATGATGTTTTGAGATAATTTGTTATGTAGCCACAGATGACTGGAGCCTTCTCCAACAGAAATCCATGCATATGGGTGCCAAAGACACACACAAGAATGTTTACTGAGCCATTGTCGAGAAAGCAAAAACAAAAAAACAAACAAAAACTAGAGACAACAAGGTTCCCCATCAGTGGGAAACACTTGTGAGTGACAGCCGCAGAGTCTTACTGTGGCACAGATGCAGCAGCAAGGGAAGGTGGTGGGATGTGCCTGTGTCCCAAGTAGGGTGCTCGTGAACAACGTGGACCCGAAAAGCAAGTGGTATGGCGGTAGAGACAGCTTGAAAGCTTTTATACAAACTCCTAAATGATGCAAAACAGCACCTTGTTTTGTTTGTGAATACTTCTCAATAGAGTGAAAATACAACTGTGTGCAAACGAGTGGAGCTCACTGAGGTGAGTGTTTCTGGCGAGATAGAACAGAGAAGGTAGGGAGCTGTTGGGGGGGGGAGATGCAGTTTCCTGCATCTTATTCTCTTTGAGAAAAACCTGGGAGGGCTGGAGAGATGGCTCAGTGGTTAGGAGCACCGCCTGCTCTTCCAAAGGTCCTGAGTTCAATTCCCAGCAACCACATGGTGGCTCACAACCATCTATAACGTAACTTGGTGCCCTCTTCTGGTCTGCAGGTAAACAAGCAGACAACACTGTATACATAATAATAAAATAAATCTTAAAAAAAAAAAAAGGAAAGAAAGAAAAAGAAAAACGAAAAACCTGGGAGCTGGAGAAATGACTGATTGAGTAAACTGCTTTGCCACACATGAGGACCTGAGTTCAAATCCTCAGAACCAACATAACTAAGCTGGCGGCGGCAGTGTGTGCCTGTGCTGGGCATGGTGGAGACCTGAGGGTTACTAGGGACTAGCTGGCTAACCAGCCTGCTCCAGCCTGAATCCTCACGCGCTCCAGGCTCACTGAGGAGAGACCCTGTTGCAAACAATGCCTCGAGAGCTAGGGAGAGAGCTCAGTCAGTAGGACGCTTGCTGTGCAAACATGAGGACATGAATTCTACCTCTAGAACTGACAGAAGCCAGATGTGGCGGTGTATGCCTGTAGTCTCAGGGTTGGGAAGGGAAAGATGGGCAGGTCCCTTGGGCTGGCTTGCTCAGCCATTCTAGTCCATCTGGCCAGTCCTAGACTAGTGAAAAGCCTTGTCTCAAGAAAAAGGAAATGCCAGTGGAAAGTGATAGGGGAAACCCCGACATTAACTTCCAGACTCCACATACACACACATCATCCTTAAGCACCCACACTTCATAACCCCCCAAAACATGTGCATACACAAAATAGAAGATATGGTAAGGATGGTGATAAGTTGCCCTCTGACCTCCGTGAGGACACCGTGGCACATACATATATACAAAATACACCCCCAAATTTAATAAAATGCAATGAAAGAGACTACCACAAACCGATAAAATGCAGCAAAAGCAATTACCTTTTAAAGACTTGTCCTCAGACTTCCACATGTATACAACAGACTCACACATACACGCACAGTAATGACCATAAATAAATAAATACAATTTTAATTGAAAACCGCCAGCATGGTGTCGTTCATTTCTTTGTCCTCTGTGATTCCAGAACCTTCCATGTGCTACCTGTACACTTTATTCATTGTTTCACATCTGCTCTCAAGTCTAGGAAAAGAAGTTAGCCTTTCTCACTACTACCACTGTTGGTCATCACTCTCGGTCACCTTCAATGTCTTCTTTCATGTCCCCGCTTGAAGACATTTTCTGGGCTCTTTACCCAGGAGTGGGATTCCTGGCCCAAGAGTCTATGCAAACGAAATCAAAATAAAGACTGTTTTCCAGACTGGTCGCACCTGTTCCCACTCCCACACTCAGCGGTGCACAAAGGCCTCATCTCCCCCACGCACCTGTCAACACCTGGTATCAATACCCACCCTCCTGATTTGCCATTCTGATGGGCACAGAGTGGGAACTCACATCAGGTTTCCATTTCGCTCATGATCATGAGCTGTGCCATCTCTGCACATGTGTTAGTCATGAGGGCGTCATCGGCTGTCACCATCTCTCTCTCTCTTTTGTTGGTTTGTTTGTTTCTTTTTGTTTATTGTTGTTTGTTTCCATTTCACGTGCTCTTGTGTGGGAGTATACAAGTTCATGTGTGTGTGGATGCGCAAGTGTGCCTGTGCATATGAAGAGCAGGGTTCTGCCTAAGTGTTTGTTATTAAATTTTTATTTTCTTTTTTAAATGTGTGTGTGTGTGTGTGTGTGTGTGTGTGAGAGAGAGAGAGAGAGAGAGAGAGAGAGAGAGAGAGAGAGAGAGAG
>OU015747.1:76908888-76924154 GCA_907169655.1 Acomys percivali
CTCCTCCTCCTCCATCTCCTCCTCCTCCATCTCCTCCTCCTCCATCTTCTCCTCCTCCATCTTCTCCTCCTCCTCCTCCATCTTCTCCTCCTCCTCCTCCTCCTCCTCCTCCTCCATCTCTTCCTCCTCCTCCTCCTCCTCCTCTTGCCTCCACCTTCTGAGTGCCGAGACAACAGGTATGTACCACCACACCTGGTTTATGAGGCTCTAGCATGGAACTCAGTGATTCCTGCATGCCAGGCAAGAACTCTACCAACTCAACAACACTTCCATCCATGTAAGCAATGTTCTTAACACAAAAATCCTAACACATCACCTCTTTTTCTTTCACACGGAGATAAAAGGACCTTCAGCTGAGCTGGTACCAACCCAACTCTTCCGTGACGCTGTGTGCTGACTTCCTCGCCAGGAATATTACAGGAGACATGCACCAGAAAGCTCTCTGCACCCTCGCACTCTGCATTGGGCAAGGTGACGCTACCCTCTGGAATTTTCTCCCAGGGCTCACTGGGCTCCTCATAAATACTTGCCCTCCCAGATCCAGCTCTTAACCACAGTGTCCCCACAGACACCTGGCCTCCAGCCAGGATGTGCAATCCTCAGCCCCCTACGACACCACACCCTCCCCACTTCTGAGCCCCACCCAGTTCACCCCACCACCCTAACACTTCTCAGGCAGGCCTCCTCCCACTCATCTCCTTCTGCATCACCCCAAGACTCAGCTCACCTCTGCTCACTTTTATTTATTTTAAAGTATTTGTTTATTGTTTATCAAGCATTATATTTATTTAATTATTCTACAAGTTTATGGAAAACCATTTTCATGCATGCGCATAATGTACTGTAGCCATATCACACTCCCCCCATTACCCTCTGCTTTTTCACTCTCCTACTAGTCTGCTTTACCCCCCAGACAATTTCAATTTTGCTTGCATGTTAACTATACAGTTCTGAGTTTATGTGTCTGTAAATTCTAGGACCCACAAATGAGAGAAAACAGAAAAGATGTTTGTCTTTATGCAACTGACTTAATTAATTTACTATGATCCCCTCCATTTGAGTCCTTTTTTCCTGCAAACAACCTACTTGTATTCCTTTGTTTTGTTTGTTTTATTTTGTTTTGTTGGTTTTTCAAGACAGGGTCTCCCTATGTAGTTCTGGCTGTCTTGTACTTTGGTATGTAGACCAGGATAGCCTTGAACTCATAGAGGTCTGCTTGCCTCTGCCTCTGCCTCTGCCTCTGACTGTGCTAAATAACTATATTCTTTATGGCTGAAAAAACATCCATTGTCTTGGCTACCTTTTGATTTCTGCAATAAGACACTATGACCACGGAAACATACAGAAGAAAGCATTTAATGGGGCTTCTGGTTTCAGAGGGTGAGTCCATTATCATGACAGGGGGGATGGCGTTGGGGCAGTAGATGAGAGTTTACATCTGATCCACAAGGATGAAGCAGAGAGAGCTCTCAGAGTGATGTGGGCTCTTGAAACCTTAAGTGACACACACCTCCTCCAACAAGGACACACCTACTAGCCCTTCCCAAACAATTCCATTAACTGGGGACCACACATTCAAATATATGAATTGGGGGCCATTCTTATTCACACTTCCACATCCATTGTCTATATAAGCCACATTTTCTTATTCATTCCCCTGTTGATGGACACTTGGGTTGGCCCCATATTAGCTACCATGAATACTGTGATAAGCATTGATGTGCAAGTTTCTTTTCCCTTTTCCTTTTTTTGTTTTTTGAGACAGGGTCTCATTATGTAGGCCAAACTATCAGGCTGGCCTCAAACTCTAACTCACTGAGAGCCGCCTGCAACTCTCTCCCAAGTGCAGCAGCTATCGAAGGCCTAAACTACCACACAAGCCTTCAGTCTCTTCTCACAAAAACATCCCACTAGCGGTGGCTCCACAAGTGACAGCATGTGTTTCAAAAGCATGAGGAAGGACCTGAGCTCAGATCTAAGTGCCACATGAAAAGTTGATCCTGGCCACACTTAATCTTGTCAGAGACCAGGGCAGAGGACCATTTGGCCAGCCTAGGTCTAGTTCAGTAATATATACTGCCTGAATGAGTAAAGCTAAGCATGACAGAGGATACTTTACACCCTCCTCTGGCATCCACACATGTATGCATGCACACACACACACATACACACACACTCATATGTACATAAGCCATATGCATACATATACAAACCACACAAACATTCAAAAGCATAAAGGACCACCAGAACAGCTCAGTGGGAAAAGGCACTTGTGGTTAAGTATATAGACTTGACTTTGATCCCCAGGACCCATGTGGTAGAAAGAAAGCATCAATCTCAATAGTTGTTCCCTAACCTCTACATGCCTCCGATAGATAGATAGATAGATAGATAGATAGATAGATAGATAGATAGATAAAAGATGGACAGATTGTTTAAATTGTAAATTAAAATTAAATTATTAAATATTTGGACACCTCTTCCTAACATGTCTTACACATACTTGGTGTCCCTCTGGGTGCTATGCTGTGCCTAGTCTTGCATAAGCCTCAGCTATCTATGCAGGGGTTACATCTGGAATTTAGGGCCAAATTCATGGACACAGAGGTGCTGTCAGGGACTTCCAACATGCAGAAGCTTCCGAGGCATTTGGAACCTGCCTACCATCCACAGGCCACAGCATCCCAGGCCCAGCCATGCCATCAGGAGTGTTGAGTTGGGCTCAGCCAATGAGATTACTTGATTTTTCAAATCCTGCTGTTATACCCCACCCCACGTCATGAGGACTAGCTTATGGTCTAAGTGTGGCCAACAGTGGCCCCAGCTTCAGCATCTGGCCTGAAACACATCAGGAAGGCATCAAATCCAGGCAGGGGATGAGTCCCCATGGGGAAGCCACAAGCTTGGAGTGTTAAACAAAGAAGAAAAGCAGTGAAGAGCGGAGTGGAAGAGAAAGTTCTAGAAGGAAGGATGAAGTAGTGGCCCCTGGGTCAGTGTTCTGTCCCCACAGGTCCTGGTATTGGTCAGCTTTGGACCCATCTTAGAAAACCTGTTCCTCATTCCAGACTGCTCCCCAATCTCCTCAGCTCCCTTGGCCCATCCTCTCAGCATGGCAATGAGCACCTATCTCTAATGGAGCTTTTTTAAAGACACAGTACCCACTGTCAGGTCAGGGTGCTGCTTGGAAGCCAGATACAGGGACTCAGAGCTAACCTAAGACTGAGGGGGAGCTGTGGTACAGTCAGAACCTGACCTGAGGGTGCAGGGGTGAGGAACCCCATCAGTGACCCCTGAACCCCTGCTGGAGAGCTGTATCCTCCCGGTGGATCTAGAATCACCTAGGATACAAACGTCTGAGTGTGTCTGTGAGGAAGTTTCCAGATTGAGTTAACTGAGGTAGGAAGACCCACCCTAGTTGTGGCAGCAGCATCCATGGCCTCAGGCCCCAGGCTGAATTAAAAAGAGAACATGAGCTGATCCCAGCATCCATCACTCCCTGATTCTTGACTGTGGGTGCACTGTGACCAGATAGCTGCCTCACGCTCCATGCTCCCAACCATAATGGACTATATCTGCGAACTGTGAACAGAAATAAACCCATCCTTCTTTAAGTTGCTTTTGTCAAACTTTTCCTCCCCATCTCTGCTTCCCTCTCCCTCTCTCTCTCTGTCTTTCTCTGTCTGTCTGTCTGTCTGTCTGTCTGTCTCTCTCTCTCTCTCTCTCTCTCTCTCTCTCTCTGTGTGTGTGTGTGTGTGTGTGTGTGTGTGTGTGTGTGTGTGTTCCCTATGAACTCTCAGAAGGTGCTCCATGCTGTGCCCTCTGCCTCCCACACCAGCCATGCACCTTCCAGGCACAGGAAGACAGAAGAATCAGAGATGTCATCCTCGCAGTCCACTGTCCTCTGCCATCTCTTGTGTTCAGTGGAGCACTCTGTTTTCAGGAGCCAGTGATGAACATACAGAAGAGGGGTGTGGTGCTCCGCTGTAAGGTTAAAGTCTGGCATTTCTGGATAGCCTCTGTGCTCATTATATGAGCGGGGTTCCCTCTTCACCTGACCTGGGAAACCTAAAATCCACTAAGGACCACCACATAGCCCTCAGGGAAGATTACAGGCCTGACTCTTTGACCCTTTCCTGATAAGAAACCCATTCAGCAAGCACCTTGGGATTCCCGGAGATACCCACCCTATGCTAATAAGACGTCTTGGTGTCCTGACTTTCAACCAATGACTTTTTAATTAAAAGGAGATTCCCAAGCTGGGTGTGGTGGTACATGCCTGTAATCCTAGCACTTGGGAGGCAGAGGCAGGTGGATTGATGTGAATCTGAGGCCAGCCTGGTCTACAAAGCAAGTCCAGGACAGCCAAGGCTACACAGAGAAACCCTGTCTCAAAAAACAAAAAAAAACAAAACATGTAGATTAAGTATTCCTGGCACTCCAGTAAATCAAACACACTCACCCTTAAAACCCCTCCCACCGCCCAAGGTTTATAATGTTCCTGATTCATGAAAATAAAGGCTGGTGAAAGTCAGTCTCCACTCTCCACTCAACTGTGGAGAATGTCCTGTCCATTGGCTAGATCTGGGTAGGGGTTCAAAGTTTACTGTTCATATTGTCCTTGGCTGGTGCCATAGTTTGAGCAGGACTCCTGGGCTCAGATCCACCCGTCATAATGTTCTTCTTGTAGGTTTCTAGGACCCTCTGGATCCTTCTATTTCACCATTCTCCCATACTTTTCTCACCTAAAGTCCCAATAGGATGTCCTCCCCTCCATCCCACTTTCCTGATAAGTGAACACTTTCATGGGACATGCCCCTTGGGCTAATGTCCAGTGATAAGTGAGTATATACCATTTGAGTCTTTCCGCTTCTGGGTTAACTCACTCATTATGATCATTTCTAGTTCAATCCATTTGTCCACAATTTTTGGGAATTCCTTGTTTTTAATAGCTGAGTAGTATTCCATAGTGTAAATGTAATATTTGACCACGTCACCTTGATGGAGAGGCCCAGTGGCACTGACTGAGAGGAAGGATAGCAGGCTACCAAGAAGAGACTTGATACCCTATGATCATATACAAGGGGAAGAGGTCCCCCTCAGTTATAGTCATAGGCGAGGGGAGTAGGGTGAAAGCAGAAGGGAGGAAGGGAGGAATGGGAGGATACAAGGGATGGGATAACAATTGAGATGTAATATGAATGAATTAATTTAAAAATTGAAAAAATAAAATAAAGGCTGGTTATCTCATTTCATTCCTCCGCTGTGACCATCTGGGATTCACCATTTATTCTGGGGAAGAATCATTGCTGGACTCCCGGGGTCTGACTGCTGGTCAGGCAGCCATGGCAGAACTGCCTTGGCAATGGCGGAAGCCCACTCCATTGCGCCGAGGTTGATGCTGACCACCAGCAAAGCACCCGCTGGGCCTGTATCTCTCACACAACCTGCCTTCCAGCTGGTTTTGAGCATCCACCAGGAGGGCTTCAGAAAAGCATGTCAGAGCAGCATCTCTGGTGAGCTGCATTTAGAGGACATGAGTATGAAATAGAAGGAAGAAGGCGGTCCACGTATCGGGAGTATCCTGGAGGAGAGACAGGTGGGAGCATCGCTGAGTGTGAGTAATGGCCAAGTGTGGTCCTATAACAGAACCGTGTTTTCATGGCAATGGAGTCACGGTGCAGCTTAGTTGGTAGAGTGCTTACCTCACCCACACATCTCTGGGTTTGGGTCCCACACTGAAGTTCAAAGCAGTGTCTCAGTTGCTTTTCTTTTTTTGTTTGTTTGTTTGTTTGTTTGTTTGTTTTTCGAGACAGGGTCTCTCTGTGTAGCCTTGGCTGTCCTGGACTCGCTTTGTAGACCAGGCTGGCCTCGAACTCACAGCGATCCGCCCACCTCTGCCTCCCAAGTGCTGGGATTAAAGGCATGCGCCACCACGCCCGGTTCCTCAGTTGCTTTTCTATTGCTTTGATTAAAACACCACAACCAAGGCAACTTATGAAAGAAAGCATTTAATTTGGCTTTACAGTTTCAGAGGGTGGGAGTCCATGATGGTGGAACAAAGGAACAGCTGAGAGGTCACATATTAACCAGCCACAGAGCAGAGAGAGTCAAATGGAAATGGCACAAGTCTTTTGAAACCCAACGCGCCCCACCCCTACCCCCCGGCCAGTGACAATGCCTCCTCCAACACACCTCCCTATCCCTCCCAAACAGTTCCACCAACTGGTGACCAAGTATTAAAACATATGAGCAGATGGGGGCCATTCTCCTTCAATCCATCCCACATACAGAGTTTGAGGCCAGCCTGAGATACAGGAAATGCTGTCTCAAAAGCAAGTAAGCAAAAATTGACACAAAGAGGGCCATTGAGACGGCACAGTAGGTAAAAGCATTTGCTGCCAAGCCTGATAACCTGGCCAGCCTTTAGGTTTTCGTACTTGAACTCAATCACCAAGCTTTATCTCTACGACACACGTATAATATATATGGTTGGCCTCAAATTCACTAGTCAAGAATGGCCTTGGCCTCCTGACTGCTCGCATGACAGGGTGTGCGCCGCTATACTTGGTTATGCGGTATTGGGGATGGAACCCAGGGCTTCACACCTGCTGGTATGAAGCACACTAAGCTACATTCTTAGCCTATCTTGTTTTGTTTTCTAAGTGACTAGCACAGACTGATCTCAAATTCTAGTTCTCCTAGCTGGGCCTCCTGAATACTGTGACCACAGGCATGCTCCAGCATAGGCAGTCTGTTCTTGATTTTTTTTTTTTTTCTCTTTCTAAAGTAAATTGCTTTGAGCTCAGTGTGGTGGTGCACACCTTTAATCCCAGCCCTCAGAGAGGCAGAGGCAGGTGGATCTCCATGAGTTTGAGTGAGGCCAGCCTGGTCTTCAAAGCGAGTCCAGGATAGCCAAGGCTACACAGAGAAATCCTGTCTCAAAAAACAAATAAGCAAAACAGAATTTTAAAAAGTAAATTAACTTGAAGAAAAGTGTTGCATAGCAACAGTCTTAAAAATTCCAGGAAATACACCAATGGTAAGGAGCAGCTTGTGTCACTTCCTTCACGAGTTCCCCTATACGCCAGTCCTGTCAGGATGACCAAGTGCTTGCACAGCTACAATTCAGCAGACCTGGGGCCCCCATCCAGCTGTGTCCCCAGGAGCCAAGCTTCTCTCTGTCTGGTCAGTACTAAGATCTCAGGAGGAAAAGCTTCTGAGACTCTCTGCTCTGTGTTCTACTAGTCTAGCCACCTATCCACACCCTCCAACAGCACACACCCATGCACACGCATGTGCATGCTTATACACACACACACTCTTACACACACTCACATGCACATGTGCGAGCTCACTTACACACACACTCACATGCATACTGTTACTCTCTCACACACATGCACATACACACATGCACACATATATGCTCACTTACACACACACACACACACACACACACACACAGTGTCACCAAAGTCATACAATCTCTATGGATCAGCCCCAATCCAGACATTTTGTAAGCATTTTGTAAGCAAAGGCTTAGGGACTCCTGAGGTAGGCCATGAAGGTTGACCCTCATTCCTGAGGCCTGCCAGGCCCTCTACTGGACTTCCCCTACCCACTCCTCACTGTCCAACTCTGCCAGCAGCCCCCTGGCCCAGAATCTCAAGAGTGAAGCTACAGAGAGCAGTCCATCTCTCTCTCCCAGGGTGCCCCCTTCTCTCCGCCAGTGTCACCAGGCCCTTCAGCCTCCCTGACTGTCACCTTTCCCTCCTGCAAGTTATGAACCCCAACCTTGAGCTCTTCGGCACACACAAGTCCTCAAGACTCCTGTCAGATGGACCACGCACTTCCTCTTTAGCCCCTATGGCTTCCCAATCCTCACAGAGAACCGGGCTAGGGTACCAGCATTCATGGAGCCATAAGCTTTGAGCCTGAGCCGTGAGCCTCATCTTCATAGTAGATTCCTCTTGTTTTACATCTCAGTGGGGAGCAGAGAGGCTGAAGGGGTTCTGAAGAAGAACTCCTGCAGAGAGGCACTCATATAGAAGGACACTAGACCTCACGGGGCTTTTTGAGTCAAGAAAGAATTTCCAAGGCTGAGACTGAGGACAAGCACACTGCAGGGAAAGGCCATAAGGGGCCTGGTTGGACAGAGCCCTGGGATCCATCTGGATTTTTCCATCCAGGCTCTACCCCAAAACCTTGCTCCAGAAGGCTCACAATGCAGCCTACATAGTCCCTGCTGAACCCCAGTGTCCAGCCCAAGGCCTGGTTCAACAGAAAGATGAGTAAACTGAGCTAGGGGCCATGGCTAGATTGTTGCCTAACGTATACAAAGGCCTGGTTTCAATCCTCAGCACCGTGTAAAGCAGACATGGCGGCAAGTGCCTGCAATCCAGCACTGGGAAGGCTGAGGCAGTAGGATTACAAGTTTGAGGACAACCTGAGCTACCTAGTAGGATCCTGCCTTAAAAAAGGAAGGAAGGAGGGCTGGAGAGATGGCTCACTGATTAAGAGCACTTGTTGCTCTTCCAGAGGACCCAGGTTCGATTCCTAGCACCTACATTGCAACTTACAACGGTCTGTAACAGTTCCAGGGGATCCAACACCCTCTTCTGGTCTCTGTGGGCACCTGGCAAATAGGTGGTACACAAACATATATGTAGATAAAACATTCATACACATAGAATAAATAACCTTTTAAAAAAATGAAGCCAGGCGTGGTGGCACACACCTTTAATCCCAGCACTTAGGAGGCAGAGGCAGGCAGATTGATGTGAGTTGGAGGCCAGTCTGGTCTACAAAGCAAGTCCAGGACATCCAAGGCCACACAGAGATACCCTGTCTTTAAAAAAAACTAAATGAAGTGAGGAAGGAAGAAAGAAGAAAGAACAAGAGGGAAGAAGGGAAGCAGGCAGTATGGCCCTCCTCCTGGGATAGGCAGGCAGATCTCTGTGAGTTCAAGGCCAGCCTGGGCCACATAGTGAATTCCAGGCCAAGACAAGCAGGTATACAGTGAGACCTCGGAAGAACCTGCTGTTTGTACCAAGGAAGAAACAGAGACCCTTCATGGGATCCCCCTGGTGTCATCCTCCCCTCCGCTCATACTTCAGCAGAGCCCCACAAGTGGAGGCTGTCATGAGGTCGGGGCAAGGAAAGCAGGAAAGAGCCACTTGGTTTCCTTCCTTGAAGGTCTCTTACTGTACAGCAGGGCTCAAGTGTCCGTCCATCTCCAAGGACTTCAGGTCCCCTCCATGATGTAGGAATATGCCTTGCTGAAGGCCAGGCCAGTACACATCCCATTGCCCCTTTACAGGATGTACCTCTGTCCCAGAACTGTCCTGGTTTCCTCTGGACCCTCAGCCTCCCAAGAGGGCCCCCATAGACCAGTCAGCTCTCTGGCTATGTAAGGGACCAGAGAGATGGGTTTGTCCCCAGCGTAGGGTCTATTGTCTCCCGGGGCCTGGGACAAGTGATCAGCAAGCATTTGTGAAAAAAACAAAGAACATCACTCACACCAGCTATTCCCACCAGAGTGACACTTCCCACTTCTGTGGCCAATCAAATGAGAATATCGTTTGCAACGAGCACATCAGTGGTGACCAGGAAATGAACTGCTAGGAGAGTGTTGTTGCCCAGGGCAATGTTGCCTGTGTCCTGAGGTTCTGGGAGATTGACCACATTTCCTTCAAACAGGATGTGATTGACACCTCCAACTAAAAGTGGGGATCAACAGACTTAAGGAGTACCCCCAGACAGCCAGGGGGTACTCTGAAAGATCCTCAGAGTCAGAGTGTGGGAGGCCTGAGGAGACGGAGCCTCCCCTAGAGGGTGGGATAGCAAAGAATGACCCTATCGCTAGTGGGACATCAAAGGCAGGCATGAGAGCCAAGGACTCTGAGGTAGGCCTGCTTTGTGAAAGACCCACAAGGGGATCCTGTAATGATGGCACCTACAGGCCTCATACCTAGCTGGCTGGAGAGGACAGCACATTTTCCATGATGTCATAGACCATGGAGCTTATAAAGAAACCCAGGGGAGACGTCAAGCCCAACGGCCCTGCCTCCTGGCCTCTTAGCATCCAGCTGTCAGTCAGAGTCCCTTTGGCCTCCCCTGGTATACTCCAAGCTCCCCAGTGTGGAACCAGGTCACACCCATTTGCCAGGGCAGGTAAAGAGAATTATCCCCATCTCACCACCCTCACATCTGGGTGTACAGAGGACTTTATGTGTCTTGAAATACTCACAATGACAAGCACCTTTCTGGGCCAGGCTCCTCACTTCCTTACATGCCCCACTAGGAGGGAAGGCTGGATAAGACAGTCAGCAGGTGGCCCTCCTATGGCTGTGTCTGGAATACTCATGGAAAAAAAAAAAAAAGCTGACCCAACCCAGAAGAGAAGCGGGCTGAAGGTAGAGAAAGCCGCACTGGTGCCATTGACAGCCTACCCAGGAACTGTATGGAGCCTACACAAATCAAAGGTAGTAGGGCTGGAGATGCAGCTCAAATCCCTGAGTTCAGTTCCCCAGCACTACAGAAAAAGCAAGCATGGCTGCGCCAGCAAATACATTCAGCACTAGGGAGATAGAGGCAAGAAGACCAGAAAGTCAAGGTCAGCTCAGAGCTGCCCACTCTTGGGCTCTTTTCTTTGGAGAAGTGATCTCGCTTCCTTGCTTGTTCTGTTAAACTCTTGGCTGCTTGGTCTATCTAAAATGAAGCAGTTAAAGGCCATTTGCAGCTGCATAGTGAATTAGACTATCCTGGGCCATGTGAGAAAGGATGAAAGAAAAGAGAGAGGAGCGGAGGATGGAGTTAGGGAAGAAAGGAGGGAGGATGGGGGTGGGGGGTGGGGGGGCACCAGAGATGTGGAACAATCCATAGAAGTTGGTCCAGCCTGGAGCAAGAATGCAGGAGAAGGTAGAAACAGCTATGATGCCACCCACCCTCCCTGTCCCCCCCCCTGCCAGCAGCCCTGACTCTGGAGGTCCAGCAGGCTGCTTGGACACCCCCCCCCCCCCCCCCCCCCCCCCCCCCCCCGCCCTCAACAAGTGGCTACATATATCTGCTTCCATCCTGCCAGCTCATGGCCACCCCCATTCTGACCATATTGATTTACTCTGTATTCAGGGGACCTATGGCCCCCAACAGATGGGGCTCCTGCCTCCAGCCTCCCGCCTCCCACAGGGAATCTGTCTCTTGTCCAGCTGCTGGGGGCATGCAGGGAGAGGAGTACCACTTCACGGCAGGCCTTGGACTCTGTGGGCCTTGCTTTTAGCATTGCTTGGCACGGCAGGGAGTGGTTCTGCAGCCCAGGAGTCACAGCCCATCACACAGTTCAGCACTAGACCCATGAGCTGGTACCTGTAACTGAGAGATTGGGGGCCTGGTTCCCAAGACATCTTCATATACTCTGACTGATAAATATTTGTTGGGATCGATACATGAATGAATGAACAAATGGATGGATGGATGGGTGAGTGAATGATACTAACTGATAGCATCATCTCACTCTATGCCAGGAGCTTTTCTTTTTTTTTAAATATATTTTATTAATTTCTTCATATTACATCTCACTTGTTATCCCATCCCTTGTATCCTCCCATTCCTCCCTCCCTCCCATTTTCCCCTTACTCCCCTCCCCTATGACTGTGACTGAGGGGGACCTCCTCCCCCTGTATATGCTCATAGGGTATCAAGTCTCTTCTTGGTAGCCTACTATCTTTCCTCTGAGTGCCACTAGTCCTCCCCATCCAGGGGACATGGTCAAATATGGGGCACCAGAGTTCATGTGAAAGTCAGCCCCCACTCTCCACTCAGCTGTGAAGAGCGTCCTATCCATTGGCTAGATCTGGGTAGGAGTTCGAAGTTTACTGCACATATTGTCCTTGGCTGGTGCCATAGTTTGCGCCGGACACCTGGGCCCAGATCTGCCCATCTTAATGTTCTTCTTATAGGTTCCTAGGACCCTCTAGATCCTTCTATTTCCCCATTCTCCCATACTTCTCTCACCTAGTGACCCAATAAGATGCCCTCCCCTCTGACTCACTTTCCTGGTGAGTGAATACTTTCATGGGACATGCCCCTTGGGCTAGTGGCCAGGAGCTATTCTAAGTCTTTCTGTGTCATCTCGTCTTCACCACAAGGCAAAAGGTAGGCACTGAGACGCTGCCCACTGGGCAGAGGAAAGCTTGAAGTTCAACAGGTTCTATAGGAACCGAGCTCAGCCTTTATTCTCTGGGACTCTTCCATCGTCCCTTGCTCTTGGAAAGGCTCTGGCTGAGGTTCGTGTGTGCCTTGACAGGCTCTGAGAATACTCTGCCATCTGAGATATTTTGATGCCTGGCACTGCTCCACCCAGGCTCCTGTTTCTGAGCTAAGTGCCACTCTCTGCACACCCCCGCCCACGCAGGGATGAGGCAGGCAGCAAGCCTTTCACACTCATGCTTGAATTAGCCACCAGCAACTCTCATGCAAGGTAAGTGGAGTCCCCTCTACAGACTCGTACTTTGTACTTTGTACTTTCTCATCGCTGTGATAAAATGGTCTGACAAAAGCAAATTAAAGGAGAAAGGGTTTGTTTTAGCTTACAGGTCAAGGTACATCCCATCACACTGGGAAAGTTAAGGCAGAAGGGACCTGAACCAGCTATTTGCCTTGCATCCACAATCAGGAAGCAGAGAGTGATGGGTTAATGTTAGTATGTAGCTCTGTTTCTCCACCTTATACAGTCCAGGGTCCTCTGCCCAGTAAATGGGACCACCTACAATTAAGATGAATCTTCCCACATCAATGAACGCCGTCAGGATCACTCCCCACAGACGTGCTCAAAGGCCCATCCCCCAGGTAACTATGGATTCTTTCAAGTTGACAGCAACAGCATCACCCATGTCCACCCCCATATCTGTCTTCCCTCCTATGAATACAGCTCTGTGTCCTTCATTCAGATCTGCCCCCTATGGCATGAGCTGGCCACTGCTCTGCCCACAGAAATTCTCAAGGGCATTCAGAGAGCCTGGTACATCAGGAGGGGACTCCAGGGCTCCACAGAGTACTGCTGCTAGCACTGAACTCCCTGCCATAACAAACTCATAGGGGATGATGACTCAGGGGTCAAGAGAGTTAGCAAGGGTCTGGAGAGATGGCTCATCTGTTGAAGGAACATGTTTGCCCTTTCAGAGAACCCAAATCCAGTTCCCTGTCCTTTGCTGAGATCTGGCTCTGTGCTGCGAGCTGGCCACTGCCATGCCCAGTACTAAAATTAGGTGGCTTACAACTGCCTGTGACTCTGCCCCCAGGGGATCTGATGCCCTCTTGTGGCCTCTATCAGCACCTGCACACACACACACACACACAAACACACACAGACGCACACACACATACACACTTTATTTTAAAAGGAGAAGTTACTGAATAGTTCATATTCCCCACAGGCTGTGAGTATGAAAAGGGCTCTGAGCAAGGGCAGACTGAACTGCCTAGCACTTGGTGTGGGAGCCACCTGGAATGCCAGCACTTGGAAAGCAGAGACAGGGATCCCCCAGGACAAGTAGCTAGCCAGAACTGGTGAGCTCCAGCTCAGGGAACCATCCTGATTCAATACATAAAGATGGCTCCATCAAGGTTCGCTTTCCTCATGACCCTGGTTTGCATCAGGTTGACAAATAAAAATAAAACCTAGCCAGGACACCCACCCATGACCCACTGGTCCTCTTTAAAGGCTACCTGGTCCTCATCGGAGAGCTGTCAGCTAAGAGCTGTCCTGGAGGGGCTCTTGGGGTCAGGTATCTGCAGCGCCATCCCAGGCCCATGAAGGGAAGCCTCTCATTGCAGATCCCTGGCAAGGTACTTTTCCATCTTCATAGACCAAGGAGTGCCCTTCACTGCCCAGTTGCCTAGGCAGGACTCAACTGGTACTCACCACAGCCCTGCAATGTCAGTAGCCTGATTATTGACTCCACTTGACAGATAGGGAGACTGAGGCCAATAACATCACAAAACTGATATCAAAGCTCAGCGTAAGCCGGGCATGGTGGTGCTACCTTTAATCTCAGCACTCAGGAAGACAGCAGCAGGAGGATCTCTGCAAGTTTGAGGCCAGCCTGGTCTACAAAGTGAGTCCAGGACAGCCAAGGCTACACAGAGAGACCCTGTCTCGAAAAATAAAATAATAATAACATAATAAAAGCTGAGAATATCACTAAAACGTTCAAGACTCAATGACAAATGTTCCACAACAGAATAAGAATGTGGTGGCCCATCTCAAGAAGACAGCTACCCCTGGTGTCCCTGGTGTCCCCCAACAGACAGACCTTCCCAGAGAAGGCTAATATGATTGATGCCCAGGAAGGAACAGAGCTGTCCCAGCTCTAGGGAAGGCCCAGAATTTGGCCTGAGTGCCAGCACGGTCACTGACAAGCAGAACAAACTTGGACAAGTAGATTAGCACTGAACATACACACACAGAGACACACACAAGCACACACACACACACACGCAGACACACACAGACACACACAAGCACACACACACATAAGCACACACACACACAGCACAGCACATGCACATTGCAGCCCACCCTCCGCCGGCGCTCTCGAGTGCCCTGTGTGAGTGAGTGGGTGGATGGTGGGAGCCGCGGAGCCGCTTCCAGGAGACAATCTCCGCAGCTCTCTCGGAGCCCCCTTCTTGGCTGGGTGTCAGCCCCAGCCTTATGCACAGGCAGCTGCCTCTGGGGAATGATTTGAAGGGCTCCAAGAAGCAGGCCACCCCTTGAGAATGACCCCCATCCCTGGCCAGCATGCTCACCTACCTGCCACAGGCCTTTCTAACAGCAAGTTGAGACTTTGCACCTAGGAGAGCCCCTCCTCCTGCACCTTGCAGTGGACAGAGTCCTGGCACTGCTCTGAGAGCCTTCCATACAGCCTTCATTGTATCTGCCCAACACCCACTGCACCTCCCCTCCCCACCCCCCCGGCTCAATCTGTAGCTCAGGATCCTTTTGGTCAAAAAAGGGGGGATCTCAGGCTCAGAGAGGGATAGAGCTGGTTCAGGCCCCCCAGGGGGTTAGAAACAGAGTTTGTGACCCCACCTGGGGACCTGGGGCCACCTCATTTTTCAAGCCATCATGGTATCAAGGACCAGACCCTCCCAAGAGTCTGCAAAAGATGGGTAGAAACCCAGGAATAGGGAAAGAGGAGGAGGGAGGAGAGAGAGAGAGAGAGAGAGAGAGAGAGAGAGAGAGAGAGAGAGAGAGAGAGAGAGAGAGA
>OU015747.1:76927180-76944804 GCA_907169655.1 Acomys percivali
TGTGTGTGTGTGTGTGTGTGTGTGTGTGTGTGTGTGTGTGTGTGTGTGTACACTCACTCACATGTCTCTGTGTGTGGATTATCTCAGTATACTCTGCTTTCAAGTCTTGCTCATAGCCAAAGCCTTTTTTAATAGATTACCAAGTCTAAATCCAAGATGTTATTCTCTTTTTAAATGTTTAAAGTAGTTGCCATGCATTTGACGTGTGTGTATGTGTCTGTATGCACAGCATTGTGTGTGTGGAAGTCAGAAGTCAATGTGCAAGTGTCTGCTCTGCCCTTTACTGTGTGAGTGTACACACGTACATATGTAATTAAGGGGACAACCTGTGAGAGCCAGTTTTCTTCCTCCACCATGGGATCCAGGAATCAAATCCGGGTCCTCCAGCTTGCAGCAAGCGCCTTTGGGCACTGAAACATCTTGCTGATTTGCAGAGTACAGAAGTTTAGGCTTAGCTCTGCACCCCCCCCCCCCCCCCCCCCCCCCCCCCCCCCCCACCAGTCCCCCCCCCCGTTTCCCCCCCCCCTCCCCCCCCACAGTCCTAACCACACAGTCCAGTCCTCGTGGTAGACCAGCCACCTGGACACTTTGTCCTATTTGCCCTTCCTTGGGTTCCCCTGGCATTCTCCCTGAGAGTGTGTGTGTGGTCTGATGGTGGATGGAGACATTAGCCCCAGAGCAGGTCTGCGTTCCCTGAAGCCGGTCTACGTGGCTTTAGGCAAGCCTTTCATTCCAAGGGCTTCCTTTGCGTGGCTGTAAAAGGGAGCCAACAGCAATTGCCTCCGCACGGTGAGATGCTGAGGTCTGACTCAGAGGGAGGATGGCTTCCAGCCAGCTAAAGGTTCCTCTAGATAAGAGACTGGGAAGATCTGAGAATGAAGATGAGGCCCATAGACTAATCAATGCTGGGGACATTGGAATCAAGAGGGTTCCAGCTTTGGACCAGGAATCTCTAGGCCATCAGCTCCAGAGCACAGTAGGTTGAGGAGTGGCTGGTTCAGGCAAGGAGGCAGGCAGGAAGGTCAGCCAGTAGGTGCCAAGGCCAGGGCACCCATGATAAGAGTGCCCAAGTGTCCAGCACTTAGGAGGTCACCAGCGACCTTGGTGAGCCCGTTGGGGTAGTGGGAGGGCAGGAGGTAGTTGTGGGGGGGGGCTTATGGGTGGCATGGGAGCTGTCAGGAGGGACAAGTCCTCCCACTGAGCAGATAGCTGGGAACACCAAACCCCAGCGATAAGGGGCGGGCAGATGTCAGGGCGGGCTGACCTGGGGCTCTCAACAGAGGCAGCATCCTGAACCTGGCAGGGTAGGACAGGGCAGAGCAGCTGCTTCCAAAGACAGGAAGGAGTCCTCGCATGAGTGCATCCATTCACCCCAGGCAGCTTGGCCCTGGTTAGCAGTTGACACATTACCTATACCAAGTTACAGAGAGGTGGGCTCTAATGTGTACATTTCTTTGCCACTTTGGGAGTGAGGATGGCAGGGTGGACAGAGAGATGGCTACACGGGTGGGCGAGTGGACTGATGAGTCGGGTGAGGGGGGTGTAATTGGGGAGATGGGTTGGGAAGGGTAAGATGGGTGCGGGTGAACGTGTGGATGGTGGTTGTTGGGTGTGTGGGTAGATGAAAGGATGGGGTGTGGGTGGATGGGTAGGTGTATAGGGGGTGGGTGCAGGGATAAGGGGGTAGGTAAGTGGACAGTGGGTAAATGGGTGAGGTCGTGTAAGAGTGAATGACAGAGAAACTGCTAGATGGAGAGAGTGTGTGGACTGAGCATCACCAGCAGGACACGGGATCAGTAGGTAAGTGGCCCGCTGATCACAGGCCTGGTTTGTTGTTTGCTTGTTGTTTTTTTGAGACAGGCTTTCTCTGTGTAGCCTGGGCTGTCCTGGACTCACTTTGTAGACCAGGCTGGCCTTGCCTCTGCCTCCAAGAGTGCTGGGGTTAAAGGGCATGCGCCACCACGGCCTGCTTGACTGTTTTGAAACAACCCAGAAACACTATAATACAATGTCAATACAAGAAGTCTGTTAAACTCACATAGTGCTTTTCTTTGTGTGTGTGTGTGTGTGTGTGTGTGTGTGTGTGTGTGTGTGTGTGTGTGTGTGTGTGTGTGTTTGGGTTTTTGAGACAGGGTTTCTCTGTGTAACAGTCCTGGTTGTCCTGGACTCACTTTTGTAGATCAGGCTGGCCTCGAACTCACAGTGATCTATCTGCCTGCCTCTGCCTCTGCCTGCAGAGTGCTGGAATTAAAGGCGAGCACCACCATTGCCATATTGATTATACAAGCCAAAGCCTTCTTCCCATTGGCCTCAGAGAAGGAAACAAGAGGTCTCCCAGCCGCTCCCGTGTGGAGGCGATGGCAGGCAGCTGGGCATGGTCTCTGGCAGAGGGATGCAGCATACAGTGATGGCTTCCGGTGCTAGAAACTGAATCTAAGGCCTCACAAACCCCAGGCAAAGGCTCTGCCATGGAGCTGTACCCTTAGCCCTAAACAAATGGCTTTTAAGCTAGGAGTGGTGGGGCACGCCTGCAGGCCCAGCATTGGGAGCCGGCAGGGGTGAGGGGATGAGTTGGGGGTGGTGGGTACAGGCGGGCAGGGGTGAGGGGGTGGGTTGGGGGTGGGGGCGGGCTGCGGGAAAATCAGGAGT
The DNA here is from genome assembly GCA_907169655.1 of Acomys percivali. Taxonomy (NCBI): domain Eukaryota; kingdom Metazoa; phylum Chordata; class Mammalia; order Rodentia; family Muridae; genus Acomys; species Acomys percivali. Next base: position 76,929,830 of record OU015747.1, read on the forward strand.
CTAGGTCAGTCTCTGCTACTTAGGAAGTTCACATCAAGCCTGGGTTAGTGACCTCAAAAAGAGAGGTAGGTATGGGGTGCATGCCTTTAATCCCACCCCTGGCAAGAATCTCGGTGAGTACCAAGCCAGCCTGGGCTGGGCGGGCTAATTTCTTTAAAGGGGGCAGGAGACAAGGGGGGTGTGTTTCTGCTCCTTACCCAGCAGTGTGATTTCAGTTAATGATTTAATCATTTGAGATTCACCCCTCTCATAGTTGCCTGGGGATACCAGGATGGTCGAGCAGGTCACATAAACAATAAATGCAGGGCTGGGAGAACCTTGCATAAGAACACTTACTGCCTTCTAGGGGACACGGGCTCAGTTCCCAGCACCCACATCGGGTGGCTCACAACAGCCTGTAACTCCAGCTCCACAAGCTCTGCTGGTCTCCGAGGACATACGCACAGGCACACACACATACACCTAAATAAAAAGTAACATAAACAAACAAACAGAAACAATAAATAGAGAGGTTGGGCATGTGGCTCAGTTGGTAGAGTCACGGGCAGGTCTCTGTGAGTTGGAGGCCAGTCTTTTCTATACAGTGAGTTCCAGGACAGCCAGAGCTACGTAGTGAGGCCCAAGGAAATAAATAAATAGCATTTTAGCTTTGCACCCAGGGAGAAGGCATTCAAAAAGAAGTCTTGTTTAAATAAATAAATAAATAAATAAATAAATAAATAGCGATTTTCTGAGTAGATCATTATGATCATACAGATTAATAGATTAATGGGCTCTTATAGCCAAGGTGTTACCAGGGCACAAGCTCATAACTGAAATTTAAATCTGTAAGATAAAGGTCTGGAGCCGGGTGTGGTGGCGCACGCCTTTAATCCCAGCACTTGGAGGCAGATGCAGGCAGATCGCTGTGAGTTTGAGGCCAGCCTGGTCTACAAAGCAAGTCCAGGACAGCCAAGTCTAACACAGAGAGATCCTGTCTCGGGGCGGGGGGGGGGGGGGGGGGAGGAAGAAAAAAGAAAAAAAAAAGATAAAGGTCCGACCAGAAAAGATAGGAGGCTGACACGAGGTCACATAGCAAAAGAACAGCAAGAAGATGTCTTCAGCTCCTGCTTAAACATCTCTTAGGTGCCTCCCCAAATCTAGCAAAGCGCTCTCCCCACCTTCCTGAGCCAGGCAGGCCCTACTCATCTTTGTCCCCTAGTCCCCTCCCCCTTCTCCAAGGCAAACACGATTTCATTCAGCCTCAAACGTGTGAGAAGCTGAGGCTGATGCATAATTCATGATGGCAATTTGCATTCCCTCGCCAGGCCTCCAGCCTCCTCCCCCCCCCCCCCCCCCCCCCCCCCCCCTGAGCATCTGCCCTCCCCGGGGCGGTAGCTCAGGCACTCGTGTCTTGGGATGCCCCGGCCAGGACGGGTCTCACAGAGCCAGGAATGGGTGTGAATCTCAGGACATTCCTTTCCCTCGGGACCATGTCAGAGGCAGGCTCAGGACCCTGTAGGGGTCGTCGCCCCGAGGCAGGACAAAAACCCGCAGGTGCACTTGAAAGCCTGCATGCATGGAAGGGCTCCTTTTTTGGGAGGGTGTGCCAAGCCCCAGGGTGGCCAGGGTCAGCTTTGCTGGCTCCAAGCCATCACCAAAGCGTCTCCGATGAGAAGCCAGGGCCTGTGGGGCCCAAAGCCTTCATCCTCTGTGCTGGTGTCCCAGAGACTCCTACACTGCTGCACAGGGCTTGCCTGTGGCCTGGGGGAGCAGGAGACCTTGGCTCTAGCTGGACCTTCCTAATTCCAGCCTTTCCCTGGAACAGGGTGGCAGGGGACCTCACACCACCAAAGACTCCATCCCACAAGATCCAGAACTGGCGATAAGCAGGGTCTGTCAAGCCAGGTTCACCCATTCAAGGCCTTCTCTCATTGTGGGGCTCGCATGAGAGAGAGGCATCACACAGGTGCCAGCCTCTAGAAGTCAAAAGGGCCCTATGAGGCTACAGATGGGCTTGGCCACCTGTCGCTGGTGCCCTAGACTGCCTGTCTCTGGGACAGGCTGTCCCTCTGGGTGAAGAGGTCTCTGAGATATGCCACATTGATAGAGCCTGGACTCAAACCTGGGTCACAGAAGGTCAACACTGTTCCCAGGATGCCTCGGGAACAGGGATAAGGGGCGGGTTGACATACCTCTTGGCCTGCGCCAAGGCTGCTGAGAGGAAAGAGGCGACAACCTGCTGGGAAATCTTAGCCTTCTTGTATTCCCTGGGCTTGGAGAGGTCAGTCAGGCTTTCCGACCTTTCCCTGGCCTTACCTTCTGGGGCCTTCTGTTGTGTCTGCCAGACTCAGGCCAGTTATTTCCTATCTTTTCTCGGAAGCCCTTGCTGGAACTGCCTCCTGCCTGCCTGGGCCTCACGCCCAGGGCCACACGAGATAGTCAAGAGCCTAAGAACTACCCCAGAGACAAGGGACACCACCCCCACAAGGCTGTCTAGGGACGCTGACAGCCGGTGACCTATGGCGGCTCTGGTCCTGGCGGGATTTCCTCTCAGAAGGCGTAACTGAAAAGTATTCAGTCTCAGTTTGAAGTTCTTGGTGTGTGGAGGGAGGAGAATTTGGGGGTGCAAGAGGAAAGAAGGGGTGGCTACACCGGCAGAATCTGAAGAGACTTGGGCATTGTGCTCACCAGCACAGCTCAACTTCGGCCAGGAACCTAGCCACTGAGCGTTGCTAAGAGACCAGGCAGTGGCCCTTTTATGCAGATGACGATGCTGGGTCCAGAGAGGTTTAGAAACCTGCTCAGGCTGCATAGCCAGGCCTCACATTCCGCCACATCCCACCATCATTCCAGTCAGACTGGAGAACACCCCTCCCTTGGTTCTGGTGGGTAAACTGAGTCATGGTGATCATGCTGGGAGTTTTCTACCAGGTTCCTCCCTCACTGTTCCATTGATTCCTCACACCATGAATGCTGTAAGGCCTTCTCTGCTGAGGCAAGACAGGGACCGGAGAAGCAACTTAACCTTTGCCACAGTGGCAAGACTGGCAATTGGGACACCCAGGCCTGTGACTTTGATCTTGATCCCACAGTCCTTTGAGGGCAACATGGAAGTTTCTACTGTGAGCCTGAGACCAGAAGCCTGGATGCAGGATCCAGTTCTCCTGTGCTGTGGTCCTGGCATATCCCAGGGTGCAGACTTACTGTGCAGTAGATGGTGACCGCTCCATCCTCACAGGACCCTGTATGAGGATATACGTACAGGAACCCCACTTAGCACAGCAGTGCGGTGCTCCTAACTGCTCCAAGGCACACCCTGAGGCCACTGCTGTTAATCCTGACTGGCTCTGAGATTAAAAGGCATTGGAAGAGTGATGCTGGGACCTGGATCACAGCTCCACCCCAGAATCTTTTTCAAGCGTCTGGGGTGTCCCAGTGTTAGGAGGGGCCGGTCTGCAGGACCCTTAAACTAGACTGGCCTCAAATTTACTGTGTCGCTTAAACTAACCCAGAATTCCTGATTCTCCTGAGTGCTGAAATTACAATTATGTGCCATCATGCCCGGTTTATGTGGACCTGGGGATGGAACTCGGGGCTTTGTGTATGCCAGGCAAACACTCCCCTAGCTTAGTTGTGTTCCCAGCCCAAGCTTATAGAATTTTAAAAACATGTATTAAAAAAAAAAAAAAAAAACAACCTCACTGGCATTTGTGAGAGGCCAGGTCAGGGCTTTCAGAAGCCAGAGGGCACAATTAAGCCATAATTGCCCTCTGATTGTTCGGAGTTTACCAGCCTTATCTCTCTCCTCGGCTGTAATTGTCCCGTGTCCAGGGTTGGTGGCTGGATCAAAGCCCAGTACTTGTTCCCCTCATGGAAGCTGCTCTTGGCACTGGCCTCGGCAGAGGTTCCCACCCAGGTCTCTTCCATCTGTCCCCCACAGTATAGTCAGGCTCATAGCCAGTTTCACAGGTAGTCTGGTCCTTCTCCTGAGACCGCCTGGGACAGCGGGGATTTCTTCCATTACCCACTCAGACCTCAGCGGGGAGTGGGTGTTCGAGAGGGGGGGCCACCAGAGACTCAGAAAAGCCCAGAAACTCCCGCATAACAACGAAGCCAGAAAGGAAGCAGCTGAGAGCATCTAAATGTTCCTTCAGTGGATAAATGAAAGGGCCATGAAGCCAGGCGTGGTGGTGCACGCCTTTAATCCCAGCACTCGGGAGGCAGAAGCAGACAGATCGCTGTGAATTCAAGGCCAGCCTGGTCTACAAAGTGAGTCTAGGACAGCCAAGGCTAACATAGAGAGACCCTGTCTCGAAAAAAAAAAAAGAAAGAAAGGGCCGTGAGAAGTGGGGATGGGGGTGTACATGGTGGGGGCAGGGCTTGCACCTTTCGGGGTGGGGGGGCTAGATAGCTGTAATCCAGAAGACGTTTCGCCAGCGCCCTCAGGTGGTCCAACTCTCATTCCTGGGTCACCAAAGGCTTTCAGGGCTGTAAGGACTTCTGGGGAGCCTGGCTTGCCCACACCTGAGCCTTTCAAAGCTCTCGGTCTCCGGGGCTCCAACTGATTTAGTGCCGGCTTTGTTTTCCACACCTGTGAAATGGGAAGATGGCCTCTGACTCACTCTGCCCCCTGGGGGAATCTCAAAGGTCCAGGAGGTTTGGGGGGGGGGCCACTGATGGGATTCCTGTGGATATGAGATGTTCAGTCCCAGGCATGAGAGGACAAACTCGTGGCCAGCTTTCCTGGGAGCACATGAAGGTGGAAGGACACGCGTCTGCTGGGGAGCACGGATACCATTAAATATACATTGTACAGCAGTGTGAAACTCTCAAAGGATAAATTTTTAAGGATTTATTTTCTTTTATATATTTTTTCATTAATTTATTCATATTACATCTCAATTGTTATCCCATCCCTCCCTCCCTCCCATTTTCCCCTTACTCCCCTCCCCTATGACTGTGACTGAGGGGGACCTCCTCCTCCCCCTGTATATGCTCATAGGGTATCAAGTCTCTTCGTGGTAGCCTGCTATCCTTCCTCTGAGTGTCGCCAGGTCTCCCCATCCAGGAGAAGTGGGTGTGTACGTGTGTGTATCTGCATGAGTTCCTGTGTGTGCATGTAGGTACTCTCAGAAACCACAAGAGGGCATTGGATCCCTTGGAGCTGGAGTTACAGGTGGTTTTGAGCTTCCTTGCATAGGTGCTGGGAACCGGACACTAAAAGCAGTAAACTGAGGTATCTTCCAACTCAATAATTAAGCAGCAGCATCCAAGAAGACCCAAAGTAGTGGTCCTGAAGGCCTAAGACTTCCTAGGGATTTAGCACTTGGGATGTGGAGGTAGGACGATCAGAGATTCAAAGTCATCTTTAGCTATGTATAGAGTTCAAGGCCCATCTGAATGAACTACCTGAAATCTTGTCTCAAAAAAAAAAAAAAAAAAAAAAAAGGCCGGGCGTGGTGGCGCACGCCTATAATCCCAGCACTTGGGAGGCAGAGGCAGGCGGATCGCTGTGAGTTCAAGGCCAGCCTGGTCTACAAAGCGAGTCCAGGACAGCCAAGGCTACACAGAGAAACCCTGTCTCGAAAAACGAAAAAAAAAAATTTTTTTTTTTTTTTTTTTTTTTTGGTTAAGTGGGAGAATGCACTGGAGAGATGGCTAAGATGTTAAGAACACTTGCTGCTCTCTCAGAGGACCTGGGTTTAGTTCCAAGCCCCCACACTGTGCCTCACAACCGTCTGTAACTCCCCTTTCAAGAGCTCTCACACCTCCTCTGCATTCCGTGTGGTCACCAAGCACAAAACAGGGGCCCTGGAGGTCAAGGACAGGGTGGGAAAAAGAAGACCAGCACCCCGGGATCCTGCAGCCACCCTGTTTGCTTCTGGGAAGCCAATCCTCCCTCAGACTCACACAGCACCTTTCCCACTCCTGTCTCACAGCCCCACGCACCCTAGCACGGCCCACCTGCTCCTCACGTTTGCCTGTTCCTCTAAGCACACTGCTCCTCACTGAAGGTCCCACTGAAGCTCTGTGTCGTTTTCCGGATTAAAATGTAAACCCATCCTTGTGGGTAGTGGTGTGACCTTGGCCAAGCTGCTTGGCATCTCTGACCCTTGGTTTCTTCAAATGAAAGTGAGATAAAGGTTTGTCCTGAACAGAGAGAGTGGCTGGGCACCACGGGTGCAAAAGATTGCTATTTCCTTCTGCTCTTTCTTCACTTCCGTTGGCTGAGCATCAAAGGCCAAGGTCACGCAAGCCAGCTACTCCTCAAACTGGAGCTTGTGCTCACACCAGGGCATTTTTGTTGGTTGTGTCTCCCCCCCCCCCCAAGTTAGGGTTTCTCTGTGTAGCCTTGACTGTCCTGGACTCACTTTGTAGACCAGGCTGTCTTCGAACTCACAGGGATCTGCCTGCCTCTGCTTCCCAAGTGCTGGGATTACAGGTGTGCACCACAACTTTGATTGTGTTTTTTCAGTGCTTGTGTGTTTAAGATGCACTTGTGAGCATGAGAAGGCCAGAAGACAACCTTGGGCCGGGCATGGTGGCACACACCTGTAATCCCAGCACTCAAGAGGCAGAGGCAGGTGAATCTCTGTGAGTTCAAGGCCAGCCTGGTCTACAAAGAGAGTTCCAGGACAACCAGGGCTACTATACAGCCAAATAAAAAACAAACAACAACAACCAACCTTGGCTGTCATCTTCAAAAATCCTGGGTCTCCAACTGGCTTATAATTCACCAAATAAGACTAGCCTAACTAACCAGAAAGCCCCAGGCATTCTCCTGCCTCCACTGCCCCAGTGCCAGGAATACAAGTATATACTATCACGCCTAGCAACTTTGTATGGGTGCTGGAGATGGGAATCAGATCTCTCTTTATGGACCAAGCCATCTCTCCACAGTCCCTAGAACTGATTTTCACTCTGTTTTGACCAAGACATGTTTACTCCAACTTGGGTTGTCACTAACACTGCTCTAGCCTTTGATGTCACCAACCTGACCCTTTCATAAAAAGCGGTACCTGGTAAATTCCAGGCCACGGTGGCCCCACAGCTGTCTGCTGACATGCCCGCTGGGGTCTGTTCTCCCAGTACTTCCCCCACAGATCCTGGCTGTCACTTGGCAAGTGCATTTGTTGAACTGATCTCCAGCTCCAAGCACCACCCAGGCCAGGGCATCCTCTCCACAAGCGTGCTTGATTCCCTCCGCCATTGGAACAAGAGCCCCTTCGGCCATTTTACAGTCAGTGGCATGATGTCCCAACAAGCTTCAGCAAACAGAGCTCCCAGCTGGTAGACAAAGGTGCCCAAGGTCACATCAAACCTGCTCCAAATTCCCTGTGGCTGACAACAGTTCTTGCTGCCAGCCTGAGACCCTTGGATACCCAATAGTAGACCCCAAAGGGAACAGAAAACAAGCCCTTGGTTCACACAGGATTTATTGGTACCCCAGCAGCACTGGGGATAGGAAGGAAGCGAAAAGTCTGAAGCTAGGGTCTGGGGAGAGACGGAGGTACCTATCACACGGCTCCTGTTTATCCATTGGTTCTTGATAAGCTGGTCACATCACATGAGGGCAGGGGCTCTGGAAAGAGCAGACAAGTGAGTTATTGAGGGGGTCCTTGCACACAGGCTAAGCAGAGTACTGGGCAGAAAGGGAGCTCTACAGGTATGCCCCACCCCCACCTTTACCCCTACCCCCACCTCCACCCACCCCTGACATATGCTCCATTCCTCCTGTCCCAGGCTCTGGAGCCACCAGAATGTCACAGATGCTCCTGTACCCTTGGGTGAAAATAGAGGAAAGCAAGGGACGTCAGCAGGCTGGATGTGAGACAGGCTGTCAGGGCTGAGAAGGGAAGGGACCTGGAGGCAACCCCACACATCAAGGGGGGTACCCTGAGAGTGTGAGTGAAGGGACCTGGAGGCAACCCCACACATCAAGGGTACCCTGAGAGTGTGAGTGAGACTGAAGGGTCTAATCTTGGAGGAAGATATCCTGGGGTGCCATCCCCTTCCCCAAACCTCCAGGACAAACTGACATCATGTCCAAGTGGTCCAGCCATAGAGAAGGGACACTCACAGACCAGGGAACACAGCAGGCACTATGCTAGGTCCCTCAAAACTGGAACATCAGCCAATCTCTTCGAAGGGGAGAGGACATGTCAGGTGATCGTATTGTCATCTTGATGCATCTTTGAGTCATCTGGGAAGAGAGAACCTCAGATGAGGTATTGACCAGATTAGACTGGCCTGTGGCCATGTCCATGAGAGGCTGTCTTGACTGATGATTGATACGGAAGGGTGCAGCCCACTGTGGGTGGCACCATCCCTAGGCAAGTGGGTATGGGCTATATAAGGAAGCAAACTGAGCATTGACCAGAGAGTGACCCAGTAAGCTGCATTCCTCCATGGCTTCTGCTCCAGATTCTTGCCTTGATTTCCTGCCCTGACTTCCCTCAGTGATGCATGTGACCCAGAAATGCAATCCAAACAAGCCCATTCTTCCCTAAGTTGCTTTTGGTCATGCTGTTTATCACAGCAACAGAAAGCAAACTAAGGCAGGCCTAGGGGACAGGCAGAGTTAGATGCTGTGCACATGTGCCTGCAAGTATGCATGCCTGTGTTGCTGTACATGTGTGCCTGCAGGTGTGCTGGCCTGTGTTGCTGTGCATGTGGGCTTTCAGGTGTGCTGGCCTCTGTTGGTGTGCATGAGTGCCTGCAGGTGTGCTGGCCTCTGTTGGTGTGCATGAGTGCCTGCAGGTGTGCTGGCCTCTGTTGGTGTGCATGTGTGCCTGCAGGTATGCATACCTGTGTGGCTGTGCATATGTGTCTGCAGGTGTGCTGGCCTGTGTTGCTGTGCACGTGTGCCTATGTGGGTGAGTGTGAAGGCCAGTGGTCAACATCAGGGCAACTTCCCCAATCACTTCTCTACCTTATGTTTTTGAGACAAGGTCTTACTGAACATGAAGTTCAAGCTTGGAGCTTCATATTGAGCCTAGTCCTGGTTCAAGTCCCAGCCAAACCTGCAGTTCACACTTGGTCCTAGTCTAGGCTAAAGGGCCTATGGCCCCGGCAGTGGTGGCAATGGAGGCAGCTGCTGCTGCTGCTGCTGCTGCTGCTCCTCCTCCTCCTCCTCCTCCTTCTCTTCTTCCTTCTTCAGATTTACTTATTCATTCATGCATGTGTGTCTTTCCTGCATGTGTAAATGCAACTGTGTGTCTAGTTCCTGTGAGGGTCAGAAGAAGGTGTCAGATGGTGTGAATGGTTGTAAGACACTATATGGGTGTAGGAACCAAACCCAAGTCCACTGCAACCCTCTGAGCCATCTCCACAGCCCCATCTACTCTCTAGCCCCTTTCTCTTCTTTTGAGATAGGATCTCATGTAGCCCAGGCTGGCCTCGAACTCTCTGTGTAGCCAAGAATGACCTTGGCTTTTGGCTCCTCCTGTTCCCACCTACGAGATACTGGGATTACATGTCTGGTTTACGCAGTGCTGGGGATGGAAGCCAGGGCTCTGGGCATGAGAGGCAAGCTCTACCGATGCAGCTGCATCTCCGGCTGCTGTGCCTGTCTTTCTAGAGACCAGTAAATAATTCATAAGTCACTGAGGCAGAGAAAATGTTTAGAAAGAAGATTGCAGGAGGGGGGGGGGCTGACATGGGGGCGGAAAGGGAGGGGTGGAGAAGAAGTCCCTGGGCAGTAGACAGAACGATCACTAGGGAGGCCTGAGTGAGGGGGGAGATTACCCACCAAAGGAGGCAGGAATGCCAAGGCCACTGAAGTTGGACTGACTAGGGCCACCAAGATGAGCGCACACTCATGATTAGGAGCATATTCTCAGACTCCAGGCATAATTTTTGAGCTGAGCTACAACATGGCTCAACTAAGAGGAGGGGAGGGGGCAAATCCCCAGCCTGACTACAGAGTCACTTCCTTATAACCAGCCCACCTGTGAAAGTGAAAGCTCTCTGGTCAGATGGCCACCAGGCAGCTTAGATTTAGGCCATACTCAGGAGGCAGATATATGTATGATACGGCCCTGTGCTCTCCTGGGCAATTGTCCTAAATGAGGCAGTTAGTTTGGGATCTGGGTCCAAACAGGGCAAACTTAGGTCATCTGTTCCCATACACAGAACTCAGTACCCAGCTTTCACCATCCACTCTTAACATGGCCCAAGACTCAAGGCTGAATTTTCTCTCCCCGCCCCCACCTTGGGTTGAAACTGAACCTGTCATCTGGGGACAGAAAAAGGGGGGCTCATGGTCACAGCTGGGGTCCAAGAGGACTAACAGAAGCTGTTTATTTTATTTGGAGACAGAGCCTCAAGTAACCCAGGCTGGCCTAGCGCTGTGTAGGCAATGAATAGCCTTGACCCTCTTCTCCTCCTACTGTTTCTACCGCTCACGCTAGGAGATGGCATGCCCCATCAGTCATAGCTTGCGCTCTGCGGGCAATCGAACCTAGTGAGGCAGGCCCTCCGTAAGATGAGCTACATCCTTATCCTGAGGTGCAACTTTAAACAAAGTGCAGCCACCTTGCCTCATTTCTCAGAGGACTAGCTGAAGCTAAGCCAAGCTGGGCAAAGCCCGGATGAGGGATACCATCCGGGATCACGTGGCTAGCCACTAAGATATCTTCGTCTCCATCTCCCAAGTGCCTGGACCTGCTAGCAGTATACCAGCCTGACCCAGCCCAGGCTTGCTGATTGCAGAAAGGGTCTGAGGTCCACCAAACCCCAAGTAATGGTTGGACGAGATGACAGTTAGTACCAAGGATACCCAAACCTACACACCAACCCAAAACGAGGTGGCAGGCCTCAGAATGCTGCAGAGGAACGGGGCACACAACTTCCCAGGTATTCCCTCATACAGTCAGCCCACATGGAACATCTAGGGTCACATGGTACACCGGACAGCTTAGATTCAGGAGACCCAGGAGGCTGACTTAGTACAATATAGCTGCCAGTCTGAGAGGCCCCAGGCTTCTGAGGAATGCTCAAGTCTGTGCTAATTTGGAAAGTCAGGAGTGCCTTCGCAGCCCTGGGCCAGCAGGGGCCTTGGGAGCAAGGACCCAGGGCAAAGTAGAACCACAGCTGCCTTGGCCAGCCCCAGCTTAGGTATAGATTAAGAAGCGCCCCCACCACCACCACCACCACCGCAGCCAGCCACAAGACACAACAGAGATAAAGAGCTATCGCATCACTGAGGGAGTGAGGGAAGGCAGCCAGGGCAGGCTCACTCCAGACTGCTAGCCATCCCCTTGGGGGAGACAGGAATGCCCCCCTTCCTTAGGCGCCAATGCTCCAAGAGGTAGAGTGATAGAAGTGACCCAGACACTGGGGCCTTATCCAAATTGGGTGCTCACTAAACCCTGAGCTCCTTAGACATGCCACAGGCAGGGCACCTTGGGTGAAGACACAGCATTAGCTCAGCCTTCAGCCCAGGAAATGGCCGGCCTGCAGAAAGGCAGTGTGCCTCAGGCATTGAACCCTAAAAAGGAGTGTGGTGTCCCCAGCTTTCCCAGGATGCCAGCAACTGGGATTTGCGTGGCAACCACTTTACCAACTGAGTCTTGCCCCAGCCCCTGTATTTCGGGAGCCCAGCTTTGGCTGCTGCTGTGTGTTCCCCAGAAACTCCTTCCTTCCATTGAACATCTGTGGTCTCCCTTCAGGTCCCACAACCCTGGAGTCCCTCCCCCTAAGAGTCACCCTTGACTTCCTCTCTCTCTCTCTCCCCATTCCTGCACCGCCCCTCCTTCTGGGAAGCTCTTTCTTCCCCGAGCCCCACCCCAACCCCCAACCCCCACCCCCCCACCCCAACCCCCAACCCCCACCCTCCCATCCCCCACCCCAGCAAAAAGGGAACAGTTTCCCTGCGGGCCACCTGAAAGCCCTGAGGGCAGAGGTTCCCTTCAGGTCCCTGGCCAGCAAAGGCTGGGCAAAGAGCAGATCCCAGAAAACACACCCATACGCTAAATGTGAGTGAAGAAGCACAGTTTCCTTACACTGTTCCTGTCTGGAGGAAGAGTTCCTTTCTCTTTCAAAACAAACAAAACAAAACAAAAGCAAAACAAAAGGGGAAGTCAGAGTAAGGCATGGTAGCACACCCTTGTAATCTCGTCACACCAGGAAGGTAAAGATAGGAAGGATCAGAGGTGGAGGTCATCTTCAGCTACACAGGAAGGGCAAGGCGAGAAGGGGGCGGCGCCTGAGGCACTCACTTCCTGGAGGTTTCAGCTACTTCTGTGCTTGGGTTCTTCCATCAAATAATTCGACTGCAAATTGATTTGCATTAAAATGAATTATAGTCTGGGTGTGATGGTGCACACCTTTAATCCCAGCCCTCAGGAGACAGAGGCAGGTGGGTTTCTGTTTGCAGAAAGTGACTCCAAAGGGAAAGGCTCTTTGCTGCCAAGCCTGAACCCAAATCCCATCCCTGGCGAAAGGAGAGAATCTACTCCTACAAATTGTCCTCTGACCTCGGCCTGCGTGCCACGACACGCATACGCCCACACACATGCACATACAAATAAGTAAACATTTGCTTTTAAACATCTGAGGCACATATTATAAAAAGAGGCTAGAGGCAGAGGCAGGCGGATCGCTGTGAGTTCGAGGCCAGCCTGGTCTACAAAGGGAGTCCAGAATGGTCAAGACTACACTGAGAGACCTTGTCTCAAAAAAACCAAAAAAACAAACAAACAAACAAACAAACAAAAATAAAAAGAGGCTAGAGGAAGTCTTGCAGCAAAGTTTATCTGAGGTTCCTTTAAGCCAGAATGACACCAATGCCATAAGCCGGGAATGATCCTTCCCATCCTTATAGAGGTGGTCAAGTCTCAGATTAAACAGGAAACGCTGGACTGGCAGTATAGCACAGGTGGTAGCGAGCTTGCCTAACATTCATGGAAGGCCTGGGTTCAGTTCCCAGCACTGTTTGGAGAAGCAGGGTGAAGCAGGCCTGTGGTCCAGCACACTGGTAGCAAGAGGGAAACGACTGGGCCTCAGAATGAGAGGGGTGTTTTCCTCTTCCTTTCGACATTCATTCATCTATTTTTGTGTATGTGTACACATATTTTGTTACTGTTTGGAGATAAGGTCCTGGAATTTCTATGTAGATCAGGTTGTCTTTGAACCCAGAGATCCACCTGCCTGTGCCACTTAAGTGCTGAGATTAAAGGTGTGCACCACTTCACTGCATCTTAGTTTGGGGGACAAGGTCCCTCCCTGAACCTGAAGCTCACTGACTAGCTGGACTGGCAGCTAAGCACTTTTACCATGTGAGTCATCTCCCCAGCCTAGAAGGCCCTGTTTTTGGTTTTTGGTATTTTGAGACAGGGTTTCTCTGTATTAGCCTTGGCTGTCCTGGACTGGCTTTATAGACCGGGCTGGCCTCAAACTCACAGAGATCTGCCTGCCTCCGCCTGCCTACAGAGTGCTGGGATTAAAGGTGTGTGCCACCACGCCCGGCAGAAGCCCCTGTCTTTTAATGCTCCCTGTCATGTTTGTTTTTGTCTTACTAGGCTCCTAGGGTCTCCTAAGAAAATGTACATATGCCCTATAGAAAGTGCTTAGAAACCTCCATACAGCAGCAGCTCCTGACCCTGGTCAGTGCTGGGCCACCCCAACCTGAGTGCAAAAAGAGTTTGACCTGGCCACCATATTCTCTGCTGTTTTCTCACAAACCACTAGTCTCATCAAAATCCTGGTCTGGCCACAGTGGGACAGGGCACTTCTCCCGTGGAGCCTTCAGGATTCCGTGTCCCCTCTGAGCTGCAGCTCCTGTGGACTACCCTTCTCCCGGCTGCAGCAGAGGCCCCTCAGCACTAGCACTGCCACCTTCTGAGCCCATCTCTCCTGCCTTGCCTTACGGGGACCCCCAGGCCAACGCGACAGCTCTTGTTGATTTCATAGTTACCCACTCATCATTCCTAAGATGATGGGCCCCTAGAAAACTGAGGCCTTGTAGCCCCAGACATGGGGAGCCCACTTTTGAAGGCACGGCACCAGTGGATGGGATGCTGGCCTGGTGTGTATGCAAAGCCCAGGGTCGTACCTCAGGGGCTCCCTGCCTGACATAGGACCCTCCTCGCCTTCTTCCCATGTTTCCACAAGCTCTGCCAGGGACACCAGAGGAACGGAGAGAACCTTGCTTAGACAGAAGAACCCAGGACCAGGTTGAACAAAGAGAGGGGTGTGGGAGAGGGTAGAAGAAACGGGGTCTAGGAAGACAAGGTAGTGTTGGAGTCCTATGTGAGGCAGAGTGTAAGTCAGCAATGATGAAAGGTGGAGGTGAAGTCGGAGGCCAGGGCCGAGGGGGGGGGGAGGGGAGGAGGGAGGGGGAAAGAAGAGAGTGGAGAGAGAATGAATGCAGCTCTGTGTGTGAGAACAGAGCTGGAGTTCCCCAGGTATACGGAAGCTGAGCAGGGTGGCCCAAGACTCTGAACAGATGGAGGAAGCTCCCCCCACCCCATTCCTGTACAAAAGCAGATGCCCTGAAGGCCTGAGCCAGGGAACTTAGGCTGCATAAGGAAGCAGAGGAGCCAAGATTGGAAAGGAAAAAAGCAAAGCTATCTCCACTTGCACATGACATGATCCTGCGCGAAGAAAATCCCGAGGAAACCACCGAGGAACTGCTGAAAGCCGTAGGTTGGTCGGGGCACAGACTCAGAGCACGAGGTCACAAGTTGATTTCTAAGGCAGCTGTAGTGACACCCTCCCCCCGGATTGACCCCCAGTAGTCCCACATCACCCGAGCTCTAATGCCAGCACTAAGAAGGTGCAGGCAAGAGAGTCAGGAGTTCAAGGGTATCGTCAAATAACAGTGAACTTGAGGTCAGTGTGGGCTACATGAGGTCCCTCTCCCCCCTCCCCACCCCACCCCCCGTCCCCCGTGCCCCTGCCTCTGAAGAAAAGAAAGAAAAAGAGAGAGAGAGGAGGGAGAGGGAGAGAGAGAGAGAGAGAGAGAGAGAGAGAGAGAGAGAGAGAGAGAG
>OU015747.1:76944814-76957875 GCA_907169655.1 Acomys percivali
GAGAGAGAGAGAGAGAGAGAGAGAGAGAGAGAGAGAGAGAGAGAGAGAGAGAAAGGAGATGAAAACAAGATAAACTTAGAATAACCCAGAAATCCCACAGCAGGCATATGAAAGTCAGAGCAGGACTTTGGAAAGTCAGGCCCCTCCTTCTATCATGTGGGTCTGAGAGTTAGACTTGGATCCTCAGGTTTGCCACATCACCCCTAAATACATAATAAGTAAATAAGTAAAAGAAACAACAACAAAGCTGGGGAGACTGCCACACAGGCAACAGGAAGGAACCTGCACCACATTTCCAGAACCCACATAAATAGCCTGGCCTAAGGAGCACCTGTAACCCCAGTACTGAGAGGCAGACAGGCACATCCCAGGGCCTCCCTGGGCAGCAAGCCTGGCTCAATCTGTGAGCTCCAGGTTCAGTGAGAGAGCTTGTCTCGGAATATAAAGCAGAGAAGCAAGGCAGAAGAGGCCCTGATGTTGGCCTTTGGCCTTTACGTGTCAGCGCGGGGCACACACATACAAGCAAACTAGCAACTAAAGACTTGTACACCTTAGATAAGAGAATTGCTAGCTTGTCTTGTCTGGGTGTGGGAATTAGACCTCAGCCACACCCTTATACTCGGCCAAATAAGCCTTTAATCCCAGCTCTTGGGAGGAAGAGGCAGTTCGAGCTCTGTGAGTTCAAGGTCAGCCTGCCTACATAAAGAGTTCCAGACCAGCTGGGGCTGCATAGTGAGACCTGCCGACACCCCCCCCCTAAAAAAAATGGGCAAAATAAAAACGTGGTCCTGACTGCTCAAGAATGGCTCAGCAGTTAAGAACACTTGCTCCTCTAGAGGATTCATGTTCAGTTCCCAACACTCACATACTGGCTCACACCCATCCATAACTCCAGTTCCAGCAGATCTAATGCCCCATTTCTGGCTTCCACAAGCACCAGGCACTCGTGTGGTGCACAGACATACGTGCAGGCAAAACACCCACACACATAAAATAGAATTTAAAGAATCCTTAAAGTGGTCTTGCGTCCACACAGGCTCGGTGGTGTTTGGGGTGGGGGTGGGGGGCTGAGCAGGAGGCAGTTCCATTGCTGTCATGGCCCCGACTCCCCCCAGTTACTGGATTCACCAATGCGTATTCTTCTGGAGAGCTTGTTCCCAGTCTTCCCCTGTCCTCTGCTTCCCAGGCTCCTAGCTTCTGGTCCATGTGGCTCCACCTCAAAGCAGCTAAATGTCTCTTCGTCTCTCTTAAGAGCTCTTGAGGCCAGACCCATGGCTACCTCTTCTAATGCAATGGCAACAGTAGTGACTGTGGTGATGCTGCTGGAAGATAATATTCGGTGTGAAGTCATTAGATATCAAGTACTTTGTAAGCATTTTTATATTTATTTAATTAACTTTTTACCCATAAGTGTTTTGCCTGCATGGATGGGTGGACGCACCAGGTGCATGCCTGGTGCCCACAGAGGCCAAAAGAGGGGGTTGGATCCCCTGGACCTGGAGTTATGGGTGGTTGCCTGACATATGGGTGCTGAGTACCAAAGCCAGGTCCTCTAGAAGAGCAGCAAGTTCTCTTAACAGTCATCTTTCCAACCTCTTAATTTTATTTTCTATTATATTTATCCATTTGTTGTGGGGGCTCACTCATACCACAGGGTACGTGTGGAGGCCTGAGGATGGCTTTTAGGAGTGGGTCCTCTCTGTCCACCATTTGAGCTATGGGAATTTAATGTAAGTCATCACCCTTGGCAACAGGCACTTTTAATCTTTGGGCCATCTTACAGGCCCTATAGGCATTGTTTCATGGGGGGCTTGCGTGCTTGTTTGTTGAGACAGGTTCTCCCATAGCAGAGGCTAGCAAAAAAACTCCAATGTAACTGACAATGACCTTCAGTTTCTGACCTTCCTTCCTCTGTCTCCCCGAGGCATGGGATCACAGGCCTTTGTCACTACACCCAGTCTTAGGTGGTGCTGGAGGTGGGGTCCACAGTTCCCTGTGTGACGCTAGGCTCCACCCCCAGCCAGACGATGTTTTAAGTCTGTCATCGGATGACAATAGCATTGTTATCATCCCCATTTGCCGAGAAGAAAACTGAGGCTCAAAGAAAGACTTCGCTGAAAAACAAAACAGGAGGACAGAGCTGCGGGTGTGTAAA
Source organism: Acomys percivali (assembly GCA_907169655.1). Taxonomy (NCBI): domain Eukaryota; kingdom Metazoa; phylum Chordata; class Mammalia; order Rodentia; family Muridae; genus Acomys; species Acomys percivali. Next base: position 76,946,970 of record OU015747.1, read on the forward strand.
GAATTTAAATGTAGCTGAGCATGGTAGCACACGCCTTTAATCCCAGCACTCGGGAGGCAGAGGCAGGTGGATTGCTGTGAACTCGAGGCCAGCCTGGTCTACAAAGTGAGTTTGGGACAGCCAAGGCTATACAGAGAAACTCTGTCTCAAAAAAAAAATAATAATAATTAAAAGACAGTCTTGTGGCTGCAGTGAGGCCACACCAAGAAGTCCTGGATGGGGTCTTCACGATCCTCTCTACCCGCTCACCCACCCAGCCCCTGCCTGGTGTGACACCTCCTCCAGACTGCCTACTGGTGTGTGGATATGTGCCCTGCTCTCCCTTCTACAGGCTCCAAACCCCTTGCCTGGTCTCTTGGGGGAGAAATAGCACTGGGCCTCCAGGTTTCTTGGTCAGGAGGGTCCAAAGAAGAAATGACTCAGGCCCACCAAGGGATGGTTCCAGCATGTTCCAGGAAGAGAGCAGCATTCTGGAAGGAGGTGAATCAGGGCCCAGATGAGCAAGGCACATATTCAGACAGACAGACAGACAGACAGACAGGCAGGCAGGCAGAACTTAGTGCCTAGAGTGCTCAGCCTGCAGGCTGCAGGTGCTTCAGGCTCTCTGCAGGGCCTGAGTGCACACACACACACACACACACACACACTGAGGAACAAGGCTCTGTGGACAAGCCCTGCTCCTGCCTCTAGCCCCTGGAGTACCCAAAGGAGAAGCAGGCACTCCCTCTGCCTGCTTGCTGACAACTCAGGTATTTTCTGTGCCAACCACAAGCCTTCCCCAGGGTTCTGTGATCTACTTTCCCACTTCCTACCTTAGAAATAGTTCATCCCAGCCATTTCCCCACAGGCCTTCCTGAGGGCGACCCCGCCCCCCCACCTCCACCCCCACCCCACCCCCAACACACACACACACACACACACACACACACACACACACACACACACACACACACTCTCACAGCCTAGGAATTCCTGAGGGCACAGCTGGCCTTGGATGGTGTTCAAATACATTTTTCTTGAGTGACAAGGAAGAAGGAAAGAGGGGGGAGAGACTCAGGCAGGGCCCTGGTCCAGCTTGTCCTTGAATTTGCTATTTGCTCGTCTTGTCTTCCAGCTGCTGTGTGACCTTGAGGGAGCCAAGCAGTGTCTCTGGGCCTCCCTCCCCAGCATGCAGTAGAAAGGATAGACTAAGTAAGATAAGAACCTAGCAAGCAGTGTCTGGCAGCAGGGTGGTTGCAAGGCCAGCTTGGGTACATCCTGCCAGCCTACCCTCGAAGCCTCCAGAAAGTGCTCTGCAAGGTGACAGTGGGAAGTGTCCAACCTGGTGGTGCATGCTAAGGTCAGAATCCTAGACCCTCTAGGATTGGGAACTACAGTTCAGGACCCCAGTGTGTGTCTCTGGGTCATGTCTTCCTTCGAAGGTCATTTGGATGGGGAGCCCTGGCTCTAAGACATTCAAGAAGACTTGATCGGGCCTGCCTAATTCCCAGAAGGCCCTAGAGTTGCACACAGGGACCTAGACACACATGCAAAGTTCCTGGGCATCGGACACATTTTTGGCACACACCCCATGCATCCCCAGTCTCCCATCCAGCCATCGACCTCAGCCCAGGAAATCCAGACACTCAAGTACTGAAATTGCTGAAGGCTGGAGGGATTCCATCTGTGAAGGCTTAGTCTTTCATTTTAATTTACTTATTTACTAATGTTGTTAGTTCATTTTAAAAAGGTTTTCATGTAGCTCAGGCTAGGCTCCAATGCATCTGAGGATGACTTTGAATTTCTGATCCTTCCAACCAGAAAAAAAAAAATGATGGAAGCGTACTACTATTCACAGTTTACATGGACCTAGGGTTTGAACTCAGGGCTTCATGTAAGCGAGGCAAACACTCTGCTGACTGAGAAATCATGCCAGCCTCTGGTTTGAAGATAGCTGTGGAAAGGCAGTAGGACATTTATAAGACCCAACCAGGGGTTGCTGTGTTGACTTCATCTCATCAGAACCAGCACAAACAGGATGTAAACATCAAGTTGAGTGCCATTGTATGAAGAGGGAATCCAGACACAGAAAGGTTGTGCAACTGGCTGCAGGGCACACAGCTAGGCAGGGCAAGCTGACATTCTGGAAAACCACAGTGTAGTCTCCAGAGAGATTCATCCTCTTAGCATTTGGCCTACCTACACTCTTGGAAAACTCCATGAGCAGGAAGGCTAGACCAGGCTGGACCTGGCAGGTAGGTATCGGAAACTACCTCCTCCAGGAAGTACCCACCCTCACGCCACCCTTTCCTCTCTGTGCATAACTATTACATTTGTGTGGGGGTTGGGGGGGGTGGGGATTCATCTCTGCTTAGAAGGGGCCCCATAGCCAGGTACACAGCAAGCACATGAGAATTATCTAGGCTACCGAATCGAGTTCTATCTTCTGGCGGGGGGGGGGGCCTCAAGAAGTTACAGCCCCTCGGTGGGCCTCAGTTTCCCCAACTGAAGACTGACATAAAACTTCTAGCCCTGCCTGAGACCTCGCCCATGGCCTCTCCCAGACCTATCAAACCACCATACCTCGAAGGCCTGCCTCTCACACTTCTGGATGACATCCTATGAGGTGTGTGTGTGTGTGTGTGTGTGTGTGTGTGTGTGTGTGTGTCTGTCCCCTAGAGCCACCCTTGACAGCAGAGTTGGCTAGCCATGCCAGTCAATCCTCTGCCCATCATGCACAAACAATTGGCTTTGATGGGAGTCAGCCCTTTCGAACTGGCTCAGAAGAGGCATTCTGCCCTTCCACTATGCCTAGAGTCACCACTACCACCAGCCACCAGTACCTCAAGAGATGCAGCTGGGTCTCCAACTAGAACCTGAAGGTGACTTGAAGCCATCCCAGATTTCTAAGGCCCTCCCTCCCTCCCTGTTTCAGGGACACAGTGTAGGTACCTAGTCCCTAAGGAACAAAGTTGTCTGCTTTTGTGTGGGGACCAAGTAGCCTGAGCACAGAAGAGCTGCAGTCTGGAGCTGGAGAGATGATTAAAAGGACTTCCTGTCATTTCCAAAGATCTGAGTTTGGTTCACAGGCCCTGCCTGAGGCAGATCACAACAGCCTATAATGCCAGCTCCCAGGGGTATCCAAAGTCTCTGGCCCTCCATGGTTAGCACTCACGTAAACATGGGCACATAATTGTTTTTAGAACAATTCAAAGTGATACTCAACAGTCAGGGATGCAAATGAATGAGTGAGTACACGAGCCAGCCATTTTCCAAATGGCTAGAAAGTTCTCTGGGGTTAAGAAACTCTTGAGTAATGGGGCTGGGTGAGGTAAGAATGACAATCGGCAAATACTAGGCACTTACTGCATGCAGTGGCTGCTCCCAGCCCTCAGTTCAGCAGTGTGAAAGCTAGCCTAGCCTGGGCCCTCTGGGGCTTAGCGTTGATCCTATTTGGGGACCCATTCGCACCCCCTTGTCTTGATACCTTTCTCACCGTTGGTAGCAAAGACCCAGAGGAGCCTCCGGCAGGACAGCCAGCAGCAGCCTGGTGTCTGGCTGGCTCTCCAAGCTGATTTGAGTCCTGTGTGTGCCTTCTATTCCTTCCCAGGCACGGTTGGAGATTAATTATTAATGCTGAAATAATTGGCATTCATTGCCGTGCCAGTCATCCACGGGGGAGTGGGCCCCGCATTAACCAATTCATCGCCCCGTGATTGATTAATTAAAGCCGAGCCTTTACAACACACCCTCGGGTGACGAACCACACTCTCCCTGGGGTGGAATACAAGAGCAGGAAGAGATATCTTTTCCTGGGTGCCAGAGAGGAGCCAGGAATCTCATACAGAATCTGTATTTATTGGTGCCCTGGCCCCAGGTGACACCCGTGTGGATAGGCCTGGCACTTGCCCGAGGCAGCAGACGCTCGTGTGTGAAGCTGAGCTCTTTGCTGTGAAGTCGAGCGCTGAGGCAAATTGCAGGCTTTGAGAATGCTGTTATGTGAGTCACCTGTGGGGCACCGGGAGCTTTTAAACCCAAGAAAAATAACAAAGGTGTGGTCAAGAGCACTGTGTCTGTCTGAGCCAGGTCTTACTGGCTCCCTTAGCCTCAGTTGCTCCAGAAAAAAAAGAAAGAAAAAAGAAAAGAAAGAAAGAAAGAAAGAAAGAAAGAAAGAAAGAAAGAAAGAAAAGAAAATTAGTCTTACAGTACTCAGGAAGCTGAGGTAGGAGCATCATGAGTTTGACAGCAGTCTGAGATATATAGTGAGCTTTAGGCCAACCAACGTAGGCTAGAGGGGAAAAAAAGAAACCAGGAGTTTTTTGTTTGGTTCTGATGTGTTTTGAGATAGTCTCGTGTAGCCCAGGCTGGCCTCCAGTCTGGCCAAGTAGCCAAGGACCTTAAACTCCTGATCTTCCTGTCATCGCCACCCAAGTCCTGGGATTCCAAGTATGTACCACCACGCCTGGTTTATGCTCTGCAGCGTAGGTACTTTATCAACTGAGCCACATCTCTAGAGCCCGGAATTGGGTCTTGAGTACCTGTTAGGTCCCAGATGCAGGGGGAGAGCAATGATGAGCCACAGGGTCTCCCAGTGCCCCTGAAATCAAGCCCTTGTTAGCCTCTGAGGAAAGTGAGCAAGCAAACAAGCCCAGGAGAGGCCCTCACATTCTCTAAGAATCTGGGCTCTCTGCTTCTTACTTCTTATCTCTCTTATTTCTCGGTTTCTGTCTCTGTCTCTCTCTCTGGGGTACGCCTCCCCCCTTTCCTTCTCTCCCAATGTTCAAATAATAAACCTCATAATATAAAAAAGAAAAAAAAAAAGAAAAGAATCTGGCTCCTGTCCAGAGCTCTCTAGGGTGAACCCTAATAAGCTAGACCACGCAAGTGGGGAGATGCCAAAGGACCAGAAGCCCAGGGTTGAGGGGGCTGCCTCTAGGGAACAGTGCCCCACTGGAGCCATCCGACTTCCTGCCAGGGCCACAGGGGTGCCAGTCCACTGCAACCAGTCTGTGTGATTGTCAGGCTGGCAGTGGTGGGGCAAGGGGTTCCTGTAGGGCATGGCTCACCTCACTGGTTCTTGGGCATTTCAGAGTGACGCTCCACCCTGCTCCCAAAGAACAGCTTTTCCTGACCTCAGGCGTGCAACAAGCAAGGTGAGACCTGAATAGGCTTGTCTGTGCTCAGAGGGTTGCCTGGCTCCCCTGAGAAGGACAGGTCAGCAAGCCCTGCCCCCAACCAGATGGTGGACACCCTCATAGAGTAACAACAAAGACTTTCCTGACCCAGAGTTCCTGTCCCAATAGCCTGCTCTACCTATAGGCTTCTGAGGGAGGAGGGGTGGCACTGAAGGTCCTGGTACAGTGTCTGGCAACCCTACCACGGTTTCTCGTGGCCGCCATGGTTCCAATCGCTCAGAGACACCCCGGGTTGTTTCTATAGAGCCAGGACCCCTGAGTCATAGAGATGTCCACTGGGATCACACACAGCTACCCACAGTGGCCAGAAGGCTCTCTTAATTTCTGTGGGATGTTGTGTTCCCCCGAGGCCGTTTGTACTCTACCCACAGGCCCTACAGTAAACAGAGCCGGGGAAGCATGCCAAACCAACCCTCATCCTTCATTCCACAGAAGGGCTAGAGATTGGGCCTAGAGACCCACCCTCACCCTCACTGTCACTGGCAGAGGCTGGCTAGGCAAGAAGCAGAGACGGGGGATGGGCAGGTGGCAAAAGGACAGAGCAGGAGCCATCTTTCTGAGAGACGAGCTACCAGCTCCCTGGCAAAGCTGCCTGAAAGAACCATATGAACTGACCCAGGGCTCCCTGGTTCTGCATGCCCGGCACAGACCTAAGGCCATCCTGTATCCCTGCCCTGGGGAACAGGAGGTGGGGAAGGTTCCTACCACCCCTCTCTGGCCCCTCTGTTTTTTGGCCTCACTACCCTGTGGGAACTTTGCCCAAGGAGTCTGGAAGCTTTCTTTGAAATCCCAGTTGGGGGGGTGGGGATGCCGTTCAGAGAGTACTGAGCCTGCCTACAATGCAGGCCGCCCTGTGTTCCAGCAAGAGCATAGATAATACAGGTACACCAGGTGTAATTACGTGCTTGGAATCCAAGCGTTTGGGAAGTGGATGCGGGAGGGATCAGGAGTTCAGAGTTACCCTTGCTCATCTCAAAAAAGAAAAGAAAAGAAAACCCCAGTTGGAAATGCCCTCGGTGAGTCTGCTCTCTGAGCCAACACAGTTCTCAGCCCCGGCTGGTTTTCCCCGCAGGCCTGCCATGGACAAAGATAGACCCTGTTCCCGTTCAGAGATGGCCCCTTCTCATCATTCTGGAGTGCAGGTGAGCAGGTGTCTGGAGCTACACAGACTCTCAGATGCACCAGTGGGATGGGGTGGAATAAAGGGTAGCTTGGGGCTGCGGAAGAACCTATTCGGGGGGGAACACAGCCACCTCTAGGCTCCTCTGGCCCCAGAGGACTCCAGACTCCTAAGACTCGGCCCCTGGGTCCCTAGGAAACATGGATGCATGGATGAGATAGGTAGATAGATAGATAGGGCATATATATGGAGAGAGAGAGAGAGAGAGAGAGAGAGAGAGAGAGAGAGAGAGAGAGAGAGAAGAGAGACAGACAGACACACACACACATAGACACACAGACAGACAGATAGACAGACAGGGACAGGGACAAGGACAGAGACAGAAACACAGACAGACAGCAGAGACAGGGACAGAGTCAGAGACAGACAGACAGACAGACAGACAGACAGACAGACAGACAGAGACAGAGAGACAGAAAGAGAAAGCAGCATGAAGGTCATGAACCAGGCACCTTCTCTTGAATAGCCAACCTCCTAAACCTCAGCTTCCCCATCTGCTAAATGGGCTCCACCCTCCTGCTCACCAACTAGGTCGTAAAGATAAATGAGCAGGCAGAGTATCTGATGTGGAGGAGTATCAGATTGGGAGGGGAGCATCCACTAAGTGTTCTTCTGGTTTGATCATGGCTCCCTGCTGCTAATCATCAACTGCACAACAGATGCAGGAGTGCTTGCTGCAGAGATGCTGTCTCAACGGAAGATGGGAGAACCCTTCCTGACACAGAGCGTCAAACTTGAAGACATGGGCTGGCTACGGGTGTTGGCAGAGGGTTTGCCCAGCACGTGTGGGGGTTCCGTTGCCAGCACCACAGAAGGTGCATATTGTGGTATACCCCAGGCATTCCAGCATTCAGGAGCTGAAGGCAAGTGGATCACGAGTTCAAGGTCATCCTCCACTACACAGTGAGTTTGAGGCTAGGCTAGGCTGCGTGAGACCCTGTCTTAAAAGAAGATTAAAAAAACCTGGGTTGTGGGGCAGATATAGCTCTGTGGGTGAAGATGCTTGCTGCCAGCCTAAGTCCAATCCCCAGGAATCACATGGTGAAAAGAGAAAGCCAACTCCTGAGAGCTGTCCTCGGAATTCTACATGAAAAACTAAACAATCACAGCACCATTGTGCCAGGACCCTGCCCTGACAGCCCCCTGACACAGGTGTCCTTAGCGAGGACGCTAAAGGGTACTGTAGACTGGAGCCAACAGGCCAACCTGCTGGACGCCTAAACAAAGCTCTCAGTAACTACTGCTAGAGTTGTCCTGGCTAGCTCCTCCACCACCACAGGCCAGAGGCTGGACCAGCAGTGTCCTGCCCTGCCCAGCTTCCCCCTGTCCATAGCTTGCCTACCCTCATCTCACCCTGGTATGGTAGCCAGGAAAGGATCAGGGCCAGTATATAGATGGCTGTTCCCACATCTGTGGGTAGAAATGGCTCAAAGGACAGCTTAAGCTCCTGCCTAGACAGGGGTCCAGGGCATAGTGGACTACTTCATACGAACACCAAAGACACTCTGCACCCCAGCCTCTCCCAGGAAAACCCCAGAATAACTGCTTGCTCCCTTGTTCTTTCTCCCTCTCCCCCCACCATGGGCAGCCCAATGTTTGTGGAAGACTGAAAATAACTGTAATTCCCGGTTCTTCTATTTGTGCTAAGCAACTGTGAGTGAGGGGCTTCCTTGGCCTGGCCTCAGTGTTGCTGTCTGTATAGTGGGTTGAATGACAACCTGCTGTCTTCCACACCCAGGTCATGAGAACTAAATTGAGATGATGGATGGGTGTCACACAAAGCTGGCACTCCATAAAAGCTTGTGAAATGAATAAAAGAGCAGACAAGCTGGGCACAGTAGTGCACACCTGGAATCCCAGCACTCAAGAGGCAGAGGCAGATGGATCGCTGTGAGTTCGGGGACAGCTTGGTCTACAAAGTGAGTCCAGGCCAGCCAAGGTTACACAGAGAAACCCTGTCTTAGGGAAAAAAAAAGAGAGAGAGAGAGAGAGAGCCGATGAAAGCTCCACTTTTAAGGTAGTCTGTCTTTGGATTTGCAGTGATGTCAAGATAATGCCTCGGCACTAAACAGCTAGAAAAAAACAGCAGCGGCTGAGATAGCACACTAAGGACACCTACACAGGCTACAGAGCCCAGCCTGACCAGCTGCTGCAGGACAAATGGTTAGAAGTCCCAACTGCCAACAGCGGCCCACACTTAAAAAAAAAAAAAAGTGACTGTCCAAGTCACTGGCAAGGCCAACAGTACCACCCGTATGAGGAAGAGAATGGAAGTGGCAGGGCTGGGGTGTTGCTCAGTCAGTAGTGAGTGCTGGGCTTAACACATATGACACCCTCGGTTTGATCTCCGTGCCTGGTGGCACACACCAGCAATCCCAGCAGTTAGGTAGTAGACACAGGAGAATAAGTTCAAGGTCATCCTCAGCTATGGAGCAAGCTTGAGGTCCACGTGGGCTAAGTGAACCCCCATCTCAGAAAGGGCAACAGCAAGGCATACTGTCTTTGGCATCCTTGATTGGCAGCCTATGATCTCCTAGACCACATCCTCTTCCCCTTCTCTCTCCTTTCCCCCTACGCAGTTTCCAGTCCTCAAGTACGCCCAGATCAGCAGGATTCTCCAAGGTCTGCGCCTTTCCATGCGATGCCTCCAGCAGTGTTCCTGCCAGGGCACAGTACAGAGCCTGGTATACATGGCTGTGACTGTCCTGAGCTCCAGGAACCTTGCCACAGACCAAAGACACCCATCCCTCGTCCAGGTCTTCTTCACCTGGAGCTGTGGTGAGATTCCTGCGATGGTGTCCCACCATCACAGGGGCAAGGCCCTGCTTAAATGCTGGCTACGAGCTGCAGGGCCCCTTGCTGTCCCATTCTGAGGCAGACCAGAGGGCCTTGAAGAAAACACAAACCAAGGACAGCCTGGAGACCTCTAGTATTGATCTCCTCCTGCCTGCCTGGGATGTGTGGGAGAGGGGAGGTAGTCTTAGGTCTGTCTTCCCCTCCCCCCACAGTCCTCCAGCTCAAGGCCTTGAGCTCCCTGGAGCCGTTGAAGAAGACCAAGGGGCACGTTTGAAGGTCAGCTAAGAATGAACTGCGCATGGTGAACATCGAGCATTGCAGAGGAGTGAAGGGAACGTCAGAGGGGTGGAGATAGTTACCTCCTGACCCTGCCCACCCCACTGGTCCCAGATAGGGCCAGAATGAACAAGAGAGGCCAGGGCCTAGAAGGTATGAGAAGGCAGGGAAGGGAGGGGCTTGAGCCAGAGGCACCAGCTTAGGCGGGCAGTGCACTGCTTGTCCTCCAGGCCTAGCCTGGCAGAGGGCTCCACGGGGACATCTTCAGGAAACCAGGATCCCTTGAGCCAGGAGTACCTGGAAGAGAAGGAGAGTGCAGAAGAAAGAAGGATGGAGACAGAGAAATGAAAGTCACGGGGCTAAAGCAGTAGCTGTTGGTAGAATGCTCACCTAACATGCACAGGGCCCCAGGTTCAATTCCCAGAACCCCCATAAACCATGCAAAATGACACATGCCCTTAATCCTAGCACTGGGGAGGTGGGGGGCAGAAGAATCAGGGGTCAGAGGTCATCCTGTGATATATAGTAAGTTTGAGGCAAACCTGAGAGAAAAGGAAAGCCAGCCAGCCCAGCCAGCCCAGCCAGCCCAGCCCCACAGCACTTCACAGCCATGGTAGGGACTTATGCAGGGGGGGGGGGGGCTGCTCTGTGGCTGCTGGCCCAGCCCTCTAGCCTCAGGACTCCGGAGCCCAAGGCCCTGCACGTGTCCTCCCTTCGGCCACTTTCATCCTCCCACCCACAGAACCATCCCAGGGCAGGGCTAGGAAGATGGCTCAGTCACGAGGCAATGTGCTTGCCTGAGTTCAAGTCCCCAGAATCTACGCAGAAGCCAGGCATGTGCCTGTAATCCCCAGTGCCAGGGAACTGCAGGCAGGGAGATTTCCCCAGGACTTGCTGGAGAGGCAGTCTAGCCCAATCAGTAAGCTTGAAAACAAAAACAAAAAAAGAAAGCCCATGGGACTCAGAAAAAGGCAATTTTGTAAGTCTACAGTCCTCACAAGCTAGCAAGTGGGTGACCAGGGCTCCTGTCTTGGTAGAGTGACCTTGGGCAGGGTAGATCTGGGCTCTCAGCTTCACAGCCCACTCTGGGAAGCAAAGATGTGTTCTGCAGGGTCTGTGAGATGACAGGACTGACTACATCTCTTAAGTCATACCTGATGGTGGCTGAGCTGAGTAGTAACTGCTTAAAGCCATCACCTCCTCCTTCTCAACAGTTGACACTGCCATGGGAAAGGGTAGTTAGTGTACCCATGGCCATGTCTGCTTACCCTTTATTGACAAGATCTGAGCCTATTCCTTCACAATCACCTATATGTGGAGGTGAGCACAGAGGTCTGGTGTGTAGGTGACAGCTCACCAGCCAGGTTATACACACTTCCTTCGTGGCCTGGAGGCTTAAATGACACTTTCACCTTTTTCATTTGTTCCCCCACTGTGTGTGTGTGTGTGTGTGTGTGTGTGTGTGTGTGTGTGTGTGTGT
>OU015747.1:76957885-76981615 GCA_907169655.1 Acomys percivali
TGTGTGTGTGTGTGTGTGTGTGTGTGTGTGTGTGTGTGTGTGTGTGTGTGTGTACAGCATGTGTGAGGAGACAATTCATAGGACCCAGATCGCTCTTTCCACTATGTAAGACCCTGGGCTTGAACTTGGGTCACTAAGGTTGGCACCAGGTACCACAGTATTTGTGAAAAGCAAAGAGATCCTGCACCAGTGGAACATAACTAGTTGGGGGCTGGAGTGGTAAACAAATGTGTAATTCGCTAATTTGCTAATTGCCTTTCAGTTGGTCTCCTGCCATCTCTTTTAGCTTTCTGCGTGACATATGTGTTGGGCAAGGGCTCTGAGAACGTAGAGAGCAGTCCTCAGGGACTGCTGGCATCAGAACTGGACACCTGGACCGACCCCTCCCCCAGCTGCCCGCTGCCCCAGACATCACAGAAGGCAGAAAGCCTGTGGCACTCCGTCTTTTATTTTCTTAAACTGTACAACGAACATAAAATACTTAGCCAGTCTGTGAGGGAAAATTGTTTGGTTTTTAAGTTATTATGAAACAGAACCTAAGGAGGGCTTTATTAAATAAACTAAAGATGAAGACTCACAGATACACACCTGCATTCTACCTGTCATTTATTTTACTCTACCTTCTGGGTGTGTAAAGACAGAAAAGACACATCAATTGAATAAAAAAAAAATTTTTTTTTTCATTTATACCCTGAAACGCTGGCAGGCCACTCAAGGGACTGTTTATAACATCTACCTTATAGAAGATGGCCTCACCATCTAATAAAAATTAAAACTGATCTTCTGGCCTCTTTGGTTCCAAAATTATGTATAATACATTTAACTGTATTCATTTTTCTGCTGCTATAAAAATAACTTTTTTTCAAATGGCAGTTTCTGACTAACCATGCAACTAAATCAGTGCAAACATTGAAAGCGATCATTCGCTTAGAAAAGAAGCAAAGGGTTTCGTTTCAAGTATAAAAATATAAAAGAGTCGTACGAGTCCAGTTTCGCCTAGTGTGGGTCAACCCTTTAAATTGCATAGTTCACGTGGCACTTGGGCATCCACAAGGACAGCCACGTCAGCTCTTGCCCCAGGGCCACTTCTGGACACACGTAGACCTGCAAGTGCTATTGTCATGTGCGTTCACGCAGGACTGCAAGTGCTTTGTGGGGCAGGCAGGCAGGCAGGCAGGCAAAGTGAAGTGGGCAAGAGCCAGGGCCCACCCACAGGGACAACTTCTGCAAAGCAAGAAAACTCTCCTCGGCTCTCCCAGACCAGCTAAGCAGCGCCCCCAGAATACTTCCACTCTAGCGCTGTCTCCTCTGGGCTCTTCCTAACCCTTGCCTAGTGGTCACCTCTGCCTTTCTCACCACAACACTAGGGGGGGGGATGGCCCCAGCAAAGGACACTGATTGCAACATTTTTCCCCTTCTCACTTAGAATCATTCGGCCTTTCCACCTCAAAGGTCATAGCTGATAGGCTCCTTTCAATTCTGCAACTGGCACAAATGACCTGTCAGTCGTTGGGAGACGAGTTTAAAGCATAAAATTAAGATCCTTCTTCTCTTCCCAACCCCCCCCCCCCCCAAACAAAAACACATACACACATAAGTCACACCAGGGACCCAAGTCTCTGTGGTCTCCATGGTCTCTGTGACAGGCGAGTCCTTCCCGGGCTATTTGCCCTCTCCGGGAACAGAGTGGCACAGCTCTGCTGGCCTCAAACCATGAAGGATGCCAGGCGGGGAGTGAGCAGGCAGGACTGCGCCAGGCGCTGTAGTGAAGAGCCTGGGACAAGCCAGGGGCACATGGCCCTCCACCCGCCCCGTACTCCCACCCTGCTTTTCCTCTTGGTGGCTCTCTGGCTCAGTCACTCTGTGTCCTCTGTCTTTGTGCTTTTATGTGTGCTCAGAAGGCGCGATTCAGAGTGCCCGGCCAGCTGGTGGGAATGGTGGCTGCTCACCCCATTCTCTCCGACTGACAGGCATTGGTAGCTAAGCTGCCATTTGTCACCGCATCCGTTCGCTGGTATCCTGGAGGCTGCTGTGTGGGTGGCAGACTGCATGAGTCTGGCTATGCGTGTCTATGTGTGCAGCTAGGAGTCTCTCGTGTCACAGGAGGGTCTCCCTCTGGGTTCTGACTGGGTTTTCTATGAAGCGGGAGAACATTTCAGGCCTCATCCCTGGCACTCTTCACGGCCCACCGGAACAACCACACTCCGCCCACCTGCCTCTCCTGCTCCCTCAAAGACCCACGGGCCTGTGCTCCGCACCCACTGCCACACGGTCAGGCGCAGCCACACTCCTCCACGATCATGTTGGGCACATCCCGCTTAACGATGTTGTACTCGTCGTCAAAATAGAGCATGGACATAGAGCTCAGCTTGGTGGGGATGCAGCAGGAGTTCACGGGCCCAGGGTTCAGGCCACGCATGCGGTACTGGTTCACCACAGCGGTGTGGAAGGAGGACGCTGAGCCAGGGACCCCAGCCAGGTAAGCGGGGCAGCTGCCCTCACAGTAGTTCCCGTAGTAGCCAGTGGGTGCGATGATCCAGTCGTTCCAGCCGATGAGCCGGAAGTCGATGAAGAACTGTTGCCTGCAACAGAGGCTGGTCCTCCCGTCACACTCTAGGCCCCGTTTGCGGATGCGATGTCTGCTATCGCCCAGCCGGGCCTGCACCACTACAAAGGGCCTGTGTGACTCCTCACCGGGGTCCACAAACACAGGCACCACGGCTAGCTCCTGGCAGCTGTCACACTGCACATCCAGGTTAAGGCGTCTCTCGCCCCGCTCAAACAAGGCCTGGATGGCCTCCGTGATGGGGAAGGTGTGCCAGCCACTACGTTTGAGGTCCACCTTCTTCTCCACCACGTTCCACCTGTCACCATGACCCTGTTCCTGGAAGTACACCTTGACTCGTACCTTCCTCCGGCTGCCCTTCTCCAGGACGTAGGGGAGTAGTTTCAGATAGAGCCACAGGCTGGCCTGCACCACAAATAGATTCTGGTTGCCTTCGTTAGAGACGAAGAAATACAGGCGGACCCGGGAGGAGGCGAGGCCATCTGTGGAGACACGGGGAAGAACAGGCCGAGTTAATTCCATGAGAACACAAGGCAATGGGGAATGGACTCAGCTGCTGTGTGATGTTGGAAAGAGTGCTCACCACAGCTGGAAAGTGTTACTGACCAGAAATACCATTCCTGGGGCCCCCGGGGCCTCTGCCATAACCTGCCAGAGGCAGAAGAATCACTTCCCATTGAGAAAACAGGACCAGGGTGGAGCCAGAGGGTTCAGACCTATAAAAATCCTGCCTCACCTCTCCCAAGCCAGGGCTCCCTGGAGATTTGATTGTCAGGCCCCAAAGCTCAATTTGTCAGGAGGCCAAACTCTTAACACGTTGTTATGGGTCTCTGAAAACAAAACCTAGATCCTGGAAAGGATTTGGAGGTAGGTTGTTTAAACGAGGACTTTTTTTTTAACTTCTTCTTTTTCTTTCTGGTTAACTTAGGGCATTGCAAAATCAAGCTGAGCCACCTACAGCCTCTTTCCAATGTTTACCTAAGCATGATCTGACCCAACCCCCACTGGGACCTCCACAGCAAACAAGCAAGCTCTGCTCGGGTTTCTGACATAGAAATGTGTGACCTGCAAGCTGTTTCCAAGGAGCTCCAAGGGACAGGACAGTCAGCCTTAGAAAACTCAAGATCTGATCCTCTGACCAGAACTCCCAACTCTCAGAACAGGGCAGTTCAAGATCTCAGAGGGGGTGGGGTTGCTAGTCAGCTCAATATTTCAGTTCAGCCAGACAGGAGACAGTGTCTCCCCCCCCCCCCCCCCCCCCCCCGTACCTTTCATCAACCCTTCCCTCTGGCAGTCTCTACCTATTCTGCAGACATGGCTGGGACTATCAAGCTTCCCACCAAGCCCCCCCCCCAGCCCCTTCCTCAGTCCTCAATGGCTCCTCTAATGACACTGACGTCTGACTTTGAAATGGGGGAAACTGCAGCCTTAAAAGCTGGTCTTGGCCGAGCTGCCTGTGACCTGAATCTGTTATTTATAAGTCAAAGAGCTGGCTCCGTGAATCGGACCAGAAATATAACAGCCCCCGCTGTCATTCTGTGCCACCGTGACCAAAAGGCCTCTCGACCTTCCCAAATCACATGTCTACTCTGGGCCCCAATGCACCTTTTAATCCAAGCCTTCTAATTGCATGTGGAGCTTTCCCTGACTCTGGCGGACAGCTAAACCGGCAATGTATTTCTTTCTAAGCACACACCAGCCTTGATTGTCTCTTGCCTTTCTCCACACCCGGCCATGCAAAACTTTTCATCCCTTTTTATCCCCGCAGCAGCACAGGCAGGATCTGCCTGATGCCTGGGAGAGTAGGGGGGCATTTGCAGCCAGGAGCACAGCTGATCCCCCTCCTCTTCCCAGGCTCCCTGCTTGTCCCCCACCCTGACTACATCGGGCTTCCCCCTCTGCGACCTTCTCTGCAGTCCCCTCGGTACAAATGGGGCTGAGCTCCCAGCACAAAAGCCAGCCTGGCTCATTCAAGTCCTGAAAGGGACAGCGATGTCTAAAACACTTAACACCGTTTCTGCCCGGGAAATTTTTCCTCCTTTTTAAACTTCCAGAAGACATTTTTTTTCTTTCTCTCTCTCTTTCTCTGATTTTTATATTTAGATACTGGACAGCGATTTGTATCATGGGGCCACGGAGGATACTGCAAAAAGGAATCCCACTCTTTGTTAACTGCAAACTCTGCCCCTCTCTCCCCGACTACAGAGGGCTGCTGCTGCTGCCAGGCAAGCCTAAAGGCATGGGGCTGTTCCTGAGCCGCGTCTTTGCGTAAATGATGGACCTGTTGAGAAGCTGCCTTCCGCCGATTCTTGGTGCCCACACAATCGGAAGGGAGGTTGCCTAGCTCTCCCCACCGATGCTTCAGCAATCCTGGCAAGCCCATGCCGCCGAGCGATGCAAGCGGCCCCAGGGCCAGTCTCTCTCTCTCTCTCTCTCTCTCTCTCTCTCTCTCTCTCTCTCTCCCCCCGGCCCACGTATATCAACAAGCACACACATCTCCATCTACACTGCTAAGCCTACACTCGGATCGTGGGAAACAAAAACATTAAGCAATCACCCAAGCAAGCGCCCGCAGAGCCAGGGCTGCGCGCATCTGCCGGAAGGGGGACGCGCACCCAGAGGCGCTGGGGCCCAATTCCCATGAGCCAGGATGAAGGGCAGGGTACTTCCCAGTTGTTGCAGGGAAAGAGAAGCTGCAAAGGGTCTATTGGTCTGAGCGCGGAGAGTAGGAAAGGACTGCCACCCTGGGAGGCGCGCAAGGCCACTGCAGAATGGCCCAGCCCTGAGCCTTAATGCCCTCGGGGCGTGCGGACTGCAGAAGCGGCGAAGACTGCAAGAGCTTCCTGGGAGAGGGGAAGAGGGAAGGATCGCGGCCACCTGGGGCTTCTCCACGGCCGAACTCACCTGTCTCCGCAAAGCTGATGATCTCGGAGATGCGCTCCTGGCCGTCGGCGCCCGGGCTGGCGTGGCCGTCGAGGTGCGGGATCTCCACGCGGCCGTCCTCACGCACCTTGCCTGCGTGCAGCTTGCGCAGGGCCGTGACCATGGCGGCCTTGGGCACAGCGTGCGTGATGTTGGGCCGGCCCCGCAACTGCAGGCGGCTCAAGATGTGCCTCTTCACCGCCTCCAGGAAGTCACCGTCCACCCGGCCCAGCTCCTCCGGGCGCCGGAAACCTCCGCCGCCGCCGCCGCACGACGTACAGGTGTCCTGCGAGCCGCCTGGAGCTCCCGGTGGCGGGGGCGGGGGCGGTGCAGCAGGCGACGGCGGGGGTGTGGGAGAGCCCCAGGCCTCGGGTCCCAACCAGCCGGCCGCCAAGAGCAGAAGGCAGGCGGCCCCCAACGCCCGACCGGGCAGCCCGTCCATGGTGCGCCGCTGGCGACGAGGGCGCCCGCCGCGAGGCGAGGCGAAGCGAGCTCAGGGCCGGGCTCACGGCTCCGGGCGCACCGCCCCGCCCCGCCCCCGCCCGGGCCTCCGCCCGCCCGCCTGCCGGGAGCGCCGCCGCCGGCTCGCAGGGGGAGGGGGCCGGCCGGGCCGCGGGGGTTCCCGCGCGGCCGAGAAGGGGCGCCGCGGGGACCAGAGGGGTGCGTGGGCTTGGGAGGGGCGACCGCCGGGTCACTGGCGAGCGGGCGTCTCGGGGCGCTTAGGCATCTGCAGCTTGCCCATCCTCTCCGCGTCGAGGGCCACCGCAAACCCCCCCAATCGGGTGAAGCGAAAGCTGTGAGCGGCGGCAGTGGCGCTAGCGCGGTGGCTTGGCTCGCCTGGGCTGGAAAGGTGGAGAGAAGAACCAGTGGACGCAACTCGCTCTGGAGACTGATGCAAAGGTGCCGGAGCCCCCGGGCGCGGCGCTGCGGAGGGCGCTGCGGCTGGGGCCCCGCGACCGCACCTGAGCGCCTCGCCCTGTCGCTGCTCCGAGCGGGGACACGGCCGCCCGAGGCGGCAGCGGTGATGAGTAGGTCGTACCCCCTGCTCTGGGCCGACAGGAGAAGCGAGCGCGTTGCGGGGGAGCTCCGCCGCACGGGCCCCTCTCACCCGCGGTGCCGAGCCCTCCTGGGCCGCGGGCCCTGCAGTCCTTTCGGCGCGTCACCCGGCAAAGTTGTCTCCAGGCTCCCCCGGGCGCTGCATCCACGGGCGGGCGGGCCGCGGCGCGCTTCTCCCGGGCCTCTGCTCCTCCCGGCTTCCCTGAGCCTGACTGCCTGCGCGGGCCGGCCGGGGCGGCGGAGGAGGGAAAGGCGGTGGCAGGGCCCTGCTGTCTCCCCTGTCTGCCGCGGCAGTGGCGGCCAAAAGTCTCTCTGTGTCCCCGGGATCCTGTGCCCTGGCTCGCGCTCCCACTGGCACACGCCGCAGGGCCAGGGAGAGAGCGAGGCGGCTGTGGCGATGGCAGCAGCGTCCCCGCGCCCAGCCGTGGCTCGGAGTGCAGAGCGCGCCCGAGGAGTTCTTCGCTTTGCCTTCTCTTCCTCTCCACTCCCTGTTCTTTTTCCCCCCGAGGGGTAAAAAAGCCGCACAATCTCCGTATGTGCGCGCGCGTTGAGATAGACGTTGGCGGGGGGGTGGGGGAGGAGGAGGGGGGGGTGTCGTCCGGGCTGTGCGGGAGGAGACGGTCCGCGCCTCCCCGCTCCGGCTTCCCGGGGGCGGAGGGGGAGGCGTATTCTGCAGGTCGGTGCTGCCTGATCCTCCTCCCACCCCCTCTTGCCTCCTCTCTTTCTTTCCGTTTCTGCCTTGGCGAGGAGGGGCGAGGAGGTTCTCTCCTCCCCGCCCCCCCCCCCCGCCCCTCGATGCCAGGCCACTTTTGCTACCTCGAAACTTTCCCACCACGTGAGTGCCCCGGACCCTCGCCCCATAGGACGATGGATAGATGGCACCGACACGCTCCAGGACTAGGATTCGGGTGCTTCTGGACGCCCCCTACTCAAAGCTCTGCAGGCCTTGCCCCTGTCCCGTCTGTCCGTCGCCCTTCACAATCCTCACTCGCTGCAGCCGCTCCGAGAGCCTCCAAGGGGCGATCCTTCGCTGTCCAGCCCGGGTGGGGGTGGGGGTAAGCTCGAATGCAGCAGAGAAGCGGTGCGGGTGGATTCCACTCCCGGGCTGCAGCACCCTCTTCTTGCATCCCAGGCCACCGTCCCGAAGAGCGACGGGCTAGGGCCCTGGGCTAGAAGAGCAAGCCTAGTAGGAAGCTTGGTCAGCTGTGCGATATCCGGCCAGAGGGTCGGCCTGCACTCTAAAGGGACCCATCTTTGAGGACCCAATGCCTCTGGAGGAGTCCCGGGCCTTGCCAGACTGGTGGGGTCTCCACTATTCCATCCTGGTCTTGGAATACTTGGCATCAAACAAATCCAGATTCTGATGAGGGGGGTCAGGCACTCCCGGTTTTGAATCCAGTCCAACTTCACCTTGCCTTGTGTCTTTCTCATCTGTAAAGGGGCCCCTGTGATACCTGCAGCACACCGGTTCTTTGGGAAGGTCCAAACAGACTAAGCCAACCTCGTAGAAGCGGATATAAAGATGGTTTGGGGGTGCCCTTCTGTGGCTGCTAGCGGTGGATGGGAGTCTGATTCCCAGCCCTGCCTAGAAAACCCCAAGTGTAACCCATTCGTTCTGTCCCTGTGCCCGCCCTTACCTGGGTCTAGGACAATGCCCACAGGGCACAGTTCCTAGAGACTGGAACACAGCCTGCACCCCGTTCCCCCCCCCCCCATCCCCTTGCTTCCCAGGACAATAGCCCACAACAGGCAAGACTGCGGGTACAAGTGTATGGATGGTTTTGCTCGGAATCGGGACAGCTGTCCCTAAGGAGACCTCGGACTTGGGGAGGGGTGTCCGTTCCACCAAAATCCACTGCTTTCCAACTTCCCAAGCCAACCCTTAGGCTGTGGCCCTTAGGCAGAACTGCAGTTCCGCGGAAGCACGAAAGTCTGGGAGCAGAGCGCCCCCTCTCTCCCAGTACGAGGAACGGACCCAGAAGTCGGCCTGGGGGAAAAACTAGGGCGGGTCTGACTTTGCCAACTGAGTCTGAGGCAGGGACCCAGCAGAATCCTAAAGATCACAGCCCTTCTGCCCGGGGGGCGGGGGGGGACACCCATTCTTTGCTGTTCCTGTCTTGTGTCCTTCCCCGACCTTCCATGGCCCAGTCAGCCCTTGGGCAGCAAGGAGATGTTCCTGGCAACCTGGGACAGCCCATCCTGAAGATGGTCCTGAGCCCACCTGGCCCACCTTGGTTTTTATGTACATCTTCTCACCAGGCACCACACACTCTCTGGCCCTCTGGCTCTTTCTGTAACCAGAAGCATCCACCATTGGGCAAATTCGTCCTCAGTCTTTAAGATTTAGCCCAGTCTTTCCTTCCGGAGTGAGGCTTTCTCTGGTCCGCTGTACCCCAGAGGAAGCGATTTAGCCGATAAGGTGCCCAGTGCCTGCCTGGCTGGCTGCCTCATTGCCTGACTTAGCTCCAGCACAGGGGATAGGCCTCATGGGCCCTGTGTAGTGCCAGACCTGACAGATGACCAGGGACAGCTTATGAAGGAACAACTGATGAATGAAGCAGAGAAGTCATTAAGCCAATGAAAGGTTTAATGCCCCCTCCTCCTCCCCCTCCCCCACACCAGCCCTAGAAGACACTCCTGGCCTACCGAGGTCCAGTCCTTCTCACCAGCCTCAGCTGGGCTGGACAGAGCTGAGGAAAGAGGTAAAGCAATAGTTCTTTGCCTTCAAGAACTTGGAGCAATCTGCCGCTTAGTTGACCTGGCACCAAAGGAGGCAAAAGCCACCCTTGTCCTTGATGGTGGGAGGAGGGTCCACGCTTCCAGCCCTGCTGCTAGTCAACTGCAGGGAGGGAACTGGGTCAAGCGTAGTCAGAAACCATCTGCTGGAGAAGCTGGGATTATCCTGGCCTCTGCTGATCCCCCAGCCCACAGGAGCTGAGGGTGTAAATTGAGTTCTCCCAGATCACCTTGTATTTTAGAGGGGGGAGGAGGCGGCGTCACCCATCCCCTCCAAAGAGGAAGGATCGAGTCCCTGTTGCTTCGAAGCCTCATTTCGCACTGGCCTCAGTTCGGCTTCTGATGGTGACCTCAGTCTTCGGGTCTTGGCCAGGGACATGACTACGCCTGTCAATTTTGAATACAATAATGCCCGTCAGTGCTGTAACCAAAACGCCCTGTGAGAGGGCTGCAAGACCAGGCCAACCCGACATAGGGTTCTGGCTTCTTGCCACTATCAAGGAACTCAGAGGAACCCAGTGGCAAAAGCAAGAAAACAAAAACAAAAACATGGCGACACTGTGGATGTAGGCACACCGAAGGTAGAGGGATGCCATCTAGGCGCTGAGTGTACCACCTCTCATACCAGATTGGGGTGTGTGCCATAACCCATGCTAGATGCTAATTTAAAACTGACAAGACCGTCAAAGAATCAAGGCAGACCGTAGCAAAGCAAGCCTTAGTGCTGGGGCGACAGCTCAGCTGGTAAAGTGTGTGTGGTGCAAACTCAAGGACTGAGTTTGATTGACAGAACCCATGTCCAGGAGCTGATCATGGGCTAGGGGTAAACAGAGCTCAGAGGACAAGGTGCTCTCCTGCCTACAGGAAGCTCCGGCTTCCACGGCAGCACCACGTAAGCCAGGCAGCATGCTGTGTACCTGCAATCCCAACCCAGGGAGGTAGAGGCAAAAGGACCAGAAGTTCAGGGTCACCTCAAGGCCAAGGCTACACAAGACCCTGCCTCAAAAACAAAAAAAAAAAAAACCAAAAACTAGAGTGTGGTAGCATACAACAAGAAATCCCAACTGGGGAGGCAGACAGGTGGATCCCTGGAGCTCAATTGGCCAGCTGGCCTAGCCTACTCAACCAGTTTTGGACCAGTGAGAGATGCTGACCTGTCCAGGAAGAAGAGGAGGAGGGGGCCCAAGGTTGATTTCTAGTTTACATATGCACACTATTAAGCCATAGGGCTCATTTGCAAATATTAGTGAGAACCCAGGTGCAGTGCTTGGCCACACAGCCCCTGCAGGGTATGGGGTGGCGGCGGGGGGGGGGGGGGGATGGACACAAGGCCCTTGGCTAGAGGCTGAGTTTGGCAGGGTTGGACTCAGGGACCTGGCATGCACTTCCAAGCACTGGTGGAGAAGCCACTGCTGTTTTTCAACCACCCCAGGCTACAGCACTCTTCTTTAAGACAGCTCTGAGCGCCTGGATGGAGCTGCATGCTGGCACAGGGCACAGGCCTGCAAGAGCTGTACCAGGACCTCCAAGGGACACATACAAGGCAGTGAGTAGAGGTCAGAAGACAAACTGGGGTGTCATTCCTTCCTTAGGGACTTTCCAGCTTTTGTTTGCGATTAAGGTCTCTGGTTGGCCTGCAACATCACTGAGTAAGCCAGACTCACTGGGATCTGCCTGTCTTCACTCTGCCTTTCCTACTGCTCTTTTATGTGGGGTCTAGCTATCTGGACTCGAGTCTTCACACTTGAAAACCTGTGATTCCAAGCCAGCCTCAGGGAAAGAGCCACAAGGCTTGTTTTTAAAAGCCACAGTAAGAGGCTAGGGTGCTGGCTCAGTGGCTAAGAGGGACCGTAGCTCTCCCTTTTCATCCCCAGCACCCTGGGGAGCAGCTCACAACTGCCTGCATCTCCAGCTCCTGGAGACCCGATGGCCTCTTCTGGCCTCCTTGGGTACCCACTCCCAATGGTATACACACACACACACACACACACACACACACACACACACACACACACAATCTCAAAAAGTAATACAGTTTTGTTTTGTTTTGTTTTTTTTAAACCCAGACACCCAAGGCTACCACCATGTTCTCACCAGGCACACAGACAGCTCACACTCTCCAAGGCTCCAGTGGGCCTGCATCTTGGGGTGGTGGTGTGGTGACACATAAACATGAGAACTGAGCCCTCTCGGGGTACCCGCCTGCAGCTTCCCAGAGCCTGGCCTATTGAATGTTTCACTTTATCTCAAAGGTTGGCTCAGGAGCTGTGGGGCTGCTGGGGTTCACATGCCCACAGAAGGCAGCCACATGCCTATTCCAACCTCTTTCCTCGGGCGTGCAAACATAGTAGGCACCTCACACCTTCTGTGCCTCATTGCGGCCTAGGTAGGATTTTTTTGTGTCCTGCAGCCCAGGCTGACCTTGAAATCAATAAGGAGCTGAGGATGACTTTGAACTTTTGGCCTTTTGGTCTCCACCTCTCGAGTGCTGGGGTTACAGGGATGCACCACTATTCCTAGCTTACTCGATGATTGAGATCAAAGCCAGGGCTTCCTGCGTGATAACTGAGTACTCTCTACAAACTGAGCTATTTCCACTGCCCTGCCTAGACAGGCCTTTTTTGAGACTAAATCTCGCTATCTCATATGTAGCCTAAGCTGGCCTGGAACTTACTAGGCCAGGCTGGGCTCAAACTCACAGACATCTGCCTGCCGTGGCCTCCTGGGTGCGGCAACTAAAGCTATTCATTAGCATGCCTGACTGGCTTTTTAACAGACCTGAAGAATAATCTGCAACGTCAGTTTTGAGCTGATTTTTTTTCTGCACCTGAACCCAAACCCAAGCCCCACCATTGATTATTAAGAAGCACCCTAAAGCATTGTGCTAGGCCCTGTTCTCAGGGAGAGCCCAGAACTGGAAAGGATCTGGCTCAAAGAAACATTCCTTGGCTTCCCTAACCACGCTACGCTGGGTGCAAAGAGGATTTAACATGCTTTGAGCACTCAGGAAATATTTCAACAGCAGGCCCCTGAGGATGGCAGTACAAGTTGATATATTTTCTTAAAAAAAAAAAAAATTAGAGGTGCTAAATACAGCAGTTGGTTAGTGGCCCACTTCAAGTTGCTAATCACAAACTACCATATCCCTAGTATAGAATTCCTTTCTGTTCATTCAATAAACATTATGAACTAGCCAGGTATGGTGGCACGTGTCTGTAAGCACAGCACTCAAATGGCAAACGCGAGAGGATCAGACGTTTGAGGCTAACCTCAGCTACAGAGGAAGTTTGTGGCCAATATAGGTTATGTGACACCCTGCCTCCACCAAGTAACAAGGAAGGGGTGCCTGAGATGACTCCATGGGTACAAGCACTTGCTGCACAAGCATGAGGACCTGAGTTCAAATCCCAACACCCACAGACAAAGCTGGACATGGCCACGTACTCACAGAACCCCAGGCCCAGAGTAGAGGGTAGAGACTGGAGAACCCTGGGGCTCACTAACCAGCCAGTCTAGCTAGAGCAAGCTCCGGCTTCAATGAGAGACCCTGCCTCCAAAGACAGCAATAGGAAAAGACACCAAAGTCAGGCTTTGGCCTCTGTACTTGCACACACATGGGAATGCATCTACACATAAGTACATGTACATACAGAGAGAGAGAGAAAGGGGGGGCAGGCTTGGGGGGTGGTTAGGGATCCCGCAATGTGTAGCTCATAGTCCCTGATACCCCTATTTGCAGCTCCAGACCCAAACTCTCCGTCTCCTGTGCTCTGGGTCAGCAAGCAGGTCCTTCTATGCAACCACTGAGCTGTCCTAACATGTAATAGGCTGGTGCCATTTTATAACAGTAGTGGCTTCTCTGCCAATGCTTGGAAAGTGAGTGTTAGGGTCCCTGAGCCATCTCTCCAGTCTGCTCACACGCCAGTGCGCATGTGTGCATGCAGAGTGTGGAACACAAGGCCCTTGGCTAGAAGGTGAGTTTGGCAGAGTTGGCTCAGGGGTTAAGAGCACCAACTGCGCTTCCAGAGGTCCTGAGTTCAATTCCCAGCAACTACATGGTGGCTCACAACCGTCTATAATGTGATCTAATGCCATGCAGGCAGAGTACTGCATATGTAATAAATAAATAAATATTTAAATCTTAAAAAAAAGAGTTGGGGGGGCACTGGGGGTGCAGGTGGTATGCATGGCTTTAATCCCAGCACTTGGGAAGCAGAGGCAAGTGAGTCGCTATGAGTTCGAGACCAGCCTGATCTACAGATTGAGTTCCAGAGCAGCCAAAGCTACACAGAGCAGCTCTTTCCCAGTGAATAAATAGATAAATAAATAAATAAATAAATAAATAAATAAATAAATAATGACTAGTGAAAGGATTTGATACAGGCTTCCTCTTCCAGAGCGCAGGCTCCTAACTGGTGCCTAGAAGAACTATGTTAGTTTCAGCTCATCTCCATGGGCGGCATGCACTCCACACTGGCCACTGGGCAGGCATCTCCTTTAGCCAGCTACCTTCCTTCTTCCCTCTCCAGGCTTAGAGCTCAGGAAAGAGGAATCTCAAACACTCCTCTAGCCTAGGCCACACAACTCCACGGGGGCCTTATTCTCCCTCTGTATCAGAGTATGGGTTAGAGGGAAGGGGAAAAAATGGAGGGATTATTCTTAGTGGCTAAATGTGTTTATATCTAGTCAGAAGTTTCTTTCTTGGTAAGGAGGGTGCAGTGTTTCAGCTCTGGCCTACTGAGGGATGAACATATATTTTGTGCTTGCTGTCTACACTGGTAAAAGATGCTCAGAGTCAATTAAGTGTGGTCAAGGCAGATGAGATGGCTCAGCATGTAAAGCTGTTTACAAAGCAAGCCCAGAGACAAGTTCAAGCCCCAGAAGCCACATAGTGGAAGGAAAGATCTGACTCTCTGACCTCAATGCAAACATGCATGAATGCCCACATACATACATACATACATACATACATACATACATACATACAATTTTAAATCCTTTTAAGGGTTAACTTTAAGTGTGGTGGTGCATTCTACCCATCCCAGTACTTCTGAGGTGGGGCAGGCAGAGCTCGCTGAATTTCAGGCCAGCCTGGGCTACATAGTGAAATCATGTCTCAAAAATAAATAAGTAGGGTGCTGGAGAAATACTGTGGTGGGGTTCTAGTCCCAGTTCCCAGCCATCTGTAACTCCAGTTCCAGTGGATCTGGCACCCTCTTGTGGTTTTGGGAGCACCAGGTACCCGCAGGATGGTGCACAGACGTGCAGGCAAAATACATACACTTATAATAAAATCTCAAAAGTAGTTAATAAATTGAATTAAATAAAAAAGTATTTAAGAGCTCAGGCTCCCAGTATCCTCAATACCCCTCTAGCTAATAGGGATTGCCCAGAGGTTCTCCACAAATGGCAAGGATGTGAGGCCTTCCTTGCCCTCAGAAACCTATCCAGAAGAAGGAGAGAGGTGGGAGGGAGAGAGGAAGAGGAGGCAAGGACTAGATACGAAGCAAGGGTGATGGATCATGGATGGGTTATCGATGTGGCTCAGCAGACTGGTTGCCTAGCAGGCACCAGGTCCTGGATCCAACCCTCAGCACAAAATAAAGTAGCATGGTGGTGCATGCCTGTAATCACAGCACTTGGGAGGTAAAGGCAGCCAGATAAGGAGGGCAAAGTTACCCTTGGCTATATAAGTGAACTGGAGGCCAGCCGGGGCTACATGAGACCCTGTCTTTGAGAAAAATTTTACAGAACAAAGCCAGGAAGTAGTAGCTAATGCCATTCATCTCAGCACTCAGGAGGCAGAGGCAGGTGGATCTCTGTGAGTTCAAAGCCAGCCTGGTCCATAGAATGAGCTCCAGGACAGCCAAGGCTACACAGAGAAATCCTGTCTCAGGGGGGAAAAAATACATAACATTAACACAGATTTTACTCTTGTCTCTCTTATCCTGCCTAAGGCTTCTCATGCAACTTCCTGCTGGTTCAAAAATAATAGCGCAGAGTAAAGAACTGGCCTCAGTTTAACCCAAAGTCCTGCCGGAGCCTTGGTTTCCATCAAATCCACTGGCCCCGAGTGTCCCACATTCTCCCACACTGGTCCGAAGAAGGCAGGCACAGTTCCCACCTGGCCCTGTTGTGATGAGTGCAGGAGGCAATCGTGCTTTTTGAGACTGGAGCTCATGAACCGTTTAGTGATTAAAGGCAGACTGACTCAGACCTACATACCGCTGCTCACTCGCTGTCTCCTCCCTGAGGACATGGTCTGGCTTCTGGGCCCTCACTGTGACTCACCTCATGCTGACCCTCCCTCTGGCTCCCCAATCATCCTCCTTTGTTTTATATGTACAGGTGTGCATGGATGTACAGAGCCCAAATGTCAACATCAGGTGTCATCCTCAGGCATCAGCCATTTGTCTTTGTTTTTTTGGTTTTTTTTTGTGTGTGTTTTTGTTTTTGTTTTTTTGAGACAGTGTCTCTCATTGGCCAGGCACTTGCCCAGTAGGCTAGGTTGTGTGGTCAGTGAGTCCCAGGATTCCTTGCTTTACTGTAATGCCCACCTTTTCCCACAGAGATTCTGAAGCTCAGTCTCAGGCCCTTGGACTTGCAAGGCAACAGCTTGGCCCCAGAGCTACTTGTTTCTTTGTTGTTTGTTTGACACGGACTCTCCTTATATAGCCTGAACTGGACTTCCCTTCATGATCCCCCTGCCTCAGCTTCCTGAGTGTTGGGATCACAGACCCAGCCCCAAGTCATATAGTCTTCTGTTCATTGCACACTTGTGTGAAGAGGGCCTGGCTTCCGGGTAAGGAGTACTGCACACAATAGTGAGAGGCCGTGGCCCTATCTTGCCTGGAGCTCAGGTGCCAGGCAGACAGCAAGCACTGGGTCACACTGAAGGCCTAGGCGTGGGAGAGGTCTCGGTACTGTGCAGTGAACGAGAGAGGGAACTGGGCGGTGGGGAGAGATTCCTGGGAGCATGCTACAGGTTGGGGTGACCCCGGAGGAAGTCGAATCCAGCCAGTCAGGGTCAGGAGGGATGTCTGGCAGGGTCTCGCAGACAGCACACTTCTAAAGGGCAGAGCGTAGGGTCATGGTGACTTCTCAGGGCTTCCTGGCCAGGCCAGGCCAGGCCACTGGCTCCGCTCCCTCGGGTGCTAATTCTTGTCATTTAGAACTTTCCACTCCAGGCAGCCAAACTCTTGCTTTAGATGCTTCAAGGAGACCTCAAGCTGAGGATGAAGGCAAGAGCAGCCACTTAGGGACCGGGGTGGGGGTGGGGGGGCAGGTTGGAACTTGGGAGGGGAGCAGGCAGGAAGGTAGGTGGAAAATGATGACAGGGCAGGGTCACACAGCCAGAGACCCTCAGAAGCAGGCCTACAGCACCCATGTATAGCACAGCAGAGTCCCTGAAGGAACCCAGGGGCCCCACCATGAGTGGCAATGAGGATTTTTTAATCCTTTTCTGATCAGGGTCAGCAAAGGACCATTCACCTGTCCTCTGACGTCCAAGGCCAGACTCTGGGATTGTGAGCCGGATGAAATGCTCGCGTGGCCATTTGAGACCCATGTCCCTTCTCCCTCCCTGCCACTGCTGTTTTCTCATAATTACAAGACAGTGGCTGGAGTGCTGCCCATTGCATCTCCGTCTCAAGCGGCAGAGACAAAAGGACACAGCGAGCAGCATGCCTTTGCATCCTCTTTGCTGAGAGACAACTCTCCAAAGGACAGACCCAGAAGCCTGGCTTGGGATACACACACACACACACACACACACACACACACACACACACACAGACACAGACATTTCGTTGGGTACTGTGATGTTTCCATTAAAGCGAGAGGGAAACCAGAAAGTTAAGAAACAGAGTAAGGGCCTGCAAGATGGCTAAGCGGGTGAAGGGGCTTGCCGCCCAGCCTGACAGCCCCGAGTTCAATGCCCCAGGCCCCACATGGTGGAAGAAGAAATCCAACCCCCTAGCAAGTTGCCTCCTGACCTCCAGACACATGCCACGGCATTCACAACCCTCCTCTCCAGCCACCCACACAAGTAAACAGCAACAACAAAATTTTTAATGGGGGGGGGGGAAGAAAGAAGGAAAGAAAGAAACTGATCAGCAGAGTGGGCACAAAGCATGGAAAGGAGGCCGAGTTTCGCTCTCTGGGTAATGGGAAGGCGCTCAAGACCTGTGTCAAGGCCTCCCTGCTTTGATTTGCCCAGTGAGATCACTCTAGCTGCAGGTGCAGAAGGAGGAGAGAGTGCTGAGCTAGGTGCTGTTGCAATAAGCCGGTGAGAGATGAGGGGGTTCAGCCAGGGCCTCCAAATGGGGTGATGAGAAGTACCTGGATTTGGCCCCCGCTTGGGGGGGCCGTGCTGATGGGCCCTGCTGACAGATTGGTTGTGGGTATAAAGGATCTCAGAGAAAGCAGGTGGATCGATCCCCTGGGCACGGTGTAGCCCCTGTAACCTCAGCATTTGGGGGGGGGGCTGAGGCAGAGAACCTCGAGCTCTAGGTCAGGGTAAGCTATGTCATGAGATCCTGGTGAAAAGCAAGAACAAAGAAACACAAAGGGGCTAGAGGCAGCAAGACGCTTCAGCAGCGGCGGGCAAAGGTGCTTGCTGAGCAAGCCTGGAGACCCAAGCTGAATTCGGAACCCATGTAAAGGTGGGAAGAGAGATCCAACCCCACAAAGCTGGTCTTTGATCTCCCTGCCGCGGCACACGTACCACGCAGCACGCAGCACACTAGCTCGGTTGGTAGAATGCTTCCTGTACATTTGGGGAGTCCTGGGTTTGAATCCCAACACAGCATAAATGTGTGGTGGCCCACACATGTAATCCCACTACTCAGAGAGGTAAAGGCAGGAGGATCAGGTTCAAGGTCACCCTTGGTCTCATGGGCATTTCAAGGCTAGCCTAGGCTAGAGACTGCCTCCAAAGAGCAAAGAGAGGTCACTTGAGATAACTCAGTGGGTAAAAGTGCCGGTCCCCACACAGTGGAGGAGAAAACTGCTCACAGGTTGTCCTCTGTTGTCTCTCTCTCTCTCTCTCTCTCTCACACACACACACACACACACACACACACAATTTCTTAAATGTAATTAAAAAACAATTTTTTTAAATAGAGGCCAGCCTGGACTACAAAGCGAGTTCCAGGATAGCCAGAGCTGTTACACAGAGAAACCCTGCCTCAAAACAAAAAACAAAAACAAAAATTAAAAAATTGACACTGAGTCTCACTACATGTAAAGCCTGGCTGGCCTGGAACTCACTTATGTAGACCAGGCTGGCCTTGAACGCACAAAGATTCCCCAAGGTTCTGCCTCCTGAGTCCTGGAATTAATGATCAGTTCCATTGTGCCTGGAAAAACACAACTAAAGAGAAAAGGGGGGGGTGCAGGAATAGCTCAGCATGGTGGCGCACACCTGTAATCCTAATACTCAGGGAGGCAGAGGCAGGCGGATCTCTGTGAGTTCGAAGCCAGCCTGGTCTACAAAATGAGTCCAGGACAGCCAGGGCTACACAGAGAAACCCTGTCTCTGAGGGGGAAAGAAGATGGGAAAGGAAAGGAAAAATCTGATGATGGGGCTGAGACTGAATCCAGATGTGACATCTCTGGGAAAGATCGGAAGACAGGGAGGAGCAACATAAGTTCAAGTATATTGGCCTGAACTCGGGGACCCATAACGCACTATACTGGCTGCTGAACAGGAAAGTGGATGTTGAAGTTTGATATTCAGGGCAGAGGTTTAACACGTGTGGGAGCTACCAGCATCCAAAATGGCCTTGAGAGCCGGGACAAGATGAGTTCACCAGCACGATGTGTAGACGGAGGAAAGGTGGGGGCCAAGCCTAAGCCCTGGGCTCTTGGGCCTGCAGAGGTGGGGTGCCAGAGAAGGAGGAGTAAAGCCAGAACAGGGTGTTGAGGGGGGATGGGGGCCAGAGCCAAAGGCTGGGACAGTGAGCTGCAGTAGAATCAAAGGCCTTGCCCAAACTGAGCAGCAGAGCCTTGGGTCCCCCATGCAAGTGGGAGATGTGATAACGGAGCATGTGGGTCAGCCAGGGCACTTCTACTAGTGTCACCATACAGAAGAGCACAGTGGGCCAGAGATAGAGAGGACATGTGGCCAAAGGGGGTTCCCCCATTGTACCAGGTACCCAGGGCCACCGCCCCCCCAAAACAGGCTGTTCCACTCCTGCTCAACAAGACCCTGCAAGATGGTAAGGAGAGAATGGTGGTTCTGTGGGTTCTGAACTGATAGTTCTGCCTCTGGGGGGGGTTGTAGAGTCACTTTAGAGCCAAGTGCCTCCCAGATGAAGTCCCTGTGCCAAATGACATGACTATACCACCCGGATGCTAGCCAGGGCTGCTCACTGTTAGGGCGAAGGAAGTGTCTGAGCAGGGCTCTGAGTCACTCTTCTTGAATGGTGTCAGAGCAGGTGCTGATGTGTCAGTGCCACATCACGGGATCTTGTCTACACTCTTACCTCTTGAGCACTATTGGTGTCCCTGCCGTAGGCATGAGAGGAGGAGAGGGGAAAGTCTAGAAGCACTGAAGCGCAAATCCTTTGTTGGAACTCCCTCCACATGGGCAGGAGTGGAGAGAACAAAAAATAAAAAAATAAAAAATAAATTAAAAAAAAAGAGTGGAGAGAGAGCAACTAGATTATCTAGTTGTTTGCTTGCTTGCTTGTTTTGCTGTGTGTGTGTGTGTGTGTGTGTGTGTGTGTGTGTGTGTGTGTGTGAGTGCGTGCGCGTGCGCTTAGAGGCCAGAAGAGGGCATCAGGTGTCTCTACCATTACCACTCTCCATATTCCTTTGAGGCAGGGTCTTTCCTTGAACCTGGAGTTTGACTTTTCTCAGAAAGGCTGGAAGCCAGCAAGTCCCAGTAATCCTTCGGTCTCTGCTCTACCCCACTCCTTGTGGTGTTACAGGCATGTGAAGGGCACTCTGTTTGTTTGTTTGTTTGTTTGTTTTTAGGTTTTTCGAGACAGGATTTCTCTGTGTAACAGCCCTGGCTGTCTTAGGCTCACTCTGTAGACCAGGCTGGCCTTGAACTCACAGAGATTTACCTGCCTCTGCCTCCCTCCTGAGTGCTGGCATCAAAGGCGTTGCACCACCATGCCCGGCTGACACTCTGTTATGTGGATGCTGGGATCCAGACTCTGGTCTTCATGATTGTGTAGTAAGCTCTTCCAACCTGTGAGCCAGCTTCCCAGCTCCATGTATGTTTTGGTCTTGTTGTTGTTGAAACAGGGTCTCACATAGCCCAGGCTAGCCACACACTAATTAAGTAGCTGAGCACCTGCTCATCCTACTTCCACTGCTTGAGTGCTAGGCTTATGGGCATGCGCCATTGGGCCAGACTTGTGTGCTGCTGGGATGGAAAGCAGGACCTAGCGAACACTTGATCACCGGAGCGAATCCGAGCACTAGGCTTGGTTTTGCTAGCTGTCCACAGCAGGATTTCCCACAATAAAGATTATCAGATAAGACTGGCTTTTGAGTCTCCAATTTCTTGGCTCAGGATAGTCCCTTTTTTTTTTTTCCTGAGACAGGGTTTCTATGTGTAGCTTGGCTGTCCTGGACTCACTCTGTAGACCAGGCTGGACTTGAACTCACACAGATCTGCCTGCCTCTGCCTCCCGAGTGCTGGGATTAAAGGCGTGCACCACCATCACTCGGCAGATATTCACTTTTGTAACTCAATAAAAAATAATGGTCCCAGCACTCGGGAGGCAGAGGCAGGTGGACCTCTGTGAGTTCAAGGCCAGCCTGGTCTACAGTGCTAGTCCAGGACAGCTGAGACTACATGGAGAAACCCTGTCTCGAAAAACAAACCAAACAAACAAACAAAAAATGGAAGAGAAAATAATTTAAAGGGCAAACAGTTATGTAACACTTGTGTTTCAGTGATGGCGGTGTCCATGTTGATGTCTGTATTTGTGTGGGTTTGCCACATGAGTTTAAAATTGATTACAAGTTGGTGGCCAGCCAGGTGGTGGTAGTGTACAGCCTTAATCCCAGCACTTGGGAGGCAGAGAGGCAGGAGGAGCTCTATGAGTTCAAGGCCAGCCTGGTCTACAGAGCAAGTTCCAGGACAGCCAGAACTATACAGAGAAACTCTGTCTCAGAGGGGGAAAAAAAAAAAAGACAAAAAAAGCCAATAACCTCTTGTCCTCTCCTTGTGCCCCACCCATAGAGGCGTGTCCACACAACTGGATGAGGCCTGCCACCCACTAGCTGACCAGTTATTATGGACTGGTGAGGGTCTTGTTTCTTGGAGACCAAATGGACATGGAGAAATGGCATAGGCAGCTGTGCTTTCCCTACACCTGCAATTCTTGGGGGTCACACGGCAGCCTGTAGGATAGCTGGCTGTCACAGAGCACTGGGCTGTCAACTTCATCATAGGAGCTGTAGTCAGGGCATGTTGACGGTTGATGTTCCCTCATAGAAGAAAGGGCAGGGAAGGTCAGTAGCTCCTCACCCAAGATCCCAGCCACTCCTTCCTGGGCCTCCTGGCCAGTTGGGTGTAACTCTTCCTTATTTGCACATGGCCTTATGGTCCCAAGAGTGTTAAAGTATGAGGAGGGTGGAAGGTTAATGGAAGAGGGAAGGCCTCAGCTCTTCAGCTATAGGAAGTCCCCATCCATGCTGGGCTGGCTTTTCAGAGGTGTGGCAGCTCTGTGGGTAAGCCCAGTAAACTTATGTCCGCCATGTTTGACTTCGATGTAATCATACTTTGGCCTATAATTAAAACCCTCCAAGGAGGAGGTAAACGCTTGTTTGTGTCTCCCAGGGGAAAGAGCTCCCTCAATAGCGGTGCAAAGCAGTGTGGTGGTTTACAGAGGGATAGGTACAGGAATAGGTGTGGCGTGCTATGGTGCAGTGGGGTACAGCAGCAAGGCAAGGTGGTTAGCACAGGGCAGGGCAGCGCCAGTGAGAACAGCCAAGCCTTCTCTGGAGACCCACTATTCCAGCTGAGCCCAGCCACCAGGCCAGGTTCTCCATCCCACCTCACCCCCGCCAAGAGAATTGTGGCTGGCGGCCTGGCTCACCACAGAAACACCAGCTCTTTCTATGTACCTCCAAAAGTACCACTCGCAAAGGCTCTAGTGAGGAATGAAGGGCTGTAGGGCTGGGAACCCCTGTCCTAGCAGGAGGCTTAGGTTCACTCCCACAGACCTGCCTTCTGGAACCCTGGAGAGGGATGTCTGTCCATAGCAGTGGCAGGGCTCTCTAGCTGTGGCAGAGTTGAAAGAGGGCTCCTTGTGCCCCTGGCAAGCCCTGAGAGGTCAAGCCACCCATGCCCCAGGGCCCAAAGCTACGCCATTACAGAACAGCTTCTCATGGCCTCACTTCCCAACAGGGACTTTCCTCCAAGCTCTTCTATTATCTTCTCCCACCTGGAGGTGACCTCCTCTTCCTGTCAATGGGCAGGGTGTGCCCCTCCCAGCTCCACCCCCTGTGTCCTGCCCTGCCCCTGCCCTCTTAATTCTCTTTCATTTGGTTATTTGCTCTTTAGAGAATGAAGGAGACCATGCAGGGACAATTAGATCCAAGCATTTAGTTCATTATCACGTGTATCACGTGCTAGAGGAAACCCTCAGGTGCCAGCAAAGAGCAAAGAGTATCACATGCCTCCCTGATCCAGTCAGCATCTTCCATGCCCCACGCATGGCGGCACATATGTGCAAGCTGTGTTATGGCCATTTCTACCACATGTATAGAAGAAGGTGGTCATGGAAAATTCCGTTGAAGGCTCTCAGGCTACAGGAGTACTCATCCCAGAGCAGGCATGAAGATGGTGACCCCTGTGCCTGGCTGTCATGGATGTAGGCACTCAGTCTGTCTTCTAGAAGGTCCTGGTTGATTCTTACATCCTTACTGGGTGATGGATGCCTTTAATTCACTGAGCACCTACCAAGCCAATAGAAAGAAAACTATATAGCTTCTAAAAATCTATTGACTAGGGTAAGGGCTGGATAGATGGCTCAGTCAGTAAAGTGTTTGTCTTGTAAGATCTCTCTAGTCCAGTGAGAAACTCTGTCTCAAAAACCTAGGTGGGGCCAGCAAGATGGTTCATGTCACACAAGCCTGGTGACCTGAGTTCAATCTCCAGAACTCATGTAAAAGTGGAAGGAAAAACTGACTTCTGACTGGCCATGTGCACCGTGGCAACACGCATGCATGCACACACATGTACACACACACATACACACACGTTATTAAATTAAAAATTTAAAAAGCCAATTGATGTATCCCAAAGAATGACATCCAAGGATGACCTCTGACCTGAATATGCACACACACACACACACACACACACACACACACACACTTTCTCTCTCTCTCTCTCTCTCTCTCTCTCTCTCTCTCTCTCTCTCTCTCTCTCTCTCTCACACACACACACACACACACACACACACACACACACACACACACGA
>OU015747.1:76986615-76997028 GCA_907169655.1 Acomys percivali
CTACCCTATAAAAACCAAGTACAAACACTCTTAACTACCCAGGATATCTTGACCTTGAAGTTGACTACTTTCTGGCCTTTGCATATAACGGTCAGGTATTCAAATTTCAGGTGAACTGGGAGTTAGCACAGAGTTAGAGGGCTTGCCCGACGTGCATGTGCGGCGTTGTGATCCACCCCAACAGAAGCCTCAATTCAGGAAGCAGATTTCCCGGTCCCCTGACGCCACCACATGGAAGAAGGCCTCTCATCTTCTTAGCTCCACCTGGCTCAAAGCTCCAACTGCCACCCATGCCCCTCAGACCTTGGCCTTCCGTTCTCTGCCTGGCTCTCCTTTCAGAGGCCATGTTTGATATAGTTCCACTCAGCCATCTCACTCCTGTTCAGTGTCATATCTTCCGGGAATGGTTCTCCTTTTGTGGAGGGAATGGTGTGGGTGTGTGTGCGTAGGCACACATGTGTGTATACATGTTGTGTGTGTGCGTGTGTTTGTGTGTGTATGTGTGTGTGCACTCATGTGTATGTGTGTGCATGTGCTTGTGGGTGCACATGTGTGTATGCGTGCATGCATGTGTGTGTGTGTGTGTGTATGTGTGTAGGCCAAAGGACAGGCTGTCTGGTGCTGTTCCTGAGGTACCCTCAGATTCTAAGGCCTGCAGGGCAAATGTTTTAAAGCCTGAACATCTCCCTGGTCCACAGGTTTCTCCTTTCTCTGCCTGCTCGTCTGTGTTTCTCCGTATCACCCGCAGCCTCCAGCCTGCAGAGTCCTCCCAGGCGAGGCCCAATTAACAGGATCTTGCTGGAAGTGTCCCACTTGACCATGCTTTGCGAACTCAGGACAGCCTCAGTAAGAAAGATCCGGCAATCCACAGGACAGCAGTAACCTTCTTCTCGCTGTCACCCTGCTCCATCTAAAGCACTGAGGGGTGCCCAGGCAGAGTCTTCAGACCCGTGCTCCACCAAGGCACACTTTGCCTCCTGCTTGTTAGGACACACCATCACGAGCGCTCACTTAATCTTCTTTTCATGTTTCATTTCTGTCGCCATGGTGAAATATCTAGACAAAAAGCAATCCCGAGGTGGAGGCTTTATTTCAGCTCACAGTTCCAGGCTACTGCCCATCACTGTGCTGGGGTCAGGGCAGGAGCTTCCAACAGCTGGTTGTAGCACACGCACAACACAGTTCAGGAGCAGAGACAGATGAGTGTGCCCACGCTCACCGTTGCATGCTTGCTTGTGCTCAGCTTGGTTTCTCAACTCTTATCCCAGTTTAGGAACCCCTGCCTAGAGAGTCGTGTTGGCTACTGCTATGTAATGTAACACAAGCTAAAGTCATTTGAGAGGAGGAACCTCAGTTGAGAAAGCTCCCCCACCAGATTGGCCTATGGGCATGCCTGTGCTGTGATATAGGAGGGCCCAGGTCACTGTGGGCAGTGCCACCCCAGGGCAGGGAGTTCTGGGGGTGTATAAGAAAGCTAACTGAACAAGCCATGGAGAGAGAAAAGAGTAAGCTAATGTTCCTCCATGGCCCCTGATACAGTTCCTGCCTCCAGGTTCCTGCCTTGACTCCGTACCCTGGATTCCCTTCATCCTGGACTACAATTGTTAGCTGAAATAAACCCTTTCCACCCCAAATTGCTTTCAGCCATAGTGTTTATCATAGCAATAGAAATCCTAACTAAGAAGGGAATGGTGCCGCCCACAGTGGGCTGGGCCTTCCCACATTGATTAATTTAAGATAGTCCCCCACAAGCATGTCCACAGGTCAACCCAATGTAGACAATCCTTCATGAGATGCTGCTCCAAGATAGGTCTAGGTTACATCAGGTTGACTGTTAAAAGGAACCCTCACACTTCCTTGATGTATTTCCCTTCATTCTCCTCAGGAAACAAAGTTCTGGGGAGGTGAGTATCCAGCTACAGACCTGAGGGCCAGAGGCACGCTGAGTAGTGACAGAGTGTGTGCTCATCGTCATGTGGGAAGTTCTTGTTATGTACAACTCCAAGTCCCCCCCCCCCCCACACAAAAACCTGTCCCCTTCAGGAAACCCACAGTGCGCCAGCAACAGGAGTTTCCATGGCTACGCCATCCTGACCCACCTTAGGCAGGACGGACGGAGAGGCGCAATCTGCCGAGGCTCTGTTCAGACCCGTCCCAGATGGAAGATGAACCACACCCACTACTGCAATATAACAGCTTTAAAACGTTTTCCAAAAGAATTCATGTGAAAGGAGGAAGTGACAGTGTGTGTGCCTCCTCGGCGCTTCTGTAAACGTTCTAGATCCTAAAGAGGGCAATGTGGCAAGAGGCTGCCTCACTGGAAAGCTTGGCCAGTTCTCAAAATCGTGCCCTTCAACCTTAGTGGGAAGAGTGGCTGGCAGTGGCCTGGCATGAACTTAGCCATGGGTGGCTCTGAGCTTCCAGACGTTGTTAACGTCTGTTATTAAACCAGGTGTGGACAACCTTAGGTCATAGCGAGTGACTTTGTCTCTGACACTGTCTGTTCTTCTAAAACCATCATCTTGGTTCACTTTGAACCTTTCTTGCCTCCTCCCTCGAGGGGCTGAAATGGAGGCTGGAGAGATTGCCCAGTGGTTAGCACCTGCCATCCTTGCAGAGAACTGAAGTTCAGTTCTCGGCATCTGTGTAGCGTGGCTCACACTCACAGCCACCTGCAACCTCAGCTCCAGGGCATCTGACACCCTCGCCTGGCCTCTGCAGGCACCCGTGTGAATGTGCACATAAGCACACATAGACACAACACACACACATAATAAAAAAGAAATAAAAATAAACAGGAGAAGAGACAGAGAAGGAGGGGGGGGGAGAGAAATTGATTTGGGATTCTATACGGGATCAGCAAGACCTTCAAAAAGATGCCAATGTAAGGGCCATAAACCTGAGATACCTTCCTACATTCCGTCTATTTCAGTGCAGGGATAAGGGGAAGTGAACATAGCTGGGTTCTGCCCAGAAGAAGTGTGAGAGACATCCCTGGGCCACTGGACACCGGCCTTGTGCTACAGGGTGTCACGTACCTCCTTCATTTAGCATACATTGTCCTGTTAAAGCAGGTGTTATCACATTTTACATGCACAGCCTGAGCCTCAGAAAGATTACATCGTTGCCAATGTCAACAGTTCCTGGGTGGCAGGGCCAGGACAGAAATCCAGATCTGCCCCGGCCCACGCTCTTCCCATCTGGGCGCTCCGTCCAGGCACGCGACATGTCCACCTGCCCACGCTTCTGCCAGCTCCCACTAGGGGAGGGCAGGAAAGAGAGGTGGGATGGAATGGGCGGGGGGGGGGGGGGAGCGGACCGAGGAGGTGGTGGCTGGGTCCCATGTAAGCCTAATGAAGCAGAGACAATAGGCGCTCGGAGCTCAGGAGAGGCTCCCTAAACACAGGAGGGACTTGGCGTACCTGGTGAGACATCAGGGCTGACAGCTGCCAAATTACACTTGTCATCCCAACACCCCAACAGGTAGCAAGATGGGGAGGGCAGGGACAGACCTAAGGGGCGAGGGAGAGAGGAAATTCATTCTCTTGCACCAAAGTAGGAGTTGGAAGGTGTGACTGTGGACCGGGAGAAAAGGGACCTTAGGGCAGAGATGGCCTGAGACAAGTATGGCTTTCTCATCTCCCCAGCCCTGAGCCAACAGGGTGGGAAAAAGAAGAGTCATCAGAAAGCCAAGAAATCACTGACTTGAGGGCCAGCCCCATCCAAAGGGAGGGCCAGGAGGAAGGTGCCTGCTGCCAGGGAGGCTGGGGCGTGGGAACCGCGGAGAACGCTCTTGAATGGAACCACTGAGGTGGCTTCTGTGCAGGTCATGAACCGAAGGCAGTGGGAAGTAAGCCGATCACAATCTCTAAGGGAGGGAAGAGAAGAGCAGGGGGAAGGCTAGGAAGCGCCAAGGGTGAGGTGGTGGCTCCTGCCTCTAATCCCAGCACTTGGGAAGCAGAGGCAGAAGAAACACCTATGAGTCCCAGGGCGGCCTGCTCTAT
Source organism: Acomys percivali (assembly GCA_907169655.1). Taxonomy (NCBI): domain Eukaryota; kingdom Metazoa; phylum Chordata; class Mammalia; order Rodentia; family Muridae; genus Acomys; species Acomys percivali. The sequence goes on from OU015747.1 coordinate 76,990,620, forward strand.
GTAGTGAGTTCTGAGCCAGCCCAGGCTATATTGTCTCAAAAAATATAACAAGGCAAACAATAGGTATGTATACATATATGTGTGTGTGTACACATGCACACATATGTTAATTCATATATGTGTTATGTATGTTATATATTATACATATATCATACATATATGTATGTATATTATGTATGTGTACATATAAAATATACATATGTATGTGTGTATGTTTGTATATATACACATATACATATATGTGTACATATATACATATATATATATATATATATGAGTAACAATGTTAGGGAGGGGTTTTTTCTTTCTTTTTAAGAATTACTTGTATTTAGTTGTCTGTGTCTGAGCCACTTGTTAGCAGGTGCCTGGGAGGTCACAGAAAGCGTTGGGTTCCATAAAGCTGGAGTTAAATGCAGTTGTGAGTTGTCCTCATGCCCTGCAAACCAAATTCTGTCCCCTGCAAGAGCCTCTGAGTCCAGGGAGCCTCCAGCACATTAATTTGTTTGTTAAAACGGAGACAGTCGGGCTGGGGTGATAGCCGAGTTGTTGAGGCGCGTGTTCTTGCAAGTGTGAGGACTTGAGTTCTTACCTCCAGATCCATTAAAAAAAAACCAAGAAGACAGAAGAAGCTGGACGTGATTGCTCCCGTTTATAACCCTGCCACAGGGAGTGCAGAGAACACATCCCCAGGGCTCACTTGCCAGCAAGCCTTGGGCACTTGTCCAGCCCGGGGCCAGTGAGAGAGTCGTCTCGGAGGGGGGGGCAGCACCCGAGGAACACCTGACGTTGTTTTCTGCCTTCCACACGGACGCCTATGCAATCACACTCACATACGTAAGCGCACAAATGCACATACACACAAAAAGATAGAGGCACTTGCAGTGTGTGTGTAAGCAAGCAAGAAAGGAACCTAAATTTGCATAGGGTCAGATCCTATAGCACAGAGATTAGTGCAAAAGGAAAAGATGTTTTACCCACTAACACAGGAGGGACCATAGAGAGGAGGGGGCTGGAAACAGAGAAAAGCTGAGGGAGCCCACCTGAAGCCCATACTGAGGACGGAGCAGCCCTGCAAAAGAAGAGATAGGACACTGTGGAAATCCAGGTAAGGAGCAGACCTGGGAATGTCTGGTCGGTGTGTATTAGTCAGGATAACCAGTGTTTGTTGCTGTAACAAACAGGCCCCCAGGGGCTTCACTAAAGAGACTTTCTTTTTCCTCCCCCCCTCCTTTCTCTTAACCCCCTCTCTCTTTCTTTCTTTTTCATTCCTTTTAAAACAGGGTATTCCTAGGTAATCCAAGCTGGCCTAAAACTCAATATGTAACCTAGGCTGGCTTTGAACTTGTACAAGATGCTCCTACCTTGGCCTTCTGGGTGCTAGGATTATAGTCATGAACACCTAGCTTGAGAGCTTTAAAAAAATTTTTTTTTTTGGACAGGGTTTTGTGTAACCTAAACTTTGAGCTTAACTGAGGAATTTCTTGAACTCTAATCTTTCTGCATAGCGCTAGACTCTAGTTCACCACGACGCCTGGCTTACTCAACACTGAGGATCAAAGTCAGGGCCTTGTCCGTACCAAACAAGTGCTCTACCAACTGAGCTACATCCATAGCTCTTGAGAACTTTCTTTTCTTAAAAGTGCAATGCCAAGCCGGGCATGGTGGCACCTACCTGTAATCCCAGCACTCAGGGAGGCAGAGGCCGGCAGACCTCTGTCAGTTCAAGGCCAGCCTGATCTACAGATCGAATCCAGGACAGCCAAGGCTATATGGAGATACCCTGTCTCAAACAAAGCAAAACAACAAAAACAAAGTGCAACAGCAGTGTTGAGAGGGTGCAAGAGCTTTCCACATAGTCACCAGAGTCCCAACCCCTTTCCTGTGATAGCACCGCCACCGCCACCCCACCTGCTAAGGTGGAGACAGTGGGGATCCATGTTGGAAACTTTCTGGGCAGGCCCGGTAGCAGCACGAGCTCCCACCCACATACCAGGCCTGTCTCAGAACCACACCCAATGGGAAGCCAGCAGTCTTGTTGGGTGCCTGAGAGGAGAAAAGAAAAGACTGTGATGGAGGGGGAGCGTTTCCAAGGGTTGGGAATGTGGCTCAGTAGATAGAGTGTTGCCGCCCTCATATGCAGGAAAGGGCAAGGACCAGGAGTTCAAGGTCATTCTCAGCATTGTCACAAGTTCAAGGCCGGGTAAAGCCACTTGAGTCTGCGTCTCAAAATGAAAAGGGGACAAGGGAAATGGTTCAGCACGCGCTACTGAACCTCCTCATCCGAATCCAATCCCTGGGGCCTTGATGGAGGGATGAGAGAACCAACTCCCCCAAACCATCCTCTGGCTTCCACATGCATGCATGCATGAATTCATAGAAACTTTTCTTAAGTCCAAGGTTGGGGCTGGAGGTGTGGCTGGGGAAGTGGTTATCAGTATCGTCAGTCGTACCAACACAAGGACCTGAGTTTGGATCCCCAGCACCCTCTTTTAAAAAAAAAACCAGGCACGGGCAAATCACATCTGTAGCCCCAGTCCTGACACCAAGGGGCAAACAGGTAGGTCTCTAGAGCTCTCAGACAGTCTAGACAAAACCGTGAGCTCCAGGCTCAGTAAGAAGCCGGTCTCAAAAACCTATCAGGTAAAGAGGGACTGGAGAGGTGGCTCAGTGGTTAAGGGCACTGGCTGCTTTCTCAAAGGGCCTGTGTTCAATTCTCAGCATCCACATAGTGGCTCACAACCATTTGTAACTCCGGCTGCAGGGGACCTGGTGTCCTCTTCGGCCTTCCTGGGCACCAGGCATGCAAGTGATATACATACATACATTAATGCAAAACTCCATACACATTGAACAAAGTAAAATTTAAAAAATAAATAAGGTGGAGAAAATTGAGGTATGGTGGCACACATATTTAATCCCAGCACTTGGGAGGCAGAGACAGACAGATGTCTGAGTTCAAGGCCAACCTGGTCTACAGAGTGAGTTCCAGGACAGCCAGGGCTACACAGAGAAATACCGTCTTGGAAAACCAAAAAGAAATAAAATAATGAGGTGGGGAGAGACAGAATAGAACCCAGGCTGTCAACCTCTGACTTCTACACACAAGTTGCACACATGCCCCCACACACAAAAACACAAAGTTGACAGCCATCCTTGTATATGTAGACAGTTTGAGGTCAGCCTGGGCTACATAAGACCCTATCTCAAAAAATAAATAAATAAATAAAATAAAACAGAGTGAGTAAGAAGAGCCTGCTCTTCTGGGAATGGTGTACACACCTTTGATGCCAGCACTGGGGAAGCAGAGGCAGCTGGATTGCTTTGAGTTTGAGGCCAGCCTGGTCTACAAAGTGAGTCCAGGACAGCCAAGGCTACACAGAGAAACCCTGTCTCAAAAAACCAAAGCAAATTTAAAAAATTTAAAGAAAAGCCTGATCCTCAGGCTCATTGGAGATGCTGGCCCACCCATTCCTAACTCCCTGTGAGAATTCCCAAGTCTCTTTGGCCCAGAGTCCTGACCCATTTCTCACTTCCTTCCACTGTTTCGTTCCGTTCCACCTGTTGAAAACCATCCTCCTCTGAGAGAGCTGAAGCAATGGGGGTACTGATGGATCGGGGGGGGGGGGGGAACTCAGTAGAAATGGATCCGTCAACATTCGTGCTGGGCTGATATTGCAAAATCGGTAACTGTAGGGAGGGAGGGAGGGAGGGAGGGAGGGAAGGAGGGGCGGGCAGGAGGAAGAAAACAATTCAGCCCTAGGGGCATCTGGAAATGAATGCTAGACTGTGTTAGGCTTGCTCAACAGTAACCTGCCTTCCCAGGGGCTGTGCCAGGCCCGCTGAGGGCTCACTTCATCCCTGCTGGAAGGCGCATGGGCAGCTGCTTCAACGTTACAAGTGGCCTTAAGCGGCAATGCTACGGAGGTGCCAGGGCAAAGGGAACATCTCCCAAGCTAGTGAGAGTGGCAGGCAAGTGTCTACCTGCACAGGTGCGTTCACAGGCTGAAGTGAGGCCTCTGTCTCCAACACATGTGGTCGGGCTTGAGAACAGACACTGATTCATTCTCCGTTTAACCCAAAGCCTAACCCTGCTCCTTGCTTACTTAACTGAACAGCTACTGCTTGGCAAGGTGAGGTGGGTGGTAAGTGTAGACAGCGTAGGGTACAACAAAGGAGACCCCAGTGCCACCCTCGGCCATACACACACACACACACACACACACACACACACACACACACACACAGAGCCAGATGTTCACCACCTCTGAGACTGGCCTGTAAAGTTCACCCCAAAACATACACCGCCCACCATTCCAGTTCCCTCGGCCCACGCGAAAGCTGGCAGAGGGAGAAGTGAGGAGGCTGGGTGAGAGCTGTGGAGTCAGGCAGCCTGGCTTTTGGCAGACCTAGGGGATCTAATGAGCCTGTAAATGGGAGGCCGGAGGTGTGCAGGAAACGGCTTTGAACTCCTCAGACCCGCTCAGAAGCAATCCCACAGGGCTGAACCTCAAGCGCTCTCACTCCTTCAACGCGCTGAGAACAGGCTCCAGGGACCTTTTCCCTCCAGCCCCGCTGGCGTCGCCAAGCTTTGATGAATATTCAGGGAGGACAGAAGGGAGGGGACACAAGGCCAGATGTGCAGAAGTGGTCACACAGCCGACACCGAGATTGACCCTGGCCTTGCTTCCCTCCTTACAGCCTCTAGGACTCTAGGTAACTTCCCCATGGCTCTTTCTTTGTTCGTAACTCGAAAACACTGAGCTGGGCTGGCCTGAGGAGGCGTTCTGAAGGCCTACTAGGAAGACAACACAGGGAAAGTACCTACCCATCACAGGCTGGCAAGCTGGCTCAAGAGGTAAAGGTGCTTGCTGCCAAGTCTGACGGCTTGAGTTCAATCCTCAGAGCATACATGGTAGAAGGAGAGAACCAACTCTCACAAGTTGTCTGTTGGCTTCCACGTGCACACTGTGGCATGTGTGTGTGCCCCCACAACCCCACACACATGCACACATAGATAGATAGATAGAATATAATTTTTTTAGATTTATTTATTATTGTGTATACAGTGTTCTGCCTGCATGTACACCTGCAGGCCAGAAGAGGGCATCAAATCACATTATGGATGGTTGTGAGCCACCATGTGGTTGCTGGGAATTGAACTCAGGACCTCTGGAAGAGCAGCCAGTGCTCTTAGCCTCTGAGCCATCTCTCCAGCCCATAGAACATAATTTTTAAAGTTTTATTTTAAGAACGAGGGCCTGGAGATGGCTCAGTATTTAAGACCAGTTTGCTGCTCTTCCAGAGGACCTGGGTTCAATTCCCGGCCCCTATATATAAGCCAATTCACAGTCCTTAACTTTAGCTCCACAGGAGCCAATATCCTTTTCTGGAATCCCCCATGCACCTGAACACATGTGCACAAATCTGCACACAGATAAACCTATACACAATTCTAAAACAAAAAGTTAAAGAACACCAGTATCCATGCAACAGGTGACCTCCCTGCCCAGAAATCCAAGCCTGTTTTGTGTGTTGGGGGGAGGGGTGGGAGCTTGTATGTGTACCTGTTCATCCGTGTTTGCACATGTGTCCACTTACATACAGAGGCCAGAGGTTGGCATATGGTGCCTTCCTCTATCCCTCACTTTTTGAGACGGAATCTCTCTCAGCTAGGCTAGGTGGCTAGTGAGCCCTAGGGGGCCTCGTAGCTCCAGTCCCCCAATACTGAGATCATAGGTGTGTACTGCCATACCCCACTTTTACATGGGTGCTGGGGGCCTGAAGCAGGCTCTCAGGCTGGCACAGCAAGCACCTTACCCACAGAGCACTGCGCCAAGCCCCAAGCCACTGCTCTCTAGCTGTCTGACCCACCGACCCCATGACCCATAAGCTCACCCCCCCCCCCCCCCCCCGAGTCCCCAACTCCTACCGAAAAGCCCTTGAAACATGAATGGCTCCAAAGGAGCAGAAAGCCACCAAGTGAGTGGCTGGGAAACAGCAAGCAGGCTCTGGTCTGGAAGGGTCCTCTAGAGTTGAGGGTTAGCCTCAGTCTGGCCCCTTAGTCCCTATATTAAACAGCTAATGCCTGGGGTTGAGGGGAATGCCTAGCGAGCAGGAGCATTCCTGAACACAGGGACCTGAGTTCAAGTCTCAGCACCCAGGTAAAAAGCCAAACATGGGGGGCGGAGCATGTATGTATACCTATAACCCTAGCATGATAAGAGGGTCTGCCAGCCTAGCTCCAGGTTCAGTGAGAGACCCTGTCTCAAAGGAATAAGGTAGAGTGTGGCAGAGCAGGACACCTACATCCTCCCCTGTCTTTGACATCTGCCCATTGGCACAAATTATCCTCTCGCACTCGTACACACACACACACACACACACACACACACACACACACACACACACA
>OU015747.1:76997038-77008203 GCA_907169655.1 Acomys percivali
CACACACACACACACACACACACACACACACACACACACACACACACGTATATACCACACAAATATTACATATACACACACCCCAAAAAAAAAAAGCCTCAGCACTCACCCATCCCCCACCCCTTACCTGCTGTGTCCCTCCCCCAAAATTGCATCACAAACAAGCCAGTCAATAGGCCTTTGTTTCGGAATTGTTTCTACACACCCTCCCCATGTGTTTGAGAACCGTTCCCCATCTCCACTGTCTCCTCAGCTGCTTTAGCACAATAATAAGAGCCCCAGGCTAGGGTGGAGGGCGTGTGCCAAGAACAGGGCTTGGCACGAGGCCCACGGCCTTTGAAGCTGGCCAGTCACAGGAGGAGAAGTTAGAGGGATAGCAGGAAAGAGGCCTCACGAGCCCCCCTGGACTGCTCTCATACCCCTTCGCCAGACCTCCAGAGCTACCTGTCCCTGTCTCGTTTCAAGGTGTCTGCCCCTCAGCACACCCAGTGGAAGGGTCACCTGCCCACAATTCCTTTTCCTGTTCCCCGGAAGTAGGGCTGTGGTTGGCACTCCCTGGCAGAACATATTACCAGTGAGCGCTGTGGGGGTCAGGGCCTGGCTTCCTGCAGCCTTAACAAGCCAAGCTTGGCCTTCAGTCTTTAGTCAGACCAGCTAAAGAAACAAGCAATAGTAATCAAAAGCAGGAAGAAAGAGACCCAGCCATCCCCCAAGTCTACTTTCAGGATCCTGACGTGACTTTTAAGTGTAAATAAGAGAGCAAGAGGTGTACAGAGCTAAACAGCCCGGATCAAGGTGTGGTCCCGCCCATCACTGACCCATCACTGTCAAATGAACTGTCAGGACCCTGTGAGATCTTTTCCCTGTAAGCTAAGTTCCTCCTCTGGTTGGCACCAAGCACCAGCCTTTTCCTGGGGAATCCTAATTTCCCAGGGCCCACTGTCTAAATAGTCTCAGAGCCAAAGGGATGGGCACCAGGGCTTCTCCTCAGAATAGCTTGACTTCTGCCAATAACAAATGCGCTGCAAGGGCAGGCGACAGCAGGAAAGCCACAAGAAGGGGGCCTGGGCTCCACCCTTGCCTCCAGCAAACCATGTAACGTTCAGTTTGCACTTCTCCTCGCCTCCCAGCGCAAAGAACACAAGAACCAGATGTGGTGTTGCTCCCCTGACTGGCACTGAGTGGGTATTCAGTGGGTGGGTGGTCCTGTTGCTATCTTGGTGACAGAATGTTATCTGCTTTGGCAAGGGTCACCACAGGTCAGCTTTGACCCCACAGCGGAAGCAGAGGAAACACTGTCTCCCTCGCTAGGGTAAACCGGGAAGATTCGGCAAATGATGGGCAAGGAAAGACCTTTGCCTCAGCTGGCACCTAACAGGGTGGAAGGCCTGGGGTGGTAAGCAGGGAATCTTTGTAGCACTAGGATAGAAGAAAAGGGGACTGTGGACCAGCCTGGTGTTTGGTTTGCTTTTGAGACAGCATATCACATCACATCACATCACATCACTGAGGCCAGCCTGGAATTCAATTTAAGGATGACCTTAAATTTATAATCTTCTGCCTCTGCCTCCTAAGTCCTAGGATCACAGCTATGCTCCACCACACTGGACTTCCTGCTGGAGTCTAAGATTCATCTCTTAATAAAAGATAAAGGATACCCATCTGGGCATGGTTCAAGAAGTTTCTAAAAGACAGGGGTTGTGTAAATATGAAGAGAGTAGGGTAGGAAGAGTAGAAGCAGAAAGATTTATGGGTGGGCACGTGTGTGTCTGCATGTGTGTGTGTGTGTGTGTGTGTGTGTGTGTGTGTGTGTGTGCGCGCTGTGGGCGTGGACACATGCATATGCATGTACCATAGCATGTATATAGAGATCAGAGGAAAACCTTGAATGTTCCTGCCTTGCACCTTGTTCGAGACAGGATTTCTTTTCTTTCTTTTTTTCTTTTTTGTTTGTTTGCTTGTTTTTGGAGACAGGGTTTTTATTTTATTTTATTTTATTTTTACATAGCAGACCAGGCTGGCCTCTACTGTCTGCCTCTGCCTCCTGGGTGCTGTGATTAAAGGTTTGTGCACCATGTCTGGCTTGAGACAGTATTCCTTATCTTTGCTGCACACACCAGGTTAGCTGGCCGAATTCTGGGAATTCTCTTCTTCCTGCCTCCCATCTCTCTGTAGGTGAGCACAAGGCTTGTACTACATGCACTTGATCCACTGAGCCATCTCCCTCCTCCCCCTCTCTCTGTTCCCTCCGTCCCCTCTTTTTGAGATGGGGTCTCTCACTGGCCTGACCTTCCCTAGCAGGCTGTTGCTCGCCAGCCTGTGCTCCAAGCTGTCTACAGTGCCCCCCCCAGCATTAGGATAGCAAGCACATGCCCACAAGCCTGATGTTTTTGCTTGGGTTCTCTGGATTGAATTCAGGTCCTCGCACTTGCAAGGCAAACACTTAACTGACTGAACCATCTCTCCATCCCATCAGCCAGCCCATTAATAGTCTCTGCAAAGCAACTGGGAAGGTGTCAGTGCCCAGCTGGTGACTTGCACAGCCCTCTGACCACTGTACGCCCCCTGGAATCAACTGGGTATTGGGTTGGTCAAGTTCCTGGCTGCTTCTGCAGAAAGGATGCTCCCTGGTCCTCGGGCCGCCATCTTCAGAGTGTCACTCTCTGTGTCTGTAACAGGATGCAGGCTGGACAGAGCCCACAGTTGGGTGGTGAGTGCCTATGGCCAAAACTATGTTCCCTTCCATCTCACCACAACACACTTCATCCAGCCATCCCAACCTCTGTTTCCCAAGGAAACCCAAACAGAGGCAGGGCAGCACCCTTCCTGTCCCCCTTAGGGCTAGCCCCTGGTTTATGTGCTTGCTTCCAAAGCCCTTGGCAGTCCTGGCCTCCCACTGAGTGGAAGTCAATGACTGTGTGTAGCTCTCTCCAGCTGAGGCCACGGAGATAGAAGATGGCGAGAAATGCACGTTTCAGTGACTAGTCACCAGGGGGGCAAGGCCAAGGGAAGAGCGTGGCCCTGTGGCATCTATTCTGGAGGGCCAGCCTTACCAGCTATCCGAGGACACCCTCTGTCCAGCCCAGGAGAGTCCATTACAGAAGACAGGATAGGACAGGAAGAGGAGGCAAAAGGATTATGCGTCACAAGCTGGGGGGTCCAGGGGCAGCACAAAGGGACGTACAAGATGCCATTACAGTAAAGACTTGCCAAGCCTAATGACCTGAGTCTGATCCGGGACCCACATAATAGACAAGAGACCCGACTCCTGAAAGTTGTCCTCTGACCTCCACATGCATTGTGATATGTGTTCATGTGCTCATACAAACACACAAATAAATTCCAATTAAATTGGGGGGCGGGGGCGGGGGAGACGAGACCGAAGAGGAGACCCACAGGTACAGCAAGCAGCAAGGGCTGTCAAGGGCTGTCAAGTACTACAAGCCACCTCGGAGCTAGGAGTGAAAACTGTCCAAGACACGGGTGGGAAAGCCTGGGGCCAGGGAAACATGGCACAAACGTCAGCCTTTGAGGACAGGGAAAGCTAGGAAAACACTGCCTTGGGTCATGTGCCTCCTCCAGGGCGCAGGTATTCTGCAGGGCTGGGAGCTGGCAGGAAGCCCCAGCATCCCTCATTAGCCATACCAGCTCTCAGGGTTTTATTGCCTCTGCGTTACCTCCGAAGAGCTCAGCCCCATCTGGCTGCGGCTGTTAAAAATGTGCTTGGCTTTCTTCTTTAAAATAAAACCCCAATCAAGGGATAAAAGAAAGTGCTTTGGAGGTTGGCCAGGGAACCGCTGCTTACAGGTGGGGAAAGATGGAGGGCTGACGAGGAACTGGGGAGGAGGGCACAATCCGCTGACATGGCACCTGTGTTGGTGAATGGCAAAAGCTAAGAGGTGGGTTGTGGGTTTTTTTGGTTTTTTTTGTTTTTTTGTTTTGTTTTGTTTTGTTTTGTTTTTTATGCTTAAGCCCAAGGAGGCCTGGGTAATTTCGGGAGCGCAGAACAAATGATCCAGGACAAGGGAGAAGAGGTGTGAACGCGCGGCAAGAAGCGCACAGCTACTTTTAGCTAGGTAACACGAAACTGCTATTAAAAGTCTGCTTTGAAACTGAACGCAACATATGGTCACAATCCCAACACATGCGAGCCGATTTCCCCTGCCAGCTATGCCCTGAACTATAGAAGGCGAGGCTGAGCTGCAGGGCTCCGAGGTGAGCCTATTTCCCAGGGCTACACCCCACCTCACCACCACCACCACCCCACCACTGTGGGACAGTCACAACTCCAACCCACACATCTGGGGCTCGAGTGTTGCGAAAGACATGCCTGAGGCAAGATAGTCTGTCATGACCTGCCACCCACCTAAGTAGTATGTGCCCAAAGTGCTCCATGGTACACATGGTCACGGTCAATGGTCAGCCCAGCCTGCCTGCCTATGGGAGCTTTTGAGTCCACTGGACTGGCTTGCCCTGGCCTCTGAAGTCAGCATGTTTGGGCTAAGAGAGTAGCAGCAGTCCTTGAAGCAGACGCTATCTCGGGAAATGGCAGCCAAAATGACGGAGCAGCTACTACAGGGACTGATGCCCCAGTGGGAATGTGTCTTCAAAACCAAGGTCTGGGTGCTCTGTGGTGGGTGGGAGGAAGCACGTGACGTGACTAGGGTGGCTCTCCAAGGTCTTCCTTGTGTGTGTGTGGCTGGGTCGCAGTCCGTTTGCACTTGATGTGGAAAGGAGGTGGCCGGATGGCATCACAGTGAGGAAGGAGCCAGGGCTACCCCTGTTACTTTCCCAATCTTTCTCAGTAAACAGCACTCACTGTGGGAAACAGTCCTCCTATGTTCTGCAATACAAATTGATTAATGCAATAAAAATGCGAGCGAAACCACCAGCCCTCACAGACAGTGGGCTTATGTTGTCTGCCCTACTCTGCCACAGTGTTTTTCCTTAAGAGTTTGTGTATTGTTCATGCTTTGGCTTGGCACACACACAAAATCCAAAGCCCATAATAACGCAGGTCATTAAACCCAACAACTATGTTTGGACCTTTTTCAAGGGAGTGATTCAGGCAGGCGCTCTGCTCAGGAACCAACTTCCAGGTAGTTACCAAAGCTACCCCCCCCTTGCTAGGCAGAGGCCAGGACCAGCCTGAAGAGCTTTCCCAGGAAAACTGACCCTCCTGCAGCCACTAGGTGGAGCTAGGCGTTGGCAAATAGCACAGGACAAGCCTGGCGTGGCTAAGAAAAGACATCTTTTATGTGTAACATCCTGTCCAAATAAAAACAAATGGGGCACTGAGGATGGGGCTGGCAACTGGGCATGTGGCTGGGGGTGCTTGCCTATCGTGCCTGAAGTCCTGAGTTCCACCCCCCCCAACACTACATAAACCAGATGTGGTAGCCACCCTCTCGGCATGCCTACAACTCTAGCTCAGGAGGGTCAGAGTTTTGTTTGGTTTTGTTTGGTTTTGTTTGGTTTTTCGAGACAGGGTTTCTCTGTGTAGCCTTGACCATCCTGGGCTCACTCTGTAGACCAGGCTGGCCTCAAACTCACAGCGATCCGCCTGCCTCTGCCTCCTGAGTGCTGGGATTAAAGGCGTGCGCCACCACGCCCGGCTCAGGAGGGTCAGAGTTTAAAGTCATCCTCAACTATATTGTGAGTTTGAGGCTAGTCCAAATCACCTGAGACCTTATTTGTAAGAAAGACTAAATGAACTGGGCTTGGGTGTGACAGTTCATGCCCGTAATCCTTGCACTGAGGCAGGAGGACTGACTAGCCAGCCTGGGCTACAGAGTGAGTGCCACGCTGAAGTAGAGATGCTGGGGGAGGGAGGAGGTAGGGAAGAGAAAGAGAGGGAGGGAGGGAGAGAGGGGGGAAGCAGAGAGACAGAGACAGAGGGACATACAGGGAACGAACCAGGCTCTCATGTATCTCAGGCTAGTCTCCAACAGGCTATACAGCTAAGAATGATCCCAAACATTCCCAGTGCTGAGACGGCTGATTGATTGATCCCTGTGCCTGGTCTATGTGATGCCAGGGGTGGGGCCCACAGCTTTAGGTGTTCCAGGCAAGCACTTGACCCGCTGAGAATGTCAAAAAGTGCGTTTGTTTTAGTATAGAAAAAGTAATGTATTCTTGTTCAAATATGCTTAGAAATGCATAGAATTCAAGATTATGGGTTTCTGGCCTGGAGCTGGAACTCAGAGATAAGAGTACTGGCGTGGCATGCCCAGCCGTGCACCACAAACAAGTAAAATGAGTCTCTCTGGTAAGCACTTTGAGGCTCTGAACGGTACCTATAACCTGAACTGTTTTGTGGCCGTGTGTCGGAGCATTTCTGAAGGCAGGCGTTTTGAGCAGTATTTGAGTGATACACAGCACTCACTGACTGATACATTCAGGCTGCTGTTGGCCAGGGGGCTGGCTGTGGCACCAGTGGTTCCTGGCATTGGACAGAGAACCTTGAGGGGAGTTTTTGTTTGTTTGTTTGTTTGTTTTTGAGAAAGATCACCAGGTGGGCCTTGAATTCAGTAAGCAGCTGAGGATGACCTTGAACTTCTGATCCTCCTGCATGCTAGGAATACAGACACACAGAGGGGACACTAGAGATTGCACCTGGGCCTCCCTCATGCTAAGCTAGTGTTTTGCACCAAAGCCCTAGAGTTCAGTTGAAATTGTAGGGGGCTGGAGAGATGGCTCAGAGGTTAAGAGCACTGGCTGCTCTTCCAGAGGTCCTGAGTTCAATTCCCAGCACCCACATGGTGGCTCATATCTATCTATAAGGAGATCTGGTGCCGTCTTCTGGTGTACAGGCTTGTATGTAGGCAGAACACTATATATGTTATAAATAAATAAATCTTAAAAAAATAAATTGTAGTAATAAGACACAGATACTGTCAATATAACAAAGATAGGGGGAAGTCTGCAAAGATTCCACACCAAGTGTAGCGTCAGGAGCGCACAGACTCGAATTTAGTTAAAGAACCATTGTTGCACTAGCCAGGCCTAGGGCTGAGCCATCTCTCCAGCCCCAGAGTTAAACTATTTTTTTTCTTTTTTTCTTTTTCTTTTTTGGTTTTTCAAGACAGGGTCTCTCTTGTAGACTTGGCTGTCCTAGACTCACTTTGTAGACCAGGCTGGCCTTGAACTCACAGCGATCCGCCTGCCTCTGCCTGTGCTGGGATTAAAGGCGTGCGCCACCACCGCCCGGCTCTATTTTTTTTAAAATCAATCCATTCTTTTTTGTTCGCTTGCTTTGTTTTGTTTTTAAGACAGGGTTCCTCTGTATAGCCCTGGATGCCCTGTAACTTGCTCTATAGACCAGCCTAGTCTTAAACTCATAGAAATTTGCCTGCCTCTGCCTCCCAGTGATGAGATTTAAAGTCATGCACCACCACTACTCGGCTAACAAGCCATTCTCAATCATGTGTTAGAGCTTTGTGTCAGAAACTCAGACTGCTAAGTATTTGTGAAGAAGAGGAAGCAGCTACTGAAAAATCAATTTAATAGACACACAGTGGTGGGAATGTGGCTTGTTTGGTACAGAGCTTGCCCAACAAGCACGAAGCCCTGGGTTCCATCCCTGGCACTGAATGCTGGGTGTATGTATTGGCACATGCCTGTAATCCCAGCAAGGCGGGGGAGGGAGTGGAGGGAGGCAGGAGATCAGAAGTTCAAGGTTATTTTCAAGTATTTTGCGAGTTCAAGGCCAGCCTGAAAATACTAGAGACCTCATCTTAAAAAATTAAATTAAGTTAAATTTAAACTGTTAAAGAATTCTAAAGGACCATGGAGATGACTCAGCTGGAGGTGACATGTGATTTCCTGGTTTAGGTGATGGGCAAATCCTCCTGAAGACAAGTAGCCCTTCTCCATCTCCTGTGGGCCCCCGGCTGCTCCTGCCTCACAGGCCTGCACAGCCAGCCCTCTGCTGGTGTACTCTTGTGATGAGGCAAGTACATTTCCCTCACATTTCAAGCCAGCACCTTTGGGCTGGAGAGATGTCTCCATGGTAAAAAAAAAAAAAAAAAAAAAAAGAACTTACTGGACAGGAATTAAACCTCCCCAGGTTCGGGATCCCATCACTGGCGATAAACCCTCAGTGGGGTCATACAGGAACCTGTAATCCCAGTGCTGTGAGAATGGCTGGAGCTTGCTGGCTGCTAGCCTAGTTCCAGGTTCAGTGAGAGACCTTCTCAAAAGCGAGAAGTGGACAAGCCTGGCGCAGTGGTACACACCCATAATTCCAGCACAGGGGTGTAGGAGGGAGGGGTGAGAGTGGTGTGCTGCAGAGGCAGGAGGATCTCTGTAGACCAGCCTGGTCTACAAAGTGAGTCCAGGACAGCCAAGAATATATAGAGAAACCTTGTCTAGAAAAAAAAAAAGAGTGAGGTGGACAGTGACAAAGCAGGACAAAGTTGTCTTATTCCAGAACATGCATTCATATACACACTTGCACAAAAATGCTTCTTTAAAGAAAAGGAAATACCACCTTTTAAAACTGTCAGCCTCAGGGGCTGGAGAAATGGCTTTGAAGTTAAGAGCACTGAGACCTCACAACCATCCATAATGTGATCTGAGGCCCTCTTCTGGCCTGCAGGTGTACATGCAGGCAGAGCACAATATATAAAATAAATAAATCTTTAGCTGGGTGTGGTGGCATACACCTTTAATCCAGCACTTGGGGGGCAGAGGCAGGCAGATTTCTGTGAATTGGAGGCTAGCCTGGTCTACAAAGTGAGTCTAGGACAGCTAAGGCTACACAGAGAAGCCCTGTCTTGAAAAACAACAACAAAAATTAAATAAATAGATAAATAAAGCTGTCAGCCATAGCAAACTAGTCACTCTGGAAACACAAACAGAAAACATTACTGGAAAACAGGACAGCTAGGACATGGCAGTGTGTGGGTGCATGTATGTGCATGTTTCACATATGCCCCACTGTGCTTCTCATGGGGGCCAGAGATCAAGCTTAGATGTTGGTCCTCAGGAACCACCCACTTTATGTTCTGAGACAGGTTCTCATTGCTCTGGAACTGGACAAGAAGCTGTGGGTCAGCTTCTGTGTGCAGATTCTTAGGCCCAAACTCTGCTCCACATGCCTGCACGGCAGCTACTTTACCAACCGAGCCCCCTTCCCAGCCCTAGTGTGTCATTGTATATGAAAAGAGCCGTGGCCTCAGTGTCCCCTTCAGAGGCAGAAGCGCAGAGGACCGCACTGTGAAACCAGAGAGGGGAACCCAGACCCACAAGGCAGCTGGAGGGAAATCACAGCGGACAGTGAAGACGGAGGGTAAGGAGGAGCAGAGAGGGGCTCGGGAAGGAGATGGCTTCAGTGCAGAGACTCCCAAAATCACTTCCAAGAGGAGTAACGCTCGGGGGTGACTGCGAGGAGTCGGGTGGTTGGCATGGTGTGGTGTCCCAGGTCAGCATAAAACAGGGCAGTCTCTTGGAGGGTGACCCTTCGGCCAGGTCTATATAGATGTGCCCAGCTCAGGGAGCTAGCTCACCATGAGCAGAGCCAGAAATGCAAGCAGCATGGGGGTGTTGAGCTACAGGGGCACAAGCTAAAAGGACAGCTGAAGTCCGACAGGAAGAGGTCCTGAAAGAGGACCCCAGATGGCCCATGAGGAACAGATTTGCAGAAATTGATAGGAAATAAGGTAGGGGGCTTATCTTTAATTAAATAACTGACTTGTGGGCATATGTGTGTGTCAAGGTCAAAGGTCAACCTCTAGTTCTTCCTCAGATGAAATCTGAGTAGGAGGAGAGCTGTGATGCTCAGATCTCCGAGGACTGGGTGTCTGCAATGCGTGAAGTTGGGAAACAGAGAGCGTGTGGGCAGAAGAGGACTGGGAGGGGGCAAATGGCAGCGGGCACACTGCCATTCCAGCAGCGGGGAGGTAGAAGCAGGAGGAGCAGGAGTTCAAGGCCAGTCTCAGATATATAGCAAGAGAGAAAGTGCAAGGTTTCAGGACAGCCAAGGCTAACACAGAGAAACCCTGTCTCAAAAAAACCAAGAAAGAAAGAAAGAAAGAAAGAAAGAAAGAAAGAAGGAAAGAAGGAAAGAAGGAAAGAAACAAAGTAAGTTAGTTCAAGGCCAGCCTAGGATACTTGAGAATTTGTCTGTCTGTTTGTTTGTTGTTGTTTTGAGACAGAGTTTTTCTGTGTAGCCTTGGCTGTCATAGACTCACTTTGTAGACCAGGCTGGCCTCGAACTCACAGCGATCTGCCTGTCTCTGCCTCCCGAGTGCTGGGATTAGAGAATTTGTCTCTTAAAAAAAAAAACAAAAAACTGGGTGTGGTGGCGCACACTTTTAAGCCCAACACTTGGGAGGCAGAGGCAGGTGGATTGATGTGAATTCAAGGTCAGTCTGGTCTACAAAGTGAGTCCAGGACAGCCAGAGCTACAAAGAGAAACCCTGTCTCGAAAAACAAAAAACAACAACAAAAAACAAACAAACAAAAAAACAAAAAAACTCAGCCATTTAGATAGCTCCAATCGAGTAAAGACACTTGCAGCTAAGCCTGACACCCTCTTCTCCCTCAGATCTACAATAAAACCTTCCCCTTCAAGTAGTCCTGTGGTCAAGTTATACATCCGGCGGGTGGGGTCAAATGAAAGGCCCCACCCCAGAAGATGGGCTGTTCTTTCTGAAGATCCAGATTATTCCCAGCACCTGCACCTCATCACTCTGTAATTCCACAAAGCCAGCTCCGGGGACCTGAGGCCCTCTTCTGGGCTTTTCCGGCATTGCATTCACATAGCACACAGGCCAAATACCATGCCTAGAAGATAAACAAAAAGGAAAGAAAGAAAAGGTGGCTCTGAGGGTGAAAGTGCGTGCCTGGGCTGGATCCTCGCAACCCCGCATGGTGGGAGGAGAGAGCCAGCTCTGGCAAGCTGTCTACTGACACTCCACAGGCATGCCAGCCTCTCCTCACAATAAAGAAGTAAATAAATGTTATTTATTTATTTGTTTATTTATTTATTGTTTATATTTTTTGAGACAGGGTCTCTGTGTAGTCTTGGCTGTTCTAGTACACTTTGTAGACCTTGAGCTCACAGCAATCCAACTGCCTCTGCCTCCCTAGTGCTGGCCGTTTTGGGTTTGTTTCATTATTATTATTATTATTATTATTATTATTATTATTATTATTATTAT
>OU015747.1:77008213-77022069 GCA_907169655.1 Acomys percivali
TTATTATTATTATTATTATTATTATTATTATTATTATTATTATTATTTCATTCATTTTACATCTCAATAGTTATCCCATCCCTTGTATCCTCCCATTCCTCCCTCCCTCCCATTTTCCCCTTACTCCCCTCCCCTATGACTGTGATTGAGGGGGACCTCCTCCCCCTGTATATGCTCATAGGGTATCAAGTCTCTTCTTGGTAGCCTGCTATCCTTCCTCTGAGTGCCACCAGGTCTCCCCATCCAGGGGACGTGGTCAAATATGGGACACCAGGGTTTGTGTGAAAGTCAGTCTCCACTCTCCGCTCAACTGTGGAGAATGTCCTGTCCCTTGGCTAGATCTGGGTAGGGGTTCGAAGTTTACTGCCCGTATTGTCCTTGGCTGGTGCCATAGTTTGAGCAGGACCCCTGGGCCCAGATTCACCTGTCATAATGTTCTTCTTGTAGGTTTCTAGGACCCTCTGGATCCTTCTATTTCACCATTCTCCCATACTTCTCTCACCTAAAGTCCTAATAGGATGTCCTCCCCTCTGTCCCACTTTCCTGATAAGTGAAGACTTTCATGGGACATGCCCCTTGGGCTAATGTCTAATTATGTGAGTATATACCATGTGAGTCTTTCTGGGTCTGGGTTAACTCACTCAGTATGATCATTTCTAGTTTAATCCATTTGTCCACAAATTTTGGGAATTCCTTGTTTTTAATAGCTGAGTAGTATTCCATAGTGTAAATGTACCACAGTTTCTTTATCCATTCTTCTACTGAGGGACACTTAGGCTGTTTCCAAGTTCTGGCTATTATGAATAAGGCTGCTATGAACACGGTTGAGCATATCTTCCTGTTGTGTGGTAGAGCTTCTTCTGGGTAGATTTCAAGGAGTTTTTGTTTTTTAATGTAATTTTAAAGAAAGATTTATTTATTTATTTATTTATTTATTTATTTATTTATTTATTATGTATAGAATGTTCTGCCTGAATGTGTGCCTGCCCCACCAGAAGAGGGCACCAGATTTCATTGTAGATGGTTTTGAGCCACCACATGGTTGCTGGGAATTGAACGCAGGATCTTGGGAAGAGCATCCAGTGCCCTTAACCTCTGAGCCATCTCTCCAGCCCAATAAATGTAATTTTTAAAACTTAAAAATAAAATAAGGCAGACGGAGACATTCTCACTTATGTGCCCCGCACACACCCACACAGGGCGGGGGTTGGAGGCTGGCAAAGGCCCTAGGCTGGCAAAACATTGCCGGTAGGGGTGGGGTCACACTCAGAGGGATTGCCGGACGATTAGTCCTGACCGTCAGCATCATGAAATTTAGGATCACCATGGAAACAAATCTCTGGGCTTGTCTGTGAGGGGTTGTAAGCCAGGCTAAATGAGGTGAGGACACCCAAAAGCATCCATCTCTCTGGCGCCTCTCTGTGGATGCCATGTGAGTGGCTGCCTCAGGCTCCTGCTGCCATGCCTTCCCCACCACGATGGACTGTGTGCCCTCAACCTGTGAGCCACAGCAGCAAACCCTCCCTCACTTGAGTTACTTTTGTCAGGTATTTGACCACAGGACAAAAGTAACTAACACAACTGAGTCAAATTACACAGCAGCCTTGGCCACCACCCTGGGACATGAAGACACTCCTCTGTGACTCCTGTACAGCTGGAATCCAGGCCTCAGAATCTCTCACACTTGCCTGCCACCCTCTCATGTTTGCATTCAAGCAGAAGTGAGGGTGCACCATGGGCCAAGATGTCGTCCCACCTCCAAATCCCAGCCCAAACCAAGTCTGTTATTATGTTTGTACCATGAGTTTTTAAATTGTAATGTTCTAAGGCTGGAGAGATGGTTCAGTAGTTAAGAGCACTGCCCGCTCTTTCAAAGGACCTGAGTTCAATTCCCAGCACCCACACGGCAGCTCACAACTGTCTGTAACTCCAAGATCTGACACTTTCACACCAATGCACATAGATTAAAACTAAATAAAATATTTTTTTAAAATTGTAATGTTCTTTGTTTTATTTGGGTAAGTCAGATTTTAGGAAAGTATTTCTATCGACAGCTACTAAAAATACACAAGAATTACTTGGCAAGATGGGGATGTGGTAGAGTGCTTGCCCAGGATGCAGGAAGCCCTGGCTTCCATCCCCAGCACTGCATAAACCCAGTAAGTGGTGCACATCTGATGTGTAGCAGTTGGCGGGGGGGGCGGGGAGTGGAGGCAGGAGAATCAGGAACTCAAAGTCATCTTCAGCTACTTACAGAATTTGAAGGCAGCCAAGTGTCACATGCCTTTACTCTCCAAACTCGGGAGACAGAGGCAGGAGAATCTCTGACTTTGAGCCAAGCCTGCACTACATGTGTCCATCTCCGAATGCAAACAAAATAACAGCAAAGGTTAGGGCAGAGAACAGATCATGCGCATACGCTGCAGATGAGCCATCAACTCATCACCCTGCAAGCACAGACAGAAAGAAAGGACAAGTGAACAGAGCCCTAAGGGACCCGAGGCATCCTCACTTGAAGTTGATGGCAAGATAACTCCAAATCAAGACCTGGCCCCACTCCTGCAGGCACAGGGTTGCCGAGGCGCCCTCCGACAAAGTGAGCATGCCTAGGGGCCAGTCAATGGGTCCCTCTGCTTGGATCTGCCAAGAGGAAAACAGTATCCGGAAAAATGAAACCAGGATGAAATGCAGTACTGAGCACCGGTATGTATCCAACAAAACTTTAAAAATGACCGGAGCTGGGCTGTGGCGGTGCACGCCCTTGCTCCCAGCACTTGGGAGGCCGAGGTAGGCAGAGCTCTGTGAGTTTGAGGTCAGCCTGGTCTACAGAGTGAGTTTCAGGACAGCCAGGGCTAAATGGTGAGGCTCTGTCTCTGAAGAGGGAGGAGGAAGAGGAAGGGGAGGAGGAAGGAGAGGGGAAGGGAGAAGAAGGGGAAGGAGGAGGAAGAGAAGGAGAACAAGAAGAACAAAATGAAGAGGAAGACTGCCGGGAGTGGTCTTTAATCCCGGCTTTAATCCCAGCACTCAGGAGGCAGAAGCAGGTGGATCGCTGTGAGTTCGAGCAAGGCCAGCCTGGTCTACAAAGCGAGTCTAGGACAGCCAAGGTAACATAGAGAAACCCTGTCTCGAAACAAACAAACAAAGAATAAATGACAGGCGCGCCCAGCCCTAAATAAGATGTGTATACACTAGATTGAGAGTAGTGTGTAAAGAGATGATAGAAGAATGCAAGAGCCGGAAAATAGGGAAAGGGCTTCAAAATGCCATCTTCTGGCTAAGGTTGCAATCTCAAAGCGAGCGAAGGCTGACTGTGCTGGGTCTGCACAGTCGGTATGGTGGCACATGCCTTTAATCCCAGAGCCCGAGAGGTGGATATGCAGGCGGATCTTTGAACATAGTAAAGTTCCAGGCTAGTCAGGGCTACACAGCGAGACCCTGCCTAAATAAACAAATAAATAATAAAAAGTTTAAAAAGTAGGGCAAAGGCACGTGGAGGACGGGGTTGAGATGGGGTGACTGGGCCCATCTTGTGCGCCCAACTATTTGTTACTGGTAGACGCAGTAGAGGGGGGTGTTGGCCTTCGGTTGTGTGTCCACTGGTGGCTCCACCAGGCTCTAATGCATACAGAGTTTCCAATCTGGTGCTCACACAAGTGGCCGCAATGGGTCACAAAACAAACCCAAAGTCATGAATCTGAGCAGCGGACAGGAAGGGGGGTGGGGTCTGGGGTCGAATGGGGTGACAGCGCTGAGGGTCGTGGGAGAGTGAGAAGAATGCATTATACGCGTGTAGGGAAAAGCCAATGGACAAGGTTACTGTAACCGTGGAAAGGCCTGAAGGGAGAGGAGAGTGGGAGAGGGCAGCTAGCTGGCACGCGACTGGTACATTGCTGAAATCTGTAAGAAAGATGGCAAGGAGGAAGAAGGAACCGTGGCGCAGGGCTGAAGGCGGAGGCTCATAGGGCCTGTTTAGGTAATAGGCCAACCACCAGAGGTAACACAAAGTATCTGCAGAGCTACTTGGGCCCATCTGTAACACGCCATAAGGTCCAACGCCTGCTTCTGGTCACTGCACTCACTTGCATATAACCCCCCCACACACATACACATAAATAAATTTAAAAATACTCATAATGAGTGTGTGTGTGCGTAACTGTAACAGAGGACAACGTTAGGAAGCTCTTCTTCTACAGTGGGTTCTAGGGACAGAGCTCAGGTCATCAGGTGTGTGTGGCAAGTGTAAATTACACACGCTAAGCGCCTATGGAGCTTTATTAACATACAGTTCCTATACTGACACGGGAACTGCATATTCCAATTATTGTCATTTCTCTTATTCATTAATATTTATTTTTATTTGTTTACTTAATTTATTGAGAGAGAGTTGTGTGTGTGTTATATGAGCACACGCATGCCAACAGCACATGTATGGAGGGTCAGACAGCTTGCATGAATCAGTTCTGTCCTTCACGCATGTGGACCATGGAGACTGAACTCAGGTTCCTGTCAGTTTTTGGTGGCAAGCTCCTTTACCCAATGAGCCCACCTTGCCAGCCTGAGTTAAATTTGTTTTTGGCCAATGAGATGCTTCAGTGTGTAAAAATGTTTGCCAAACAAGTCTGATGACCCAAGTTGGATCCCTGGAACCCATGCAAAGGTGGGAGGAGAGAACCAGCCCCGCTCCCGAGGTGTCTGTCCTTTGACCTCCTTCTGTACACACCATGGCGCTCGTGCCCACACATACCATGTACACAGACATACACACAAATGAAATAAATCTGCATACAACAATCCATCTAGCTTAACAAGCACATTTTCTGTCAGTGAAATCAAGATGGATTCATTTCATAGGCAGCATAACTATCTTTGATGTTTTACACGTGTGTACATGTAGCACAGGTATGGTGTGTGTGTGTGTGTGTGTGTGCGCACACGCGCAATGAGGTGCCCTGTGCCATCACACTCCATTTCCTTCCTCTGAGACGGTCTCCATTAAACCTAGTGATTGTCAGCGACCACTGAGCCCCAGCAACCCTCCAGTCTCCACCCCCATGGCACTGTGGCTATAGACATGCACACGGCCACGCCTGGTTTTTTTTTTTTATATCTGTGTGGGGATTCGAACTCGGGTCCTCAGGCTTCTGTAGCACCTACTCTTACCCACTGAGCCATCTCTCCAGCCTCACATACACATTTTTACGTCAGCGAAATCTTTAATCGATAGAGCTTTCCGTTAGCACTCGGGTGTAATTATCTTCAAGGTTTTATATTTTAAGGAGGATGGAGATGTCTCCCAAAGGAGAGATGAGGTTACAGTTATTGCTTGTATTTATAGTTGGGTTTCCCAGGCCGTGGGATCCGTGAGGTAAGGCTTCTTTGATCCTGCAGCGCATCTGTTAAGAATGACAAGTAACTGCTACTTCCTCGCCCCCCCCCCGCCCCCCAACCCCCCAACCCCAGCATTCCGCTTGGGCGGCAGGCAGGCATAAGGGCGAAATCCTGAAAAGTGTAATGTTTGTTTATTTGAAAAAGCCCATGATTCTTTGGAAGTGACACAATCCTGTAAGCTCCAGGAAAACCATCCATTTGAAGGCCCCTGCGCGCTCCCCACCCAGATTTGCATTCGGCACCTGAACATGAAATGTTCACTTCTGAAAAAAAAAAAAAAAAGGGAGGCGTGTGTGTGCTTAGCGGCAGCCTGCTGTCCCAGTGTCCCCTTCGAGAGAGCAGGTGCGAGCCTCCCCACCTTATACCTGTACATTGGGGACTCCCCAGGAGTCGGGAGAGGTAGCAGACCAGCCAGTGCTGGCACTGGCTTCATGTTCTGGCACATAATCTGAACTGGTCACATTTTTCAGAAGGAAGAAAAAGACTAGGCTTGCTGGACCTCTGCTGGTGGGGTGTGGCTGGTGTGGGACACGACCAGAAGACGTGAAAGAACCCAGTCAGAAAAAGCAAGCTCACTATGATGTGCAGGCCTGCATCTCCCCCACACAAAGTTTCCTCACTAAATAAGGGTGCTGAGGAAGGAAAGCCCACAGCCAGCACCTGGCTGGCATTTAAATA
This sequence comes from Acomys percivali, assembly GCA_907169655.1. Lineage (NCBI taxonomy): Eukaryota > Metazoa > Chordata > Mammalia > Rodentia > Muridae > Acomys > Acomys percivali. The sequence goes on from OU015747.1 coordinate 77,014,280, forward strand.
TAAAAAGAACAACGCCCAGCTTTCGCTTCCGCTACAAACACCAGGAAGCTTGGTTCAGTCTGTCTGACCTAAGTGAACTTCATCTTTCTAACTCTGCTTCCATGCCACAGGAGTTTATCTTTAAAAAAAGAAAGAAAGAAAAGAGAAAAAAAGAAAAAGAAAAGAAATTAATTTGGTTTTTTCAGTATTATCATAGCTTAGATTTTTTTCTTGCTGGAGACCCTCTTCTAAACCCTAAGAAAATAAGACAGTAATTGTTTTTTTCTTTTAAAGACAGAGTCTTGCTAGGTAGCCCAGGCTAGCCCAGGTACCCTCCCTGCCTAGTACTCTAGACTGCGGGGACTACAGGCGTGCACCACCACGCCCGGCTAAAACAAACAAAAGATGGTCATGCTAAGATGCTGTGACTACACTTTCTTTTGTCATCACAACTCAGCTGTCTCTGACCCCCAGCGCTACACCCCTAGAGCTGGTGGCAGCCATGTTTCAGGAAGGGTAGGTGGGAGGGGCAGACTCTCGAAGCTCCTGCCAGTTACAGATCCATTACACAAAGGAGTCTTCCTTCTGCCGGCCACCGATGCACAGACATCTGTCCCATTTAAAGAAGTGATAGTGAACGCGGCTGCGGAGAGTGGGAAGCCAGCCCGCAGGCAGCCTCGTAGGCTGCTGCGTGGCCCACTCTGCGCCTGCGCCTGCGCCCGCGCCCGGCTCACAGCAAGCAGCATCGCTCTTTGAAACTCTTCTTGCTCTTGTTGCTTTTCCTGCCATTCTTGTCCTTGTTTTCCGACATCTTTTTTGCTCGGATTTCTCTCATCAGGTCAAAGAACACCTGGTGGTGGGGAGGAGGAGACAAAACAGTAAGGCGGGAAGCCCAGGCACCATCCAGCAGCTCAATGGGCAGGGACGTGCTTAGCTCCTGTGGCACAACGCCCAAATAAATCCACTCATTCATTCATTTTACACAGGCTCTCCTGTAGCCCAAGCCGGCCTCCAGCTGGCTGTGCCTGGCCATGAACTCCCGATCCTCCCATGCACCCAGAGGCTGGGATATGTGATACTGGTGATGGCACCAGGCAAGAGTTCTATCAACTGAGTCTGTCCCTACGCACCTCCCCCCCAGCCTACTTTTATGAGCCTGTTCCATTAAAAACAAAGCATAAATAAATAACAAGGCATCTACAGCAGTGAGGATCAGCTTTAATGGAACAGCCTCTTCTCCCACTGCTGCAACCTGCTTACCTGCTCACACCTTACAGCTCCTCCGGTGAGGCCTGCTTTAGTCCCCAGCATGGCTGTGGCTCCTCTGTTAACACCAGCTTTCAGCATATCAGAAACCATTTTGATTCCAAGTCCCCATTTTTATTATAAGGTGAAATTAAGTTCAGGTTCTTAAGCCCTACGTGCCTGAAACCAGGGAGGTTCAAGGCTTGCTGCTTAGAATAAAACAGGAGATGACAAATGCATGTTCAAAGTAAATGAACACCCTGCTGTGTCCCTTACTCCTAGAGAGCTGGAAAGCCCCCAAGAGCTCTCCTACCCTAACTCCTACCCAATCAGCTTAAAATGCTCTGTCCAGCTACCTGGGCATTGTGCTCAGAACAAAATTGATTCTTCCTGGGTTTAACTCATCAATGTGATGCTGCTGTCCCCCTTGCTTCCCTCCTGGTCACCTGGCTGTGGTTTTTCCTGTAACAAGCCTGCCTTGGAAGCAGACCAACGAACGTCACAGTCAGGCTCCCAAGGCCACTGTGTCCCTGGCCATGGTCAGTCTCGGAGTGTGGTGTTCTAAGAAGCCATCACTGAGATTGGTGCTTGAGAGGTTTGTGTGGCAATTCTTGTACTCTTAACACCAAAAGATCTTGGCCATTCCACAGCTGTCAACGCCAACAGGGTGAGTCGGTCACCCTGCCAGGTCTTTTCTTAGTCACAGAATATGAGTAAAATGTGCTTTTGCAAGTATCATTCTAGAATGGTCTGTGAGCCTATACTTCCCATTCCAGAAAAGCAAACAGACAGGCTCAGCAGATAGCATCCCTTGCCACTAAAGCCTGAATTCAGGATTTGATACCCACGTGGTAAAAGGAGGGAACTGGTTCCCAGAAGTTGTCCTCTGACCTACACACACACACGTGACAGTATATACATGAGCACACACACACACACACACACACACACACACACACACACACACACACATACACACACACACACACACACACACACGCATGGGGACAAAAAGGGGTGAGTCCCTGCTTTGTCCCATGCCACCATATCTCATTTTACTAGAAGGGCTAGACTGCCATTATAAGTGACAGCCAATCCTACTTTAAAAGCCACCAATAGCATATCTGGGAAAGCAAGCGGCGGGAATGGGGAAGGCAGGTTCCTGAGCTGGAGAGCTAGGGAGAAGAGGGAACGAGAGGTCTTGCCACAGCATTCCTCCTCACTTACCCCCCAGCCCCATACGCCCACCCCCATCCCACCCCTTCACCCCTACCCCACTGCCGAGAAGGAACGTTATCAGGAAAGATGAGCCGCTGGGTACTATCTGGACAGGCATTATCGTCTATCAGGGAGGTTTGGGTTTTGCCCTGTGCTACGAACAATTACCGAAGGACTGATTACACCCTAGCAGACAAAATATGCTCCCTGCGAAGACGCGCTGAGATTCCCCACAGAGGCTGGGAGCCTGACAGGGAGCACAGGCTTTCTTATCAGCACCGCTCTGAGCTGGTTCTCAGAGACAAACCAAGGGGAAAGGCCAGGGCAAGAGCCTCGGTGGCATCCCCAGCACTGTAAAAACTAGGCATGGTGGTGCACACCTGTAATCCTAGCACTCAGGAGGCACAGGCAGGAGGACCAGAAGTCCCTATTGAGCTAGAGGCTGGCCTAGGGTAAGGAATTAAAAATCAAGTCATGTGTGATGCCACAGGTCTGGGAAGGTTCAAAGTTCAAGGTCATCTTGACTATACAAGAAATTTGAGGCTAGCTCGGGATACATGAATACTGCCTCAGAAATGAAACAAAACAGTGCTGCTTTTCTGCTATGGCACTCCACATGAGCTTACCATGAGCCCTAGGCACAGGGAAGGGAACCCCAAGTCTCTCAGACACACCCCTATAGCTCTTTTGTTAGCACAGTCATAGGTACAAAGCAACAGACTTACGGTTCATCCTATGATAAAAGGCAGGATGAAAGACTCGTGAGAGCATCTGACTGAAAATGCGGCCTACACTGTTCCTGGGCTGAGATTCTCCACAGCCTTTCTGGAGGAAAGTCTTCCCTGGAGAAAACTTACTACCAGTTATGAGTTCCTGTTGGGTCTTGCCTGCAGGTTGAAGCTTGTCCAGGGAGAGAGGAATGAGATGATGGTGTGCAGCACCCCTACCTCATGAGATCCCAGAGAGCTGATTCCCTCCCACCCCCCACCCCTCAAAAGCAGTGTCAGCATTTGCATGCTGAGAAAAGAACGTCTTTCTGTTGTGTTTTTGTTGCTGTTGTTTAGACAAGGTCTCCTTATGCAGACCAGGCTGGCCTTGAACTCACAGAGACCTGCCTCCCTCTGCCTTCTGAGTACTGGGATCAAAGGCCTAAGCTACCATGAGCAAACAGCCATCTTGGTTTTTAAAAGGTAAAGCCTCAGGCCAGGCATGGGAGGCAGAGGCCAGCCAGGACTACAGTGGGAGATCTTGTCTCAAAAAGAGGATGAAGGCGTCTCCTGGATGGGCCCTGCGTTTCCCTCAGCTGGGAAGCTGACAGGAAGAAAAGAGCATCACAAGGAGCAATGTGAGCGTTCAGCTAACACTATAGAGAAAAGGCAGACGCTGAGACGTGGCCACTGGTCGAGTTCCATCTAGTACACACGGACCCCTGGGTACCCGTCCCGACTCCCCATCAGTCAGGTGTGATGCTCCACACCTGTCACTCTAGCATGCTGGAGGTCAGTCTGGAATACACAAGACCCTGTCTCAAAACAGATAAATGAAAGAGAGACAGACAAACAGACAGACAGACAGAGCCAGGGAAGTGACTCAGTGGGTAAGGTACGTAGCTGCCAAGCCTAGCAACTTGAATTCCATTCCCTGGGACCCACATGATAAAAGGAGAGTACCCATAGGTTATCCTCTGACCTTTACATGTGTGCTATGGCATGTGTGTGCACAGGTGTGTATGCGTGCACACACGAATACACACACACACACACACACACACACACACACACACACATATAAAGAAATAGACTGAAGCACCAACCTAGGACCATGCGTAGACTGGACCTAGGCCCCCTACACATATGAACCCAATGGATAGCTTGGTCTCCATGTGGAGCCCCTAGTTAGGAGAGCTGGGGCTGTCTCTGACAAGGGCTTTCTTTTTGTTTTGTTTTTGTTTTTGTTTTTTTCAAGACAGGGTTTCTCTGTGTAGCTTTGGCTGTCCTGGACTCACTTTGTAGACCAGGCTGGCCTTGAACTCACAGAGATCCGCCTGCCTCTGCCCCCCAAGTGCTGGGATTAAAGGCGTGTGCCACCACGCCTGGCAACAAGGGCTTTCTTGCATGCTTTTCAATCACTTTCCCCTGATGGCGCTGCCTTGCCAGGCCACCCTGGCAGAAGATGCACTCAGTCCTAATGCGACTTGATGTGCTGGGATGGGTGGGGCTCCCCTTTTCTGAGGGGGGCTGGAGCTCCCCTTTTCTGAGGAATAGAGATGGGGGATGGGGAAAAAGGGAGAGTGGGACCAGGAGGAGAGGGGGCTAGGATTGGGATGTAAAGTGAGTAAATAAATAAATTTAAGTAAAAATAAAGAAATAAACTAATTTAAATAACCCAAAACCGACTGATGGAGCACAATTTACACTGTACCTCAGGCTACACAGAGGAGTGTTGTAGGCACTGACTCCTGATTGAAGCCAAGGCCTTCTCATGTCCCACTGAGAGCACTAAGCCCTCCTCCAGAACCTGCCGGTCAAACAGCTCTCCCTGGTGGGGTACAGAGCAAGGGGGAGTGACCCCTGACAGTGACAGCGTTAGCCTGGGCTACACTGTGAACTGAGACAGAGAAGAGCAGAGCTCTGTGACTAAGCATAACAGTGCAGACCCGGCCCTTCTGCCTGCTGTGGCTCTGCACTGATTTCACAAGCCCAGGACATGAAGTAAGAGGCCACATTGTAGCATGTGAAAACAGAGAGACGTCCAGCTGTGAGGTCCTTACTTCAACTGTGTGGTAACACCCTGAACTCTGAGGAAAACCAAAAACACAGAGCAGCTGTGTGTTTGTGTGAAGCCCTGGGTTCCATCCCCCGCACTGCAAAACCTGGTGTGGTGGTGCACGCCTGGCATGCCAGCACCGGAGCATGGACGGGGAGAGTCTGGAAGCCCATAAGGTCAGTGTCTTCTGCAGCTATATATGGGGCTCTAGGCTAGCCTGTGTGAGATTTTATCAAAAAGACAAAAAGAAAGACGAAAAGAAAGCAAGGAGAAGGCAGGCGTGGTGGCACACGCCTTTAATCCCAGCACTTGGGAGGCAGAGGCAGGTGGATTGCTATGAGTTCTAGGCCAGCCGGGTCTACAGAGTGAGTCCAAGATAGCCAAGGCTACACAGAGAAACCCTGTCTTGAAAAATTAAAATAAAGAAAGAAAGAAAGAAGAAGAAAGCAAGGAGAGGGAGAGACAGACAGACAGACAGACAGACAGACAGACAAATGACAAGCCAATTGTGGTGGCTCGAACCCATGATGCCAGCATTTGGGAGATGGAAGATCAGAAGTTCAAGGTCATCCCTGGCTATAACCAAGCTTAAAAGCAGACTGCAGGTATGTCCACGCCAAAAAGAAAAATGAGGAGGAGGAGAAGGAGGAGGAAAAGGAGGAAGAGGAAGAAAAGAGGGAAAAAGAGGAGAAAGAGGAAGGGAAGTAGCAGTGGCGGCAGCTGGGGAGGTGGCTGGGTGGTTAGGAGAGAATGCCACTCTTGTAGAGGACCTGAATTCAGCTCCCAGTACCCACAACCACCTGCAACTTCAATTCCAGGGGATTCTACGGCCTCTTTTGGCCTCTGTGAACACCTACACTCACATGTGCATACTCCTACACAGACAGACACAGATACATACACACAGACACACACGCACAGACACATATAGACACAGACACACACACACACAGACACACATGCACAGACACACACACACACAGACACATACACACAGACACACACACACACACAGACACACCCACACATACAGACACACACACACACAGCTAAAATAACATTAAAACCCAAGCAAGTGAGCTGCTGTGTCTTGAGCCCCCGGAACTCCTGGTACCTTGTCCACATTGGCACGGGTCTTCGCCGACGTCTCCACGTACTGCACACCCCACTCCTCCGCTTTGCCTCGGGCCTCGTCCACGGGCACCTGCCTCCGCTCCTCCAGGTCGGACTTGTTGCCCACGACCAACAGCGGGATTTTATCTTCCTCGGCCTTGACTCGGAGGATCTGTTCCCTAGGGATGAGGCACAGACAGTAGCGTGGGTAAGAAGGCTGAAGTCAGAGGGAGGCGCCGCTCAGGTGGCCAGCAGCTGCAGGAGCTCGCCTCCAGGCGGCCTGATGACATGAGGTTGATTACAAGGTGAGTGCCGAAAAATAACTCCGGCCAACACGTCCTCCAACCTCCACACGAGCGCTAGGGTACGTGTGCCAGTGCGCACACGCAAATAAATAAAGTCGCTTTGGTTTGCTTTATTTTATTTTCAGATGGTAGTGTGACTTGGTATTAACGTGCATCTAAAAAGCTTGGCTAACGAACAGCAGACACTGTCCCATTTGGGGGACATTTCAAACCGGGTCTCTACTGGCAGGGGCTCCTGCAGGCTGGCCCTCAGCCTTCAGCACTGGGATCAGCTGGTCTCCGTGCAGCTGCAGGTTTCTCTGCCCCACACTCCTACAAGAGACAGCCACACAGGAAGCCAGGAGCTCGCATCTCAACAGGGTCCCCAGGTAGGGGGGGGGGGGGGGGGGGAGAACAAGTGGAGAGCAGGAGTTGGGGAAAGAAGGGAAGGACCCGTCTGCGAATCTCAGTGGTTAAAGCAAACTGAAGGGCCTGGGGATGTGGCCCAGTCGGCAGCGTGCGTGGCTTGCACGTACACAGCTCCAGGTTCCACCTACAGACGGGCTTAGCGGCACATGCCCTCAAGGCCAGTGTTCAGTGGAGACAGAAGGACAAAAAGTTCACGGTCGTTATGACTACAGGTTTAAGGCTAACCTGGGCTACATGAGACAGTGATTTAAAAAAAAAAAAAAAAAAACCTCCACCAAACTCAAAGTGATAGCTCACAAAAACGCTTAATTTCAACATAGGGACAAGAGAGAAAATAAGGCAGCATGTACACATTTTCTGCCTTATCCTCAGGACTGTATCAAAATCGGATTATGAAGAGGAAACAGATGTGATCACAGGAGTGCTACCCACACAGAAACTTCCTGGTATGCTCAAAAGATCTACAAATGGAAGCTGGGCAGTGATAGCGCATGCCTTTAATCCCTGCACTAGGGAGGCAGACACAGGCAGATCGATCTTTGTGAGTTCGAGGCCAGCCTGGTCTACAGAGTGAGTTCCAGGACAGCCAGATTTATACTATCTCAAAAAAGAAAAAAAACAAAAACAAAAACAAAAACAAACAAACAAAAACCCTACAGATGGCAGTAACTGCTCACCCTGAGTCCTGCTCTGTCCATTAGTCTTTTATACACACACACACACACACACACACACACACACACACACACACACACA
>OU015747.1:77022079-77036215 GCA_907169655.1 Acomys percivali
ACACACACACACACACACACACACACACACACACACACACACACACACACACACACAGAGCTGCAGAAAGCCAGGACAACCAGTACTTTGGAGAGCGGAGACCCCAAGCACAAATAGAGGTTCTACTGGATTGGCTGAGTTCAACCCTGGCGCCTCTGCGACTCACTGAGGCTCTGAGGCTGCCTTCCCCATCCTGGGACATGTCAGCTGCCTCCCTTTACCTTTGGTGGGTCATCTGACTTCATGACAAGAATGAACCTGTTAAAGCCCAGAGGCTGGGAGCTATCGCGATGATGGCTCAGCAAGGAAGCGAGCCTGGCACCAAGCCTGACCACTGAGACCCACCGACTTCCCCCAAGTCCTCCCAACCCCCACACATTAACTGCAGCACAAATACACATGCACACACGCATGCACACATACTGCCCCACACAAATACAGTAATACAGACATTCTTAAGGGATGGAGAAAAGGAGTCAGGAAGATGGCTGGGTTAAGAGTTTGTTTCCATGGGGGCTGGAGAGATGGCTCAGAGGTTAAGAGCACTGACTGCTCTTCCAGAGGTCCTGAGTTCAATTCCCAACAACCACATGGTGGCTCACAACCCTCTATAATGAGATCTGATGCCCTCTTCTGGTCTGCAGGCAGAGCACTGTATATATAACAAATAAAAAAATCTTTAAAAAAAAAAAAAAAAAGGTTGTTCCCAGCCAGGCATAGAGACACATATCTGCAATCCCAGCACTAAGGGAGGCAGAAGCAGGCGGATCTCTGTGAGTTCAAGGCCAGCCTGGTCTACAAAGCGAGTCCAGGACAATCAAGCCTACACAGAGAAACTCTGTCTCAGAAAACCAAACCAACCAAACAAACAAATACTTGTTCGCAAGAACCACATAATAAAAAGTCAGGCAGGAGAGCTGGTAGTATGCCCTGTGTTCTCAGCACTAGCAAAGTAGAGACAAGAGGTTACTCATCAGCCAACCCTGGTACTTGAAACACTGTCTCAGAAACTAAGGTGGACAGTGAAGACAGTTAAGGTTGACCTATGGCGTGCACACACACACACACACACACACACACACACACACACACACTGGTTGGAGAGATGGCTCAGTGGTCAAGAACTCTGGCTGCTCTTCCTGAGGACCCAGGTTCAATTCCCTGCACCTGCATGGTAGCTCACAACCTCCTGTACGTCTAGTCTCAGGGGAGCCGATGCCCACCTCTGGCTTCCACAGACACCAGGCATGCATGTGGTATACAGCTACATATGCAGACAAAACATCCATACATATACAATAAATTAAAATAAAAGTAAAAAGCGGAGCCGGGGGGAGGCGGGAGGATCGCTGTGAGTTCGAGGCCAGCCTGGTCTACAAAGTGACTGCAGGACAGCCAAGGCTACACAGAGAAACCCTGTCTCAAAAAAACTAAAAAAAGAAAAAGAAAATGGAATGTTTGTATGGTAAAGAGCCAGATACTGTTTCTTTATAACAGAATTAATTTAGGAGAGACAGCTCAGCAATTAAAAGCACTGGCTGCTCTTGCAGAGGCCTTGCTTTCCACTGGCACGCTCACAGCCCTCTGTACACATGGCACACAGGCATACACGTACAGGCAAAACAAACACCAGTACATGTAAATAAAAATAAAATAAATCTCCTTACAAAGGTATGCCCAGAAATCCTAAAACATGGGTGCACAAAGAGATGGCAGCAACGTTGGATCTAAGTGTCCCCGGATTCAGGACACCCTGGGGCAGAGCTCTTCCTTCCCTTCACCACTCTACTGAACCCCACATCCCCAGCTCTCCCCGGCGGTGAGCACACCTGAACTCCGCGGTGGCCGTGAACGACTCGTGTTCTGTGATGGAGAACACAAGCAGGAAGCCCTCTCCGCTCCGGAAGTAGTTGTCGCGGATGGCCGCGTAGTCCTCCTGGCCGGCCGTGTCCAGGATATCTGTCTGGACTTCTTCTCCGTCGAGGACCACCTTCTTTCTGTAACTGTCAGCTTTGGTGGGTTCATAGTCTTCTACAAACTGGGAAGAACAGTCAGGATTAAGGGGTACACCTGGTCCCCTAATCCTACATCTGAATGCGTTACGACAGCTTTGTATGCGCTGAGAGCCTCAAGTTATTAATCCTGAAGAAGACCCTGAAGAATACAAACAATCTTCCTTCCCTCCCTCCGTCCATCCCTCCCTCCCTCCCTCCCTTTCTTTCTGAGACAGGGTCACACTATGTAGCTGAGGCTGGTCTTGAACTCCTGAGCCTCTGGTCTCTGCCTTCTAAATGTTGGAATTACAGGCATGCCCCACCATGCTTGGGAACCCTTACTTTCTTCCGTTCTGTTTTTCTTTTTTTTTTTTTGGTTTGGTTTGGTTTTTTTGAGACAGGGTTTCTCTGTGTAGCCCTGGCTGTCCTGGAGTCACTGTGTAGCCCTGGCTGTCCTGGAGTCACTGTGTAGCCCTGGCTGTCCTGGAGTCACTGTGTAGACCAGGCTGGCCTCGAACTCAAATCGATCCGCCTGCCTCTGCCTCCCGACTGCTGGGATTAAAGGTGTGCACCACCATGCCCAGCGCCCTTACTTTCTTGATAGCTCTGAATTCCACTTTTTTTTTTTTTCTGGAGACAGGGTTTCTCTGTGTAGCCTTGGATAGCCTAGAACTCACTCTGTAAACCAGGCTGGCCTCGAACTCATAGAGATCCCCCTGCCTCTGCCTCCCAGAGTGCTGGTATGAAAAGTGTGAGCCACCAAGCCCAGCTTACTGTTTGTTTGTTTGTTTGTTTGTTTGTTTTAAGGCTTTTGACAATAGGGCAGAGAGCTCCATTTTAAAGATAAGAAAGCCAAGCACACTGAACAGAACTCTTGGTGACATCATTGTCAAGACAACACAAAATTATATGACAACAGTGGGAAAGCCTGTGTTTGTGATGCCCAGCAAGCATGAGGACCTGAGTTCGAGCCCCATATCCCACATTTAAAGACCAACAAACAAAAAAAAAAAACAAGCAAACCCAGAGGCTGGATAGATGGCTCAGCAGTTAAGAGTACACACTGCTCTCCTAGAGGACCCAAGCTGAGCCCCAGGAGCTGGGTGGCTCCTGCCTGCCTGTAACTCCAGCTCCAGGGAGTCCAATGCACCCAGCATGCATGAACACATGTAGTTATATGCACATACCCACACAGTTACACAGGGGTACATGTAATTAAAAATAATAAAAATAAATCTTTTTTAAAAAAGTCAGACATGGTAGTAGTGCATGCTCATAACCCCAGTGCTGGGACATAAAGACAGGTGATGCTGGGGCTCCCTGGCTAGGCCAGCCTATTCAGTGACAATGAGAGACTTGGTCTCAAGGTGGACCATGACTGGGGTGTTCTCTGACTTCCACAGGCACACAAGCACATGCATGCACACACATGTGCACACCCCACACACATGCATCTGCATTCATGGAACATGCTCACATACATGGAAATCAATAAACAAGTCCAGTCACGCACTGAAAGGGGACACAGTGAGAACCTTATTACCTTGAAGTAGAGAAGGCCTTTTAACTATGACTCAAAGTCCAGAAGCCATGGGGAAAAAAAAAAAAATTGATAAATTAGATTTCCCAAGAGTGAAAATAACAGAGGCACAACACAGCACAGCACAGAGGCAAGCGCTAAACAGAGCAAGATCTGGACCCATGGTGCACAGAGCTCCCTCTTTAACACACACCAGTGGAGAGGCATCAGCATCCGACAGGAACCCCAAAACCAAAGAGTGTGGAGACAAGCTCTCCTCACCAGTGCAGAGGGGAGAAAAGGGGAGGGGGGAGCGCTGCCCTGAGACACAGGCTTTGGGGAAGACTGTGGGACAAGGGACAGGACCAGTCCACAGGGAGATCTGTCCATATCCGATAAACGAGAAGCACTCTCCCAAAAGACAATTCAAATTCAAAAGCTACCAAAAACAAAGAAAGAAAGAAAATTAGCCTTCTCAAATGTTTGTTTTGTAATACACACAGGAAAAAAAAAAAAAAAAAACTAATTCGTGAGCCTTTAGCAACAGATTTTGTTAAGATGCATTGCCCTTAAAATTTTTAAAAAATTGGGGCTGGAGAGATGGCTCAGAGGTTAAGAGCACTGGCTGTTCTTCCAAAGGTCCTGAGTTCAATTCCCAGCAACCACATGGTGGTTCATAACCACTTGTAATGAGATCTGGTGTCCTCTGAATACTGTATAAATAATGAATAAATAAATATTTTTTTAAAAAATTTAAAATTACATTTAGTGTATGTTTATGTGTGTGTGTGTATGTGTGTGTGTATGTGTGTGTGTGAGAGAGAGAGAGAGAGAGAGAGAGAGAGAGAGAGAGAGAGAGAGCACACTGCAGTACTTAAGTGGAGGTCAGATGACAGCCTCAGGGAGCAGCCTTCACAACCCACCTCCTTTGAAAGGCAGGGTCTCTTTCTTTTGCTTGGCACTGTGCAAATGCTAGGCTGGCCGGCCCAAGACCTTCTGGGGACTCTCCTGCCCACATTCTGATCTCTCCCCGGCAGTCCTGGAGTTACGGATGCTACTACATCCAGCTTCTACACGGGCTCTAGGGGCTCCTGCTCAGGTCCCCACACTTGCACACTGACTGCCTTACTCACAGAGCGGACTCAGGCAGGCCTAGCACTCCTGAGGTGAGGCAGAAGGACCACAAGCTTTGGGGCTAGCCTGAGCTATCTAACGAGATACCCTGCCCCCATGATGTGAGCACCCTAACCAATAGCCAAACCCAGTGGGTCACACAAAGTAGACCAGAAAATAGATGGGCATTTTAGGACTAAGAAGTGAAAGCTGGAAGTGGGAGAAGAGAGAGAGTGCACGGGAAAGAATACAATCCCAGCTGATGACACACATGCGTGACACTGCCAAGGAAGACATTTGGTTTGGTTTTTGGTTTTCGAAACAGGGTTTCTCTGTGTAGCTCTGGCTGGTCTGGCAATCACTCTGTAAACCAGGCTGGCCTTAAACTCAGAGATTCCCCTGCCCCTGCCTCTAGAATTAAAGGCATGTACCACCGCCGCTGCCACCATCACCATCTGGTGAAATATTTTTTAAAAAACAAAAAATGAGGTACGGAAGGTGGGCATGGGGGCACATGCCTTCATGGCAGCGTTTGTGGGGCAAAGACAAGTGACTCTTAATGTTGAGGCCAGCCTGGTCTACATAACAAGTTCCAGGCCAGCTAAGGCTACACAGAGAGCATCTCAAGAAAGGCAAGGGAGGGCCGGAGAAATGGCTCAGAGATTAAGAGTACTTCCCGCTCTGACAGACCTTCCAGGAGATCTGATGCCCTCATCTGGCCTCCATGGCTACCAGGCACACAGGCAAAATATTCAAACATATAAAATAAAAATAAGTTAAAAAATAAATAAGTTAATTTAAGCTATTATTTTAGTGTGTGTGTGCGCGTGCGCGTGGGTGCTGGTGACTGTAGAGGACGGAAGACGGTTTCAGAGTCCCTCCAACTGTAGTTACATGTAGCTGTTGTGCTATCATAGGGGTGCTGGGAATTGAACCCAGGTCCTCTGGAAGAGCAGCTTGTAGTCTCGATTGAACCCAAAGGACTTGGGTTCAATTCCCTGCACTCACATGGCAGCTCAACTTTCTGTCTACAACTCCAGTTCCAGGGGACCTGACGCCCTCTCCTGGCCTCTGTGGGTACTACACACATCTGGTACCTAGACATCCATGCAAACACCAATAGACATAAAATAAATTAATTAAGAAATTTGAAATTAGGGCTGGAGAGATGGCTCAGAGGGTAAGGGCACTGCCTGCTCTTCCAGATGTCCTGAGTTCAATTTCCAGCACCCACATGGTGGCTCACAACCATCTATAATGAGATCTAGTGCCCTCTTCTGGCATGCAGGTGAACATGCAGACAGAGCACTGAACACATAATAAATAAATAAATAAATCTTAAAAAAAAAAAGAAATTTGAAATTTTAAAACTTTGACAACTCAAAGGGCAGTATTAGAAAAGTGAAAAGGGCACTCCAGAACATGGCACAGTATTTGTTTAGACACCTGGTCCCCAGTTGGTGGCACTGTTTGGGAAGGGGCCTCTCTGGAGGAAGTAGGTCACTTGAGGTGGGCCTTGGGGTTTTATAGCCTGCCCCACTTCCTGTTCACTCTCTGCTTCCTGAGTGTGGACGCACTATGACCAACCAGCCACCTACCTGCTCCCGCAGCCATGCCTTCACCAACATAACAGATGGTGTCCCCAAGAACTACGAGAAGTTGCTTTTGTCATCACAGCAACAGCAAAGCGCCCACGACAACAATTCGCTGTTATATCTTGGTTTTTTTGACACAGGGCTTTGCTACACAGCCCAGGCTTGCCTCCACCTCTTGGGTGCTGGAGTTACAGGTATACACAACCACGCCTGCTTGAACCATACGTGATAAAAGTGACTTTTGGGACAGCAAGATAGCTTAGCGGGTGACCGTCTCCAGGCCTGAAAACTTGAGTTTGAATCCAGGACCCATGGGGTGGAAAGAGAAAAGTGACCCATCCCTATTGTCCTCTGACCTCCAGGGTACTGTAACAGGCACACACACAGGGAGACAACTAACATTAAAATAATAATAATAAAATATCCTGACAAGGCTCTCCTGAACAGCCACGATGACAGCAGCTCTTACACCTGAAGAGGATTCTTCATCTCGGATTTGGCACAATGTCTGGATTGCCAGAACTACAGGAAAACACACACACACACACACACACACACACACACACACACACACCTGTTCTCCACAGCCCTGCCTCTGCAGTGATTTAGCGCCACCTAAACTCCAGGCTGAAAGCAGTGTAAGTGTTAAGAAGGACTGGGGTTGGGGATGGCTCGTTTGGTAAAAGTGCTCGCTTGACAACCACAAGAACCCTTAGCCCAAGTCGGGAAACCCCAGACAGGAAGCTGGCTGTGGCCCGTGTGTGCTTGTGATCTCAATGCCGGGAGAAGGGAGGAAGCGATCCCTGGAGTCCACTGGCCAGCCAGCCTCTCAGCCTCCAGAGTTCTAGGACACAGAGACCTTGACTCAAAAGTCAAGGTGGACAGTTCCTGAGGAATAACAAGTAAGGCTGGCCTCTGGGCTTCCGTATTCATGTACACAAGCAAACACACACACTGGCAACACACACACACACACACACACACACACACCACAGAATTAATGAAAGAGAAAAGGTTCATTTTTGGCCCATGGTTTCAGAGCTTTCATTGCACAGTTCTTAGCCTGCACCCACCCCCACCCCCAAACCCCACCCCGGTGAGGCAGAGTATGGCAGTGAGAGCACACAGCTTCTGGGCAACCAGGAAGCGACTTGGATTCTAATCTCTTTGCTGAACTCAGGTTCCTAAGGGGATGTGTAGCCTGAAGTCAGTCCTTTATTTCTCGACCTCTTCGGAGACAAGACCCCAACTCTGACACCTGGAGCTGGGGAGTAGGTGAGCTGGTAGAGTGCTCACCTTTCACACACAAAGCCCTGAGCTCTGTGCCCAGAGCCTCATGAACCAGGCAAGGTAACACACACCTATAATCCCAGCAAGCGGAGGCATAAGAGGATCGGCCTACAACTGCAGGGCATCCAGCGCCCTCTTCTGGCTTCTAGGGGCAACTGCAGTTTTGTACAGCCACCCCCACCTACATACACATTTTCCCACTTATGCATAATTTAAAATAATTTTTAAAATTAAGGTATAGCACTTATACAGAGGCCCCTCTCTTCCTTTGCTTCTACCTCAAATACAGCACACATAACATGGAAGTGCACTACACAGAGAAACTCCTTCCATTTCTACTACAGCTAAAATCATACTATATCAGCAACCAGAGTCTTCCCCTGAGACTCTCTCCCCTTGAAGCTATTCAAAAGCTCCGTTAGGAGCTGGGCGTGGTGGTGCATACCATTAATCCCAGCACTCGGGAGGCAGAGGCAGGCAGATCTGTGTGAGTTTGAGACCAGCCTGGTCTACAAAGCGAGTCCAGGGCAGCCATGGCTACACAGAGAAACTCTGTGTGGGGGCTGGGGGGGCGGATTGGGGGATGGACTCCATTAGGAAAGGCCTCAGAACACAGCTGGAGCAGGCACACACGACGCCACAGCCAGCACGGTCCCTTGGGTAGGGTGCTCTGGTGTCTCTTACCTCGTCGTACATGAACTGAAGTGTCAGAGCTGACTTGCCGACCCCTCCGCTGCCAACCATGATGACCTTGTGAAGTGCCAGGGAGCCCTGGCTCTTGCCCTTGTTGGCAGCCATCCCGCTGGTCTGAGGTGGCGACACACGGACAGATGGCCCAGTTAGGGAGCTGCAGGTGACAGGGACAAGTTCTTAGAGATGGCATGTGTTTATTCTATCCAGTTGAAATCAAGCGATACACGACATCTCTACTCTTTAAATATTTGATTTTTGTCTTAAATTGTGTGTGTGTGAAACTCTAACCAAACCCCCAACCTGCACCCCTAGGAGGGCGGCAAGGGTGACTTTGTAAGTCAATGCACCCTAGACCGCAGATGCCTCTGGCAGCAAGGCTTTTCAGAACCTGGGTTCAAGCTCCGAAGCCCACGTGAAAAGAGCTTGGCCTGAAGCTCATGCCTTTAATCCCAGCACTCAGGAGGCAGAGGCCCTTGCAGACCCAGCACTGGAAAGGGGGCAACAGGAGGATGTCTGCGGCTCAGTGGCTGACAGTCTAGGCACCTGTGTGAAGTTCCGGACCCATGAGGGACCCGCCTAAAAGTAGAAGGCACCTGAAAAATGGCAGTCAAGGCTGTCTGCTGACTTCCACATGCACACACCAATCCCCCTACACCCCCCCCCCCTGCCCGTCTCCCGCCTCCCGCCTCCCCATCACACACACAGCAACCTCCACATAGCTTCCGGAGGGTGAAGTAAGCAAACTGTTCTAGTTGCTATTCCTAACTACTTCCAAGTCAAATGGGAACTAATGGGAGACAGTTTGGGGACCTCAATCTCCAGGCCTTATTCTCACTTCTCACCTTATTCATATATATATATATTGGTTTTTGGAGACAGAGTTTCTCTGTGTAAGCCTTGACTATCCTGGACTCTTTTTTTGTTTTGTTTTGTTTTGGTTTTTGGTTTTTCGAGACAGGGTTTCTCTGTGTAGCCTTGACTGACCTGGACTCACTTTGTAGTCCAGGCTGGCCTCGAACTCACAGCGATCCGCCTGCCTCTGCCTCCCGAGTGCTGGGATTAAAGGCGTGCGCCACCACGCCCGGCCCTGGACTCTTTTGTAGACAAGGCTTGCCTCTGCCTCCCTGAGTGCTGGGAGTACAGGTGCACGCCACCACGCCCAGCTAAATAATAATTTCTTAAAAGAATTGATTAAAAGGGCCAGGTCTGGTGGCAAATTCCTTTCATCTCAGAACTCTCTTAAGTCTAAGCCCAGCCTTGCGCACAAAGTGAATTCCCGGCCATCCACGGCTACGTGGCTACTTGGTGAGAACCTGTCTCACAAAGTGGGGGGGGAGGGGGCAGGAATGGGCTAGAGAGATGGCTCAGCAGCTAAAAGCACTGGGGACCCACATGGGGCCTCAGAACTCAGAACATTTAACAAATGTTAAAACTCCGTTTGAATGAGTTGGTTAGAGGAACTAACATTCTAACAACAACCAAGAGGCTCATGGCTCTGATCTGAGAGGCCCTGACACCGGGGAGGTTTCTGTAAAGACTGCTGCCCAACGCATCCCTCCAAAGCCAAGCAACTAACACGCAAAGCACGCTCCAGCCTGAGACAGAGCCACAAAACCTCTCTGGGGAGCAGGCAAAGGCTCACCACTGGGGTCAGCACACACACCGACCATCCCGGCCTCCAATACCAGGGAGTAAATGGGACCAGAAGTCGGCACACACCAAGAAGACTTCTCAGACTGGCGTTTATAGACAAATAAGGACTTGATCAATGTTAACAGAGACAAAATGACATTACTGAAAGACCAGATGTGCGAAGTGAGAGCAGCAGCCAATCCCAGCACTCAAGAAGATAGAGCAAAAGCAACCAAAGTTCCAGGCCATCTGTAGCCATATACAGCCTTCAAGGCTAGCCTCGGGTACGTAAGACCCGGCCTCAAACTTAAGGAAAAAAAAAATTAAAGTCAGGTGGACTTGAAAAAAAAGTCACTCTAAATGCCTAAAACACTGTGCGTGAATATAGTGTGAGTGTATGTCTGTATGTACAGTGTTAATGTGGTGTATGTGTATAGAGGGTATGTGAATATGTGTGCATATGTGTGCATAGACATAGTGTGTATGTGTGTACAGAGTGTCTATGTGTCTCTGTGTATGTGTGTATTGTGTGCATGGGTGGATGTGTGTCTGTGTATATATATGTATGTACAGTCTGTATGTATACATATATGTATATGCATGTGTGTGTGTGCAAATGTGTATAAATGCAAGTATGTGTGTATAATATGTATTCATGTGTTTATATGTTATAGTGTTTGTATAAGGGTATATGTGTCTGAGTGCATGTGCATGAATGTACACATATGTATATGTGTGTATATGTATGCTGTTTATGTGTGTGTATGTGTGTATGAGTAGTGTATGGGTGTGTGTATATGTACTCTATGTATAGTGTGCATGTATGTTTGTGTATAAATAGTATTTGTGTGCATGTATGTGTAGTATGTGCATAGGTGTGTGCATATGTATGCATATATAGTGTATATATGTAAGTGTTATAGTGCATGCATACTGTGTTTGTGTGTGGTGTGTGTGTGTGTATAGCATGTGTGTATAGTACATACGTGGAAGTCAGAGGTTGACATCAGGTATTTTTGTCACTGTCCACTGTATTTTTTAATTATGTGCTATGCATGTTGTATATACCACAAATATGTGGGTGCCCTCAGAGGCCAGAAGAGAGCTCCTACAGCTGAAGTTACAGGCACTGTGAACACCCACACGGGCACCTGTAACTGAAGAGGCCCTCTGGAAGGGCAGTGATGCTCTTAACTGCTGTTGGCTCCTCAACCTCTTTACAAATTATTTTTAAGCCGGGCACAGCGGCACACGCCTGTAATCCCAGCACTCTGGGAGGCAGAGGCAGGCGGATTGCTGTGAGTTCAAGGCCAGCCTGGTCTACAAAGCAAGTCCAGGACAGCTGAGGCTACACAGAGAAACTCTGTCTCAAAAAAAAACTAAACAAGAAATTATGTTTAAATGTTTGAGACAGGGACTCACTCAGTAGCCCCGACTGGCCTGGGATCATTATGTAGCCCAGGCTGGCCTTTAACTCACAGAGGTCACATGTCTCTACTTCTGTATCCTGACGTCCCTGTTGCTGCAAACAAAACCATGAGCAGGGCAGTTTATGGCTCCTGAGGGCTAAGAATTCTTCATGGCAGGGAAGCTCAGCAGCAGCAGCAGGCACAGATGGGCAGAGCATCTTCAACCACAAGAGAAAGCAGAGAAAGTAAAGGAGAAAAGGCACCAGTCTTTTAACTCTCAAGGCCCACCTCCAGTCACACACTTCCACTATCAAGGCCACATCTCCTAAGCCTTCCCAAACAAAGACACCAAGTTGACACTAAGCTTTTTGTTTGTTTGTTTGGTTTTGGTTTTGGTTTTGTTTTCGTTTTTTGAGACAGGATTTCTCTGTGCAGCCTTGGCTGTCCTGGACTTGCTTTGTAGACCAGGCTGGCCTCGAACTCACAGAGATCTGCCTGCCTCTGCCTCCCGAGTGCTGAGATTAAAGGCGTGCGTCACCACATCTGACACTAAGCTTTTAAATGCCTGAGCCCTTGGGGGCCAAGTGCTGGGATAAAGGCTTGTGCCTGGCTGCTCAACTGGAGCTCACTGTTTCCACTAAGCTGGCTGACCAGAAAGTTCAAGGGAGCCTCTTTCTCCATCACCAGAGCATTAGAGTCACAGATGTGTGCGCAGCCAGGCTTTGCTTTTCACATGTGTGCTGCCGCTGTGAGTACCAGGCCTCACTTTTGACCTGGGCTCTGGGCATCTGAATTCTGGTCATCATTCTTGCACAGAAATCCTATCTGATGGCGGTAACTCCCCAGCTGTGTTCTTTGTGGGGGACTGTTTGGGGTTTTTGGAACAGTGTTTGGTTTTTATGTTTTTCTGTGACACTGTGCCACTCAGGCTGGCCTGGAACTCAGGATCTCCCCCACCCCAAGCCCCGTCCCCCTCAGCCTCCTGAGCGCTGGGATTACAGGAAATGCGCCACCACACCTGGTCTGGCGTTTACTGTTAATGGTGCATCCACACTTACACATTCTTGTATTTAAAGCCTTTGAGGTCAGAGGTCTAGTTTGGCGAGCTATTTTTCATGCACTTTATCTGTTTTTGAAAACAGGCAGACTGAACATAATTCATTGTTTTCTCGGTGACTGGCGGCCCCTTTGGTGTTGGCGCCAGGCATGGCCGTGGGCTGCTCCAAGCCAGGGCCATAGATCTGCTCATGCCTTTGCACTTCTTCAGGCACCTGCCCACACCAGGCACCCGCCCTACTCCCCCTGTGCTAATTATGTGCTTTTTAATGAGCGAGCTAAGCAATTTAACTAGATAATTAAGCACATCTGAGTGCGGCTAGAAACAGAAGGGATGGTAGTACAGGCGCCCCACAAGGCTGTGATTCAGGAACTTGAAAATTCCTTTGGCCTCCTTTACAGCCACCGTTTCCTGCAGAGCCGAGGCTGGTGAGAGAGGGCGGAAGTCACACAACCTAAGTGGCCACAACTTCTCAGTGTCAACCTTGATCTGCGAACTTGACGGAAATGAACCAACATTGGGCTGGGCTGGGCTGGGGGCAGGGTCCTTTCGAACACCCGCAGACGCCAAGTTACACACTACTTAGATATATGTTCTTAGTACGCACGTGGGGTGGGTGCACGCAGGCGTTGCATGTACTTTTCAGTTGGGAGTGTGCAGACACACGTGCACATGTGTATGTGCGAAGGGGAGACGTGGCTATTGGTTCTCTTCCCTCAGTCATTTGTCACCTTTTTTTTTTTTTTATTACAATAATTGACTGTGTGTGATATGTGTGTGCGCGCACGCATGTGTGAGCATGTGTGTACACCCAGGCTTTGTGAGTTCTGGAGGTCTGCGCTCAGGTCTGCGTGCCTGCGTAGCAGACACTTAACCAAAGGAGCAGTTTTCCCTAGCGCTCCTGTTTTCTGTATGTTTCTTTGTTTTTATTTTTAAATAAAGTCAATGTAGGGAATATTCACCAAGGATAAGCACGGAAGAGCAAAACCTTTGCTCCAAATCCAAGAGACGGGGGGGCTGGGGTGTGTCCCTGCCCTTACAGTGCCTGCCCAGCGTTCAGAGTTTGCTCCCCTACACCTCCTGCCTTGTGTGGAGGCACACAGAAATCACAAGTTCCAGCTTACCCTGGGCTGCAGAGGGAGCTTGAGGCCAGGATGGGATGTATGAGATCTGGTCTGTCTTCCCTCCCTCCTTTTTAAATTATGTGGGAGTGTGTGCACGTGGCTGCTGGTGTCCACGGAAGCCAGGGCCATCAGATCTCCCTGGAGCTGCAGTTACAGGCAGCTGTGAGCACCCACTATGGGTGCTGGGAAGCCGAGCTGCTGGCTTCTCCATCGTCTGTCTCTCCAGCCATGAGATCCAGTTTTTATTGCTGTTGTCTCTGTGTGAGTCAGAAGTAACCAAAGCTGAGGTTTCCAACCCACGCCGCAGCCGCAGTGGACTTGCTAGGCTCAGGGAAGGCCCTAAGACACACAGGTGGCAGCCAAGTGTCCGACACTGAGTCACTCCTGACACACCCACCTCCTGGCCTGGCTCGGAAGATAAGGACCCGCTGCCTCTTTACCACATATGTCCATTTACTGCGGCTTGTTTTGCGTTTACTTTTGCAGGTGAGCATTCTGGAAACACAGCCTGTGCCAAAACTACAACAACAAAACAAAACAAAAAACACAATGTCTGGCTGTTCACATGAGCCACAAAATAAATGGTGAGTATGAGAACAAGTTCTAAATAACAACACAGACAGGCAGACACGAGACACACGTGGAGAGAGAGAGAGAGAGGGAAAGAGCGAGAGAGAGAGAGAGAGAGAGAGAGAGAGAGAGAGAGAGAG
>OU015747.1:77045811-77094154 GCA_907169655.1 Acomys percivali
TGTGTGTGTGTGTGTGTGTGTGTGTGTGTGTGTGTGTGTGTGTGTGTATACACACACGGAGGCCAGAAGTCAACATCAGATGTATTCCATTATCATTTTCTGCCTTTTATATTTTTCCTGAGACAGGCTATCAGGTAGCCCAGGCTATCTTGAACTCTCTACAGCCAAGGACAACTGTCAACTCCTGATGCTCCTGTTTCCACTGCCTCAGAGCTGGGTTTTGAGCTTGCCTCTTCACACCGGACTTTACGTGATGCTGGAGACGGAGTTTCCTACACCCTAGGCAGGCACTCTAACAGCTGAGCCACATTCCCATACTGCCACCTTATTTTTGAGACGGGGTCTCTCAGACTCGCTTGGAGTTCACTGACGAGGCTAGCCAGGCTGGACAAGCCCCAGGGGATGTTCCTGTTGCCACCTCCCCACCACTGGGGAGGTGGTTCTGTTTTGCTTTGTTCTGTTTTAACACAGGTCCTGGGGCGGATCGCAGCCAGGTCCTGTGCTTGCATGGCAGCAAGTTTTACCAACTGAGCCGCCATCTCCCCAGCCCTCGAAAGCTTTCTAAACCAGCAAATGGCAATGCCCTGAACACTCCAATGGTTCACCACTGATAAAATCTAAGCCCTTTTCTGAACATGGCCTGCAAACCTTTGCCCGCCCCGCCCCGCCCCGCCCTGCCTCTACCTCTCAAGACTGCTCTGAGGAAGACATCTGAAGCAAAGGGAAGCGAGGTCCAGTCGAGATCACAGGCAGGGCTGGGAGTGTGGCTGGAATGGCAGAGTGCCCGCCTCATGCGCTCGAAGCCCCGGCTTTCCTTTCGGGAACCACACAAAGCTGGTGCACCGTGCCTATGGAATCTCAGCCCGTGGGACGTGCCTACAAGAGGATCCGGTGTTGAAGGCCGTCTTCAGCCACACAGGGAGTTCAAGGACAGTCTTGGCTACATGAGACCCTGTCTCAAAAGAACAGAGTACCAGGACAGACTTTGTTTCCTGTGTGAGATAAGGCCAGAGGGACGGGCTGGAGTGAGACTATGGCGGGTAAAGCAACAGCCGTGCAAGCAGGAAGATCTGAATTCTGACCCCAGAACCCACATAAACAGTGTGATGTGGGGCGGGATGACCGGCCAGTCTAGCAGAATGAACAAGCCCCAGGTGCAATTGAGACCATGTCTCAAAAAGAAAATGACTGGGCATAGTGTTGACCGCCTTTAATCCAGCATGTGGAAGGCAGAGGCAGGTGGACCTCTGTAAATTACAGGCCAGCCTGGTTCCAGGAGAGCCAGGACTACACAGTGAGACCTTGTCTCAAAAAGAAAAGAAAAGAAAAGAAAAGAAAAGAAAAGGAAAGGAAAGGAAAGGAAAGGAAAGGAAAGGAAAGGAAAGGAAAGGAAAGGAAAGAAAAGAAAAGAAAAGAAAAGAAAAGAAAAGAAAAGAAAAGAAAAGAAAAGAAATATAGTGAAGTGAAGGGATGGGTGAGATGGTTCAGCAAATGAAGGTAGCGCCACCATGCCAGATAACCTGAGTTCTGCCTGTGGGATTCACATGGTTGGAAAGAGGGAATCCAAGTTGTCCTCTGACCGCCACACATATATGTGCACACACTCTCCACACACACAAATACACGTCCATAAAAAACCTACCCAGACCGACAACCATTTTAAGCTCTTCACCAAGGAAATCACGTTACCAGCAAATTTTTTCCCCTCACCAACTTGTTTTAAAGTTGATTTAAAAGAATCTCTGAGTTTTGTTTGGTGTGGGGACCAGCAAGATTTAAATTTCTAATTTCTAAAACTACTGCATATTTGGCCAATTAATCCTAGCGTCTGACACTGGAGAACCGGAAGAAAGAACATGAAGTTTCGTAAAAGTAACTTTTATCCTCCTGGCTCATTTGTCGTCTGGGAGGGCCTAGGCCCGGGCCTGGAAGCTTCTAGCCTCTGTATGAGTCTAATCTAAGCCTAGAATGTTTTCAGCCTCTGAGACTCACTACTTTAATAAGCTCACCCTTACTTGTTCTTTCTGAGCTCTGGGCTGGCTGGTTCAACTCAGCTGTTCTGGCTCAAACTGTTCTCCCAGCTGAGATATAATCGGGCTTCTCTCTCAGCCTGGAATTGCTCTGCTTGGCCTCAAACTAACTCAGCAATCTGCTCTAATCTTCTGGCTTCTTCTCGTTTTCTGGTTCGTTCCATCTTCACCTGAGTTCTCTCTTTGCAACCCATCTCTCTATTACTGTCCTGATAAAAACTGCCTCTTAAGTAGCTTCCCTTTCCTCTCTCTTCTCGTGAGAGTTGGCCTTATCCTATTCTGCCAAATCTTCTCTGATTTGTCACCTTTCCTGTCACTCAATTAGACATCACTTTCAACATGGGTGCTTCCTCCTACAGACTAACTTTACCATCATTTGGGATTAAAGGCATGTACCACCATGCCTGGACCTAAGCTTTTCTTTGCCTGATACTTGCTCTATACCAGGCTGGCCTTGAACTCAGTCTGTTTGCCTCTGTCTCCTGGATTAAAGGTGTTTTTATACTCAAGCCGGATCACAAAGGTCAAGAAGGTCTTTGGATGTCATCTCTAGCCAGAACAGCCATGTTCTGAATTAGCATTCCTCTACAAAGTTTCACATATAATATGGAAGTTTCTAGAACATCAGGAACTGCAGGTGAGGTTTTATCCCCTATAGTACCCACATGCTCTGGGAGGCATCCCAACGAGAACCATCTCAACAGTATCTAGTCTAAAACTTGCTTAAAAAGAAGCTAGCAGGAGGCAGAGGCAGGAGGATCTCTGTGAGTTTGAGGCCAGCCCAGCTACATGAGACTCCCTGTCTCCAACAAAACATAAAACATTTTAAGACGAATAAAGCCTGGAAGCTAGTTTTCAAGGAGGGCTGTGGCAGTCTGGATGTCACTCAGGAAGTGTGAGCCTACCATACATGAAGTCCTGGGTTCGATCCACAGCGCTGTATTAACCATGTCACCCCAGGACTGCGCAGATAGAGGCAGGAGGATCAGGAGTTCCCAGCTGGCCTGGGGAGCTGGCTCAGTGGTTAAGAGAACTGGCTGCTCTTCCAGAAGACCTGGGTTCAGTTCCCAGCACCCCATGGCGACTCTTGCTCACTTCAAGGGATCTGAAGCCCTATTCTGACCTCTTCTGGCCCCTGCACATACATGGGACACATAAACTCACATGGACATATACATAAAAATACATGTAAAATTAAATTTAAAAAAGGAAAGCATATGTCTTGCTCATCTAACAGCAGATGCTGTTTAGAAGTAATTGGAGCCAGGCTCAGTGACACAGCAGTTGCCTAGTACACACAAGGTCCTGAGTTCAATTCTTAGGACAGAAGACTAAAAACATCAAGAAAAAAAAAATGAAATCAGTTAAAAAAAAAAAATAGTGGGACTCAGAGCTGGGGAGATGGCCCATCTGGTAAAGTACTGGCCTTGCAAGTGGAATGACCTGCATTCAATGTCCAGATCAGAAAGCTTGGTGTAGCACACTCCTGAAATCCCAGCGACGGCCGAATGGGAAGCAGAGAGGATTCCTGGAGACTCACAGACCAGCCAGCCTGGCCCTCATACTCAGACCCATGAGAGACCCTGACTCAAACAGAGACGGAAGTCACCTTGTCCTGTTACCTCCCAAAGCACGTGCCACACATGTCTACACACACACACACACACAGACATACACACACACACACACAACACATACATACACACACACATACACACATACATATGCACACGCATATGTACACACACACACATACACCACACCTCCTACCTCCTGTCCTGAGGAAGTAGCACAGTGGTAGAGCATTTACTTAAGGTATACAAGGTCCCGGGTTCGTCCTCAGCACCTCGGCAGTGAGGTTCTTACAGTCTATCTCACAGAGACCTTCCCAGGGCACAAAGTTCCACCCCATCAGTTCTGGCTGTTACTACAACAGAATCTCCAATGATGGTTCCCACATTCAGAAATGAGAAAACAGGGGGAATCTGGGTACAGACTCCAGAGGATTCACCAGGAAAGGATGACAGCACAAACTCCAGGTCTCACACGTTTTATGGAGCCTTAGGTCATCGTGCCCAAGGCAGGAGCCTCCAAGAAATTCAAGGCAAGAATGAAGATTTTTTTCCTCCTTTTTTTTTTCCCCCCGAAACAGGGTTTCTCTGTGTAGCCTTGGCTATCCTAGACTCGCTTTTGTAGAATAGGCTGGCCTCGTACTCACAGCGATCCTCCTGCCTCTGCCTCCCGAGTGCTGGGATTAAAGGCGTGCGCCACCACTGCCCGGCCTTTTCCTCCATTTTTTTGTGTATGGGTATACATGAGTATACATGGGTATACATGAGTATACATGGGAATACTTGAGTACACATGGGTATGTGTGCACATCCGCTTGTGCAGACATGTGCACATACATGTTGAGGCCAAAGCTGATACCAAAAAATCAACGTCAAGGCCAGGTATGGTGGCGCACGCCTCTAATCCTAGCATTCAGGGAGGCAGAGGCAGGCAGATCGCTGTGAGTTCAAGGCCAGTGGTCTACAAATCAAGTCCAGGACAGCCAGGACTACACAGAGAAACCCTGTGTTGAAAACCAAAAATAAAACACCACTGTGAGTAAAACTCGGAGCTCCTCACGGCCGGGCCACTTTCCCAGGGATCCTGTCCCCATTTTTCCATGCTGGGATTACAGGCAGGCTGCCGTGCACCAAGCACTTATTTGGGCTCTGATCCAAACTCTTGTCCTTATGCTCGTAAGTCAAGTGCTTTAACCACTGAGCCATGTCCCTAGCCTAAGAATAAAAAAGGCTGAGGCCCCATCCGCAGCCCCAATCAAACAGACAACACACAAGGAACCGAGAGCACCTCTACCTGCTCCCCCGCCTCCTCCCCCCTCAGCTTGCTCCCTCCCTCCTCCCCCTCCCCCACCTCCCTGGCCCCTCTTCCCTCCCCTTCTTCTCCCCCCTCCCCCTCCACCCCCACACCCCTAGATTCCATTTAAGGTTCCGTTTCTCATCTTCCTATCTTTATGTGTCTAAGTCCTATTGCCCAAAAGTGACCCAGTAGCTCACACCCACACTCTTTCCACCCAGAACCATGCAAAAACATCCCCTCAGGCACAATAAGACCCTGCTGTGATTGCAGATAAGTGCAGCCACTGTTCCCAGTGGGAAGTAGCTGAAAAGGAAGAGGAAGAGCTGGGAGTGCCACACTGGTGGAGAATGCCTGGCCGTGCTCAAGGTCCTGTCCAACTCCTAACACATCCTAGCACACACACGCACACACGCACATGCACACACACATATACACGCACACACATACACACGCGTGTGCGTACCCATACACACACGCACACATATACACGCAGGCGCACACACATGCATGCACACACACACACAGGAAGTAAAACCTCTGAAGTAGACAGAATCAATAGAGCACCCACAGGGACCACACCTCAGTTTCTTCCCTCGTATGTTAGTTTTCTGTTATTGGAATAGACACAAAAAGAAGAAAAGGTGACCAGACGGCTTAGTGGATAAAAGGGCTTGCCAAACAAGCTTGACAACCAGTACTCCACAAAGCATCCATGTGTGCATAACACACACATACGCAATAATAATAAATAAAACGTGGTGGGGCTGAGAGGTGGCTCAGCAGTTAGGAGCATTTGCTGCTCCTCCAGAGGACCTGAGTCTGGGTCCCAGCACTCGTGTGGGGCAGCACACAATTGTTTGTAACTCCAGGGTTCTCCATCCATGCCCTCTTCTGGCTTCCAAGGGTACCTGCGCACACACACACACACACACACACACACACATGCACACACGCACACCCCGCAGCTCAGCTGTGGCTCTTGGTTTTGTGGCTTTGGGAGTTGTAGCAAAGCAGTGCATCCTGGGGGGAGTGGATGATAGAGGAAGCCACCATACACTTGGCAGCCAAGAAGCAAAGGCAGGAGGAAGGCGGAATCCCCACATGCCCTATAAAGGCCCAGAGAGACCCCCCACCAGTTCCCACCAGCTTCCGGAGCTGGTCCTCAATGCTTTACTATATAAGACAGGGGGGACGGTCATCGAATTCTAGCCCCACCCCCACTCCCACAGAGAGCACCTGAAACACTGCCCACTGGACTGGATGCTGGCAGTGGGGATGGGTAGTCAACTCTTTCCTAGTTGCATTGATGTTGACTTCAGAAAGGAGAAAAGGCCTCCTCTAGACCACAGCACTAAGAAGATTCTAGAAGCAGGCTGGGGATTTGGCTCAGTTGGTAGAGTTCCATCCCCAGCCGACACGGTGGAACACAGTTACCACAGCACTCACAGGGTAGAGAAGTTCAAGGTCACCCTCACTGCATATCAAGTCCCGGGCCAGCCTGGGCTAAAAGAGACCAGGTCTCTCTCGCACACACTCCCAAAGTTCCAAAACCAGATCCAGCCTTCGCTCACGCCTCCTGTTGCTCTCAACACTTAGCACCTCCTTTCATGGTCCTCCTGGTTCTCACAACTACCTCACCACAATCCAGGACAAAGCATCACCACGTTGCCGTGTTCTGAGACTTAACGCCCAAGAGTCTTGCCCGGTTTAAAGCAACCTTTCGTTGCACACTAAAAACACACGTCCTTCCTCCTGGATAAGCCTTGCTCATTCCATATGCCCCAAAGTAAAGAAAAGTGCATAGGAAATCAAAGCACAGCATCCTTCCTCTTGGATAAGCCTCGCTCATTCGATATGCCCCAAACTTAAGAAAAGTGCGTAGGAAGGAAATCAAGGCACAGCAAAAGGTTCTCTTGGTCCACAGGGGCTGAAGGTAAGTCAAAGGGTAAGAACAATCAGCCCGCTGGAGACTCCCCAGAAGAACAACTTGATACCATCAAAGACCCTAGGTTCTAGTATTCACATGGAAATGAACACAGAGGAGGAAGGGCGCCGCTGTGGGTCCGGCGCTCTCTGGGGCTCGCGGGTCGGAATTGCACACTGACTTGGCTCTTAAGACTAGGGAAACCCTTCAAGACACCGAGCTTCTAGAAGGCACCGTTGATGCAAGTCACACTCCCAAAGGCATTTTGGAAGACAGGATCAAAAAGTAATTCTCAACCAACCATCCAACCCCGACAAACTTCTGAAACCCAGCCCCCAGGTCACCCAAAGTACAACTTCCTACCTTTAAGAAAGAAGTTTGGGCAACATTTTATCTCTCTGAAAGGACCTGAGGAAGTGGACTAACTCAGGAGGGAGGCCCGAAAAGGCAGGAAGTGGCCATTTGTGGGAAAAGGGAAGGACAAGCCGTAAGGGAAGAGAACTGGGGCGCCTCGCCCATGTCCTCAGCACCCCCAGATCCGGCTGGGAGGCCCTCCGGCTTTCCCAGAGAACACTTCCCAAGCCAAGCGGGGCGCGGCCCGGGGCGTTGTTCTTCTTCTGAGAACGTGTTCCTTCCTCCCAAAGTGGAACCAGGAGGCCCGCGACCGCGCGGGGAGCGCACCCACTTCCCCATCCCAGAGCGCACCCCGCGCCTGGGTTCCCCTGCAGAAAGCAGCATCCTTACCTGGGGGACCCGTCCCACCGCCGCTCTAGCTGTGAGCACAACCAGACTCTCCGCTCTCACGGGCGCCCCGCCCCGTCCTGGGGCCGGACACCAGCTGTCCCCAGTCGATTTGTCATTGAGCAGTGAGCTCGCGTGTCCCCACCCCCCGGAGCGCGTTCCCGCTGTCCGCCCCGCAACACGGGCCTCTCCAGAGCCGGCCCTCCCTTCCGCTCTCAGAGGCCACACCTATCGACCAATCCAAAGCGGCACCTCCAAAGCTTCGCCAATAAGAAAATGCCTTGGGGGGGGGGGGCCTGGCACTACGGAACGGCCCCGCCCACACCTCCGTCGCTGTAGCTCCTCGGCCCAGATTAGCGCACGTGACCGCTGCTGCATTGGCGGAGCTTGGGAACTGGTCTGGGGACGCCGGGTGTGGGCGTGTGCACTCCCGGGGAAGCCAAAGCCAGGCCAGAGTAGTGAAAAAGCTAAGAAGGACAGAGCTGATGGACAGAAGCCAATAGAGAGGACAAGGCGGCCAAGTGTGGCCTGCGCCCTGGTGTGGAAGTGGGCAAAGAGCTTAGGAGACCCTTGACCAGGGACTGGAAACTCCAGGTGGTTGCCGCCTCTAGCTTGGCCTATGACACTCTATTAGTAAAGGAATTACAGCTGTTGACTTGACCTGGGTCACAAGCAAGAGCTGGAACCCTAACCCCAGCCATAGCCTGCAGCAAGAACTACATGCTGTCCTGCCGTCACCCACCTACGCCCAGGAGCTTGTAATTTTCTAATAGGATTTCCACTAGGGTTGGTTTTCCTAGCTGAACACTAGCCACCTGCCCCCCGACCGCCACAGTTGTGTGATACCCCACCACCAGTACATACGCTATGGCGCATTTCACTGTATAATTCAAAGCTTGTCTCTAATCTCTGAGGAGGGAAAGTGTGATAACATAGCCCGCACTGTGTAATAATTCTTGCTGATAATTCTAAATTAGGATACATGTGCATCAGAGGTTTTTGTGCTTTGTTTAAATGGTTCCATAACAGCAAGTGACAGACCCAGTCCTCCCACTAACGACGTAAGAAGCAGAATCTAGGGGCTAGCCAGGAGGCACGAGGGTAAAGGCATCTGCAGACAGAGAAGCCCCACAACCTCAGCCTGAGTTGGACCCCGTGATCCACAGGATGGAAAGAGAAAACTGGCTCCCTCAAGTTGTCCTCTGATGCCTCTCTCTGTGTCTCTGTCTCTGTCTCTGTCTCTGTCTGTCTCTCTCTCTCTCTCTCTCTCTCTCTCTCTCTCTCTCTCTCTCTCTCACAAACAAATAAATGTAAATTAAGAGGACTGTTTTGAAAGAAAGAAAAGCTTCCAGTGCCCTAAGGGAGAAGAAATAGCAAGGTGCTTTTTTAAAAACTAGATTTATTGTCCAGCACTCTGGGAGGCAGAGGCAGGAGGATCTCTGTGAGTTCGAGGCCAGCCTGGTCTACAAAGTGAGTCCAGGACAGCCAAGGCTACAGAGAAACCTTGTCTCAAAAAACCAAAACATACAACAACAACAACAAAACTAGATTTATTGTCAGGCGTGGCAGTGCATGCCTTTAATCCCAGCACCCAGGAAGCAGAGGCAGGTGGAGCTTTCTGAGTTCGAGGCCAGCCTGGTCTACAGAGCAAGTCCAGGACAGCTAAGGTGACACAGAGAAACCCTGTCTCGAAAACAAACATACAAAAGAGATTTGTTTTATGTGCATGGTGCTTTTCCTGCACTGCATATACGTACTCCTCATGGGTGCGGGGTGCCTGCAGAAGTGGGCATTGGTGCCCTGGAACCCGAGTTACAGAAATGCTGTGAGCCATCATGTGGGTGCTGGGAACCGAACGTGGGTCATCTGCCAGAGCAGCAAGTACCCTTAGCCGCTGAGTCATCTCTCCAGACCCTGGAGGAGTCATCTTGGAACAAGTCTCTGCAGAGTTCAGAACCTGGGGGAATCACATGGAACCCTGCTGGAGTTAGGAAGGGTAAGGCCGAAGGTGATTAGACAGCCACTAAACCTCCACGAACCTGTTTCCCAGCAAGCCCATAGGCACGCAACTCTCAGCTGTGGGTACACAGGGTTAAGTGTTTTAGTGAGCATAAAGGTGGTGAGAAAACACCAACGTGGACCTCAGTGAGGAGCAGCAGAGCTACCATGAAGGCTTTGACATGGCTTTCCTCCCCAGGCAGGCCCCTTTGGGCAGATGCAAGCTTAGACAGTTACAGCTGTCTGTCCATGAGTGAAAGGACTGGTTCAGGAGACATTGAGGAACTGGGTGGCAGACAGACCCGAATTTCCTGGTCCCTGCCCCCCACATAGCCTCATAGGCCCATCTTTCCTGGAGTGTCAGACTGCTGTCCTTTTCCCTTACAAACAGGGTGCTGACCCAGGCGCTACCTCTGGAATGTGTGGATTCCATTGGTTCCTCATCATCACAGTCTCCCTCAAGGTCTAGACAGATGACATGCCTGGCCCCATCAGAGTGACAGAGAAGAAAGAGAACTCCAATGCAGGGACTCTCAGACAGGGCACGTGCCCTGCTATGGAAAGGGTACTGAAACGGCTCATGCCAGGTCTCAGGTGGGCCCTGGCCCCACATGCTTAGAAGAGCGGGGGGGGGGGGTGTGTCTCAGCAGCAAGAACACACGTGCTGCCCAGCAGGACGCTATGAGGTCCCTCTAACCTGCTGCTGGCGCGGACAGCAGGGTCTAAGCACTCCCTCCTTCAGCAGCCCTTGTCAAATGCTGTATCTTCTGTGCTGTCTGATGAACTGTTCTCTCCCGAGGGTGCTAGGCAACCCTGGACTTCTAGATTGCCCCATGACTACTGGCACATCCATCATTTCTAGACCCGGGACTATAGTTCAGTTGGAGGATCAGGTTCTAGTGGAGGATCAGGAATGGGTCCTTCTTGGGAGGAGGAGGAGGAAGGGAGCTGAGGCAGTGGTGATGACCCTTCGCTATGGGCAACCCCAGTCCTGGGGCCTGCTGGGAAATAGCAGTCAGCGACTTTGCCTCCTATGCCTTGCCTAACAGGTACTGGTGATGGGTACAGCTGTAACCCTACAGTTTTTCTATACCAGCCCTTGCTCTGAATATTGATTGCTCTGTTATATTTATTAAAAAGCTTTAGGCACTATAGTTGGGCAGGCACTCAGCTATTCTAACCCAACAATGCCGGCCCGGCCTGTATTCGGCCATGTGACCAGTTTCCGACCTTCTTAGTCTTGTCTGCTTCTGCATCCCTGTCCTGACAAAAACTCCCTCTTAGTCCCCACCTGAGACCCCGGCTCTCTGGGACCGGAAGTCCCGCCTAAACTCTTCAGCTCAGTCAGCTATTGGCTGTTCAGCTCTGTAGTTGACCAATCGTAAAGTGATGGAACACAATGTATACAAAATATTGAGTCAAGACACGCTTCATACTAATAACCAAATTTGGCCTGTAATCAGATCTCTGCCAGCACAGAAATCAGCATTTGAATACACAATGCACAAAGATGCCACTCCAATATAAAGGGACCTTTTTTTTTGGCCGTTACTTTCTTCCCAGCTGTGCGTACTGGCATTGTGGTTCTGACCCAGGGGCCTCTTCCCTGGGAGCAAGCTCAGCTCTCTGCCCTGCCCAAAGGCAGAGGAGGTAACTGCACATGACCCTCTCAGGGGCATTTTCTGAAGTCCCTACCCTTCATGTGTGGTGCCTAGAAGCCCACCTTTCTTATGATTCAACAGCTCATGCCATGGGGTGTAACGGGAAGAAGAGGGAGGATGCATTCTGATGAGCGAGAACACAGCTGGATAGGCCTGCCATTTCTCCTATCGAGGGGCTGGCTTACCTGTGACTTTGGAGCCACGTGGCTGGCAGCGGCAACTTTCACGGCTAGTGGCAGGGTCAGGGTGGCTTCGGTTAAGTTCTGCCTTGCAAGCCAGGGAACAACCCTCAGAACCCATATTTAATTTTTTAAAAAATGCGGTGTGGGCCGGGCGTGGTGGCACACGCCTATAATCCTAGCACTCGGGAGGCAGAGGCAGGCGGATCGCTGTGAGTTCAAGGCTAGCCTGGTCTACAAAGGGAGTCCAGGACAGCCAAGGCTACACAGAGAAACCCTGTCTCAAAAAACAAAACAAAACAAAACAAAACAAAACAAAACAAAAATGCGGTGTGGTGGCATACATGTGTGATTCCTCTTCTGGGGAGACAGGAAGATTCTTGGGGCTCACTAGCCAATCACCCTAGTCTACTTGGTGAGTTCCAGGTCTCAAAACCAAGGTGGACAGGGGCTGGAGGGGTGGCTGAGATAAGAGCACCAGCTGTTCTTGCAAAGGACCTTGGTTCAGTTTCCAGCACAGGTGCCTGTCCCCCAACTTCCAGGGGACCTGATGCTTTTTTTCTGATATATTCAGGTGCCTGTGCCCACACAGTGTACACATATACATTGAGGCACACACATTATATTTGTGTGTGTGTGTATGTATGTGTGTGTGTATATATATATATATATATATATATATAATGTATGTGTGTATTTTCTTTTTTTTTTTTTTTCTTTTTTTCTTTTTTTTTTTTTGTATGTGTGTATTTTCAAGTCAGGCTTCCTCTGACTAGAACCCTCATGTGCACACACATGTATGCACATACACACACACGTATGCACTGACACACAAGTGAATAAATAAATAAGTAAATAATAAAAATAGCTCTGTCAACACATGCTGTGTGACCCCAGGCAAATCATCTCATGTCTCTGTGCTGTACGTGTATACTGCAGCGCAGGTCCACCCTCTGCTCCAGGGAGTCTACCTGCTGACTTCCACTACTTATGGAGGGGAGCCCCCTCCCTCCACCCCAGCCCTGCTTCCGAAACACCCGTCATTTACAATCTGGACTAGAAAGAAACCCTTGAAGTTGAGGAACTTTGGCCTTCCCCTTTCTGACGAAGGCTGGCGCATTCTAAAGGGAAAAACCAGCCTCATGGGCAGAATTGACCTCCATCCTTTCTTTGTGTTTAGGCTTCCGGGGAAACATGGGGCCCCACAATGCTTTCCTTCCTGGCTCCCTGACCCTCCTTCCAGAAATCCCCCAACTGCTGCCAAGCTTTAACACAAAGAGAAAGTTTAGAGCTGCGGCCTCAGTGTGGTCACCTGGGCCACAAGCCAGTGCTCCCCGCCCCCATCCCAGCACATGACGGGAGGGGGGGGGGCGGCCGGGGAGGGGAGGACACCGAGGAGGAAGAGGCAGAGGAGGAGGAGTGAGACCAGGCTGTGTTGTCACTCATGTCAAGGGTGACCAGGTGGGGTCCATCTTCAGCGCGGCATTAACTGGGCATGGTAGAGCCTACCCGGTGCTCGTGAGGAAGGGGCAGGGGGACCAGAACTCAAGACCTCAGCCAGAGCGAGGGAAGACCAGCGCAGGCAGCTGGAGACAGGGAATCTGGCACCTGATGGACATCTGGGAAGGAGTTCTTTGTGTCCTTGGCACCTGTTTGGGGGATAAATCTAGCTGGGGAGTCAAACCTACTCTCCTGGGGTCTGGGGACAGGAAACCAGCAGCACCCACCACCTAAAGGGCCTCCTTCTCCATCTTTGCAGAGTCCAAAGGCTCAGCACACCAGGCTCACCTGCACCCCAGCTGGGAATGGGATTAGGGGGTGAGGGTGGGAACCAGGCTGGGGCTGGAGATGAGCTCGGCAGAAGGGTAGCCATGCGACCCTCCTCAGGCCCTGAGCTCCACCCTTGGCACCACACAGCAGGAAACACAATGGGCGCAGGGGTCAAGTGCCGGGGGAGGAGCCGAGTGCTGGGGGAGGAGCCAAGTGCCAGGGAGAGAAAGACTCAAGGGAATTGGATTCCACCCGCAGAAGCCCAGAATTGTAGACACACACAGAAATGAAAGTCCTGTCCAGCTCATCATCTCCACCCAAACTCAAGGCAAGCCTGATGAGCAAGCCCATGCTTTACACGTTACATCCCCGTTGAGGCTGCAGGGACAGAGAGTCCAGGATTGAGACTGTGACTCATTCTGAGTCAGGGCCGACACCTCACAGCCAGCCCTTGTACCCTCCCTGCCTGGCCAACAAGCCACCTCCTCCGCCTGCCATCCGGGGAGCCAAGACGCAGGTGCTACCCCTTCTCGGTGACTCCTGAAGTCCCCATCACTGTCCCTTAACTCACCCTAGACCTAGTCCCTTCTCCCAAGGCTCCCTAGAAGACACCTGTACCCAGTCCCCACTGATAGGCCCTCCACTGTGCTGCCTCCCATGCTCCTGACTCACCGCTCCCCCCCCCCCCTTCTGTCGCTCTTGGCTGTCATTCCTGTCCTTCCAATGGAGGTAAAGTGACTGTCTGGGCAGAAATGGAGGTCCTCTAAAATGACACTTGTGCCTAGCTTTGGCTGGATACTGAAACAATGGACACCCCCCCCAAAAAAACCACACACACAATATTGAAATTCCCCCAGGAGTCTGCTGGTGGGAGAAGGAAAAGACCGACACCTGTGCCAACCATGTGGGGAATCTTGTCTCCCAGGAAGAGATTTCACAGTTCTGACAATTAGTCAGACCACCCTGAAGGAGAGACGGGAGCCCAGGCAGCCGGGCAGGATCACACCTTGACCCAGACTGCTTAGCCAGGCATGTCTATTCCTGGCTCTCTATTTAAACCTGAACCTCACTCAGGCCTGAGGTGTAGGGACAGTGGGAGGGTATCCCTGGGCCATGTTGAATAAAGCTTTTCTCTGCTTTTCATAATTTCTCTTTAATAAACCTGTTGAAGACCAGTGCTTGTTTGGACTGCCAGACCCAGGCTCGGACTCCAGTAACAGAAACGGACTCTCCCAAAGGCCTCGCTGCCATTCCTGTTCATCAGATTCCTTGCACCCAGGCCTGCTGGCCCCCCAAAAAAGACTCTAAAGCGTTGTCTTTCCTGTGCATGGTTGGAGCAAGGGAGGAAGGAAGGATGCCTCCATCCGGTGCCTACTGTGCTCTGGCTAAGGCATACCCACCCGCAGGCACTGAGGGTGGAGATTTCAGAGGCTTTGGTGCGAATGGCCCTCCTAGTAGAGTGAAGCAGGCAACTCAAGGTTTCCTGGCAGAGTGGGTTTAAAGCTCACTCAATTGGGCCTGAGAAATGAGGATTTTGAGGGTAACAGGAGCAACAGGAAGGTTGAGGCTGGGTTCCAAGGCACACACAGGCCCACGAAGTGACTCACAGCAGCTGGTCTCAACGTGGCTGTCTGGAGAAGAACTGATTCGCCAACAGCCGGAATCATCCTGGAATAACAGGAAAAGCCCCCAGCCCCCTCTGCCTGTCTTTAGACAGAAAGCATCCGGAATAAATCTCTGCACACTTCCTCTGTGGATTGAGGTCCTGTGACCTCAGGGTCCCAAGGCAGTTCTATGAGGCAGAGCTGCTGTCGGCACTGCTCAGTGCTCAGTTCCTCTCTCGGGGCTTAGAGCTCCCTTGCACAGCTCCCTGCAGCTTTCCCTCTCCACAGAGACTGTATGCCTCAATGAAGAGGAGTGTATGTACGTGAGTGTTTGTGTGTGCGGGTATGTGAGGGTGTGTGCACATGTGCGTGTGTGTCCATATGGATGAGTGTGTGTGTGTGTGTCTATGTGCTTGTGCCACAGCACACGAAAGGTGAGGCTTATCTGTCTTTTTCCCTTGTGATAGGTACAAATCTCAGTTACCCACTGGGATACTCGGGTTCATATGTCCCACAACAAAGAACTGTATCATAAACACATGGTTAGAAACAGAAGTTGAAGCTGGGTGCGGTGGTACATGCCTATAATCCCAGCACTAGGGAGGCAGAGGCAGGTGGATCTCTGTGAGTTTGAGGCCAGCCTGGTCTACAAAGAGAGTCCACAACAGCCAGGGCTACACAGAGAAACGTTACCTCAAAAAACCAAAATAATAATAATAATAACAATAACAATAACAATAATAATAATAATAATAATAATAATAATAATAATGATGATGATGATAGACATTTGGATATGTGGACATGGTGGTGATGTCTTTAATCCTAGCACTCAGGAGCCAGAGGCTGGAGGATTTTTATTAGTTAGAAGCCAGGACAGCAGAACACCCAGGGATACAGAGAAACCCTGTCTTAAAACCCCTCCCTCCTCCAATAAAAAAGAAAGGAAGGAAGGAAGAAAAAAAAGAAAGAAAAGGGCTGGAGAGATGGCTCAGAGGTTAAGAGCACTGGCTGCTCTTCCAAAGGTCCTGAGTTCAATTCCCAACAACCACATGGTGGCTCACAACCATCTATAATGAGATCTGGTGCCGTTTAAATAAATAAATAAAAATACGTAAAAAGAAAAAAGAAAGGAAGGAAATAGTTCTTTGAGGTAAATAACACTGAATATGGTGGTGCACACCTTTTATCCCAGCACTTTGGAGGTAGAGACGGCCAGACCTCTGTGAGTTCAAAGCCAGCCTGATCTACGTAACAAGTTCCAGGCCAACTAGAGCTACAAAGTGAGAAGTATGTGTGCATGTGTTATAGAGGCCAGAAGACAACCTCAGCTGTCAATCCTCTGATGATCACGTGTGTGTATGTGTGTGTGTGTTTATACATGGACTCTAACTGGTCTAAAACTTGCCAAATAAGCAAAATACCTTGTTTTGTTTTCTTTTCATTTCATAGGGTTTGGGCATCAAATTCAGTCCTTGTGCTTACAAAATAAGCCCTTCACTGACTGGGCTTTCCCCAGCCCCTCCACCTGGGAACCAAGCCCTTCACCGACTGTTTACTGAGGGGTCTCTGACAGAAAGCTGGTCTTGCCTCTGGCTTCCAGGGTTCCACTCTGTGGCCAGCTCTGACCCACAGTGACCCAATGCTCTCCCCTTAGAGCTGACTTCGTGTCCCTCATGCGTGTTGCTGGGTGCTCAAGAAGAGTCCCTCTGGGAGGGAGCACGTGAGGGGGAGAGCCGCCAAGGAAGCTTCCTCACCTCAGATGCACTTCCCAACGACTTGGGAAGACAGAGGCTCCAGCCAGCGACCCTGGCACCCAGCCTCCAGCTTCCATCTTGTAAACCATTGAAGATTTGGCCAAACCAGCCCCCACCCTGATTTCCCCCAAGGACACATTAACTGGATTTTGGATTCTACAAGCCCGGTTGTTAAGTCCAAGCTCCAGGGTGTTCCATAAGGGCTAAGACGGGAAAGTAGCTCTGGGCTCGGTGCCCCGGTGCTGGGTTGGCAGGCATCCCCACTCAGCAAAGGCACCTGGCCAGGCACCAGGCAGGTTGACTGCTGATGACCAAATGTGTTCTGGGTCATCAGCCTTGTGTGGTCAACACACCTGGACAGAGAAGCCGACTACCACGGTCCCTACACGCTGTCTCGCTCAGAGAGAGCCTGACCCAGCCCTAACTGGCTGAGGTGGCCACAGCTGCCTGTTTCCGCTCTTGTTCCCGCCCTCCCTGGGGGAGATCTAACCAGGAGCTTTACTTTGGTTTCCCGTTACCACCCTTGGAACACAGTAGACACTCGTGGTGGTTAATATTATCAGCCTGGCAGGAACTACAATGGCTTAGAAGAAAAACTTTTGGGCATGTCTATGATGGGCTTTCTAGGTTGGAATGTGTGGGGAAGACCCGCTTTAAATGTGGGTGTCACGGGCTGGAGAGATGACTCAGCTGTTAAAAGCACTGACCGCTCTTCCAGAGGTCCTGAGTTCAATTCCTAGCAACCACATGGTGGCTCACAACCATCTATAATGTGATCTGATGCATACTGTATAATAAATAAATCTTTTTTTAAAATGTGGGTGCTCTGCCATCCCCTCCAAGTCTGAGTCCTGGGGTCCTCACATGCATCTGTGCACAGTGACAGACTGACCTCACTATAGAGCTAGGGAAGTTTCTCCTACACCAGTGATTAGAGAGAGAGAGAGATGTATGTGTGTGTGTGTGTGTGTGTGTGTGTGTATAGAGAGAGAGACACAGATAGAGATACAGATAATGAGATAGATAGATAGACAGATAGATACAGATAATGAGATAGATAAAGAGATAGAGATACAGATAGAGATAGCAAAGTAGAGAGATACAGCTGGGGGAGGAGAATGAAGGCTTGGGACAAAAAAGATCAAATCCAGTTTGAGGACACAGGCTCCTGGGTTTCCCCAGAAAACACTGCAAGAATTGCCATGGAGGCACCTTTGGTGTGAGTTTTGGGCACAAATTCAAATGGGCACCGACTGGGATGTTTACCTAAGACCTGCAGTGTCCAACCACCAGCTAAAGGAAGCAGTGGCAGAGGTGAGAGGCACAGGCTGCTCTGAGAACGCCCACACTTGAAGCCACGGTTCTGCACTGCCAGTGGAAGCCACGGAGACACCCTTGAGGGCACTGAGCATGTATAACCCTGCCAGGGGACTGATGGCAGGGCAAAGTCCCCAGGCTATTCAAGAGTGACAACAGAACGAGGAGGAAGAAGAGTCCGGGAGAGTCCAGAGGCAGCCAGGTGAGGCCTGCTTGCAGAGTTTGCTCTGGGTGAGGCCAACACATGATGTGGTGTTTAGAGTCTGACGTCAGAACACGCGCAGGGATTCACCCCGGCCTGGGCCTGGCTCAGGCCTCCATTCTCTCATGGCATCTCCTCGGTCCCCATGTCTAGTGGAAGGAAGAGAACTGAGTACATCCAGGCTTCTGGACTGGAGGGTGCTCTGCCTCTCCTGGTAACTGCAGTCTGGGAGGAGCTCAGGTGACACTTGCAGCTGAGGTCTCACAACTTCCCCACTTTTGATCCCATTTCACCAGAGATTTTTACAGGGCCCCAGGTATATAAAGTAGGCACACAAATCGAACATTGACTGTTAGGAAATCATAAAGAAATTTATTTTAGAACAATTCTTTGACAATGTAATTTTACCATTAAGGATGAAAGCAAATTTACATACCAGTGAGCCAGAAGTGCTTATTTTTACATAAAGGGTAGATCCTGCCTGAGCATTTGACAATGCTAGATGCAGAGCAGCAGAGAAGAGAGCGGTTTTCAGGGCTGAGAGACACTTTATAAGCACAAGTGCTGAGAACTCGGCAAAATGCGGAAGCTCATGCAGGGCCATCTTAGAAACAGATTCTGTCCTCTGCACAAGCCCAGACTCACTGGGTGATACTTTCTGAAATGTAAGCCAACAATTCAAACAGCAGCTTTAAAAACTAAACACAAGCCGGGC
Source organism: Acomys percivali (assembly GCA_907169655.1). Lineage (NCBI taxonomy): Eukaryota > Metazoa > Chordata > Mammalia > Rodentia > Muridae > Acomys > Acomys percivali. The sequence goes on from OU015747.1 coordinate 77,064,578, forward strand.
ATGGTGGCGCATGCCTTTAGTCCCAGCACTCAGGAAGCAGAGGCAGGCAGATAGCTGTAAGTTCGAGGCCAGACTGATCTACAAAGTTAGTCTAGGCCAGCCAAGGCTACTACACAGAGAAATCCTGTCTCGAAAAACAAAAACGAACAAACAAACAAAAAAACCCAAAAAATTAAAAATAAAACCTAAACACATTGACACAATGGGTGGATGTACTACTTGATACTGAAGAGCGACAGTGGGGAAGTCAGTCTGCTAGCCACAATTAAACCATCACATCTAAGAGCAGAACTTTGGCCAGGCGTGGTGGCGCACGCCTATAATCCCAGCACTTGGGAGGCAGAGGCAGGCGGATCGCTGTGAGTTCGAGGCCAGCCTGGTCTACAGAGTGAGTCCAGGACAGCCAGAGCTACACAGAGAGACCCTGTCTCAAAAAACCAAAAAAAAAAAAAAAAAAAAAAAAAAGAGCAGAACTTTGTACGTAGAATGGTAGCGCCCTGCAGATCGTAACACACACCAGTCTCAAATCTGAGTTCATGGTTTCAGGCAATGCTGGTTGGAGCTGTGTGGCCTGGCGCAGGCCCAGTGGGAAACGTTTATGTTGTGTGTTCAGAACCAAGGCTGTAATGACGTCACAGGCTGCAACATGTGGGGTGGGAGTTGGGGGGGCGGTCACTACCAGAAACACGTGGGATCCATTACCTGTTTGCTTTCAAAATTCAAAAACCTTTTGCTACTACCAAATTATTTTTTGCGACACCCCACATTCAGTGACATGAGCACATATGGGATCAGATCCACAGCTTAAAAAGCTGGGAGCTATGGGGCTGGAGAGCTGGCTCAGTGGTTAAGAGCACTGTCTGCTCTTCCAGAGGTGCTGAGTTCAATTCCCAGCAACCACATGGTGGTTCACAGCCATCTATAATGAGATCTGGTGCCCTCTTCTGGCATGCAGGTGTAGATGCAGGAAGAACACTGTATATATAATAAACACATCTTTAAAAAAAAAAAGCTGGGAGCTAAGGGACCCGGTTGTCACTGTGAGGGATGGGGCACTCAGCCCTGGGGACCACCATCTGGGAAGCGCAGCATTCACAGCTTCACTGAGGAGAAAAACTCCAGGACAAAGCATAGTTGGGGATTCTGAAGCTATTTTAGAGCAGGTGAGATGGCTCAGCGGGCAAGCCCTGGATCCCACAGTGTGGAGAAAGAAAGCTGAATCCTGCCAGTTGTCCTTTAACCTCACACACCTCCTCCATGACACATGTGCATGTACTCATGTACACAACAGTGAAAACCAAGGGGCGAGGCAAGGACAGGACACCCTGGGATGAACCAACAGAGTGGCCACTGGAAGACACCCAGTCATGGGCACCTGAAAATTGTTCCCGCTTGTGGGATTTCATCACATTTAGGACACGGTAAGGTGAGGGTAAGACGCACTCCCATGTGTTGATGCAAAGCACAATTAGTTCTCAACCCAAGGGGGAAAAGAGAAAGCTGACTCCTGAGACAAATGCAACCCAGACTCCGGTTGCTCCCCCTGTGGAAGTGGGCACATGGGAGCTTGTAAGTTACAAAGAAATCAAATTATCTATCAAGTACACTGGCGGGAACCACAGGCAAGTGGCTACAGCAAAGGCTTTAGCTGCCCTCTGGTGACATTCTTAGCTTCTGGATTGGTGGAGCTCGTGATCCGCTAAAAATACGTTGTAAAGGACTTGGACAGTCACAGTCACAGGACAGTCACACATAGGAGTATGCAATGAATGAAGCTCAGAGAGAGAGAGAGAGAGAGAGGGAGAACACCAGCCTGAGATCATTTGGCTGTATCACTAAGTTCAGCCCTTTGGCCTTAACAACAGGTGTGGCTCTCCCTTCCCAGGGGAAATTCCACTTGTGTGTCATACACTGTGAAAGGAAAACAATGGCCCAGCTGGATCATTTAATAATGGCCTTTAAGAGAAGCTGGGCGCAAGATGGCATCTTTGGTGTAAGGAGAACAGTGCACTGCCTCATCAAGGAGACAGAAAGCCTAGAAACACAGAGTCTGAACCACATCTCTGCAGGGAGGGAACAGGCCTGCCCAAGAGGCGCTCCGAGCCAGTGCTCTCAGCTTGTCTGAAGCAGCATCACAAGTACTGGGAACACCTCAAGCAAGCTCTGTCAGGAAGGATCACTGCCTGTTGGCTGCCTGTCCCTCTGTCCCCTTGGCTGCAAGACTGCTCGTCTGGCTCACACAAAGCCCGGGGCTCTGCCCCATACTCTGTATAAACTGGGCTGAGTAGAGGCAGGAAGATCAGAAATTCAAAAGTCGCCTTTGGCTACATACCTAGTTCTAGGCCAGCCTGTGATGCCCAGGATTCTGTCTTTAAAAAAAAAAAAAAAGCTGGCTTCAGTTGGTAGGGTACCTAGGCAACAGTCAAAGCAAACACACCTGCCCTCCCTCCCTTCACTGTCTGTTGCAAGACACAGAGAGGTAAAAACAGAAATAAAATGAGCTGCTATGTCAATACTGTAACGACAGGAGAAGCAGATGTGGTTGGCATGGCTAGAAACCTTCATGCCTCTTCAAGCACTCCATACTCCCCACCTCTGAACTGACTAGTGAGCGTGTAAGAGGCGGGAGGAAGAGAACGGGAGAGATGTCCCAGTGGGTAGAGGGCTTACTGCACATGCCTAATGAGCGAGCGGGGCTTCGAGCCTCACAAGCCAGGTAAAGCCCGACAGTAGCACCCATCTGAACTCCAGGACTCCTACAGGGAGAGGGCTACCCAGCCTGGTGGATGCTGCAGCCAACAAGAGGCCAGAGGGGAGGACAAGCTCTGACCTCCACACATGCTGTGGCACACGTGCACTGGCGCCCACATACATGCACAAAAGAAACAGAGAAAACAAAACGGGGTGCTGTGCGCAGGGAGGTGACACTGTGATCAGGGACGGCTTCTTGGAGGAGGCGGCATGCACTAGATCTGGGAAGGGACCAGCACTGGAGAAGACCTGGGAGGAGCTCCACGCTGCGCCATGTGTAGGACAGACGCTTGAACTGTATTTTTCTAGTTAATACACAGGCTATGCAATAAATGTGTACAGGGAAAGCTGTTAGGGCCTGAGACTAAGTTTCCCTGGGGTGGCAATCCCTTGAGGTTGTGCCTGGGACAGACTCAGATGCCACAGGACACCAGTGAGGAGCTGAGGAAGCCCACAGCCTCAGGGTACCGCCTTTCAAGTTGGCTACAGGGGACAGCGTACTTTGAAAAAATGTACCCTGCTGAGTCCAGGGCAAGGACTGCCACCTCAGCCCCACCAGTGCTTTGCAGTGTTTAAAAAAATTTTTTTTTTTTTTTTTTTTTGGTTTTTCAAGACAGGGTTTCTCTGTGTAGCCTTGGCTGTTCTGGACTCACTTTGTAGACCAGGCTAGCCTCGAACTCACAGTGATCCACCTGCCTCTGCCTCCCAAGTGCTGGGATTAAAGGAGTGCGCCACCACCGCCTGGCACTTTGCAGTGTTTGATCACACAGGCCTGCGTGGGTATGGGGATGACAGATGGCAAGGTCACGCACAGCAGCAGGACTGCCATGGAAGCCCTAGGACAGCGGCTCCTGTCCTTGGGGGGAGAGGGGACATCTAATCTGATGCAGAGACAGCCAGTGACGCTGGGAACCTGACATCAGGCTTTCATACACTGTTTCTTTTGTCCTCACTTTGAGGAGGTTATCCTGTCATGATAGGGTAGGAGGAGGCTTGGTCGCTTTTCCACAGCAAGGATGGGGCTGCAGGGAGCTGGACCCTGCTGTGGTAGGCACACGTGGGACTGTGCTGTTTAGGGACAGGCACTGGCAGAGAGAACCAGGTGGCTTCTCTGTGACACAGAAGATGTGACTAAACCATAAGGGCGTGAAAAGGAGCTTCCTAGGTGTGCAGTATTACCCCAGAGCATGGGCTGAAGTGAAGGCCAGAAGCCTTGGGATAATCCAGACTCAAGCCCAGGGCTGGAAGCACAGACAGGTGTCACCGGGGGGGGGGGGGGGCTAGGAAGGTGGCTTCCTGTTGTGGGGGAGTATGAGGACCTGGGGACAAATCCCACTGTAAGAGGCTGGACTTGGCTTCCTGTAACTGCAGTAGTGTCAGGGGTGAGGTGGATATGAGTGCTGGGGCTTCTTGGCCAACCTGCCTCAGGGTTCAGAGATTTTGTTTCAAGGTAATAAAGTGGAGAGTGACAGGGCAGGACAGCTGACATCTTCTTCCTCATGCAGGGTATCAGCAGGTGAGCTCAGGAGAGACTCAAGTTAGACGGGAGGTCTCAGCCACCCACAGGGGTAATGGGAGGAGGACACCCAGGCAGGCCACATATCAGGGCTTGCCCACTCTTTAGAATGCACTAGTCCCTACGCTCTGGATTCTCAGCCCTCCAAAGCCATGCACCCTCAGAAAAGGCAGGCTTGTGTTGCCGGCCTGCAGCATTGCACACCACACACTGCAGGAAAGGGGCAGTTTTAAGCTTTGGTTTGTGTGCTGGCCTCGGGGTAGCTGTGCTCAGTGGAGGAAGTGTTTGCCCTGCAGCGTGTGGACCTGAGTTTGGGTTCCCAGAACCCATGGACAGCTTGGCAACTGTGACAGCTCTGCGCACTCTAGTCCTTAGGAACCGGAGACAAGAGATTCCCTGGGCAAACTTTGTTGACACTTGATATGAATGTCAGACCTCCATATGCACCTACACACACACACACACACACACTCCCACAGACACACAAATCTGAACGTGCAAACTCATGCACACACACCAAAAAGACCCATTTTCTATGGCAGCATCCTTTTTGCAAGGTAGGAATACCAAAAAGATCAATAAGCAAAAGAAACTATAGCACCCCCCACTACAGGCCATCACCCCAAGGGGCTCTGTAGAAACAGGGGGGCCTTAAAGACCAGTCTGTTCAGTTCAACCTGGGCACTGGTTCACTTAGGATGGCTGCTGGGCTGGGAGAGGTCTCTGCTCTCTGGCATTGGTTTCCTCTAGCAACCTCTATGCAACTCCTGGACGTCCACTACCCTGCCTGAGGAAAGCCTGGGGCTGAACGGTGGTCCCCACTTTTCTCTGGGAGAGCTGAGGCAGTAGCGGTCCACGCGTCCACGCAGGCACTCTGGAGTCCTTCCTCCTAACCACAGAGTGGCAGCCATCCCCTCACCCCCGCGTTTTCCTCTAATGACCTAAGACTTTCATGTCAGAGCACTACAGGCACTTTCAGGGAACCTGCAGTAGGGGCAGCAAAGCATGACGGACTAGCAATCAGGGCTCTGCTGAATAGGGGCCAAGGGAGGAGGGAGGGAAGAATCCTTCAGTTCCTCCCAGCATGTCAGGAAAAAAAAAAATGCTACTCCAAACCACAGACCCTCCGCAGCGTATCAGAGAGAAAGGGAGTGGATTTGCTGCCTTTCTCAGCTGGTGGGTGGCAGGGTCTGGCGTACAACCAAAATTTTTTGACCCTTGAACCTTTTCCCTAACATAGTTCAAAAAGAACTCAGACTCCTGCAGGGCCAAATGAATGAAAACGGACTCACGGCGGAGTCCTGAATCCAAGTCCTAATTCTGCCGCTAACCAAGCCCCTCCTCGGGGAGCTTGGTGGGGTCTAACACTCTCCCAGGTACCCAGCGGGGGGTACCCAGCCTCCACCTCTCCGGTGACACAGAACGCTGGTAAGCGTCTAGGAGCTCTGTATCACCTTTTGGGGGCAGCCTGAGGATCGCTAGTCTCTCGGCCAAGGTGAAGTTTTGCCCTGGGCACGGCCCAAACCCGTGGACTGCTTGCACTCCCGACCTTCGCACTGGATCCAGGGCCAAAGCCACGGCTCCTCGCGCGCAAGTCCATCCTCAGCGCCCGACAGTCACAGTTACCGGCGCGCTCCCAGACTCCCACGCCCGCCAGCCACCCGCCTTTGCCCGTGCACACCCAGGCTCCCGTACCAGACAACTCGCCGCTCCGCTGTCCGAGGGTACAGACCCCGCGCCCGCTCCCCGCTCTTAATCCCCGCCCCTGTGAAGACAGGCAGTCAAAGCTCTCCGCCTAGCCCAGCTACCTCGTTCCTCCGACCCCGCCCCGCCCCGGGCCCCGCCCCCCGAGCCTGCCGGGAGGATGTGAGCTCATTCCCTCCTCCATGTTCCGGCCTCCTCCAGGAAGCGTCCTCTCGAGGTCTCTGCCGGCTCCCACTCAGCGGCCCGCGGGTGGCGGAGCCCGCAGCGCACCAGGTCCCATCTGACACCGCACTCAGCGAGGCGCCGGCTTCGTAGGTGCGTAATGAAGGCAGGCGGCGTGGGCACCCACCACCCGAACCTGAGCCACCGGGCCGGGGCAGCGCCTCCAGTGTAGGCACCGTTCCGGCCCGAGCACGCTGTGCCCTCAGCTCGCTTCCGGCCACGTGACTGTGCGCACGTGTTCCGGCCTCCGAGAGCCTCGGTCTGGAGCCACCTCCGCACGGCGGGAGGGCGGATGAGCATCTAGAGGCAGTGCAACCTTCGCCATGAACCCCAGGGGCCTTTTCCAGGACTTCAACCCCAGTAAGTTCCTCATCTATGCCTGCTTGTTGCTGTTCTCCGTGCTGCTGCCCCTGCGCCTGGACGGCATCATCCAGTGGAGCTACTGGGCGGTCTTCGCCCCGATCTGGCTGTGGAAGCTCCTGGTCATCGTGGGTGCCTCGGTGGGTGCAGGCGTGTGGGCTCGAAACCCTCGCTACCGTACCGAAGGGGAAGCGTGCGTGGAGTTCAAAGCCATGCTGATCGCCGTGGGCATCCACCTGCTGCTGCTCATGTTTGAGATACTGGTCTGTGACAGGGTGGAGAGGGGCACCCACTTCTGGCTGCTGGTCTTCATGCCGCTCTTCTTCGTTTCCCCCGTGTCCGTGGCCGCCTGTGTCTGGGGCTTCCGACATGACAGGTCCTTGGAACTGGAGATCCTGTGCTCTGTCAACATCCTGCAGTTCATCTTCATCGCCCTGAGGCTGGACAGGATTATCCACTGGCCGTGGCTGGTGGTGTTTGTGCCCCTGTGGATCCTCATGGCGTTCCTCTGCCTGGTGGTTCTCTATTACATCGTGTGGTCCCTCCTTTTCCTGCGGTCCCTGGATGTGGTTGCTGAGCAGCGAAGAACGCACGTGACCATGGCCATCAGCTGGATCACGATCGTTGTTCCCTTGCTGACCTTTGAGGTCCTGCTAGTTCACAGACTGGATGACCACAACACGTTCTCCTACGTTTCCATATTCGTCCCCCTGTGGCTCTCCTTACTGACTCTGATGGCCACGACGTTTAGGCGGAAAGGGGGCAATCACTGGTGGTTTGGTATCCGCAGGGATTTCTGTCAGTTTCTCCTTGAAGTTTTCCCATTTTTAAGAGAATATGGGAACATCTCTTACGATCTCCATCACGAAGACAATGAAGATAGCGAAGACGCATCGGGAGCGGACGCTCCGAAAATTGCCCCAATGTTTGGAAAGAAGGCCCGGGTGGTTATAACACAGAGCCCTGGAAAATACGTTCCTCCACCTCCCAAGTTAAACATCGACATGCCGGACTAAACTCACAGGCTGGGCCTTTTAAGTGAAACAGAAACCATACGCCCATGAGTTCCACTTTGCTTTTCTGTGTCCATCCAGCCGTGGAATTGTAACGGAGCCCTCCTTTTACACCCTCTGTGAGATGGAAACCTCTTGCAGCGGTCAGTGTGTAGGGAGGGAGGAGGCCCTGTTCTTCAGTGTGTCCATGCTGTGTGAGAGGTGTCTTACAAACTAGCCAAAGGCGGTCCATTGAATCGTTTCTAGGCCTTCGAAAGACCTGAAAACTACGTAGCTGTTTGTTTTTAAGTGCTACTTATGCCTACAGAAAGTATTGTTTAAAAAGTATTTTTATACACCGCTAGTCCAAAATTGTATTTTAGACTTGTGCCCATTGTGGCGTGATGGCGAGTGTACCAAATCCTCTCCTACACTGTTCCATAGCCCTCGTGGTTGGTTTTTCTAGTGCTCCCACTGTGCAGTTGTTCTCTTTGGGCTTTGCTGAAACAGGTCTTTAGTATCCTAGTTGATGAATTTTTTAATGCAGTGACTCTGCATATGTTAGTATTTATATGGATGTGTTAGCAGTGTTATCTGTGTTGAATTGTAGTTCTTGGCAGTACCGATGTATTGTGTTAAAGTTTTTTTTTTTTTTTAAGTTTCTGTGTGAAGAGATATATTTATTGTAACTCTCCTTAAAGATTGCATAAGATGCTGATAAGGCCCTGTCGGAGGTGGATCCTGTCAGCACACTAAAGTGAAGGTCTGGTGTGTCACAACAGTCATGTGATAGATAGCAAGAGTGCTAAGGTTTTCAGAGTTCGTCATAGTGGCCCCAGGGAGAAGGGACAGTACTCGGAGACTAGGCAGCATGCTCCAGTGCTGCCAGGCCACAGGCTCACACTGTAGCGTGCTGCCAGGCCACAGGCTCACACTGTAGTGTGCTGCCAGGCCATAGGCTCACACTGTAGCGTGCTATCAGGCCATAGGTTCACACTGTAGTGTGCTATCAGGCCATAGGCTCACACTGTAGCGTGCTGCCAGGCCATAGGCTCACGGCTCCCTCCCCACAGGCAGCATCATCTCCCAAGGAACGAGCAAGATGAGCTACACACAGTTCTGTCATTTCTAAGGTCTGTCATGACTGAAAACATTACTGTTGGAATGCTGAGAGTGGCCCGCAGGATGAGGTCTAGCTCCATCAGTAACAATGTTTCCTTAGGTGCTGGAGTCATCCCAGGAAATCACACTGGAGGACCAAAGCCAGACCTTCTGAGAATGAGGTTCTGACAGGGAAGAAATAAATACGTGGAAATGGAAGCTAAAGTACAATGCTGTGGTTATGTCACCGAGGAGGAGAATGGGGAGTAGGAGGGTGTCTTTTAGCAGCTTACTAAGAATTACCTACATGGGGCTCCATGTGCGTAACTGCCCCTTTGCTCTGGCCGTGAAAAAGGTAAACCTGGTGCTGGGGAGACGGTGTAGTCAGTAAAGGGTGTGCTGTGCACGCCTGGCATGTGCTCAGATCTCAGCACCCATGGAGAACCTCAGTATGTGTAGCCCCAGCACCAGGAGCAGTAGAGACAGGTGGGTCCCTGCGGCTTTTTGGCTAGCCATTCTAGGACGTTGAGTCCTGGGTTCTGAGACCCTGTCTCAGATACAAGGCAGTTATCCACACAGTGGCTCTGTGAGCATGCATGCCACTAACCCGATAACTATTTGATCTCTGGGACCCACATGATGGAGAACCAATTCCCTAAAGTTGCCCTCTGGCTATCACACACAAAACAGATTTTTAAATAAAGCGGAGGGTCAGGGAAGATGGCTCAGTGGTTAGGAGGCACTGGCTATTCTTCAGAGGCCCCACAGATTCCCAGCACTCACGTGGTGGCTCACAGTTGTAACTCCAAGAGGATCTGATGCCCTCTTCTGGCCTGTGCAGGCAACAGGCACACAAGTGATACGCGGACATACATGTAAAAAAAAAAAAAAAAAAACACCTATACACATAAAATTAATCTATTTTAAAGGGTGGAACTCGATAAAGGAACACACCTGATGTTGACCTCTGGTTTACACATATGCACAAACAAAGGTGAATTGACTACTTTAGTATTATTCAAAACCATGTTAAATTAACATCAGTATACATGCTAGCTAACAATGTGAGAAGCTACCAGGGGTTCTGTGAACCTTCAATATAGCTGGTCCACACCAATTGGCAGAATGGGAGGGGCAGTATTGAGCCCCACTGGGTTGAGTGCTTCCTACATGGCATAACAGGTGCCTTGTGAGTGAGGAAGCTAAGAAAGCCAGATTTAAAAAAACAAAAACAAAACCATGAAGGCACTCGGGAGGCAGAGGCAGGGGGATTTCTGAGTTCAAGGCTAGCCTGGTCTACAAAGACTTCCAGGACAGCCAGGGCTGTTACACAGAGAAACCCTGTCTCAGTAGGCGGGTTGGAAACACGAAAGAATGCAGCTGGACAAACCCACCAGAGTTTCAGGCAGCCACGCTACCTCTGCTCCACCCCCCAAAAGTATCTGAAAAGCAACACCTTCTGCCCTAGTAAGTCAAAGGTGGGAGCTAGAGAGATGATTCAGAAGTCAGAGCACTGGCTACTCCAACAAAGGACCTGGGCTCAACTCAACACTCAGGTGGTGGCTCACAACTCCAGTCCTAGGAGATCCAACTCCTTCTTCTGGCCTCTGCAGGCACATAATGTGGAACACAGACATTTTGCAGGCAAAATAGCCATACACAAAATTTTACGAAATATTTAGGGATGGAAGAGCAGTTGTTTCTGAAGCAACTGAAGGATTGGTTAGCAGTGACAGTAGTGTTGGAGAGCCACTGTCAGGTGTCAGGCGCATTCTACAAACATCCCACCCAAATCAGCACCACCACCATCCGGCCAAAAGTTTTTAAAAACTAGCAAGATAGCTCAGCAAGAAAAACACTGCGTTGCTGGGCTGCAGTGGCGCACGCCTTTAATCCCAGCACTCAAGAAGCAGAGGCAGGTGGATCACTGTGAGTTTGAGGCCAGCCTGGTCTACAAAGAGAGTCCAGGTCAGCCAAGGCTACACAGAGAAACCCTGTCTCAAAAAACAAACAGACAAACCCCCCCCCCCAAAAAAAAAACCCAAAAACAAAAGAAGAAGAAAGAAAAACACTGCATAAGCCTGATGATCTGCGTTGGGTCCCTGGATCTCATGGTAGAAGGATGGAGTAAACAGCTGAAAATTCGCTGCTTTTCTTTCACAAGATCGCTGTAGCACGCATGCACGTGAGTACTCACACAAACCTTAGTCATTTGTTACACACATGAACTTGCACATATAAGTTTTCAATGACTTATGACCACAAACTCCCCCCGGGGAGCTGCAGGTTGCCTGAGGATTATACTCAAGACACTGGGATCTAGGCCAGTCTCCGGGATGTGTCCTAGCAGGATGCCAGGGCGGAGGAGCAGTCATCTTGGACTTTGGCACCCATTATGGCAGAAGCAAGGGTGCCAAGCCAAAGGCCTGCAAGCAAAAGCAGTTCCTGCTCGCACGTGACAGATGGCTCAGTCCACTCAATTCTGGTGACCTGAGCACATGGTCCAGCCTGGCAGGTGAGGCAGTGTTGTGTCCAAGGAACAATAATGCAGCCTATGCGGGCAGCTGTCAGGTCCTGAACTGATGGTGTGACACAGTGGTTCTAAAGGAATCAAAATGTGTGAGATGTTCTTCTCTTAGGAATGTTCTGTAGTTTTCAAAAGTTGTGGCCCAGTCCAGCTCAGTGACATATGCCTATAATCCCAGCACTCAGGGAGTCAGAGGTAGGTGGATCTCTGTGAGTTTGAGGCCAGCCTGATCTACAAAGTGAGCCCAGGACAGCCAACACTACACAGAGAAACCCTGTCTCAAAACAAAACAAAATAAACACCCACAAACAAAAAACAAACATTGTGGCCCTTGGGAGGAACCTGCCGGTCTCTGACATGGGAAGACCGTGTTCAATCCTTTTGTGAACAGCTATGCAGGCAGCACTATAAGGTGCCGATCTCAGCTCTCCTCAGGCAGAAACAAAATCAGCTTAAGAAGGCCAGCCTTGGAGGAGATCTTGTTTCAGAAACAAAGAACAAGTTTTAAAAGTGCTAGAGTCTCACACTCCAGCAGAGGCAGAGGCAGGCAGATCACTGTGAGTTCGAGGCCAGCCTGGTCTACAAAGCCAGTCTAGGACAGTCAATATAATACAGAGAAACCCTGTCTCGAAAAACCAAAAAAAAAAAAAAAAAAAAAAAAAGTGCCGGAGTCACGGGGCTCCCAACACTCAGGGAGCCAGAGGCAGGCTAATTTGTTTGAGTTCAAGGCCAGCCTGATCTACAAAAACAAGTCCAGGCCAGGCAAGGCTACACAGAGAAACCCTATCTTAAAAACCCATAAATAAATAAATAAAATGCAGTGTGGTGGCACATGTCTTTAATCCCAGCACTCGGGGAGGCAGAGGCAGGTAGATTGCTGTGAGTTCGAGGCCTACAAAAGTGGGTTCAGTATAGCCAGGACTGTTACACAGAGAAACCCTGTCTCAAAAGACCCAATAAATAAAGTAAGTAAGTAAGTACTGGAGTGCTGCCATGGTCACGCACTAGCCTTTAATGAGTACCCAAGCCCCAGAAACCATGTAAAAAAGCCGAGCATCACAGTGTGGCCTTGTCACTCCAGCTGTGGGGGCTCCCAGGGCTTGCATGCCAACACCCTGGCCTAATTGGAAGCTCCAAAGTGACATAGACCCTGTCTCAAAGGAGAGCCATGTTCTTGAGGGTGACACGGAGGGAGTCCTCCCACCTCTATGGCACACACAAGCACACACGTATACTCACGCACACATGCACTTAAAAAGATGGCAAGAGTCCAGAGCCTTCCCCAGAGGGTTATTTAGAAGAGTCTGGATGGTACAGGGAGGCCAGCCAGGTAGCAAGTACTGGGAAATGTGGAAGCCAGTGAGGACAGTGGCCTGGCCAGCAGATACCACCTCATCATCTCCAGGGCTCGGTTAGAACAGGAAGCTGTTGGAACAGGTAGCTCACAGGTAGCAGGCAGCAGGAAGTGCATGCTGGGACCCTAGCAGCCACCCCTGAAAACATAGTCAAGGGCTAAAAGTACCTCAGGGAACCAGGAGGTGAGGAGGCCACCACTGGAACCAATGCTATTGGCTACATTACTCTGCTACCAAAAGGGAATACTAGTGCCACTCCTGCTGCCAGAGAAGCTCCTAAGCGTTCGTTATGTAGCAGTCTTCTCTGAGACTGAAACATTCCATCCTACAGGGAAGGTGCCTAACTCAAAAGAGCTTCAGGAAGTCCCTGAAACTGACCAGAATCACTAGGCCCCGCCTTGCCCTAGGAAGCAACAGGAACAGAGCTGCCAAGAAGCCAAGCTGCAAAGAAGATTTGTAGACCAACCAGATAGGCAGCCTCGAAGAAGCAGAAGCCAGCTGAGCTGCCTGGAAGAGGTTTAGACAGACAGAGCAAACTGGGGCACCTGGAACAGACACTCTCCAACCTCTTGAGCTGCCTGTAGGCTGTGCAGTGTGCTCCAGGTTCCCCATTTTGTTGCCTGTCATCGGTGCTGGGGGTGGGTCTTGGTGATGTAGCATCTTTGAGCCATTTCTGCATCTATAAGTAACCCTTCACCCACATTCTTGTAGGTGACCCCAATATTGGCTAACGAAGCTGGGGTTTGGTAGTATCCATACTTTGGTTTGTTGTGAGCTCCCTATCTGGGTGTGTGTGTTGTGTGTTCCCAGGAAACGTTTTGTCACGCAACTACCTGCTTGAAAGGCTAGGAGGATAGGATTGGGTTAGCCTTGGGTATAGGTTCTCTCTGTAGCCTGTACAGCTGAAGAAATGAGGTCATACAACTTCCTCATCCCGAGTCATGAGAGTCTAAAGGAATGGACAAAGCCATACCAAAACTCACGCAGTAAAAGGTTTTTCAAAGAAGGAAATGTACCTGGAGGCCATGTGACACTGGCCCCACAACCCATTCCTGAGGTGTCTGGGATGCACCTACCTTCCTCCCAAGGCAGTAGGCTCGCCTCTCAGCAAAGAGGGAGCACTCTCCTCAAGGAAAAGACGCAATCCAAACCTCTGTCAATGGCTGCCCCTGACTCCACCACCTCACACATCCCTGCCATCTCTTCCTTTAGTTTTGCCATTGTTAAGTGTTGCAGCTCCGAGGAGAAAGGCACCCTGGCAGGTGGGGAGCCAAGGAACACCACAAAGTCACTCTGCATGGCAAACCTCACACAAGAGGTTTATTGGGAAGTACACAGGAGGGTGGCTGCCTCTGCTTGGGCGAGAAGCAGCTGGGAACTGAGCGGCAGGTGGGTCTTTCCAGGGTGGCATGAGTGGGTGGGACTCTTGTGGCCTGATCTCGGGCAAGCTCAGGGACTGATGGCATTCTTTTCCTTGCCTCTTGTCTTGGTCTTGGGTTCAAGTCAGGGTCAGGGTGTCCTTTCTTTGACCTTTTATCCTACACAGGATTTGGTTGGATTTTGAGCTCAGGGATTGGGTAGGATTTGGGGCTCAGGGACTGGTGGGTTTCGGTAGGTTTTCAAACCCAGAAGTGGGCTAGGCCCTTTCCCCCTACTGTCTTGTCAGGCCACGTATTTTCAGGTAAGTGTAGATGAAAGGCAATTGCCACGTGCTCTTCAAAGCGTGGCCCAAGATTCACATTATCCAACTACACCTGGAGTTTGGGTCCCAGAGCTGTTGTGCAGAACCAGGTGAGGCAGTGTGTGCTTTGTATTCCAGAGAGGACCAGATAGGAAGCAGAGACTAGCCGACGCTTGGTTAGCCAGCCTAGTTTATTTAATGAAGTTCCAGCCCACCGAGAGATTGTTTCAAACAGGAAAGGGGATGGCACCTGATGGATGACATTTGAGGTTATCTTTTGACCTGTACACACATATATACATGTATACAGATGTAGGTAACCGCCCCATACACCCACGCAGATAAAAATAAAAAAAGGAGAGCCAGGTATGGTGGCACACACCTCTAATCCCAGCACTCAAGAGGTAGTAGAGGCAAGTGGATTTCTGAATTTGAGTCCACCTTGGTCTACATAGTGAGTTTCAGGTCAGTTGTGGCTATACAGATGTGGGCTGTTGTCGGCCAGTGGAGGAGGTGCTCCCTCCTGGTAAGCTTTGTGCTTGGACCTAGGTGAGGGGAACCCCCCCCCCCCCCTGATAACAACCCACCAGATCCAAATATGTTAAAAAAGATAGTTCCTTGTAGACCCTAACCCACACACACACAAAAGCTGGCTTTTTGAAGAAAAATATATCAAAAGTGTCCTGGAGACAAGCCCTGGGAAGTGTCCTGGGAGTGGCTCCTGCTATTCAAGTCCCTTAGTTTAAAAATCCAGAGGCTGGAAGGTTTAGTGAGCACACTCCCTATTCCTCCCCGCTCACCCAATGGCTCTCTCTGTCCTTGTCTTTTTTTTTTTTTTTTTAAATCATTAAGCTTAGTGAATTAAAATCTAGTTCTTTGACTCTTGACTGTCTTTATTTTAATCAAGTACGGTCTGGCCTTTCACCAGCCAGAGGCTCCATCCCTCCTCTGAAAGGGACGAAGATTTCTATTGTCTCAACCCCAGTTGAGCCTGAGCATGGCTGCCCTGTGCTCTCTCCCTGCCCAGAAGACCTTCCTCATGATGGGTCCTCAGGACAGAGCCTTCCTCAGCTAGCCTCCAGAAGGCTGAAGAAAACTCTGTGACCAGATTCTCAGCCCAGCCTCCCGGAGAAAGGAACCCACATATAGAGTCTGTTTGAAAATAAACGAATTAATTCATTTTAAAAATAAAAAGGGGGGTGGGATAGGATATGGCAAGATGGGTGAAGGCACTGTCAATGACCCAAGTTAGAACTCTGGGACCCATGTGGTGGAAAGGGAGAACTGACTCATGCAGGTTGTCCCCTGATGTTCACATCTGGTATAGTGTATGTGTGCGTGTGTGCACACATGTATGTATGTATGTATGTATGTATGCATATATGTGGAAGACAAGAAAGGTAGCCGCAGTCAGGAGGCCCGTGGCAGAAGGCCTGGGCTTCGAAGTGTGCAGGGCAGCTCTTGGGAGCGGCTGTGGGAGGACAGTGGTGCCAAGCAGGGCACTGTCCTGCACAGTGGACGCACATGTGTTGACACAGCAAGGAGCTCACTGAGGGCAGTGCTGACACGAGAGGTCCCAGAGCTGTGCTGGGTGGCCCTGTTCCCCAATTCTGTGGAAGGGGTCACTGCTCCCAAACCCCAGAGGCCAACGCGACCGGAACTTGTTCTAGTTAGGGAACAAAAGCGCAGTGTCCTCTTGGGTCACCTGGATCATTGCCCTTTCAGAGAGACAGAGTGCTTCTTCGGGAGGGAGCAGCAGCTGGTGCCCAAGTCTAGGCAGGCTCTGCCTGATGTCTAGGGCCCCGTCTACCCTAGCACAGCACATCTGTTGTTACCCGCAGAGTCTTAGCATGTTGGGGTAACACGTAGGCCTGTGTCAGCAGCACACCATGACTGGCCTAGGTCTCAGTGCAGGCAAGTGGCCCAAGCTTAGCTGTCCCTCTCTTCCCTTGATGCTTCAGGGGCAACTCTGGTGGGTGATCACATGGCCAGGGGAGACTCAGGACAAAGGCATAGGAGAGTGGTGGCTGGGCACCTTGACAAAGAAAAGGTGTGTGCCCTAGTGATCAAGCCTGGGCAGGATGTCCTGAGGTCCTCACAGCCCCCCTCCCTCTGCTACCTGAGACTGGAGGGGGCCAGGGAAGGCATGTCAGTGCTGGGTGGGTGGTGAGCGACAGCACTTGGGAGAAAGCACATCTTCACATGGTGGAAAAGGACATGGCTCAGAGCCTGTGATGCTTAACGTCGGCACCTGAACATTACCCAGAAGCTCTAGGCACACTTGATCAGGTTAATTGTCCTAATGTTGATGGTCCTAATGTCCCCTGGCACCCTTCTATGGGCATGGGTCCCCGACTGAATGGGGAGAGAGCCAGCTGAGCGCGTGAATTCATCTGTCTCTTCCTCCTGGCAGCAGAAGTGGTCTCAGCCAGTCCCCGTTCCTACCACCATGGCTTCCCCGCAGTGATGAATCTGTAGTCTAGAACTGGGAGCCGGAACAACCCAGTTCTCCTGTAAGTTGTCTTTTTGTCAGGGATTTGTCACAGCCACAGGCAAACTACCCTGCACTAGTTTGCCAAGTCCTCTTGCGGCCTTTCCTTCTGTTTCCCTTTTCTTTACAACCTTCCTCTCCCTTGGACTTTTCGGTCTCATCTAGCCCAGGCTGGCCTTGAGCTTACAATATAGCTGAGGATGACCTTGAACTTGATCCCTCGGCATGCACCTCCAGGATGCAGGTGTACACGCCGTGCTCAGCTTAGGCAGGTGTTGAGGGTGGAACGCAGGCTTCTGTGCACACCAGGCTCCACCAGCTTAGCCACAGCCACAGCCACAGCGCCTCCTGTTTCCTTCCCGTACGTGCCTGGGGAGCTCCAAGGCCTCCTCTGCCATTTTACAGGCAGCACTCTTCTTCTCGGTGTGTCTTGACTCAATTGGCCTGAGTTTAGACAGTGTTTTGTCTCTCTCCAGAAGAGCTAACCTCTGGCAGTCAGTCAGCACCCTCTCCTCACCACCACCCCAGAATAAAATAAGCGTTGTTAATGAAAACACCAACTGGGTTGGAAATCTCACCTCCAGGCTGGGGATGTAGCTCAGTTTGGCAGAGGGCTTGCCTAGCACGCCCAAAGCCCTGGCTGCCATCCCTGGCACTGCGTAAACCAGGTGTGGTAGCACACACCTGCGATCCTAGCAACCAACAGGAAGGGCAAGGCAGGAGGATCAGGCGTTCAAGTGTGGGAACTGGACAGGGGCTAGCTTCCCTGAGCAGAAGCCCCCTCCCTGCCCTAAGCTCAATCAGCTTGCAGTCAACTTCCCTGGGAGCTAGACTAGGGCCTCACTTCCCTGAGATCCAAACAAAAGCTCACCTTATCAGATTAGGGCCAGCTTCCCCTTCCCCAATTGTGTGGGAGACTGCGAAGTGTAACAGCTACAGCAGATGAAATGTCTAGATAAGAGTCCCCCTGCAGCATGACTCAAAGCTCCTCTGCCGGGTACCTTATCAATTAAGGCCAATTTCCCCTAAGCCCCTTACCCAATTATGTAATGCCAAGGCTGGGAAAGTCCCGCTTGTGGTTTCTGCCTTTAAAAACCTTGTATTCGAAGGAATCAAGGCCGCCCACCTTCCTCAGCCTCTGGGGAACGGGATGGTCCTTGCAAGGAGCAAGATCAATAAAAAAGACCCTGTGTACATTGCCTCTGACTGGTCTCTGGTAGTCTGTGACGTTTCATGACTTTGGCATTACACAAGGGCATCTTCTGCTACTTAGTGAGGCGGGGGTAACCTGGGCTACATGAGGGTCTATTTCAAAACACAACAAACAAAACACAACCCTCCTAGCACTGAGACTTGCTGCCTGGCTATGAGCACTTCAGAAGCATGGCAAAATTGCGTGGGGGGGGGGACAGAGAGATGGATCAGCTGTTAGGGGCACTGGCTGCTCTTCTAGAGAACCTGGCTTCAATTTTTGGCACCCACATGACAGCTCACAACTGTCTGTAATTCCAGTTCTAGGGAATCTGATGTACTCTTCTGGCCTCCTCGGGCACTAGGCACACATGTGGTATGAAGACTTACATGCAGGCAAAACACTCATATGCATAAAATAAAATATTTTTTTATTTTTTATTTATTTTTATTTTTTAAAAGATTTTATTTTTTATTTTTATTTTTTATATTATATTTTATTTTATTTTATGTCTGTTGGTGTGGGAGTGTCAGATCTTGGGGTTATAGACAGTTGTGAGTTGCCATATGGGTGCTGGCAATTGAACCCGGGTCCTTTAGAAGAGCAGGCAGTGCGCTCTTAACCACTGAGCCATCTCTCCAGGCCATAAAATAAATTTTTAAAAAAATGCTGTGATTGGGGCTGGAGAAATGGTTCAGAGGTTAAGGGCACTGACTGCTCCTCCAGAGGTCCTGAGTTCAATTCCCAGCAACCACATGGTGGCTCACAACCTTCTGTAATGTGATCTGATGCCCTCTTCTGGCCTGCAGGTGTACATGCAGGCAAAGCACTGTATTAATAATTAATAATAATAATAATAATAGTAATTTTTATAAAAAGTTGTGTTTAAGTGTGAGGTATCATTTCTTTTTTCTTTTTCTTTTTTTTTTTGGTTTTTTCGAGACAGGGTTTCTCTGTGTAGCCTTGGCTGTCCTGGACTCACTTTGTAGACCAGGCTGGCCTCGAACTCACAGCGATCTGCCTGCCTCTGCCTCCCGAGTGCTGGGATTAAAGGCGTGCGCCACCATGCCCAGCTGAGGTATCATTTCTTAAAAATCTTTTTTGAGACAGTGTAATCCTCGCTGTCCTGAAACTCCCTCTGTAGACCAGGCTGGTGGGGAATTCACAGAGATCTACCTGCCTCTGGTTCTGAAATGCTAGGATTAAAGGCGTGCGTCACCAAACCAGGTTCGAGGTCACTACTTGTAAGGGAGGTCCTAGCCCCGACTTTAATAGATACAGGACATACCCAGACACCAAATTTTAAGCACAAAAGAGATTACCCCAGGGGCAGCAGTGGAGGCTGCAGAGACAGACAGCAGCAGCAGGTGTTTTTTGCAGGAGTGGATTTTTTAAGGAGAAAAAAGAGGGAAGTCTGTGCTAGGGTGAGTGGGTAAATCCTGATTGGACAGTGTTCGGCAAATAATGAATTTGGATTGTTGTGCCTTTGGTGTTTTGCCTCATAAACGAGTCAGTTGCCAAATAAAGGAATGAGCCTTGGGGGCTGACTTTAGGAACGTCATCTAAAGGCTTTTAGCAAGGCAGAGAAGAATAAAGGCAAAATCCGTTGGTGCCATGTTTGCTGTGCTTGGGCCTCCTAGAGCCCATGAGGAGGAGGACTGTGGTGGAATCTGAGGAAGCTCTTCTGGGGTCACCTGTGCTCTGTAAGCACGTCCAACAAACCAACATGGTCTCACCAACATAGACTCCGGGAAAAACCATAGTCTGTCCTTGGCACCCATCTGGGGTGAAGCATACTTCAGAGGGATGACAAGGTGGCTCAGAGGGTAAAGGCCTGTCACCACGTCAGAAGAGACCCACACAGTTGAGGGAGAGAACTGACTCCACCAAGCTGTTCCCTGATGTTCACATGTGCTGGCCATGCGTCCAAAACCGTACACATGTGCACACTGCATGATAATAATTTGAAAAGGGCTCTGGGGGGAGCACTGAAGACTGAGAGGCAGAGGAGGAGAGAGGAGAATTAAGACACATCTGTAGCAGGGCCCCAGATCGTCACACAACTGAGGCTGTAAAACTCAGTATGCAGACAGCTCCACCTGCCAAAACTAAACCAAAGGCGTAATCCGTCAAAGCCCGGTAATTCAGGGAAAGTCTCTAACTATACTGGTAATTCAGGGAAAGTCTCTAACTATACTAACCTTGCCTTTTGGCCTCTGTAGTTCTGCTTCTAGCCAACTGTTCTTGTTAACTGTATTATGTCAATCCAGAACATGGTTTTTGTGCTTAAAAGCTCACCCTGAGAAAGGCTTGGGGCTACACTGTGATTGCGAATACCTAGTGTAGTCGTTGGCGGCTAATAAAGACCTTCTATTGGCTTAAACCCACACCTGAGCAGTCTTCTCTGGTGAATACCCCACAACAAAATCAATGCTACCTGGGCCTCTGGGGGGGGGGGCAGCAAAGCCAGGCCACTGTTAAATGTTCAACAAGGCTGACCGGTTGGTTGCAAAGGGCCTGGACTGTAACAGGCTGGGAGGCATTCTCCTGTGCCAGCGTTAGGCTCCAGCAGCCATGTACTGTCCACCTCTGTGTCTGACCTAGCATCCCTGTGACTCTTAGGTAAATCCTTTGGAATGCACAAACAGATCCCTTGCTTTCACCCACCCGAAGGCTAAGAATGTCACCAGATAGCATCTAAGGCTGAGAGCAGAGACCTAGTGCTTTGCTGTAACTTGTCTATCTGGTAGAGACAGGAATTTCAAAAATGGCTTGGTTTTTAACTTTCTCTGCTCTGTTACTATAGAAATCCCGGCAACTGTCGCCATGTTGGGACATGGTGTTTGGGCTACCATGAATCTGTGTGTGCCAGCCGTGGCCTCTCATCTTTCACTACAAGTTCTCATTTTCTTTTAAGTGTTGACACGAAATGACAACTCTTACCTCAAAGGGACCGTTATATTTGAGAGCCGATACAAGTCACCATGCCCAGGAACACAGATTAAGACTAACCCAAATTCCATGTTCCAATGTGGACTCAGTTTCATGAAGTTTTTATAGCAATAGAACAAAAAAAGTCATAAATCATGACACTTCTCAAATACACTGGTGGAGGGGTTGGTGATTTGGCTCAGTGGCAGAGTGCTTGCCCAGTGAGCACAAGGCCCTGGGTTCAGTCCCCAGCTCTGGAAAAAAAAAAAAAAAAAAAAAAGTCAAATACACTGGTGGAAACACTAAGCAGTGACGAGGACAACACTCGAGCTGCAGGCCTTGGCTGCCGTCTCATGACCCTTAGCCTGCGGTTAATGAAAACTATGGTTTTGTTAAAACACCTCAGAAGTTTTGGGTTTTTTTTCACCTTTTCATTCTACCACTGGATCAAATCCTCCTCACACCTTTTTACTGAGACAGGGACTCCATGTAGCCCTAGCCAGCCTGGAGCTCACAATGCAGACTAGGCTGGCAGGGATCACTTGCCCCCCTGCCTCCACAGGGCTGGGATTAAAGGCGTGTTATCCATACAGGATGTTAGGCCCCAAAATGAAGTGGGCAGGGATGGCTATTTAGGTGTGGAGTGGATGTAAACATGTTTTTGTTTTGATCCCAAGCATGGGATGTGAGACAGACTTGTGTGAGGGTACGTGTCGTTTGTCCGCTAGAAAGGGAGTGGCCTCAGCCAGAGGCAAGGTCTTTGCCAATGGATAAATGTCCTGGTATATCTCCTTTCAGGAGATAAATTAGGAGCCCAGAAAACAGAGGCGTGGCTTATGCATAATTTGCATCGCTTCGTATCACTTGGTTGCTCATCCCTCCTGCATCGAGATGCTCCTAGAGACACACTCCAGAGAACGCTTTGAGGTTTTCTGCCCCTGTGGTTGTGGTCGCTTTTGCTGAATTTCTGGCTTGCCATTAAGCGGGTTTTCTGGAATCCTGACGATGAAGAATGGAATCAGCCCAAGGAACTGAATGGTCTCCCTCCACTGTCCCTATTAACCTCCTCTCTCCCTTATCTAGGGCAGGTGGGTTGGAAGAGAGGTAGAGGCGTTACGGAACCCCAAATAAAGTAGGTTTTTAAAAGATCAAAGCCTATGTGGGTGACTAAAAATATAGGCTGAGTTAAACTGTAACTGGGCCCTGGTCATGCAGTACTGCAAACCTCCCACCAACACAGAAGCCAGTCAGGCTCCTGGGGGAACTTTGGTTCATAGAGGTGATATCTGTTTTTGTGTCATCATGGAATTTGCGTAAGACACACCATTGGTAAACGAATCATCTTGGTGCTGCACTAAGGAACACATGGACCAAGTGGAAACAATTTGTCAAGGTGATTTTTGACAAAAGGGGATTTGCCAGCACCCGACACACTCACTAAAATGGCCTCCATCTTCTATCCCTGATGGTAGTGGTGACTGAGTCTCACCTCATCTCACTGACTGGAATCTGATGTCCCAATCTAATGCACCTGGTAATCAGCACCGGGGTGGGGGATGTGAGGGGAGGGTGTGGGGAGGTTCAGGAAACATGGGCTCTTGTCTGGCTGACTGCCTTTAACAGAAAACTGCTCTTCTTGACACTGGGTTATTTGTGTCAAACCCAAACAGGCCCCAGAGGGAGGCCGGGTCGAGACACAGACTGGTGACCAGATGGAGAGGAGGCTTTGGAGCCATGGGAGCTGCCCACCAGGCTTCAGCACTACTGGCATAATAAGACCAGGGCTTAGGTCCTTGCCTTGGAGGAGGGAGTTAACGAAGGAAGCCAAAGACGGGCAGGAGAACAGGGGTAGAGTAGTGTGAGGCCAGAGAGGAGCTTGGCAACGTCAGCGGGCGCTCTGCCCTTGCCCCACCTTTCTGAATACAGGCACACTTTTGTGATTTGTTCTGCCCGAAAAAGAGGTGGGTGTCACTTTCAGGCAGAAACAGGACACGCCCAAGCATTGTTCCTCAGAAGGGAGGCAGAGACCAGGAAATGCTCCCATGAGGCTTGGCAACACTAGCCAGGGTTTCTGGAATCAGGACACAAGAGAGTTGTGTCCTATGGTAGAGAGGTAGAAGCCATGACAGGAAAAGCTCAGCCTGCACATATGACATCGGAAACACACGCAAGGGTTTCAGGTCCCAAGTGAAACAGTATTGAGAGAGGGACAGGGAAGGCAGGACTGCAGGATGGGCCGTCAGCACTGTGTTTCTGTTTCAACAGGAAGGCCTAGCAGGAAGGACTGCTGCAAATGCTCCTGGCTGAGGTGTGAGGTCATGTACCCCGAGTAAGGAAACCCTGAGGGGGCAGTCAGGAATGTGCAGATGGCAGACTCAGGCAGTTCTCTGCAGGTGAGATCAGGCCCTCATGGTCTATCCAATAATATGGAAGTCACAGGAGAGATGAGTGGAGGGATGAAGGCAGGCTAGACGAGCTCCCATCTCCGTTAACTTCTAGCATGAGGCATTCAGGGCCATGATGGCTCTGTAGGTAAAGGCATAAGCCATCATGCTCAACCTGAGTTTGAACTTTGGGACATACATGGTAGATGGAGAGAGCTGACATATGAGTGTCATGGCACATGCCTCCACCTCCTGTAAAGAAATGTAATTAGTCAGGCGTGGTGGTGCACGCCTTAAATCCCAGCACTTGGGAGGCAGAGGCAGGCCGATCGCTGTGAGTTTGAGGCCAGCCTGGTCTACAGAGTGAGTCTAGGATAGCCAAGGCTAACAGAAAGAGACCTTGTCTCGAGCCCCCCAAAACCCCCAATATTTACTGTGAAATATTTACTGTGTAGCTGTAGTGTGTGTGTGTGTGTGTGTGTGTGTGTTAGTTACTTTGCTATTGCTGTGACAAAACATGACCAAGGCAACTCATAAAAGGAAGAGTTTGAAAGGAACAGTATTGGCCCAGAACCCCCAAAACCAAGTTCTCAGCACAAAGGACATTTATTTGCCCCAGGACAGAGGACAGGGAATGTCAAAGACAGGAGATAGAGGACAAGGGAGAAAGGGGATGGGATGGGATGGGCAGAGAGAGCTATTTGTCCCAGAGGACAAAGGACTGCCTCTGGATAGAGAACAGACAGATGTGGCCCAAAGGAAAATGGTGGTTTATAAAAGTAAAAGAGCAAACCCTGTGTTAGGATGTGTTTAATTTTAATTGAGCATGGTAACTGGGTGAGCCAAAGGGGCTTTTAACTGCTGGACTTCAATACATTGATAGCTGGACCTTGGTAGTCAGCCTCAGGAGGAGGAAGTGGCCAAATAAGGGAATAGAGCTTGATGGCTAGCTTTAGGAGTGTAATCTAATGTTTTTTAGCAGGAGGGAATGGGAGAAGGGCAAAACCTGCCATCACCATGTTTGCCAAATCCAGGCCTGCTAGAGGTCTTCAGATTTTATTTGAGCTTATGGTTCCAGAAAGATAAGGCCATCCTGACAGCAGGTGGCAGTCATGGCAGCAGGAACAGCTGAGAGTTCATATCTTCAAACCAAAAGCCAGACACAGATGACAGCATCCCTGAGATGCACAGACACAGATGACAGCATCCATGAGACCCACAGACACAGATGACAGCATCCATGAGATGCACAGACACACACAGCATCCATGAGACTCACAGACATAGACAGCATCCATGAGACCCACAGACACAGATGACAAGACACAGATGACAGCATTCCTGAGATGCACAGACACAGGCAGCATCCACGAGACCCACAGACACAGATGACAAGACACAGATGACAGCATCCATGAGATGCACACACACACACAGCATCCATGAGACACACAGACACAGACAGCATCCATGAAATGCACCAGACTTTAAGCTCTCAAAGTCCATGCTCGGTTATATACCTCCTCCTGCTAGGCCACACCTCCTAAACCTCCAGGATATTTAAGCCAAATAAACTCCTCCGCAAGCTGTTTTTGGTCATGATCTTGTATCACAGCAATAGAAACCCGAGCCTGGTTTGTTAATATTGTTTCCCTTGGGAACTACTTGAGCTGGGCCGCCAAAGTTCCTGTTGCTGTCAGCACTGTCTTCCACATTCCGGTTAGGGTGGCCCTTTAAGCACGCTTACAGAGTTCTGCCACTTTCCAGTTCCAAGGTCCAAAGCCTCCCACATTTCTCAAAAACCAAACCTAAACGAGACAAGACAGCCTAGCATAGTTAGGTCTGTCACAGCAACAGCCCACTCTCTGGTACCAACTTCTGCTGCTGTGATGAAAAATACCACGACCAAGGCAACTTCTAGAAGGGTTGTTTGGGTCTACAGCTCCAGAGGGCAGAGAATGATGGCATGGACAGCCGAGGGCTGCGGGAAGCAGAGAGAGCAAACTCAAAAATGGCCAAGTCCTTAGACCCTCAAAACCCGCCCCTAGCGACATACCTCCTCCGCGCCCCCTAAGTCTCCCTAAACAGTACTAGAGTGCTTGAGACCACAGGGACATCTCAATAAAGCCACTTCAGTGTGGTTTTATATGTATGCACTTCGCTGTGTGTGGAGGCTAGAAGTCAACTTCTCTAGTATTTGTTGAGACAGGGTTTGTCACCGAACCCAGAGCTTGTCACTTCAGCTAGACTGGCTGGGCAGCAAGCCCAGGGGTCTTGTTTACACCTCCCCAGTGTTGGAGTTACATGCATTCGCTCATCTAAGTGGATGCTGGTGACTCCAGCTCAGGTCCTCAGGCTTGGGCAGCAAGCACTTCCCCTACGGAGCCACCTCCCCACTTTGTGTGTAGCCCTTTCTGCCAGCACACACTCAATCTTTACACCAGTACAACAGCAGGGGTCTTTATAAACACCCCCACTTTACAAGGACCAGACAGAAGGGAATGGTGAAAAAGGTCCCAACAGGGTCTATTTGTGTTTACTGAGTTACAGTAATACTCAAAATAGGTGACTTCCAAGTGCCATGTGACTTCATATTCTTGGCCATGAAGTTTTAATACTCTGAAAACTGTGTGGAGACCCAGTCTGACTTGACTACTGCCATGGTGAACTGTCATGCTGGCTTCTGAGTAACCCTGTGGTCCCCTGCCCTGCACTTTCCCAGCATACTGTAGAGCAGCAGTTCCCAGCCTTCCTAATGCTGGTCCCTTAATAAGCCCCTCATGTTGTGGTGACTCCCAACCATAAAACGTAACTTTGCTGCTGCTATGAATCTTTCTTTTAAAGATTTATTTATTACATATACACAGTATTTTGCCTGCATGTACACCAGAAGAGGGCACCAGATCTCATTATAGATGATTGTGAGCCACCATGTGGTTGCTGGGAATTGAACTCAGGACCTTTGGAAGAGCAGGCCACACTCTTAGCCATCTCTCCAGCCCAGCTGTTATGAATCTTAAGTATCTGATTAGGAAAGGTTCACGACCCACGGGTTGAGACCACTGCTATAGATAAACAAATCCCTAAAGTGGTATGCGGAACTCTGTAACCAGACTCTAGTCCTGTTGGCATCAGTATGTGCCTAGCACCCTTGATGTCAGCTGGAGATAAACTAGGTACATTTCAGTTCCGTCCTCTGCCCTGAGTTTTAGGGATCCACTGGCTCAGTTGCCACTCTGGGCCAGGCTTCTGTGAGCCCAAATAAAA
Source organism: Acomys percivali (assembly GCA_907169655.1). Classification (NCBI taxonomy): domain Eukaryota; kingdom Metazoa; phylum Chordata; class Mammalia; order Rodentia; family Muridae; genus Acomys; species Acomys percivali. Next base: position 77,091,052 of record OU015747.1, read on the forward strand.
TTGCACCCTGTAACCCTGGATCTGCCTACTTTTCTTCAATCTCTCAGTGCTTTCTGCCAATGAGGGCAAGGTTTTAAATTTATGCTGGATTTCCCTTAAGAGACTCTTCTGCCCATCAGACAGTTCTACCAATGAATAAAGCTGCCAACCTGAGGTCCCCTAAGGGATCAGTAAGTGTGTAAAAATTATGTGCAAACCTCCCACGTGTCCAGATTTGCAGGTCTAGGTCTGTAACTGGAAATAAGACTTCTAGTCAGGAGCAGGCTGGGGGTGAAGTTTGCCTAGCATGCTCACAACCCTGGGTTAGATCTCAGGTGTCACATAAACTGGGCAAAATGGTGCATGCTTATAATCCCAGCATTTGAGAGATGGAGACAGGACAATCAGGGATTCAAGATCATCACAGTGAGCCACAGTGAGTTCCTGGCTGGCCTTGAACATGCAGCCCTGTGTTCTAACCAAACAGAACAGAACAGCCAGCTTTGGATTCAAATCAAGAGAGTTCTAAGGAGAGGGAGGGCCTTTTCAATAAGCTGGGTCTCTGGGTCCCCACCCCCTTCTCTGATGCAATGTCTCTCTATATAGTCTTGGCTGTTCTGGAACTTTCTATGTAGACCAGGCATGCCTCCAACACATAGACCTAACCTGCCTCTGCCTCCTGAGTGCTGGAATTAAAGCACCAGGCTACTGAGTCTTGGCTACGCAGAGCTCTTGAAGAAACAGCACATTTGGAGATTTGGGAGCATATGCAAGAACAGGGAACATACCATGGGCTGGGGGGGGGGTGCTGCCTGAACTCTGGGGGACAGAGAAAAGGAGGAATCCAAAATGAAGGCAGAGGTGCGTCCCCCAGATCTGGGTGTGGATGTTTTCTTAGCTTTGGAAAGGGATTGCGTTGACAATGATAAGCCTCTCCTGTGGAGCAGCAACTGAGGTAGGGCTTTGCTGCAGCTCTGTTTCACAGCAACCAGCAGTCAACGGAAGAAGACAAGGACCAGACAGCAGTGACTCAATGCCCCAGGGTCTCAAGATCTGAGCTGTATGCCTGGGGCAAGTTCCTGTCCCTCTTTGCAGCTGTTTTCTAGCTATCATTGAGAGTTCAGAACAGGTCATCTCTAGTTTTGGTGTGTGTGTGTCATTCTCATGTAGCCCAGGCTAGTCCTAAAGTCACTATATAGTCAAGGATGGCTTAAGCTCCTGCCCCTTCTGCCCCCTTCCTTCCATGTGCTGGGATTAAGTGTGCTCCTCATCATGTCTGGATTTATGTGGCCCTGGGGATGGAACTCCAGACTTTGTGTAGGTAAACCCTTCAACTACCTCAGCTCCTCTCAGCTTGTCTCAGTCCCGAGGAGCCAGGATAGGCATCCTCACAGCCTCTTTCTCCCTACCATCTTGCTAGCTGGCACGGGAGCATGAGCTGGACAGCTGTCAACCTGGCTTGGGACGTTTGTGTTCGCTACTGTTCTTGTCTCAGTTCAACCTCAGAATGGAGTTATGGGACCTCAGCATGGGAGATGGATGCTCACTGAACAGACCACTCTGGCTACCTCAGGGCCCCTGACTCTAACTCATGCCTCCAGCAGCAGCTGCAAGTCCCACCTCCCACAGCAGCAGCAGGCTCCTCTCTGTAAGTCGCAGAAGCCCATCAGGTACTCGGGTGTTTTAGAGCGAAGCATCCATTCCCTTTTCTTTCAGGGAAGCACAGCTTGGGCAGGACCCCACCCACAGTTGATTCATAGCAGGTGGGTGGAAACCTGCCACACCAACACCCACTTTGTTCCTGTCCATGACACTTTCCTGTGGCTATCAGGGTGTCCTTTAAGGAAGAGTGGCTTTTGTTACTTACTGTCAGACATCTTCTTTAGAGTTTCCATCCAGCACAGGTACCCTCCAGGCATAACTGAAGGGCCTAATATCAGTCTGCCTTTCTTCAGGAAAAGGAGGGTTGGGAAGGTGGTGTGACTTTCCCCCAAGCCCTGCTACCTTGTGCACTGTTGTGCTGTGGCCCAGCAGAAGTCAGCCAAATGACCTGGAAAGCCAAGCTGTTGACAGAAAACTGCATCAAAGAAGGGACCGGGGAACAAAGCGATTAGGTCCAACTACTATCAGCAAGAGGCTATGAGTCAACTGCACATGTCCTTTCAGATGACAGCAATGAGTGATTGTCTGAGTTGATTTATTTCTCTGTGGGTAGTAAGCAGTGCAGATTCAAGTCCCAAGACATGTATCTACTATCCTGTGTCCCCTGGCATGACACTGTGGCTTTCCAGGATAGGCTACGTATGGTTAATGAGAGTTTTCCCCCCAGTGTTATTATGTACTCTAAGCTGACACTCCAGCGTCCAGCATTAGCCCCCAAGTGATGGGATTATATGTATGCTCACTGATCAGTAATTTTGTTTTTGACTGTGTTGTGTGTATGTCCATGTGTGTAAGTGCAAGAACGTGTGTGGAGGTCAGAGGACAACCTCACATGTAGATCCTGTGAGCTCAGGTGATCCTCCTGTCTTAGACTCTCGTATCACTGCAGGAGCGCTGGGATTATAGCTGTGTCAGCACATTTGGTTTTCTGAACTCAGGTCCTCACACTTGTGTGGCAAGTGCTTTACCTACTGAACCATACCCCAGTCACCAATGAGGGCTCTGGCCTTTGGACACCTGTCCACTCCCCACCTGCACACCCACACGGATACCAATCCTGACCACAGTGTCAGGTTACTGTTGATGACTGTACTTAACAGCTGAGCACCATTCCTGCTTAAGAAAGAGCTCATAAACACAAATGACTTATAGATGTTTTATTTGAATGGGTCATACCTAGAGTTCTTGTTCAGTGTACAGACAGCTCACAGTTCAGTGTAGTGCTTCTAGTACAAGCCATATACAGTGGGAACGCACTGAATATAATGCATTTGATACAAAAATAAATTACAGTTTCAAAGCTACTGCAGAGCTTAACATGTAGAAAAAGTAAACACAAAATAGTAGGTGAGTCCTCATAACCATCTACTGTGTCCAGGTGTGAAAACAAAAGGAGTAAAAGGTTCCACGAAAAGACACACACACACACACACACACACACACACACACACACACACACACA
>OU015747.1:77094164-77133199 GCA_907169655.1 Acomys percivali
ACACACACACACACACACACACACACACACACACACACACACACACACACACACACTCCTCTAATAAAAAGAAATCCTGAGAATTAGTGGATGTCACCCCTAACGATGCAATGAAAATGAAAGAGGAAGAAGAGCTGCCCCGCCAGCAAGTCCGCATAGCAGAACACAGCCCAGGAAAAGCTTTCACAGTGAGAACCAAGTTTCCCATCCTGCCAACACAGGAATGTGTTGGTCCATCCTGACCATTCACAAACCCAGGTTTCTATTACATGGCTATATACAAGCCTTCAGTCAGCTGGATGGCCAAGAGACGGATTAAATGATAGGCTCTCACCAAGACTCTGCAGCTGAGACACGCAATCTCAAATTGCAGCTTCATGGACGACACTGTCCTGAAGTGCTGATTGCCGAGTGGCTGCTGGTGCTGTACAACATGAACTCCAGGTAGCACTCCACTGCCTTCAGAGCTTCGTTGTAAATAAGTGATAGAGGACACAGCTATGTGAGTGCTGCCCTCTGATGACACTGTGCAGCACCAGCAGAAGTGGGCACTCACATCTTTGCTATTTCTGGCTCTCCCAGAACATAGCTGGTGGCAGAGTGAGACCAGGGCCTTGGCTGGCCTGCAACTCACAGAGCTCCACCTGCCACTGCCTGCTGAATGCTGGTATTAAAGGCATGTGCCATCATTTCCAGCCCAAGGTCCTGGTTCTGATCTCTAGAAACTCAAAACCAAAAGCCAACCAAACAAAAAACTTGTCAGAACAAGTGTATGTTAAGCTTGGTGGTTCATGACTGAAAACCCAGAACCTAGAAAGCTGAGGCAGGAGGACTACTAGAAGTTGAAGACCATGCTGGGTTACACAGTGAGACGCTGTCTCAAAATAACAAAACAAAGTGAGACAACAGCTTGCTAAAAGAGAAGGCAAGACCATTACTTAGAAAATACCCAAGTTACTAGGTGTAGTGGCGCAGGCCTTTAATCTCAGTACTTGGGAGGCAGAGGCAGGCAGATATCTGAGTTCGAAACCAGCCTGGTGTACATAATGAGTTCCAGGACAGCCAAGGCTATACAGAGAAACTCTGCCTTGAAGAAAAGAAAAGAAGGAGAGAAAGAAAAAATACCCAAGTTTTTTGCTAGTTGAATGACTAGCAAAAAATCTAGCAGGGGACAGCAGGACGTTCTAGGGTTCAATTAAGAGAAGAGAGGTCCAAGCTTTAGCCAGAACTGAGAGGAACAAGCAGTAGATCCTAGTACCCCAGACGTGCCTGGGATACCTGGGCCTGTGCAAAGCAAGTGCCTTAGGGACTGACTGTCAGCAGGACTGTCTAGCAAAGCAAGGTAAAATGCTGAGCATCTGTGTGCTTGCTGCTCTGTTCAGCTGCTGAGAAACAGCAGTGAAATGCCTGGAAGTCCCGCTCGCCCATGTGGAAGCTGCCTGTATCCAGATCCCTCCATTTCCAAGTGCTGAGGTAGAGCTAGGATTCCTAACTGAAACCTACACATCTTACTGGAGACTGCCATGACCAGCCCCTACCCAGGCAGGAATACAACGTGAAGCTTGTCCAGAGGAGGGCAGCTTCTTGCCACTACCTCCAATATGACTTAAGCCCATACTGCCAGCAGCTGCCTGTTTCCCTGACGCAGCCCCATATTGCCAGTTGCCTTCTGTCCCAGCTGTCACCTCCAGCCTCACTCTGTCAGCATCCTCAGCTGCTTCATGTACTTCTCCTGCGTCTAGCGCTTTCACAGACGTCCTCAGGCCTGTCTCACTAGACCACTACCATTCTCAGAGGAGCAAGGTGCTGTAACTGCACAGGGAACACCTGACAAGTGTTTAATCTGCCAGGGGAAATTCACCACTTAAGTATTAACTCCTAAGCTTACTATCTGATACCAAGACAGGATTTGTTTTTCCTGCAGATTCAAGCGAATCCTAACTAAGTCCCTAGGCATATATTTTGACTGGCAAGAATTCAGGTCCTTGGAGACACAAATGTTATGAGGTACTTTCATCACTCAGTCTGGAAAGGGTAGTGCTCGCTCCTAAACAGGAGGGCTGTTTAGGACTGTAAGCCATCATGCCTTAGCTGTGTGTGTTAGCAGCACAGCCAACCTTGTAGGCCATCGAGGACTTCCAGACACTAGGGATCTGACATCCAATTTAGTGTTTCCAGGGTCAAGTCCCTGGTTCCAGGCATCATACTGTGAGAAAAGTCTTATCGCTGAGGACTGGCAAAAACACTGCCAATGATCATACAGGCCGCGCTACTGGCTGAGGGGGACAGCCAACAAGAAGGGCGACTGTCTCCTTTAGTGAAAGTGGTTTCTCAACACTCCAGCTCCCTGGGAACTGTAAAACTGAAGCCCCAGGCTTCCCAGTCAGACACTAGTACTTGCCTGAGCACATGGTATGTCACAGGGATGCCAGGGGAGTCCGAATCACAGCTTTGTAAAGACCTCACAGAGCAGATGTGCTCTTAGCTGCAAAGTAAGGATGAGTGCTCAACCATAGACACATTACATGACGGGCAGAACTGAACAAAGCGGGGAGATACAGCTTAACATCTGTGCTTGGGAACAAGGACACTAACGGCTGCATTTCATCCTCATCCACCATGGCAATAGAGGCCCTGACCTTTCAGCCCAAGCCGTCAAAGCTACTTCAAATTCCTTTCTGTGTGCTGAGCTTACAGGTGCATATCCACTCACTGCTCTACGATGAGCATGCCCTACTTCATCGTAAGAGCTCCTTTTGGTACAGGCTAAGAGAATGGGGAGTTCTGGAGCACTTTAAAAATGAATACAAAACCCCTGATGTAAGCTGACTTCGCTCATTACATGGGGCAGAGCTTAGGTGACACTCATTCAAGAACCCAATCCCTCTGCCACCACCCTCCGTCTGCCAGGTGTTTTTCTTCTCTTTTCAGCTTGAAAGCCATAAACTCACCCAGTGCATACTGAAAGGAACTGGAGGGTAGGCCTGAACAGATCCTGACTGGAGAAGCACTGCTGCTCTGACCTTCACAACTCGTAAGCCTATTGTGGCTGTATTCCCCACTGGCTCAGAAAGGAGAACACAGGCCTTGCTTGGGATGAGGACTTGGGTCCTCTCCCTCCCAGGCTGCTGAGTTACAGACAGGTGAGTGACGTAGATGCTTCCTACAGGAAAGGGGTCCAAGGAGTCCAGTCTTAGGGACTGCTCTCTCTGAGAGTTCCTAAAATCTCTCTTTGATGCCAATTCACAGCAGTCACGTCATTACCGCATGGACTTCAAAGTGTGGGTAACATCTTCAGCCCTTTATGTCTCAGCTTCTCTAAGGGTCCTAGGGTCTGTAAGAGCTGGCCTGGCATCTACCTACATGTTTACATCTGTTTCCTAAATTCTGATTTCCAGGTAATGCACAGGAAAGTGCCACTCATTTCTCCACCCTGACATTCCAGGGAAACAGCAATGAAAAAGCTCTTCACAGCAAGCCTTGCCCTAAGTTATAAACAGTTACAACCGCTAGGTGGAGCCAAGAGTTTGAAGAAATTAGTGAATTCCACTGACTTAGGAATTGACAATGTAAATAAAATTACAGGAAGAGGAGGAGGTGTCTTCAGCTAAGCAGTTATGTGGGGTAGTCTTCCAGTCGGACGGAAAATGTAGCTATCTCCTTTATGGAGTTAAAGTCAAATCCAGGTAGAAGGTTTTACCCAAGAAAAGGGCACAGTCAGCTGGATCCAGGGCTGACTGGGGAGAGCATGGCGCTTTCCAGTTACAGGCCAGGAGCAGCGGTCCTCAGAGCTCAGTAGTCAGCAAGCACTTCTGCTTCAAGGCTGTGTCTTCAGCCAAAGGAGGGACAGAGCTGCTCGGAAAAGAGAGGCGTAGTCAGTGATGGACCTATGTCTCCACGTGGAGATGGTGACGAGAGAGATGCCTTCACAAGTGTCACGAGCAATGAGCTATTCCACAGGACATGGTTTCTACATAGTTGATGCTCCTGGTTCCCTGACTACAGTCTAACATACATTTAGGAGGCAAGCTTACTATGAATAGTAAGTACTGTACTGGGTACAAGAGCATCATGTTCTGCTCTTTTGTGCCTGATTTTGCTTATCCTCTATGAGGAGATTTAAGATGACCAAGGACCCATATCATCCATGTTCACAATCTTTTTTTGTTTTGTTTTGTTTTGCCTTTTTTTTTTTTTTTTAAAGACAAAGTTTCTCTGTATAGCCTTGGCTGTCTTTCACTTTGTAGACCAGGCTGGCCACAAACTCACAGCAATCCATGTGTCTCTGCCTCCCGAGTGCTGGGATTAAAAGCATGCACTACCACGTCCAGCCATGCTCACAATCCTATCTAGTGAAAGCTACTCAGGGCCCTCACCTTAGGAACCCCCCACCCCCACTACTGCACCTTGTCATGTGTAGTAATGAGCATCGCCACTCATCACTATGGGACCAGGCACAGTCATCGGAGTAAAGCAGGAAAGAAGGAATAACAACTTAATTTAAAACAAAGAGATTTAAAGATAAGTCTACTAATGTTTTTATCTAGCAAAAACTTCACAAAGGAATCCTAATAATTGTATGGAAAATTACCAACAGCAAGAAAGCACACTATATTAAACGGTATTCACAGAAAAGACATATACTTTCAGTCAGGTTCAATTAAGACCTTATAAGAACACTATTACTTAATTAAAAAAATTTTTTTTTAAGTTTTTCAAGATAGGGTTTCTATGTGTGTAGTCTTGGCTGTCCTGGATGCACTTTGTAGACCAGGCAGGCCTCGAACTCATAGAGATCCGACTGCCTTGGTCTCCGGAGTCCTGAGATTACAGGCATAGGCCATCATGCCCAGCTAAGAACATTATTATTTTAAATATAACCAACTTAATTTTTCTCCTATCAGATGCTCTGAAAGCTGTAACTGAGAAGTAATTTCCTCACCTGGTCACAGCATCTACCAAGAACGGTGCTGGGGCGGAAATCAGGGAGAATCCATCTTTGTTACCACATCCATCTGTTCCTGCCAAAGGTGTTCCACATCCTGCTAGCCCGTTGGAGATGGCAGCAGTGTGCTGTGGAAAAGGCACAACATGTCTTCCTTCACACAGAGGTGATAACCCTGTCCCATCATCAGCTTCAGTGACTGGGGCAGCTCAGCTAGTTCTTTGTGGTGTTTTGCCAGCACGGATGTTTGTGTGCCACATTTGTGCTTGGTGCCTGCCAGTAAAGGGAGTCAGATGCCCTGGAACTGGAGTTATACATGGTTATGAGCTGCCATAAGAGCTGGCAATCAAATCTAGGCCCTCTGCAATAAAAGTAAGTGCTCTTAACCACGGAGTCATCCTTCCAGCCCCTTCTACCTCAGATTTTCATTTTTATTCTGTCTGAGTCATTCAGCATTTAGCGAAAAGTTGAGCCACAAATCTGAAGCCACTAAATTAATAGCGCTTTGATAATGGCCCCAATATTTGTAGGGAAAATAAGAACTGGAGAGTCTAAAATTGAGATTTCTAATATTGTAACCAAAAGAATTATAAAAGTATGAACTTACTGGAATAATCCACCGGGGCGTGATCATGGATGATGAAGACACCTAAAACAAATTTTATAGCCACTTACTTTTAGGGAAGACTAACTTAGTGTCATAATTACATGCGTAGTATTTCTCTATTGTGAAGTGCACTGCAGGGAATGCAATTCCCAATGAGCTTCTTGAGCGAACACTCACTGTCAACCCAGGCTTCACCACACTTGTACTACTTAAGAGACTGTTGGAACTTTGAGAATCTCCCTAAGAGGAAAAACTGTAACTCAAAAACGCTACCGCTATTGCTAATTGATTTAGCAGTTCCACTCTTGCTGACTTCCAGGTACTGGAGTGCGGTTATCACGGGAGCACCTGAACGTGGCTCCACTGTAAATGAGTGGAGCACTAAGATGGCTGGATACACAAGGTCCAGAGATTAGCAGCACCACTATTAGGACCCTAACAGACTCAACTCTGGTTTACCCTGAGGTCCAGAGATCCAGGTGATAGCTGGTGTGGTCCTAGTCTGATTTTATAGGCTCTATAAAGCAAAGAAGACAACAGCAGAATGAGGAACACACAAAGAGCAACAGGAAGAGGATGAGAGTCTGGTTATATCTGGGGTGGCTGTGATTTGTCCACCTAGCATGTCAGCCATTAATCTACAGAGCTGTAAATCACGGCTTGCTGTTTGTTTCATATTATCAATTATTTTAATTTTGGTTATACTTTCACACAGGGTGCTTACGACCATGCAGGTGGTCAAAATTAATCACTTTAAAACAAACAAACAAACAAACAAACAAACAACCTGTTACGGCCAGCTGAGGGTGTGGTAAGGGACCGCTCCCATGGCTACTTGTTGTGCCATCTTTCTAAGTTACAGGCCTTGGAGCTTAGCTTAGGAACACGGAGGACACTTCTCCTCTGTGTCACCCTTCCCCTTTGTGGAATGGATAGTGGCTGGAGTCATGCAAAGTTGTTATCTAATCTATATCTCTGGAAGTTAGTATGACAAAAGAGGACCAACAAAACCAGGTAAACACAACCACTGGTGCCTTACATAAGAGGAAACCTAAATTAGTATCAATTTTGGGGGGTGATATCCAATTTAACTTCTATAATTGAAACACTGAGACAAACTCATTAAACTGGACAAAATTAGCAAGTCAGACAAAAATGGAAAAAAAAAAAGTCAGACAAGGATACGTGAGATGGCTTATGAGGTACAGAAAGGCCCTTTCAGGTAAGCCTGACTGCCTGAGGTGGACATCTGGGACACACATGATCCAATGAAAGAATAGCTCCTGCAAGCTGTTCTGACCCCACATACACAGTGGCATGCACACATACTGTGTACATGCACTTATACAAACACACATACCACACATAAAGAAAAGCCTTCCAAGTGTTAAAAGTAAGACAGCTCAGCTGTGGTGGAGACGCACACCTGTCATCTCAGCACCTGGAAAGTGAAGGTAGTAATCCTGAGGCCAGCTTCCAGGCCAGCTTCTGCTGCCGGGATGGAACCCAGGGCCAACACTGCACTGACTACACCCTCAGAGTGGAGCTGCAGTCTAGACAAAACCCAACACTCTCAAGACAAGCATGCTACTGCCAACCCAAGCCTCAGCCCTCTATTTTGGTGTGTTTAATTAATTAATTAATTATTTTTCATGTCCAATGACTTTCTGTATACCACATGCCGGTATGTGCAGAAGCCCATGGAGTCTAAGTGAGAGTGACTCAGCCACCGGCTTCTGCTTTGCTGGACTAAGGGGGCGGGCCACTCGGCCACAGCTCTGCGTAGGTTTTGTAAGGCTTCCCTACCCACTAAGACAAGGAGCAAGCACGGTGTAAGCGCTGAGTTACACTCTCAGCGATGGTCTCTCTGGGCTTCAGGTTATTTTGGCATTAATTTTAGAGACTATCTCTTGCCTATTTTAAGATTTATTCTGGCTCAAGATCAGATCTGGACTCACTTCCCCTTTTGGTAATGTCTAAGCTTGTAGGCTGTATCACTGAGTATCACCTGGGAACATGTTTGGAAATGCAAATTTTGGGGTTTTCCCAAAATATACAGAGTTTGAAACTCTGAAGTGAGGCCCACCAGTCTGCTTAGTTCACCTTCTGGGGACTCTGACACACACTCACCTTTGCTCATTAATGATTTACACAAGCACCCTTCGCCACACAAAGTGCCATCCGCACCTCCTGACTCCCGAGAGGAAATGGATTCCTTCAGCAGCTCCTGTCCTACAGCCACTGAGGCTGTTCTGTGTCTCTCTGACCTGACTGAAAGTCCACTGAAGAAATGAGCTGTGCCGTATTTGCGCTATGGTGATGGTGCTGAGTACTGCTGCCTTCCGGATTAAACAAGGCCTGAGATTTTCAATACCAATCATTACTTATGCTCCCACCCTTCTGTAAAGAAACAATATGTCCTTACATAGCTTTTGCTATAGCCCTGGCTGGCCTAGAACTTACTTTGTGGACCCGGCTGGCCTGGGACTTGTGGCAATCTTCCTGAATGTTGGGATTACAGACATAAACCACTAAAACCAGATTACTGTTTTAACACTTTCTAAAGAATATTGTTATTTGTTTTCTGCGTATGAATGTTTTACCTGTGTGTATGTAAGTACATTACAAGTGTTCAGGGAATGCAGAGACCAGAAGAAGGCAATGGATCCTCTAGAACTGGAGATACCTAGTGTGCTGAGCCACGACACGGGTGCCTGGAGCAAAATCTAGGTCCTCTGCAAGGGCAGCAAGGGCTCTTAATCACAGGGCTCCTTGTCTTAACTCTTCATGCCGGTCCAGGCCCCAGGTTTTCTCTCTTGTTATTCAACAATGGTGACTTATGAATGGCTTTATAGTGACATGTGATTTCCATAGAGAGAAATGCAAATTCAAAGCAGCAGAATTTAAATTCAGAAAGGCAATGCCAAAGAAACAAATAAAGGCTCTTTGAGTTTGTGTGGGTGCATACACGCCACAGTGCACATATGGAGGTCTTGGGTTAGTCTATTTGTTGGAGGCAGGTTCTTGTGCTTCCAGTGTCTACACCTGGCTTGAGAGTTCCTGCAAATTCTATTTCTGCCTTGTTTTATGTGCTCTCCTGTGTCCAGCTTTATGTGACTTTGGGGGACCCTGTGTAGCAAATGCTTTACCCACTGAGCCAGCTTCACTGTCCTGAAAATTCTTATTAATGAGAAGTTTTACTAAATCATTACATAAGGAAAAATTGGAACCTAGCAGGAACACTTTCAAAACAAATCTCTTTTGACACATTTACCTGGGGTGTGGCTGTGTGGTCCATCAGATTCTCAGTTAGAGAAAGAAGTAAGGCATCCAGTTCATCTGTAGCATCCTGCAGAAGACAAGGACCAAGAAGCCATGACTGAGTGCCAGCAGACTAAACTCTTTCACAGTCTCTGAATTCCTTCCTTTCTTTTCTTTTTCTTCTTTTTAGTTTTTCGTGACATGGTTTCTCTATGTAATAGCCCTGGCTGTCCTAGACTCTCTTTGTAGACCAGGCTGACCTCGAACTCAGAGAGATCTGCCTGCCTCTGCCTCCTGAGTGCTGACATTAAAAAGGCGTGCACCACTGTGCCTGGCCAGCCTATGAATTTCTAACAGTGACCTTCCTAGCTAGCATTGATCCTTTAAGCAAGGAGATGTTCAGAAATGGGCTTTCAAGGAGAATCTAAACTATAATGAGAACTGGAAAAAGAAGTGCTCTGTAAATATCCATGTAACTTCCATTTACACACCAACCCTGGTAGAGTTAAGAAAGTGGCCTGTTCGTGGCCAGGCTGGCAGGTTTGGATAGACAGTCCTAAGGTGAGAAGGGGAAGGACACAGCGGGTGGTGAGATGCAGGCTGTTTAGTATGGAAGAGCACAAAGCTAATGTCCACTCAGCAGCAGAATGCGATCGTGTAAGAAAGAAGTCAGTATTTGAACTGCAGGACTGGCTGACAAGAGCACAAGGAAAACATACACTTCTGATACCATTTTGAGGCACCTACTAGACAAACTGATGTTTACCAAAGTGCTGTTTATTTAATTCTAGATGAAACAACTATAGGCTATAATTGTACTATCTTTGCATAAAAAAAAGAACAATTTTTCAAGGTGATGAAGTTTAAATATATGTTTGGTTTTGATTTAACACTTAAAATTTTTTTTTTCAAAAACAGATATGGCCAAATTGGAGGGTCCATCTCACTGTGGGTGGTGCCACTCCTGGGCTGGCTGGTGGTCCTGGGTTCTATAAGAAAGAAGACCTAGCAGGCCATAAGGAGCAAGCCAGTAAGCATCATTCCTCCATGGCCTCTGCTTCAGTTCCAGTGGACTATGACGTAGAAATGTACGCTTTTGGTTATGTCTTATCACAGCAATATAAACTCAAAGTTAGATAAACCCTAACTGAAATACAATATACGTAAGTATCAACTACATACTATTTGTGCATAGTAGGATTGAAGGTGATTTATAGTTCTCCCTTATGGGAGATAGCTGGTAAATTTCTGCAACAAATGTATGATATACAATAAGATAACTGCATTGTTGAATTGGAAAGAGCTTGGGTTTCTGTGATCTCTGAACTGGGTAGGGTACAGGAAGTGGACACATAGGGCAGAAGTGGAATGAGCCGGTTGCGCTATAGCATAATCAGTGAGAGGTGCCCGTTGTTGCAGGTTTACTTAGTGCCTATTACTTGCCACGTACCATTTGGGACAGTAGGGATACAGGACTGAACAGATTATCCAGGAAAGTTGGCATACTACCGTAATCCTAGCCTAGGGAGTGTGAGCAGAGGGACTAAGCATTAAAGGCCAGCCTGGGCTACACAGCAAGGTTCTGACTCGACAAAATCAGTCCACTCACACAGCTTATGTTTTCCTAGGAAAATCAGACTATAAATTTCAGCAAAATCATAGACATGCTGGGCATACTCAGCCTTAACTCTTTCGAATAATAAACACTTTAACACATCTGTCAGCATAAACAATGGGTCTTAGAGGAAAGCAAGTGAAAGCACAGATAACACCCAGACCATCCCAAATTGAAGTAGGCACAAGCAGCGTAGAAGCTGGGGAGCAGATTCTAGCTCCTCTTGGGAAGGAGGGTCTTCCCTAGGAAGGAGGCTCAGCTGTTCCTCCTGCCTCAAGTCCCAATGACAACCAGCAATCAGCCAATGTCCCCGGTCACCTTACAGGTGAAACTCAATATTGTCTTCTTACCTTTAGTACAGATCCACTGTCTGCAGCTGTGGCATGCACCAGGGTGAGGGACTCTTTGCAGAGGGGCGTGTTATTTTCATTTAATACAGTACTAGAAGAGAAAAAAAGGAGACCATGCAGGGCTTGTATAGAGGTGGCGCTGCTGGAGAAACCTCCAGGAAGAAAGGGCAGCCGGAGAAGAACATATAGCTCTGACATCCAAGCGGACCCCTTGGCTGCTGGGTCCGACAGCACACTGCCTTGCTTCCTTCCTAAAATCACACTAAAATGATAGAGAAAATTTCTCTTTAAGAAAAAAACCCATAGGATCTGAAAACGAAGAATTGCTAGTATAGTTTAAACCCTTCAGTAACTTCAGAATGATTCTTTAAAAAAGAACAGTTACAGCCTCAAACCCAGAGGAATTATGTAGAAGATGGGAAGTGAGGAAGATCTTTTTTCTTCTGTTTTTGAGACAAGATCTCACTATTTGCTGTGGCTGTCTGGAACTCACTATGCAGTCCATCTGAACTTGAACTCACAGAGATCCACCTGCCTCTGTCTCCCATGTGCTAGGACTAAAGATGTGAGGTCACTATATCTGGCTCCACTGGCTTTTTTTCCCTCCCAATCTGTACATGAGAAAGCTCAGTGGATCACAAATTTGATACAAAGCCAAGACAAAAGAGAAGAGTGAGGAAACAGGAGGAGCCATGGTGAAGGCACAGGCTGGAGAGCGGTTGTAGAAGGTACAAGTGACATCTAGGATGCCCCGGATACTGCAGTAGACAATAGGATGCTGAAGCACCTGTGACCTGCAGGCCTGACAAATGATGGGGTCTTTATTTCCTGATGAGAACAGGAATTTTCTATACGAGGCTTCAGTGGCAGGAAAGAAAAAGGAGGCCCACGGCAGATTCTTTATCAAAGTCGTGTGCACAGGGTAGAAATCTGATCTTCACTATTACTGGAAACATCAGCATCTGCCCCCATGTATCCCCCAAGATCAAGAAAAATATGAAGGATAGGCCTGGATTGCAAAACTCAGACATGACAATGAGTGGAACTTTGGGTCTCCTGCTAAGAGCAGACTAGAGCTCAGGGTCCTGTGGACACAAGGCAGCATGTCACCACTAAGCTGCAGCCCCAGCAATCTTCTAGTACTGTAAAATATGTCCCAACCTACAGCCAACTATAGACTTTGAGAACATTGTCTCTATTAGAAAACCACTTCATTAGCTGGGGGGTGGTGGTGCACGTCTTTAATCCCAGCATTTGGGAGGCAGAGGCAGAGGCAGGTGGATTGATGTGAGTTCAAGGACCGCCTGGTCTATATAGCAAGTCCAGGATAGTCAAGGCTACACAGAGAAACCCTGTCACGAAAAACCAAACAACCCCGCCCCCACTTTATTGCAATGATTTATACACATATTTTTATATGTGTGTGCTTGCCTGTGTGGGTGCAGACATTATGCAAGGCACAAGAGCACGTGTGGAGGCTAGAGGACAAACTGCGGAGTTGGTTCTCTCCTCCTACCATGTGGGGCCAGGGATTAAAATTAGATTGTTAGGTTTGGCAACAAGCATCTCTACTCACTCACTCATCTCTCTGGCCCCTAAAGACTTACTTATTTTTATTTTATGTGTATTAGTATTTTGCTTGCATATATGTATGCACATCATATGCGTGCCTGATGCCCACACAGGTCAGAAGAAGGTGCTGGATCTCTTAAAACTACAGTTATAGATGCTGATGAGCTGCCTTGATGGTGCTGGGAATAAACCCAGACCCTCTGAAAAGAACACGGTGCTCTTAACTGATGAGCCAGCTCTCCAGTCCCATTTTCCTTTGTTTTTTCATTTTCTTTTTCTTTCATATCTTGGTCATATGAAGTCTCTGTCAAATCATTAGCTGGGTTTTAAACTAGGACAGCAGGCATCAGAGACTACAGATAACAAAGACATGTCAGAATATTACTTTGAACAGTTACCAACTATTATATAACCACACAGCAGGCAGACCCAAGAAAGCCCGAGAGAAAAGATTCTGCTTTGAGAATTACATCATTAAGATCAAAATGTCCACTTTTAAATTAAATGTGACAAACTGTAGCTCACTCACAAGAAGAAACACTGTAGCAGAAGCTCAGAAAGCACAGAGCACGGCAGCAGGCAAAGGGCTCAGGTGAGGCAAATCCTCTCAGAAAACAACAACTACAGGAGACCAGGACTATGTGCTAACAGACGGAAAATTAACCAAATGGAAACTTTAGAGCCAGAGAGTATGACTTTTTTAATTAAAAGTTTGTATAGGATTTCAATAGCAGATTTAGTAAGGCAGAAGCATTAGTGAGCTTAAACAGATCAGCAGTTCATGCAAAACAGCAAGCACAGCAGAAGGGACGCCTGCAGAGACAGTAGCTCAACACCATCAGATCAGGGAAATCTAATAGATAGAGAATAGGATCCATGAACTCTGCCAGATAAGCTCAAAGAGACCTATGCCATCATATTAACTTACACAGTGTTGAAGGACAGAGACAAGGAGAGGCTCGAGGAACGACGATTCCTCCATCCAATGGATCCCCATAAGGATAAAGCCAAGTTTTCTTTCTTTTTCCCCCCTTTTATTTTTAATTTTTTAAAAATTAAGTAATTTATTCAGATTACATTTAAATTGCTATCCCCTCACTTGTATCTTCCCTCCTCCGTCCCTCTTTCACCCTAGTCCCCTCCCCTAGTCCTGGGACAGAAGGGGACCTCTTCCCCCACTATATGATCACGGCCTATCAGGCCTCATCCTGGTAGCCTGCTTACTCTTCTTCTGAGTGCCACCCAGGGGGAAGTGGTCAAATAGGGGCATCAGAGTTTATGTCAGAGTCAGTCCCCGCTCTCTACACAACTGTGGAGAATGTGCTGCCATTGGCTAGATCTGAATAGGGGGTCTAGGCTTACTGCATGCACCGTCCTTGGTTTTCTTTTCTTTTCTTTTCTTTTCTTTTTTTTTAAGTTATTTATTCACCGGGTGGTGGTGGCACACACCTTTAATTCCAGCACTTGGGAGGCAGAGGCAGATGGATCGCTGTGAGTTCAAGGCCAGCCTGGTCTACAAAGCGAGTCCACAACATCCAGGGCTAGCTATTACACAGAGAAACTGTCTTGAAAACCAAAACCCAAAAACCAAAAAGTTATTAATTAATTAATTCATCCATTCATTTTGGTTTTTGAGACAGGGTTTCTCTGTGAGGCCTTGGCTGTCCTGGACTTGCTTTGTAGACCAGGCTAGCCCTGAACTCAGAGATTTGCCTGCTTCTGCCTCCAGAGTGCTGGGATTACAGGCATGGCCACCACGTCCGGCTGGTTTATTTATTTTTTTATTTTATGTACATTGGTAGTTTGTCTGCATTGGTGGCATGTGTCTGTGTGAGGGTTTCAGATCTCCTAGAGCTGGAGTCACAGACAGCTGTGTGTTGTCATGTGGGTGCTGGAAATTGGGCAGCCAGTGTTCTCAACCACTAAGCCAGCCCCTAAAGCCAATTTTTCATCAGAAATCCTTTACCTGTAATCCCAGCAACTGAGAGAATGAGGTAGGATCAGTTCATGGAGAGCCTGGGTTACAAGGCAATAACAAAACAAAACACTCCCTGGGGATTCTGCCTGTGGATCCCCAGCTTAGCTCTCTCCCAAGGACCCTCTTGAAGCCTCTGCTCCTTTGTATCAGCAACCAATATCCAGAAAGACTTTCTACCAGGGACCCACAGTGGCAATTTTCACTATCCATCCTTCCTCCCATATGATCTCTCCAGTCCCACCCTCAGCTCTGTAGCAGCCTGTTTACAGGTGCCCCTCTGTCCACTCCAACTCCACTCACTGAAGACTCTTTGAGCCCTTCCTCCCATCACACCTCCACTTCCTGGGTAATCTGCCTTTTGGTGTGGACTGCATTTCCCTACCTCTTTTCCACAGCTCCTCTCAGCTATTTCTCCTAGCTAATCTCTATTCCTCTGCCAACCACTGACTAGCAGAACTTTCTAGCTGGGACCCCATAGGGCCACACTTGTCTAAGGTCATGAGAAGGCAACAGCAGTCAAAGAATGAATGGATCATCAGATGTCAATACTTGGAAACACCTGAATCACCATAACTTTAGATGCCTAGACTGCAGTGTAAGACAAACATGACCATCCAGGACAATCTGCTCCGCCAGGACCCACAGTAGCCCTGAGAAACTCAATACAGCTGAAGCACAAGACAAGGACGGCAAACAGCAAGTATGGCTGTGCTCAAGGACCTTAAAAAGGATATGAACACATGCATTAATGAAGTCTGTGAAAGCACAGAAACAGGAAGGAAATAAACAGTTCAAGACATGAAAGTAGAAACAGAAACACTAAGGAAAACCCAAACTGGGAAAAGAACAACATCAACAACAAATCAAAAAACTAGAAATAAAAAATTTAGAACATCAAACAAAAACTTCAGAGGTAAGCCTCACCAACAAAGACATGAAAAGAGAACCTCAGGTGCTGACAGCAAGGTACAAGAAATGGATAACTCAGTTAATGAAAATGGTAAAACAAAACAAAACAAAAAGCCCAAGCACAAAACATCCAGGAAATCTGGGAAAGTATGAAAAGACCAAATATACAAATAGAGAGTTGAAGAAGAAACCCAAGTCAAAGGCACAGTAAATATTTTCAACAAAATCAGAAGAAAATGTCCGCAATCTAAATAAGGAGGCACCTATTAAGATATAAAAAGCTGTTTTAGTTAGGGTTTCTATTGCTGTGAAGAGACATCATGACCACAGCAACTCTTGGAAAGGAAAACATTTACCTGGGGCTGGCTTACAGTTCATAGGTTTTGTACATTACTGTTATGGTGGGAAGCATGGCAGCATGCAGGCAGACATGGTGGTGAAGGAGCTAAAGAGTTCTACATCTGGATTGGTAGGGCGCAGGAAGTGACTGTGAGCCACTAAGCCTGGGCTTCAGCTGTTTTTGGACCTCAAAGCCCAACCCTTACACCTACTCCAACAAGGCCACACCTCGTAATAATGCTACTCCTTATTGGCCAAGCATTCAAATATGAGCCTATGGGGGCCATTCTTATTCAAACCACTACAGAAGCATAAAGAATACCAAATACATGAGACCAGGAAATAATTTTTCTTTTCTTTTTATACATTTATTTTATTACACATGTACAAAACAAACTACATACAGCAGGGAGAACCATGTGACAATCATGAGAATAATGAGTTCTATACATGTAACATTCATAGTGAATTGGCCATCTGCATTCGTCCAGTTTGAAGTAAGTGTCTTTCCTGTCTTGTTGGGTCTAAATTTCCGAATGAAATTCAATATCTATCCTTTCTCAACTCTAATAGCTTAACTTCTTTATCTTGATCTAAAATGATCTTGTTCCCTAACCAACTAAACTTGGTTGTAAAACTATACAATCTTGTCTTCAATGCCCCTCAGAGACTTGAGAAGGAATAAAACTTAAATTACTGAGTGAACCAGCAGTGCGGGTTAGCAGCTTCCAAAATGTACAAATTGACTTAAGACAGTTTATTGCCTGGCCAGTCACCCAATACACTTTATAACGTTGGAGCCTCATCTTCAGCCTTCTGGCCTAATATCTCTGCCAGACTTGTTCACAGGGCAGGAACTATTGAGGACTTGCTTACCCTGACTTGGCAGAGTGCAGCTGTCGACTCTGCCTGCATCTAAGTTGCCCATTTTTAGACAGATTCTGTTTGTGGCAGGAACGAGGACATTTTGTCCAGTGGCTGGTTTGCCACCTTTGAAGTCATCTCCATAAGGAGGTTCTTTGATGCTCATCATCTTCATTGAGTTCGGCTGGGTACTGTCAGGAGTTAACTTGTTGTCTTGTCCAAGAAATTTGGAAAGAATTTTTCAGTGGCACATAATAACTAAAATATTACATGCATAGAACAAAGAAAGGATATTAAAAGCTGCAGGAAAAAAGGCCAAGTAACATATAAAGGCAGGCCCAAAACATCTGACTTCTGAATACAGACCCTGAAAACCAGAGGGCCTGGATGAGTGCTCTACAATCTCTAAAGGACTACAGATGACATTTCAGACTACTATACCCAACAGAACTATCACAATAGACTGAGAAAGAAAAACATTCCACAATAAAACCAAGTAATCAGTATCTATATAGCAATCAAGCTCTACAGAATGCAGTAGAAGGAAAATTCAGTCTAAAGAGGTTAACCACACCCAACAAGACACAAGGAACAATATATTCCCAGAATAATATATCAAAAGGAGAAAAACCTACACCACAGGAACAAAATAAAAGGAATCAATAAACATTACTCACTGATAATTCAGTATTTTTGGTTGTTCTTTTCTTTTCTTTCTTTAAAAAATTTATTTGGGGCAGGGGTTTCAAGACAGGGTTTTTTCTGTGTAACAGCCTTGGCTGTCCTAGACTCACTTTGTAGACCAGGCTGGCCTTGAATTTACAGAGATCCACCCACTTTTGCCTCCCAAGTACTGGGAGTAAAGGCGTGTACCACCATGCCTGGCATGTTTGTTTGTTTGTTTTTCCTTTTTCTTTTTGAGACAGGATTTCTCTGTGTAGCCTTGGCTGTCTGGGACTGACTTTATAGACCAGGCTGGCCTTGAATTCAGAGATGCACCTGCCTCTGCCTCCTGAGGGATTACAGGCATGTGCCACCTGCTGTGGTAACTCAGTATTAATAGTTTCATTTCTCAAGGAAAATGACACTAACAGATTGGATTAACTAACAGGGTCCAAGAAACACACCTCAGGATCAAGTATAGACATCATTTCGGGGTAAAATAATGAAAAAAAAAAATCCAAGTAAATGGACCTAAGAAGCAAGCAGGTGTAGTTATTTTAGTATCTGACAAAATAGACTTTGTATCAAAACTAATCAGAAGAGATGGTGAAGGACACTACATACTCATCAAAGGAAAAATCTACCAAAAGGATATATTGCAACTCTAAACAATGGTGTACCAAACACAAGGGCACCCATGTTCATAAAAGAAACACTACTACAGCTAAAATCATACACTGACCCTCACAGAGTTAACAGTGGGTGACTTCAATACCCCGCTCTTACCAAGAGGTCATCCAGAAAAACTAAATAGGGAAACACTGGAGTTAAACAACATTAGAATTCAAGTGGACCTAGTAGATATTTACAGAATCTTTCACCCAAACACAAAAGAATATTCTTTCTTCTCAGCAGCTCATAGAACTTTCTCCAAAATTGACTACATACTTGGACGAAAAATAAGTCTCAGTAAATACAAGAAAATAGAGATACCCTGCATCCTACCTGATAACCATGGATTCCAGCTGTCTATCAATAACAGAAAACATACAAACTCATGGGAACTGAATTCATGACTGATTGAAAAATGGGTCAAGACAAAAATCAAGAAGAAAATAAAAAAGCCGGGCAGCAGTAGCGCACACCTTTAATCCCAGAACTCAGGAGGCAGAGGCAGGTGGATCTCTGAGTTTGAGGGCAGCCTGGTCTACTTAGTGAGTTCCAGGACAGTCAAGTCTACACAGAGAAACCCTGTCTCAAAAAAACCAAAACAAAACAACAAAAACCCATAAAAAACCAAAAAACAAAAAAGAAAGAAAGCTTTCTAGAATTGAATGAAAATGAAAACATAACACTTCCAAATATGTGGGACAGAATAAAGGCAGTTCTAAAAAACAAAAAGTGGTGAAAGCACGTATTACTAACTTAGGAGCATACCTGAAAGAGCAAAAAGAACAAATAACACCCAGAAAGAGTATGTGTAGTGGGCAAGAAATAATCAAACCCAGGCTGAAATAAATGAAATAGAAATAAACCAAAAGAATACAAAGAATAATAAAACAAAGAGTTGGTTCTTTGACGAAACGAATAATATTTAACAAACCCTTAGCTGAAGTAACTTTCTGACATAGAAAGAAGATCCAAGTGAATAAAGTTAGAAAGGGTACATCACACCAGACGCCAAGGAAATCCAGAGAACCGTAAGGACATACTTTAAAAATCTGTACTCCAACAAACTGGAAAACCTAAAGGAAATGGATAAATTCCTTGACATATATGATCTACCAAAGTTAAATGAAAATTATATAAGCAACTTAAACCTATAACTACTAGTGAAACAGAACAGTAATTAAAAGTCTCCCAACTGAGGGGGGAAAAAAAGCCCAGGGCCAGTTGAACTCAGTACAGAAGTCTACTTGAAAGAAAAATTAATACCAATATTCCTCAAATTATTTTGTAAAATAAAAACCGAAGAAACAGCTCCAAATTCATTTACAAGGCTACGGTTACCCTGATATTTAAACCACACAAAGGTCCAATAATAAAGAAAAAAGAAAGAAAAAAGAACATTACAGACCAATATCCCCTATGAACATAGATGCAAAGATTCTAAAAAAAATACTGTGAGCTGAATATAAGAACACGTCAATAATCAGATCTCCAAATACAAATATTGTATGTTTTTTCTTATATATGAATGTTGGGTTTTTTGTTTGTTTGTTTTTTGTTGTTGTTTTGTTTTTGAGATAGAGTTTCTCTGTGTAGTCCTGGCTGTCCTGGAACTCAGAGGCCTGCCTCTGCCTCTCAAGTGGTGGGATTAAAGGCATGCACCACAGCTGCCTAGCTATTTTTTGTTTGTTTGTTTTTGTTTTTCTAGACATGGTTTCTCTGTGTAGCCCCGACTGTCTTGGACTTGCTCTGTAGACCAGGCTGGCCATGAACTCACAGAGATCTGCCTGCCTCTGCCTCCTAGTGCTGGAATTACACTTACACACCACCACACCTGTTTTGTTTTTTTAATTTTATGTGCATTGGTATTTTGCTTGCACGTATGTCTGTGTGAGGGTGTCAGATCCCCTTGAACTGGAATTACAGTACAGTTGTGAACTGCCATGTGGATACTGAGAATTGAACACAGGTCCTCTGGAAGAGCGATTAGTGAGTCTCTTCAACCCCATGGATGTTGGTTTTTAAGCCTTTGGTATGCATGTTATGATCTGTGTAAACACAGAGGTTAAGCACTGTAGTAGATGTTTTTGTTTTGATCCCAAGTGTGGGATGGGGAACAGACTTGTGAGAGAGCAGGTGATGTTTATCCACTAGAAGACGAACCATCTCCTGTGGGGGCTTGGTTTTTGCCAGCTGAAACATATCCTAGTACAGAATCTGAGAGGAGATATATATATATATGCCCAAAACAGAAGGCGGGGGCTTTTTGGGTCTTGGTATTATTTGGCTGTTAATTGCTGCGCTTCAAGATGCAACTAGAGAGAACCGCTGCAGCGAAGGCTTCGGGGCTCTGGGTTCAGGCAGCAAGTCTGGTGGAATTAATGAAACCCTGCCAACTACGCCAGGGGAATCGCTCCCAGGAACTGAATTCAATAAGGTCTACTTATCCTGTTTCCATTAACCTCTCTCTCTCCCAGGAAAGGCAAAATAGAATACATTGTTATGAAGATATAGTGGGGGGGATTAAATGGGGATGGAAAAGGGGAATAAAAGAAGGGAAACAAGGAAGGACAACTGACACTAGGACCATTTGAAAACCCAGGCTGAAGAAGCTTCCTAAAATATACACATTTTTGAAAGGAATCCAAGTGGAGTCAGCAAACAAGGGAAGACAAGGCCCCACCTAGACCTCTCTCACCAAGTGAAGCTCCAGCGGCAGGAGTGGGTTACATCTAGTCAAGGAATTCCCCAAACATGTCAGGCCAAGGTCATTGGTTGGCATCCACAATGAGGGGAAGGCCCTATTGCTGAAGACAGCACGGACGTATGTCATCAAACATGGAGAAGTCAAGCTGGTGTACAATTAGAGGCTTTATCCCCACCAACTCGTGTTCATATGGTACTGGAAGGTACTTTACACACTACCAGAGAAGAAAGGTAGCCATTTGCCCAGCTACAAACCCTGTGATCTACAGGAGTGATCTTGCCTATAAGGTATGCTGGTACAATAGCAGCACAGATGTTGTGGGAGTAACCAACCACTCTCTGCCTGGATTTACAGTCCACTCCAGGAGATAGAACCCATATCTGACACTGCTCCTCAAGCTACTCAGGAATCTGAGACTGGATGGGTCATGTACCTAGGGGAAAACCAAATACTATTGTTCAGCTAGGGAAATATAGCAATAAAATGACTCCTCACGACATTCTGCTATACCTATAGGTCAATGCCTGCTCAGCCATCCTCAGAGAAGCTTCTTACAGTAAATGGGAACAAGCACAGAGACCAACAACCGGACAGTAGGTGGAGTGCAGAGGTTTTGCAGCACTCAGTCCTAAATGGGCTGTCTTCACCAAACCCTCCTCTCAGGCTTAGGGAGCTGCACTTAAGAGAAGGCAGGAAGATTCTAAGAGCCAGAGGGGATGGATGACTCCCAGGAAATAGTGGGATGACCCCAAACACAGTAAGACTGATGTATATACGGACTCGCAGAGACTGTGGTAGCATACAAAGGACCTGCACAGGGGTAACCCAGATAGGGTCTCATTAATGAGAGGGTGAAGTACGCACAGGCTTCCTTCCACTTCTAACCATGAAGCTATCTACAAATAACAATTAGTCTTCTCCAATAGTCTCACTGGGATATAAAGCACACTGAAAGGCAGGCCTCAGCAGTAGATGGCCAACATAAAATGACTCAATGTATTTTGTAGACTTTCTTTCTCTATGGTTTCCATTAAGCTTCTTTATTTTCTTATTGGTCTTTTGCTTACATATTTTGTCTTTTTGTGTGTGTGTGTGTGTGTGTGTGTGTGTGTGTGTGTGTGTGTGTGTCTGAGAGAGAGAGAGAGAGAGAGAGAGAGAGAGAGAGAGAGGGAGAGAGAGAGAGAGGGAGAGAGAGAGAGGGAGAGAGAGGTGTGTGTAAATGTGTTTCTTTTAAAAAAAACTTGGTTTGGAGTTTTTTGTTTTTAAAAAGAAAAGAAAGGGTGTGGAGTTGGATGGGTGGCAAAGTGGGGAGAATCTGGGAGGAGGGAAAAGGCATGATCAGAAGATAGTGTATAAAATTCTTTTTTCCAATTTAAAAAATAAAATTGCCAAATATCCAATAGCAACAAAAACCCAGAACAAAATAACACAAATGGAAAATCCAAGATCGGACAGCATTGTTACTAAAAGAAGAAAGAAATGCGAACTCAGAATCCTACATCTAAGGGAGCTATCCTGCGAGAAAAGAGGGAGAAATGAACAACCCTCAGACACACGAGAGCTAAGTGGGCCTGTGGCAAGTAACTATGCCCAACAAAAAGGCTAAGGGACCTGTCCCCTACCTATTAACTTGAAACTGATGAAGAAAAGAGAGACAGCTGGGAAAGGACCAGTTCATTGGATGCAGTGATGAACACAAAACAGAGTAAGAACAAGGAATAAATGCCCAACAACACAAATAAATGGCAACATACTCACCAAGGACAAAAGTGGCCGAAGAGGAGGGGACAGCAGAGACATTTGCTTAGTTAATGCCAGAATCTTTGGTGTTCAGTTTGCTGTGATAACAAGATGGAACTGAGAGCAACTATGAAACTCAAGAGTAATACTAATTAAACATGATTTTTTTTGTTCTATAGTTTGAATCAATTAAAGAAAAGTGAGAATGTGGAATGACTAAGAATATCTTTAAACAATCTAAAACTAGATACCAACTGGCAGCAAAGAGTGGATTCAAGCTGTCTTTCAAATAGATATAATGTACCCATTGATAATATAAAAAGAAGAGGGAGCAAGAAAACAAAATAAGAAAATCAACTTAATTCAGTTTACCCAGAACTGTACCTGTTTGTGGTAGCATCTTGAACACTGGTGTTTTTATGAGTTAATAAACTCTCTTCTCTTGTAACCTAGAAAGTAAAATGATAAAAACACTGAATCTTTGAAAAGGTAAAGTAATAAGTTTATCTCTTTCTCCTATAAAAATAGAAATAGCAACTTCCTTCAGTTCAAATAAGAGAAAATCATACATTACCAATGTCATATCTAGTACAGTCTTACCCAACAGCCAGATCAATAATCTAAGACTCAAGTTCAAAGTGTTGAACATACGTCTTCTTACCACCCAGCTACAGAGTGCTAGCCAATACAAACAAAAATCACTAAAATTCAAAGCCAGCATTTTTCAAATTTACATGATAAAAAGAACATCGTTGACTGTGTATCTGGATCCTTAAATGAAATGAGTATTTTAAGGAGGAAATCCAAAAGGTTTTGGGGTTGGGTTGTTGTTTGTTTGTTTGCTTTTTTGTTTTTTCTCTGTGGCATAGCTTTGGCTGTCTTAGACTCGCTTTATATGACAGGCTGACCATGACTCACAGAGATCTGCCTGCCTCTGCTGGGATTAAAGGCGTGCACCACCACACCCGGCTCCAAAAGGTTTTCTAGAGTTCGGTTTCCCAGCATTACTGAGGAAACGTTTAGCACAGCAGATGTAATCACTTCAGATGTCTGATGGCTTCTGAAAAACATCATAGGTGCATAACAGACATGCAACATTTTCACTGCTCCTCTTTCTGAACACATTCATACAATTTCATATAAGCTGAAATCATATACTGTAGTCTCTATTTCTTTAGAGCACCATGATTTTCAAAACACTGCTCTATTTGTAAACATGTATGAGTATGCGAGTGCCACAGCACAAGGATGAGGCTGGAGGGAAACTTGTGGGAATTGTTCTCTCCCTCGGCTGTGAGGGTCTTGGGGACTGAACTGAAGCTGTCAGTATTGGCAGTAAGCTCCTTTATTTGTCAAATCATTTTGCTGGCCCTGGGTGTGTTGGTTGGTTAGTTTTTTTTTGTCAATGTCAAGCTAGAATCACCTGAGAAGAGGGAACCTAGGGAACTTCAGCTGAGAAAATGTTCCTGTCAGAATGGCCTTTAGGTAAGTTTGTGGGGGCATTTTCTGGAACAATGATTAATGTGGGTTGTGTGCCATTCCTGAGTGGGTGGCTCTGGGCACAGAGAAGGAAGCAGCACTCCTTCCTGGCTTCTGCTTCAGTTCCTACTGTTTGGACCTTTTTCAATGGACTGCGGCTTATAAGTGTAAGATAAAATGGACTTTTTCTCCCCAAATTGCTTTTGGTCATGGTGTTCTATCACAACAATAGAAACCTGAGACAGGCTGTATCAGGTTAATGTGGAACTATTGAAACAGGCCTGGCCATACTCTGGGGCAGACTATGGAAGGACTTTGGAACTTTGAGCTAGAAAAGCTGCTGCATGGTCCTAGCTTAATGAGCAGCCATGGGAACTTAGGAGACACAGCTGGGAACAGTGCAGGTGATGGATGGAGGTCTAGTTTAGAAATCTCAGAGGGAAGGAAAGACTCCACTGGGCGGCTGGTGTGCCATTCTGTATTAAGACTCTGTGGTTCTGGCCAGCTGGAGCTGAAGACTCAGCTGTGACTAAGAGGACAGCAGCATCGTGGAGGTGAGATCTGCGCAGAGTCTCCTCAGTGTTACCACATAGAAGCTGTGCTCCACAGGGGAGAAGGCCGTATCCTATGCTGGCAGCCACAGTTGTCAATGTGTAGGAGTCAATCAGTTTGTACTGGTTTTGAAGGTCATGAACAGCAGCTGAGGCTTGGGATTGTGTGGCAGGGCTAGAGTTTCTGAAGAGAGATCTTAGTTACAGTGCAAACGCCAGCATTTTGGACATGCCGGGACCATGGACTAGCCATCAAGGACAGCAGTAGGGACTGTGTGGAGCTCCTGGCTTAGGAGGCAAGCTCTGTGTTCTGTAGAGGACAGAGCCTGAGAAATGAAGCTGCCTAGGAGCTCTGGAGCCCCGAGAACTGGGAGCAGGGCCCAGATGTCAATCACTGAACTGTTTACACTGTGGAATCTTGGTTGTTTTGATTTGATTGTAAGCCTGCCCTGATTCTTTCATTTTGAAGTAACAAAAGTATCCAACATTCCAGGCTAAATGACACCCATTTTGTTCCTATTGTACTGGAAACAGTTACTGAGACAGAGTTTCTCTGTGTAGCTCTGGCTGTCCTGGAACTCTCTCTGTACACCAGGCTGGCCTTGAACTCAGAGATCCATCTGCATCTGTCTCCCAAGTTCTGGGATTAAAGGCGTGTGCCAACACAGCCAGGCATGTACTGGAAACTTTTATTATGACCAAGTATTGGATCTCTTGAAATACCTTTTCTACATGTAATGAGATGATGTGACCTCTGTGGGGGTGAGGGAGAGGCAAGCCTCACTATGTAGCCCTCTTTAAAATCACAGAGATTCACCTGCCTTTGAGATTAAGGGCTTGTGCCATGATTCCAGGCCAAGATACACATACTTTTAAATATGTACACTATATAGAGTTTGAATGATAAACCAAAATTTCTCCTGATGTACACCCCTGTATGATCATGAAGTATGACTGTATATATACACTGTTCACCACAACTTGATTACACTTTCAGAGAACTTTCCTATCCCTGTTTGAAAGGAGAACTGGTCTGGAATCTTTTGCTTGCATTACTTTTCCCTGGTTTTGGTCCAGGGATAAAACGAACCAAATAAATTAGGAAATTCTCCTTCCTGTCCTATTTTCTGAAAGAGTTTGTGTAGAATTGCTATTGCTTCTTTTTGGAAGGCAGGCAGAACTCTGTGAGTTCAAGGCCAGCCTGGTCTACATAGTGTGTTCCAGGACAGCCAGAGCTAGACAATAGGAACCATGCCTCATAATAAATAAGTAAAATAAAAATTTGAGTAGATTTTTATAATTGAGGCATTCACTCCTAGAATTTTCTTTATGAGGAAGCCTGTCATTATACAATAAAATCCTCATATTTAAAGGTATTGAAATTATTTTTCATTTTACTGCATCAGAAGAAATCTGAAAGAACAACTGAAATGTAGGGTCATGCTGTTTTGGTCCATTCAGACTGTGGTAAGATGCCATGAGTCAAGGAACATGCAAATAACAAAAACTCATGGTACACTGTGCTAGAGGCTGGGAAGTCCGAGGTGAAGGCCCTGGCCCTCAGCTTCTTAGCCTTTTTCTAAGAGCATTCAAAAGTCAGCTTGTATGTTAGTCACAACAGTAGTTATAGCTACTGCCACAATCAGGGCTATATATATATTTTTAAATATCTTTTTAAAAAATTAATTAATTCATATTACATCTAAATTGTTTATATATATATATATTTTCAAGACAAGGTTTCTCTGTGTAGCCTTGACTGTCCTGGACTCGCTTTTGTAGACCAGGCTGGCCTTGACCTCACAGCGATCTACTTACCTCTGCCTCCCAAGTGCTGGGATTAAGGTGCTGGGCCATACTTTTTAATGCTCACTATGTTGTAAGCAGCATTCGGTGTTTATTTAAGTCCTACAATGCATCTTAAGGTAGGTTTTACCATTATCTTGAGAAATGAACCAATTTGCCCCAAAACACAAGTTTTGAAGGGGACAGAACAGAAATGAGATTCTAAAGCCTGTATTTTTGTATCTTACATTTATCATCTATGATAATAGAACGTTTTGTTTTGTTTAGTATGAGCAATATGGATGGCTATCTCTGGGTTTCTATTGCTGTGATAAAACACCACAATTTGAGGAGGAACAGCTTATTTCAATGTATAGTGTTGTAGTTTATCATCCAGGGAAGTCATTAGCAAGCACAAGGCTAAAGACCGCTCAGTTCTCTTCAAAGCCTGGGACAGAAATGGAAAAGCTTCTCATCCACAGGAAACTAGGAAATAGTGGTGATAACCGAACTTGGTGAGGCAGGTTCTATGCTAGTTTTAGTATGGAAGTTATGTCTGAAAACAAAGGAAAGCCAACTGGGAGAGCAGGGCAGCCGTAGTCTACAGCGGTAGGTACAAGCTACACCCTTCAGCAAGCCAGAGTCACCTCTTCTTGTCTGTCAGCCCTGTTGTTACCTGCATCAAAATCTTGCTAACCTGAGAGTACTAGATGGATAAAGAAGATCTTGGATTAGAAACTTAATGTTAAAAAAAAAACCCCAACTTAAATCAATAAGCTTAGTGGTTGTATCAAAGTGCAACTAACCTAGCAACTCATTTTAAAGGCACATGCTGTGTTTGTTTTAAAAGGGACTTCTATACCAGTGCATTTTCAGCACCTTAGGCTGACTGCAGCCTGAGTCTGAATTCAGACTTGGCAAAGGTTTTCATCATCTTGAAATTTCTCACAGTCATTTGCACTCCTTCCATGTTACCATGTCGCAGGTAGGGTTACTACTGCTGTGATGAAACACCATGACCAAAGCAACTTGGAAGGAAAGGCTTTATTTATTGGGCTTTTCATCATTGAGGGAAGTCAGGATAGGGTCTCAGGCTGGGCAGAACCTGGAGGCAGGAGCTGATGCAGAGGCCATGGAGGGTGCTGCTTCCTGGCTTGCTCAGCCTGCTTTCTTACAGCACACAGGAACACGGAGTCCAGGATGATACCACCCACAACGGGCTGGGCCCTCCCGATCAGTCACTAATTAAGAAAATGCTCTAAAGGCTTCCCTACAGCCCCATCTTTTGGAGCCCACTCCCGCCTTTTCTGAAACAGGGTTTCTCTGACTACAGCTTGTGTCAAGCTGACATAAAACTAACCAGCATGTCATGACCATATCTATTACAGAAAACTTACCTTATGCACGGCTTCTACTTGAGCCTTCAAAATATTACTCTTGAAGTCAGGAGGAACCCTCACTGCATTCAATCCTGGGCTTTCAATGGCATTATTAAGACACTTCTCAGTCAACTTTACCACTTCCTCCTGAATGTTATAGACATAATCACTCAACAGGCCAGTTATTCGTACAGGAATGTTGAAAGTTTATACTCAAACAACCAAGAATTAACACGCCTCAAGCTCCTGCGTCCTGTCCCAGACACACTTAACTCCTATAATATCTACTGCAGATATAGAGTTTCAGGGTGGAAGGGACCAGCCCTAGAGGGCCGGAAACCACCTGGGATAAGTGTCAACAAGTGGTACATATTTTCCAGGAAAGGTTTAATTCAAGCACTTCAGTAACTGACCTGCTTAAAGACAGGCATCAGGATCTGAGAGGGGAAAGGTCCTGACCATTCCTGCCTCACGTTCATAACTCTGGAGTTGTCACCAGAAAGGACTTTTTGTAACAAACCATATGTAAGAATTAATGTAACACATATGTAAATATTCTCAGACACTGATGAAAATAATGCACAAATACACTCAATAAATACTGGAATTAAAAATTAGCTATTAGAAATGAAATAAATGAGGTAGACTAATACATTTAAAAGAAATACAAAGCGGGGCGTGGTGGCGCATGCCTTTAATCCCAGCACTCGGGAGGTTCGAGGTCAGCCTG
Source organism: Acomys percivali (assembly GCA_907169655.1). Lineage (NCBI taxonomy): Eukaryota > Metazoa > Chordata > Mammalia > Rodentia > Muridae > Acomys > Acomys percivali. The sequence continues at coordinate 77,122,308 of OU015747.1, forward strand.
GTCTACAAAGCGAGTCCAGAACAGCCAAGGCTACACAGAGAAACCCTGTCTAAAAAAAGAAGAAAAAAAAAAAAAAAACAAAAAAAAAAAGAAAAAGAAAAAGAAAAAGAAATACAAGCTATCTGAACCACATTTATTATTTTGTTGCACTTAAAATTATTAATGACAGGACAGCGGCTGGACTCAAGTCTGAACACCATACCACTTTTCAGGTAGGAACAAATTTGATGTACTTATTCCAATTTAGATGTTTCTCAATGTGGTCTCTATTTCAGTCTCTAGGTAGCACCCCAAAATCTGAACTTACAAATTTTGGTTTTTGAGACATTCTCCCTATGTAGCTCAGACTGGCCTTGAGCTGGTAATGCTCTTGCCTCAGTGCCCCAATGGCTGAGGTTATAGGCATGCCCAGCAGATCTGGCTCTAAGGCTACATTTTAAACAAGCTTTCCTATGTAACTCTGATATAAAAAAATGTCTGAGAATCACTTTTTAAGATTGGACCTTGCCTGTAACCTGCTAGCTCCTATTAGTGTCCATGTTCCTGTGTGTCCGTCTGTTCCATGTCTGTGTGTTACTGGGGACTAAACCTAAAATCCCTTTTTGTTTTTAATTTAGAGACAGACTCTCACTAAGCTGTCCAGGCTGATGTTAAAATCATTGGCAGGACTTGAACTTATGATTCTTCTGCTTTAGCTTCCCAGGTATCTGGGGTTAGGGCCCTGAACCACCACGCTCTGCTTTCATCAATTCTGTGTCCTCTTACAATGATGGCTTATTCAGACTCACTGATATTTCCCACTTTCCTGAAGACTCCTATGTTGCAGACTTGAGTACTTCCTAATCATCATCTGCACATTACAACAACCCTCATTTCAAAGTTTCAGAAACACAACATACTAAATGAAAAAAAAAATCACTTAATCCATGACTTTCAGCCAGCGCATACTGCTTTTTCACTGCCTTTTTTCTTTTTTTAAATTAAGTGTATATACTGATATGCATGTGCATGTGAGCACAATGATCAGGATGTCCTGGGACTGCAGTGACAGGGGCTGCGAGCTGACTGCAGTGACAGGGGCTGTGAGCTGTCTCTTGGGTATCAAACTCAGGCAACTTAGAGTTGCCAGTGCTCTTAACTACTGACCATCTCTATAGCCCCTCAGTGTGTCTTAAAAACAAAAAACAAAAACAAAAAGACATGAGCCGGGCATGGTGGCGCATGCCTTTAATTCCAGCACTTGGGAGGCAGAGGCAGGTGGATCGCTGTGAGTTTGAGGCCAGCCTGGTCTACAAAGTGAGTCCAGGACAGCCAGGGCTACACAGAGAAACCCTGTCTCAAGAAACCAACCAACCAACCAACCAAAAATAAACCCAACAAACAAAAAACAAACAAGCAGACAAAAACACACCCATCATGAGAGACCTTAAATCTTATTTATTTTTTAGATGTCTCGCTAGGTAGTCCTGGCTGGCCGGAAACTCACTATATAGACCAAGCTAGCTTTGAAGTCAAGGCAATATGCCTGCTCCTGCCTTAATTTTTTTCACGCAATTTATTTTATGTGTATGAGTGTTTTACCTGCGTGTGTGTGTGTGTGTATGGTACCTGTAGAGTTCAAAAGAGGGAAACTGGAGTTATAGATGGTTGTTAGCTGCCATATGGGTGCATGGAATCAAACGTGGGTCCTCTGCAAGATGAACAAATGCTGGCTTAGCCACTAAGCCATCTCTTCAGCACCACTGCGCCTATCCCTCTTTAGCTCTACTAATTTCTTAATGCTGCCATGAAAATCTCCTCTTTCTCCCCTACATACCCTACACACTTCATCTTTTAAAGTGGGAAACAGGTCTATTAGAGCTCAACAGACAGACTTCCCACCAAAAATGACATGACGGCTCCTTTTCCTCTCAACCTGACACAAGTTATCTGAAAAGAGGGGATCTCCTTTGAGAAAAGGCCCCCATCAGACTGGCCTGTCAGCAGCCTGTGGGCAGTTTCTTGATTAATGATTGATTGATGCAGTAGAGCCCAGCCCACTCTACTGTAGGGGGTGCTGCCCCCAGGCAGGTGGTTCTGGGTTGTAGAAGAAAGCCGACTGAGCCAGCCGTGGTGAGTAAGGCAGTAGGCAACCCCTCTATGGCTCTTGCTTCACTTCTTGCCTTGAGTTCCTGCTGTAAGATGAAATAAATTCATCCCGCTCCAAGTTGCTTTTGGTCGTAGTCTTTATCACAACAATAGAAAGCAAATGAAGACAACTGTCTGGGAAAGTACGTCTGGGAACAGTGATGCCACATAACAAGTAAACACAGAAGAGATCCCCATACCTGGCTGTTGTTGACATTAACGTCAATGGTAGGGCGAGGAGATGGCGAGATATTCTGCTCCATTTCAAGCAGTTTGAGCTTCTCTGTGTCATCTTTAAATGCTGGGGGGGGGGGGAGAAAAAAAGAAAAATGTCTCATTAGTCTGCCTGGCTCTGACAGTTACATGAGGGTATACACTGATGTCCTGTTTTTCCATCATTAAAAATGGAATAATGCAGATGAACAAAAATTTTTCCAACAACTCTCTAATAACTCAATTAAGAGTTAATCTTAGAGCTAGGCGAGGTGGCGCATGCCTTTAATCCCAGCACTTGGGAGGCAGAGGCAGGTGGATCGCTGTGAGGTCCAGGCCAGCCTGGTCTACAAAGTGAGTCCAGGACAGTTAAGGCTACACAGAGAAACCCTGTCTTGAAAACAAAAAAACAAAAAGAGAGAGAGAGAGAGAGAGAGAGAGAGAGAGAGAGAGAGAGAGAGAGAGAAACACAGAGAGAGAGAGAGAAAGAGAGAAAGGGGGGAGAAAGGAAGGGAGGGAGTGAGAGGGGGCGGGAGGGGGGTCTACAAGGTCCCCAGGCAGTTGCTTTTTCTAACTAAGTAAAAGCACCGCACAAGGCTGCTAAGCTTTTAAATGAGGACTAACTATTTTTAAGAAGTTGGTTCTGAGGGTCTTAAACTATAAAAACAGGGATCAGAATCACAGATGTCTGATCTCAGCCGCCATGTGCTCAGGTGGGTAACTTTCTCCTTGTGCTCTCTGAGCAGCATCACACACGGACACTGAGTGCAGCTCCCGTTCCTTCTGCTTCTGTTACGGCTCCTTTGCCAGCAACAGCTTGTACGTCGGAGCTGTGCAGATCTCACGTGAGACCCTGATGACATTGTTCAGGTTCAGTTACAGCTGTGGTGAAACATACGGACTCCCAGCCCTTCCTCGGGTTAAGAACGGGGAATGCCTTCCTGTATCTTTGCTCTTCTAGGCCTGCACACCGGCCACATGCACTGACTGTCTCTCACTCTGTCCATGCTAACCTAACACAGGTTGGCTTTTTTTGTTTTAAAGCAAAGGAGGAGAGAGTTTCCATTTAGTCTGTGAAATGTGTAGATCCCACGTGGACTATGGGCTCATTTTATCGCAGCCTGAACTCCCCACAAGAGAAAGAAACCTTGTGGCTTGGTCACCATCAGGATGGGTTGAACGATGTGACTTAGCTACCATTTTGGCCAGTGACATCCTCAAAATAGTAGAGGCCATGTGACTTTACCACCGTCTTGGTTAATGCAACCACAGGGAATAAACCAAAATGGAAGCTCCTGTAAAACTCCCCAGTTCAACGGAATCCTAAAGGTCTCACTGCATCTTTAAAGTTCCTGTACCACAGGCATTCTGTCACCCATCTCAATCTTCTCTTAATCTCTTCCCTTTTGGTTTTTATCTTGCTGGGTGCCCAAGGGACTGTGGAAATGGGAGACCCAGAGGAGATGACAACACTGGCTCTAATGCCAAATGATAAAGTCAATGCATTTTTTTCTATCAGACTAAGGAGATAATACTGGAGGCCCATGGTGGGCTGTCTTGTTTTTTTTTTTTAATCAGACATATTGTTTTGTACAGTATACTGATTAATTTCTAGAGGAGGCAGTTTCCCTGCTATAGCTAGTTTATAAAGAGAGCTGATTTTCTGAGATGGCCAGACCTAGGAAGGTCATGAGAATGTGTAGCAGCCCAGGGAATACTCCAGACAGCATAGATCCCATCCAGGACCCAAAGGACAGACTCCAGGGGCTAGAAAGGCTGCTGAGATGAGCTTGCTTGGCTAGGAGGCTGGAGCCTACACTGTAGCCACTAGGCCTTGGCTGCCAGCATCTCCAAACCTGTTTCTCTGATATACAATATTCTTTTCTGCCTTGAAAGTCTTTTGCTCCATGCTTGTTGTCTGCTCTTCAGAACAAGGACTAGCTTAAAAACAAAATGTGTGTCTAATCCACTTTTTACTTTTAAAGTGTTCGGATTCTGTTAAAACTTTCATATTAGTTCAAAGTACAAAAATGGTGTGTAAGTGACCTTGTAAGTGTTCAATAGCCACACTTGGAGGCCTATAGTGATGTGGACAGACGTTTCCTTGCCCCATAAGGTCACCAGCTCCCATGGACTATGGGGCATTTCACCCTGTAACTGTATGGGGTCACCTGCTCTCTTCTTCATGGAAGCCATGGGGACGGACTCCACTCAGTTAAGCTAACCAGTATCCAGTCTACAAAGGAGATGGTTAATAATTTCTTCAATGCTTCCTTTGAATGAAGCCACAGTCAAGCAAAGCCTTTCATTCAGTCTCACAGAGATTGAACAGCTGGTTAAAAAAAAAAAAGCTAATGGAGCCAGAGCCCAAGCCTAAGGTGATCTCTGAGGACCAGATTCTCAACTGGCTTGATAGTAAAAAGGAAAAAACAAACAAACAACAAAAAACAGTGGCTAATTTTGACAACCTGCATAGTATTAAACATTCAAGAGTAAAGTCTAACCAAACATTAAAATAAATAGTTCTTTGTTTGTTTGTTTTTGTTGTTGTTTTTCGAGACAGGGTTTCTCTGTGTAGCGCTGGCTGTCATGGAATCACTCTGTAGACCAGGTTGGCCTCGAACTCAAAGCTATCCGCCTTCTGCCTCCTGAGTGCTGGGCTCAAAGGAGTACACCACCACACCCGGCTAATAAATAGTTCTTTTTAAAGAACTACCTCTCACTATTGATTTTCTTCTTGATAAGAGAAATGTCAGACTGCTCAACTTGGCATTACAGACCCTAAGCACAGCCAAGAGGGAGGGGCCCACTGTTTTAGCCTAAGAAGCAGATGATGATTAAAATTTTCTCTTTCTCAGCCATCTTGGAGGGACTGTGATACCAGCTATTCAACAGCTATTAAAGTGCCTGAAAACAGAGCCTCTCAAGGCCAGCATTAGAGGCCAAGGAAAAAAAAAAAAAGAGGGAACCAAATGGATGGATGAATGTTCCTATGAATGCATCAAGAAATTCTAGTGGATTCTGATCTAAATAGCTAAAATATATCCTATATTCTGGTTTCTCCTGATCCCAGGCATAAGACTTGCAGTTCTCACATTTATTTCTGGGCAACAGCCAAGGATTTCCTTTCCTCCCTATACCTGACATTTAAACCAAACTACTGGTGCACATTCATCAACCTTCAGACAGGCCCACTGCGTGGTCCCTTCACTGCCTCAATCATCCAGAAGCAGCCAGATTGGACACTGCCCCAATTTTATAATGGCAGTTAGGTTGAGCATATGAAGGAGAGACCGATGAGAACAAAAGGTACAAACTCTCTAGGCAGTTTAGGGTAAGAATATGCCCCTGTCCTTCAAGGTAACCAGTTTCTTGGCTGAAAGCCAGAAATGTTCTTGGGCCTCATGGTAGCTTCATCCTTGCCAGAACCAGAGACCATATAAGTATTTAGGTATCTGGTCTACCACATCTGGTTTTTAAATAATTGAGGGTTACCTCTTCAGAGAGGATAATGTTAGAAATGGTAAAGGCTCATTAAATGAAACCTTCTACTCAAGAGAATGTAACCTCTGATCTGGCCTAACATCCAAGTTGGTCCAAGTCAATTTCCTGGCCAAGGACCACTACTAGGAAAGTGGTTTACCTTGAGCCAGGCTAACAAATTCCTAGTGTGTATTAGGGGCCTTGTCCAGAGGTTCATCAGACCGCTAGCAACCAACATTTCCCAGACCCCTTCAACAATAACTTGTAGGTACTAGAGACTTCAGAAGGTCAGCATATGTTGGCTGAATTTGAAAAAAAAAAAAAGTATAATTTACAAGGTGGGTTGTCAGAAAGTCTTTTCTTTCAAACATGGAGGAACCACCCAGAGCTAGTATTTTACAACCCTCCTCCAGCTTGTGAAACTCTTGCACACATGCCTGTTTGCCCAACCCTTAGATGCCAAACATTCCTTAGACTTGACTCTACCACACCCCGTCCTTTAGCACCATTTAGGAATTAGTCAGTTATGTTAGACAGAAAAGTCTGAGCTGCCAGCAAAAATGGGGAGACATAGTCACCACCCTGTGATAGCATAAAAACCCAGGGACCTTCCTACCCTGGTGGCATACTTGCTTGGCCTGGGTAGTGGAGTGGCCTTTGTGAAAGCTGTGTTGCTAAACTACTTCTCCCTTGTTCCTGTGTCTCTGTGGGATGCCAGGAGTGTTCTTTTCCAACTTACGTACACTAATCTTCATTTTCATACTATAACCATTAAAAAATACACAGTACACTGCATAGGAAGACTGAGAATATAAACTAGGCATAGGAATATATGCTTGCATTCCCAACATCTTGGAGGCTGGGGCAAGTGGATCACTGCCAGAACAAAGCCAGCCTAAACTACATAGAATGTTCTAGACAAGCCTGGCTTATATACTGAGACCTTATGTCAAAACAGAGCAAATAGATTTTCGTTCTCTAAAAAAAATTCTGTGTGCTTGTTTGTGTATGGTATGTGTGTGTTTGTATGTGTATGTAGGCACGTGTGTAGTAGAGGCTAGAAGTCAATGTTAGGTGTCTTTCTTTTTCTTTTTTCTTTTTCTTTTTGGAGGCAGGGCCTTTTTGAGCTTAGAGCCCATCAATTTAGCTTGATTGTCTTGCCAATGAGCTCTCGGATCCTCCTGCCTCTGCCCTGCCCCCTGCGATTCTAGGGTCATAGACATCTCAGTTCTTGACTTTAAGCAAGTGGTGTAAATGAGCTGAGTTACATTAATGAGGTCCCTATACTTTGGAATAATTATATCAGCACTTCCACAGCATTTAAGCCCTTCTTGAATACTTCTTATAATGAGAAACACAGTAACTCTTAGGCACCTATAGCTAGGTGCCTATAAGCTACCCTTATATTGACACAAAATTTTTCTTTTCTACACTTGTAAATTTCTTCCTTAAGAGTTACTAGTAAAGCACTGTAAATAAATTACTTCATCTATGACTTCAAAGTACATAGAGAATTATTATATCTTAATGTTTAAAATGTTTATTTATTACTACTTTATATGCATCGTGTGTGCATGTGTGGAGTGTGCACATGCCATCTTGTATGTGCGGAGGTCAGAGGATAACTGTTGAGTCTGTTCTCTTCATCTACTTTTATGTGGGTTCCTGGGATCAAACTCATATCATCAGACTTGTGCAATAAGCACTTCCTTGACTGAGCCCCCTGTAGCTGATCCCTATAGGGATCCCTACTTCATTATACCATGTTATCCTAACCTAATAAAATCGGATAACAACTACATACTCAATAGTTGGTGGGTAATACAATATTATTGTGGCACTGAAGGAAACTTTTAAACTTTAAAAGTTGAAAAAGTAAACTTTTAAAATTTAAATGACATAAAAGAGAATGTAAATAAAATCAGTATTTCCATCTCCATAAAGAAGGTGTAGAATGCAGTCTTTTGTACCAAGCAGCCTCCGTATGTATGAGATCGACTGTGCCTGCGTGAGCTCATCATGGCTGGCTCTGTGGACTCCTGACAGAAGGAGGCTGTCCAGCTAATCCTGCTAGCCATTTGGACACAATTTTATCCTAAGTGTGCATGGGCTGGGGAGAAGGCATCTGGGAGAGGGGCTAGCGAAAGATGCCCTAATAGGCCCATTACATGGCTATTAGGGAGCATCAGCCATGCTGGGCGAAGAGCTTCTAGAGTAGCTGTCTTAGTTACCAACACTGACCTGCACTTCTCGCCCACACGCTCTAAGTAAGCCTGATAAACTCACTGTTGCCCAGGGTGAACTCTGGTGGAATCATATTCTGGTTTGTCCTAGGACCTTACGCAGAGGGATTAGATTTTACTTAGGTGACAGAGCACTTATACTTTCCTGTGAGTTCCTTATAGATGGGATCGAAGTTTACCTCTGACAGAACCCAAACTGGCAAAAACCATATAAACATAAGCTACCTGAAAATGAACCCTATTATACTGAGCTGAAACAGGAAACTCCTGTTTAAAACAATTTAAGCTTTACAATCAAATCAAGCTTGCAAATACACAAGTATTTTCAATGATCAATTTACTTTCTACTTTTTATCCCCTGAAGAAGATAGAGGAAAGCAGCATTCATTCTTCACTCTCTTTTTAGCAACTAGGCATTCATAGCAAAATCTTCTAGGAGCTACAAAACACTGAAGACAAAACATCCCCTCCATCTGTGTCCCAGGAGCTCTTTAAGGAAGCTTTCAGATGCAGGGTTTCCTAGCCACAGCTAGGCTGGCCCAAGACGCATGATCCTTGCACTCCTGCTTCTATTATCTTTTTAATTTATGAATGAGCAATCATAAATGCATAATTATTGATATGATAAGCTTTATGATGTTATATTATCATAGCTCAGAGCACACTGCAGTGATAATATGAGGGTATGTCATCTTAAACTTTTCCTCAGTTTGATTTAAGAAGTTAAATCAAAAGGCAAGAGCATTTAAGTATTCTCAATTAAGCTATTAGACACACCATTTTTGGAGGAAGTGGTTTAACTATCTCACGTAATCAAAGGGTGCTGACAGCTCATCAGGTAAAGATGCTTTATTCAAAGCTTGTGGATGTGGACCTAAAGTTGATTCTTGGAACTCACATAGCTGAAGGATAGAAATGACTCCACATGCACAACATGGCATGGGGTCATCAGGAAAGCACATGCAATAAAAATGTCTTAAATGTCATTGGTAAACTATAGAACAAGTACTTACTCTCACATTCGACTTTGGGCTCCTCTAATTCACTTGACCTGGTAGCTACATTAATGTCACCTGGTGCTGGGGATGTTTCTGAAGTATCTGATGTTCTTGTTACGTCACCAATGGTTGTTTGCAGTAGGTCTGGGCTATTTAGTAAATCAACATTCAGAGGCAAGCTGTAAAAGCAACAGAAAGTTTACTTAAACCAATAGATTTATCTTTAAAATAAATTAAAATACAAACAACAACAACAACAACAAAAAAAACCCCCACAAAAAACCCAATGTTGGAAAAAACTGCAAAGTTTTATTGAACTGCCTTTATTCACCTTTCAAAAATCTTTGGAATACTTGTTCCAGTCAAGGTGGAATAAAACTGAATTGGTTTGCTTCCTCCCTGAAATGACTTGAAGGGAGAAAATACTCTATTTTCAAAAGACACTAGACAAGGGGTAACAAAAGAGAGCGATCTGAGACTCAGGAAACAAGAGGTGAGCCTATGAGCACCCTGAGAACAGGTTCAGGCCACTGTGCAGAAGTGGGGACAGGTGGCACAACAGGAGACCGACTATCTTAGGTAACAGGATGAGATGAGTCATCTCTTCCAGTCTGGAGAGATCAAGGAAGGCAGAAATCTGTGAGCAAACCAATGCCAGGGTTACTAATGAGGCATACCCTTGGCTGTGTCCTTCAGTGTTGCAGCACAGTTTAACAGAAGAGGGACACCTGAGTATGCCCAGTACCAGACCATGAGCTGTGGTCTCAAGAACGAATGAGGAGGGGAAAGGGCATTGGAGAGATTGTTTAGCAGGGGAAGCACTTGCCTTGCAGGCATAAGGGCCTGCGTCTGTGGTAGCAGTCAGCAGTCTGTAAGCTCAATGCTCCTCCCAGAAGATGCAAAACAGAGCCTGGAGCACCTCAATGGCTAGCTAGCCTAGAGTGTGTGCAATGATGATAAGAGATGCTATCAACCAGGATGCAAGGCGAAGACCAACACCTGAAGTTGTCCTTTGACCATACTCACGCACAAATGTGCACACTGATTAAAAAATAATAAATAAAAAAGGACAATGGAAAAAGCAGCTGAGCACTGGCATTCACCTTTACGATTCTTGGTCAGCACCATGGACCAAGCTGCCCCTACCATCAAGTTTTCACTAGAGATGGACTGCATTCCTTTGAACTGGGAGTTCAAATAAATCCTGTTCTCCTTCTGCCACATAAGAGGAAAGTAGCTTCTACAAGATCAAAGGGTGAGTGCAAGAGGAACAAAGATACAGAGTCCTGGACATGAGCAGAGGTCTGCGAGAGGCATAATGATGGCATTTGTTAGAAAAGCACCCTGAAGGCCTAGGCCTGGGAGGTCATGGCACTCCACGGTGTCTGTTTCTATCCACAGAGTAAAAGCATGACTCAGAGCACTGCGTGTTCAGGAGCACGCTGTCTTTGTGATGGAGAGCACTAACCCACAGGAGCACAATGTGTGGCAGACCCACCTAAGAGGCCACAGAAATGAGATCTGAAAGGCTCAAACTGTTACCAGGTAAAGCATATTTGAAAATAAGCCTCAGAAGACTTAAGGACAGCCAAAGTATGTGGTAAGCAACAAAGCATGGGTAGCAGCTATGCAGAGAAACAGCAGAGATGAAACTATCGGAGGAGCATCAGCAACTTATCCCAATTGAAAACTTAATCAAGGCAGTGGAGTATTAGTGCAAAGACAGTATGAACATTTCTTTTTTGTTTTGTTCTTTCTTTCTTTCTTTCTTTCTTTCTTTCTTTCTTTCTTTCTTTCTTTCTTTCTTTCTTTCTTTCTTTCTTTCTTT
>OU015747.1:77136989-77156989 GCA_907169655.1 Acomys percivali
GTGTGTGTGTGTGTGTGTGTGTGTGTGTGTGTGTGTGTGTGTGTGTGTGTGTTTTAGGGAAAGGTGGGGGAGAGTCGGTTCTTTCTAAGGGAGGGCATCCTTGTTTCTGCTGCTGCACTCCATCTTAAGAGTTTTCATGTGATTGATTCACCTTTCTCCACCTTCCACCTCACAGAAGAAGTGCCGAGATTAAAAATGGATGCACACTTCTGGTTTTTTATATAGGTTTCAGAAACAAAACTCAGGCTGTCTGGCTTGTGTGCTGGCACTTTTATGATGGATGGAGCTATCTCCTTCATTAACTTGTCATGTGTAACATGGATGTAGCATATGTCATTACCCATCTTTCTAAAGCAGAACTTGTACTGCATTGCACTGCGTCCTCACGCTCAGCCCCACCAAGGCTGGCGTGAAGCGGGACACAAGCTGCCCAGGCTCTCAACTACTTGAATTACAAGTCTCTGAGTCATCTTTTGAACGAATAACATATGTATTTAATTTCTTTACTAACCTAAATACAGCACTCTGTAAGTTAAATGTTTTGATGAAGTAAATATTTATGCTGCACCTGCCAGGTACAGAAGCATCAATCACCATTTAAACAACTTTACTAAACTATAACTCATCATTCCTCAACTAGATACACCTTGTATTTTGCCACTTTAAAATTTCTTTGCTAGAGAAACAAAGTTCTAAGAAATTCTTTTTTTCTTACTATAGGCCTCAGTCTGCGATGACTTCAGAGCCTTCTTCAAGCTCTTTAAATTTTCTAAAAGGCTTTGCTTTCCTAATGGCATGTATTTTTATCAGGCATTTGTAATGCTGCCTGTCCCCAGCTTGTAAATTTCTAGAAGGACAACAGTTTGATTATATTTTGCATGACATTAATTCATTCAAAGAGTATGTACAAAGTTCATGTTCTCATGATAAGCAAATGTTCTCCTTTAATGTACTGAATATAGATAGCAAATCCATATACATACTGTATAAGATGAAGTGAGAAGAAAAAGGGGTGAAAGGAACTAGAGAATGCCAAGATAAGGGTTGACACAATTATTTCAGAGTGGTCAGGAGAGAGTACTGACAAACTTGAAGATGACATGGACTGTTAAACAGTCAAACAGAGGTCTTGGTGCTCCATGTGAGATGCCTCCCTATTGAGTTGTTGGTGGTCAGGGGGATCCCAGAGCTCCCCAGACAACACAGGCTTTTGCCATTGGCTATTCAACAACTAGACCCCTCTGACACTACACACTCAGGTTGCAAGGCTTTGAGAAATAAAGCTGGCACTGACCTGGGACCTTCCTCTTTGCTGGCTAGCTTGCATAGTGCCAGGAGTGCTATGTAGCCACCACCACTAGGGGAAAAAAGTCATTTACAGTTTTACCCAGTGGTAGACCCTGCAAGCTACAATACTGACCCACAAAAAAGGTATGTCCACTAGTACAACAGTGGCATAAATGGTGGTTTAAAATAGAGATTCGTAATTGACCTAAGTGCTAAGAGGTGCTGGGTGTGGTGGCGCACGCCTTTAATTCCAGCGCTCAGGAGGCAGAGGCAGGCGATGGCTGTGAGTTGAGGCCAGCTTGGTCTACAAAGCAAGTCTAGGACAGCCAAGTCTACACAGAGAGACCCTGTCTCGAAAAAACCAAAACCAACCAACCAAACAAACAAAAAAAACCCCAAAGTGCTAAGAATAAGTGACTGCTGAGTGTGTGGCTTTAAACAGACCAACTCCCCCATCCCACACAGGGCTCAGGCAACATTGGGGAAAAGGGGCAGAGAGGGAGTAAGAACCAGAGGATGGAGAGGAGTGCAGTAAAATGCTGGCTCTAAACACCACAGAGCTGTTAAACTCATGCACTCACAGAAGCTGACATTACCTGCAATCAACATTCCACCACGAATGGGAAGGGGCAGAACACTGTCTCCAGCTGTGAGTGGCTGAGGGGGCGGGAGGGACAGCCACTCCTTCAGGGTGCAGCCTCTGGTTAATTCATTATCCAGTAAATAACCCCGCAAACTCATGCAAACAAACCTAACTAAACACAGTAGGATATAATTTTAAGAGAGGGGCATGGGAAGAGGGATTCCAGGAGGAGAATCATAGAAAAATTGAAAGATTAAAAGTTGTACTTAAACAAGCAAACAAACAAAAGGAATGAAGTATATGATCTTTAAGGTTAGAGTGGCATTTAGCAATGAAGTAAACCAAGAAGTGATAGGAGACCAGGAGGCAAGTGAACAAGATCAAGACCGGCAGAAAATCACAAGTGGGAGAAATCATGTTTGCTAATGTAAGGTGTGTTATAGCTGGTGGTGCTAACACCAGGCTTGAGCAGAGGGTAGTGGTAGTATGTATGGCCTAAGTTATGGCTGCCGTGGCTACTGAGGGGGAAATAAAATAATAAAAGAAGAACAATGGCTGGAAGACCAGGTAAGAAAATACTGCTGATAAAAAACTGAAACAGGGTGGTGGCAGCAGTACAATGGTAGCAAGATGGACACATTTTGGAAAACTCAATATAATTTCCCAGTACGAGATAAAAGAGCAAAGCTGACTATGAGTATGCAAGCAATCTGCAGGACCCTCTGCCCTCCACTGTTTCTGATTCAAAAGCTCTAGCCAGGATACTAAGGCACACTGGCAATAGGAGAGTAAGAACTGTGATTTAGTAAGTCAGCAAAATCTGTAGAGCTGGGAAAACTAATGAGGTCAAGAGACCAAGTGCTTAATTTGGAACCTATTAAATCTGGTACGCCACAGTATCAGGCCAGCACTTCCCCCTCAAATCCATGGCTTCAGTCTAGTCATATGAAAATACCGCAAAAGCACAAGCCAAGGGGCCTTCTGTAATTTATCTGCAAGTGCTCTTTCAGGTATCATTACAAACACAAAGCATCACTGATTCAAGGAAAGCGATGGCAGCGTGGGATCTTGGATTAGACTCAGGAACATTTGCGCAGACTGGTGGAACCTGAATACTGTCCATCTTTGACAGTGGCAATGGTAATTTTGGGGGTTTCTGTATATGTGTGCACACACGCTTGTGTAGAGGTTAGTGGACAACCTCAGCAAGCTGGTGATGAGCACCAGGAATCTTCTCGCCTCTGCTTTTCTAGCACCAGGCTTATAACTGCAACCACCGCACCTGGATGTTTAAAAACTTGGGTTCTTGAGATTGATCTTGTGCCTGATGCTCGCAGGCAAACACTACCAACCCATTTCTCCAAGCCTAACTGTGGATTTTAGAATTTTTAGTGTCAGGTGAGACACAGCATTAAGAAAAATAAAACTGAGGGCAGTGGGAGCTCTCGGCGTCATCCTTGTAACTGCTCTATAAGCCTAACTTTACTTCCAAATGATTTTAGAAAAGGACATGCCATAAGAGACACTTAAGGAAAAATGTCAAAGAGGCAGCAGGATATGTGCACCAGAAAACAGAGAAGCCCAAGATCACCAAGTAAACAAGAAACTGCAAGCACATACACGACCTTTTCATTTTTGTGTGGCATGTGGACATATGTGAGAGCATGAGTGCACATGCGGAGGCCAGAGGTCAGTATCAGATATCTTAGTCACTGGTCACCTTACAGCTTCCTGAGACAGGCTCTCTCACTGACCTATGGCTTAGCTCTTTGGCTAGGCTATCGGCCACCAGGGAGCCTCCTGTCTCTGCCTCCACTTCTCCAGCAGTGGGGTTGCAGACACATACCACACGTGCCATGACTTTATGTGGGTCCTGGGGATCCACACTCAGGTTCTTTGTGTTTGGACAGCAAGCACTTTACTCAATGAACCATCTCCTTAGCCATATAGATGGCCTTTAATATCATAACACTAGACGAAGTTACCCAGAGTGAGCTGAGACAAAAACTGTACTCGATCAGTTTATAGGGTTAGGCAGAGAAGGGGAAAAGCAAAGGGAACTAACACTGTTAGGGAGGCTAGGAGACAAAAGAGTGGGGTCCCTAAGTGAAGAGACAATTTCGTGGGGAAGAAAGCAATTGCTGTGAATGCTAATAAACTCACTGTGAAGTGACTGTGGACAGAGAAACACAGAGGTCACCTGGAACCATCCAAACCGAATGGCAGAGGTGGTATTAATACTATTAGACAATGCAGCACCACTAGATGGACTTAACAGACTTCCTAAAAACAAGGTCCTATCTCTTGCAAAATGAATATATAACATGGAGATCAAGACAGTACAATTTACTGAAAGGCCAGTCAAAAATGTGAATTTCATTTTCAATGTTGTATTTATTCATTCATTCTATAGTCTGCCCGAATGTGTGCCTACACGCCAGAAGAGGGCACCAGGTTTTATTATAGATGGTTGTGAGCCACTATGTGGTTACTGGAAATTGAACTCAGGACCTTTGGAAGTACAGCCAGTGCTCTTAACCTCTGAGCCATCTTTCCAGGCCTCAATGTTGTACTCTTATGCGGTATGCAACCTGCACAAATTGTATTCAGTCCTTTGGGTCACAGGCAAAGTCTGACTGGGCTTAAAAGACTAAGAGAATATACTGAGCATGGGCAATTCTCAGAAGGCAAAGAATGAGGCAATAGAGCAGTGGTGCTCACCCTTCCTCATGCTGGTACCCTGTTGGTCTATTTTGATGCTAATTACTGCTTGCAATCTCTGCCCATTTGTACTCTGCCTAAGAGCCTAACATGTTTGACCAATAAAAGGCCATCACACCTGGGCAGGGCAAATGGGATAGGCATGGCTAAGGTTCCCAGTTTTGGGAGGAGAGAAGAGGAAGGAGGAGGCTGCACCATTATGGGTTAGGTGGAGGAAAAGCACACGGCCAGTGTGGATGGAGATTTGGCCCAGATGAACATTAGCAAGTATATGGGATTATGGATGGGAGGTAGCTTGATAGAAATTACTAGAACCAGCTGGCATGGGATTGGGACAGGTATTCCCTATCTGCCCCACTATGGGAAGTAGTTTAGGGGATTAATATCTGCCCTGCTGAACATTAACCAAGGCTATTTTAAAGTATAACAGGTGTCTGTCTTGACTGATTGTTGGCGGGTTAAAAAATACTGCCATAATAATAATTATAGGCCTAATAATAAGATTAGGCCATATTAGGAAATTAACTGAACACGACCCCCTTGTACAGGTACTCATGTTGTTGTAGTCCCAAATGTGAAATTGTTGTTGCTACTTCGTATCTGTGATTTTGCAACTGTTATGAACTGTAGCGTAAATATCTGATGGAGATGGTCTTAGGCAACCCCAGTGAAATGGTTGTTCAACCCCAAAGGGGCTGGGACCCATAGGATGAGACCCACTGCAACAGACAAGAGTTAAGCTCAGTGATCTACCACGGAGTACTTTATGCCAGTTGAGAAAAATTTGATAATATAGAAGAGAAAGTAGGATGCTGCTCCTAAATGCAGTACAGATGGTTCATCGGGGTGCTGACAGAAAAACAAAGCAGAGAGGCTCAAACACTGCACATGCACAGAAGAGCTGACTGCTTATTTCTCAGTTTAGAGGTAAGAATGAGGTTGTTGAGGGTTGGAAGAGGAGAACCACCACCCAGCACAACGAAGAACCGAGTTAGCAAATGTGAAGGCTATCACACAGCAGTGAAGTCTGTGGTTACACTCAAAACAACACAAAAGGGTTGCAGGGTTCCAACATTCACTATCGGGAGCAGTGGTTCTCAACCCTCCTAATACAACTCTTCATGTTGTGGTGATCCTCAGCCATAATTAGTTTTGTTTATACTTCAATCACTATAATTTTGTTACTGTTATGGATCACAAATATTTGATATGTGGGATACTTGGATATTTGATATGTGACCCCTGAGAACCACTGAGAGGGTTTAACCAAAAGTGGATTTAACCAAAAGTGAACAGAAAGACCAAGACAAAAAAGTGAGTATATATCATATAAAAAAGTGAGTACGCACAAAGAAGGGAGAATCAAGAGGTATTCTGGTTGATGCTTAAATAAGGACAGCTATGGCTCAAAAGGTAAAGCAGTTGTCTTGCAAGCCTGATGACCCTAGAAGTTATGCAAAAGTACATAGAGAATCAACTCCCAAGAGTTGTCCTGACCTCTGTGTGTGTCATACAATGTATTTCTTGTGTCTACAGTTGCACACAAGAATACATATATATATTTAAAGGTATCAAGGGCTGGTGGTGAGTACTTTTAATACCAACACTTGGTAGGTAGAGGCAGGCAGATGTCTGAGACTTTGATGCCAACTTGCTCTACATCAGTGCTTCTCAACCTTCCTAATCCTGTGATCCTTTAATACAGTTCCTCATCATGTTACAGTGACCCCCCAACCATAAAATTGTTGCTTTGTAACTGTAATTTTGCTACTGTTATGAATTACAATGTAAATATCTGATATGTGACCCCAAAGATTGAGAACTACTGCTCAACAGGGTGCTGCACGACAGCCAGGACTATATAGAGACCCCAACTAAATAAAGTAAAACATCTCCAAAAACTTCTCACTTAAAAAACTTAAAAATGGGAGGCTGGAGAGATGGCTCAGAGTTAAGACCACTGTCTGCTCTTCCAAAGGTCTTGAGTTCAATTCACAGCAACCACATGGTGGCTCATATCCATCTATCATGGTGCCCTCTTCTGGCTGCAGGCACACATTTGGGCAGAATAGTGTACAAATAATGAATAAATAAATATTTAAAAACAAACAAACAAACAAAAACTAAAAAACTAAGCTGGGAGGTGGTAGCACACAGCTTTAATATCAGCACTTTGGAGGCAGAGGCGGAGGCAGGCAGATTTCTTTGAGTTCCAGGTCAGCCTGGTCCACAGAGAGAGTTCAGGGCAACCAAGGTTATACAGCGAAACCCTGCTTCAGAAAAACAAAACAAATAAAAAAACCAATTAAGGCAAAGCAAACTTAAAATGAATTCTCTAGACCTCCTCAATCAATTCATTCTCTCTGGGTCAAGAGTCACTACCTTCACTCAAATACATGATTTTAGTCTTGTTTTTGAGGCTGGGTGTCACACAGCTCACACTAGCCTTCACCTCCCTCACTAGGTAGCAGAGGACGACCTGGAACTCTACATCTTCCTGCTTCTATCTCCCGGGTACTAGGATCACCACGGCCATGCATGTATCGCCATACTTTTGTGATACTGCTTCAAAAGGCCTGTGAAATTTGATTTATAACCTGGATACTCATGATTATCCAAATCTTCTCAGCTCTTTCCAAAGACTCCCCAGAGTTTTGCTAATGGTGTCCCCAGAGAGAAACAAGGCAATGACTTAAACCCCTGGAAGCGAAAGGCTGGATCACAAGCAGCCTTTTGCTATGTAAAAATGGGTGTGCTGCACAATCTTTCTCAATGCAACCACAGGATGAAGCAGGCTGGCAATCCCCTCCCTACTATTAACTCTCGTTTTATAGACAATGATTAGGCATCTGTAGTAAGATATTATTAAAGAATATGCAATTAGTTGCAAATCCTAGTCACAAATTGATACATCTACATTTTTGTTTATTAAAATGAGTTAAAATCAAAACTTTTTTTTTTCAACAACAGCAACAAACAACTATATCTGTTGAGCCTATTTTTAAAGGAGAGGTAGAAGTTCACTGCCATTCAAAGGAGTCTTCAGTCCCAGTCCTTGGAGAACATTGCTCTCCAAGTCAGGCCATGTCTTTTTCATGCCAATATAAACACAATGCTGGCTAGCTGTCAGGAACACACTGTAAAATGCTCACTCAACCTCTGCCACCTCCAACTGAGGCCACAACTGGCTGCTTCTTGGAAACACAACCATAGGGAATTAATCAGCAAACAAACAGCTGTAAGCTCTCAGTAATAAAGCCACAGAATGCTTTTCATCAATCTTTTTTTTTTTTAAAAGATTCTTCCCTCTTTACTAGCTCTGCTTCATCATTCCAAGCTGCTCAAAGTACAAGTACTAATTAGCAATGGAAAAATGAAGTTTTACTTTTACATGGAAAGTGATGTGCTTTGTGTGCTCATTTATTTTTTTGAAATTAATTTGTGTATGTGTATGTTCCATATCAACATGTGGAAATATCCCAGGGCAGCTTGTAAGATTTGGTCCTGTGGATCAAACTCGGGTCACTAGGTTGGTGGCAAGAACCGTTAACTTGCCCATCTTTTTGGGCCATGATATCATAATTTCTATACCACAGAGATTAATGTTTCAAGCCTTTATGTCAGAGCATTACATGCCAATGCGAATAACGATTCTGGAAGGAAGATATAATTAATGTTGTCGTATAATTTTTTTTTTTCTGAGACAGGGTTTCTCTGTGTAGCGTTGGCTGTCCTGGACTCACTTTGTAGACCAGGCTGGCCTTGAACTCACAGAGATCTGCCTGCCTCTGCCTGCCAAGTGCTGGTATTAAAGGCGTGCGCCACCACGCCCAGCTGTTGCATAATTTATATTAAAGCAAGACAGCTCAGGAGGTAAAGGGCATTGTTTTGCAAGCCTGTAAGCTGAGTTCAATTCTAGAAACCACATAAAGGTAGGAGAGAAATGACTCTACAAACTATTCTCTGACTCCTCGTGGAGTGCACATACAATAATAAATAAAATTAAGACAAATAAAATTATAATGTAAGAGAATACTAAGAGTTACTGGCCCCAACATTTTTGCAAATCCATATAATCTCTAATACAAACATAAATTTATTTAATGTAATATTCAAACCTAATGCCTAACAAATTGAAAATCACTGGGAGTCAAGGTTAGAAAAGAAGAGCTTAAGCCAGGTGTGATGGCCAGGACCCAGAGAGGCAGAGGCGGGCGGATCTCTGTGAGTTTAAGGCCAGCCTGGTCTACAGAGTCCAGGACAGCCAAGGCTACACAGGGAAACCCTGTCTCGAAAAACAAACAAACAAGGAGAAAAAAGAAAAGAAGAGCTTTTCTTAAAGATCAGAGTGCCACTGTTGGCACTTTTCCATGGCTTCTCCCATCAGTGTTGGAGAACACAGAGCCGCCATTTCCCAATCTCTTCTGTTTACATTTGTGAATACAAAGGGGGCAGAGGGGAAGTGTCAAGTGCCTGGGAGCCAGCCTCCTCAAGACCAGGACTCTCCCCTAAGCCTGCACCACCCAGCTATTGAGTTGGTAAAATGGGAAGATAAAATTATTTATTTAGGGACATACAAAAGCAACGTAACAACATTAAGAAATCAAAATCACTACCACATCAATCAAATGTCTAGTAAATATCTATGCAGTAGAGCACAGAAATACTAAGACTCCCCACTCACAAATTTAACTTTTTGTGTGGCTGGTCTAACAATTTACTGTATGTGTGCATGTTGGGATGCATGTCTGTAGGTCACTTCCCTGAAAAAAGAGGTTTTTCCTTTTATTTTGTCTGGCCTGGAACTTGTTATATAACTAAGCTGGCCCTATGCTCTTGCTCCTGCCCCCTAAGTGCTGGGATTAGAGGCACATGCCAACATTCTCAATTCACTATGTGAACCAAGCTAATACAATATTAAAATGTGTATTAGTTGCTATAAAACCAAGCATATTTGTTGATCCTCAGTGTCCAGCAGTCCTGGTACCTGACCATGCTTTGACCTTATCAGATTCTCTGGGCTGACTACAGGAGACCTGAGAACCCGTCCTCTCTCCATGCTCTTTGCTGTGGCCTTCTTCATGGCATAAAGTGTTTTATGCTTCCTGGTTGGGATAGGTAGCAAAAAAAAAGAACTTAATTGGTTACTTCTTCTGCATTTCTTCTACAATAAACCAATATTTTATAATCTACAAGTTAAAAAAAAACCCAGGCATAGATAGATGAGACAAAATCATTTTCTTCTATAACTTAATTTAAAATATGCATGTGATTACCATTTCAAGTTCAGAAAAATTAGATCATACTTAAAGAGAGGTTGAATTTTGTTTTTCAGACAGTCTTATACTTATGGCAATTTTCCTGCCTCATCCTCTTCTGTGCATGAACTACCATGTCCAACAGAATTTTGTTTTTATTTTTCGAGGCAAGGTTTCTCTGTGTAGCCTCAGCTGTCCTCGATTCACTTTGTAGCCCAGGCTTGGCCTCAAGCTCATAGATATTTGCTTGCCTCTGTCTCCCAAGTGCTGGGATTAAAAGTGTGTGTCACCAGTGCCGGGGCACCAGAAATGTTTTCAACTATAAAAAGAATGGCCACCAAAGCTCTAGCTTTTCTCTGTCTATAAAACACAACACAACCAACCTAACTAAAATGTTACAATTATTCAACAAAACCAGCCAAAACCTTGTATGCGACAATATGAAGTTCTGTGCTGATGAGTCCCTTTGATCCAAAGGACAGTGCCATAGTATGTTGTTCATGGAAGAAATATTTCTCCAGTCTAGATTACTTATTTTCCACCAAGACAGGGGTCTCAGTATGATGCTCAGGTTGGCTTCAAACTCCTGGGTTTGAGTGAACCTTCTAGGTGCGAGTTAACTTCAAAATCTGTAATTTTTTTTTTTTTTAATTACTTTTGTTGCTCTTCCAGTCTTTTTGGCCTCAGTGGCAGCAGAAGCAAAATTGAAAACAAAAGGAACATCATCTTCTGGAAAGTGTTGCAACGGGACACACAGGCTGAGCCACTGCTGTGGCTCTAAAGCCTACCACCTTCAGAAGTCAACCTGAGGCAAATGTGGCTACCCCACCAAGCGCAAGAGAAAGCATAACTGGAGCGCCAAGGCTAAGAGACGAAACACAGCTGGGACTGGGCGGACGAGGTGCCTCATAATTGTCTACGGCAGACTCAGACTCCGTGAAGGAACACCACCTAAGCCCAAGAAGGCAGCTGCTGCAACATCCAGTTCATCTTGAGGCGTTCAGTCAGTCATAAGAGAAATACTCTGGTTTCAAAATTTCAAAAAAAAAAAAAAAAGTGGCTTTCATTTGTATGAATGCACACATAGGTGTCAGAGGGCAACTTGGGGTAGTTGCTTCTCTCTAACATGTGTACTCTGAGGATCAAACTCAGGTCATCAGACTTAGTGACAGTTGCTTTTACCTACTGAGTCATCTCTCTCCACCTTCAAGCCTAGGACTTTGATCATTGGACACAGGGAGATGAGAGCAGAAATATATCAGTAACAGTTTATTTAGGCCGAACTACTTGTAAACCCCTCACTGGTCCAGAACATGTTCTGCTGTCTTGAGACTACCAGCCCCAAAAGCAAATATTTACAATACAGACGACATATCCCTTATCTAAAATACTTGGAACCAGAAACATTTTCCATTTCAGTTTAGATGTTCACATATTTACGTGCTCATGCACACACACACACACAATGATGAAGTATTTATGGCCTGGAACCTAAGTCATGTATGGCCCGATGGTTAAACAATGTAACGAGATCCTAAAGTACACAGGAAATTTATGAGACATGATTCTACTGCCCTCTGTCCTCCACTGTCTCTAACTTTCAAGCCACTTTTTCCCTTTAGAAAAACTCATGATGTGATGCTGAACCATTCAAACTGAACACTTTTAGTTACCTCAAATTCTAAGAATAAAAATGACCACTTCCAATAGAAACTGAAGACCACTGTTTGGTTATAAGCCTTCCATACTTATTATAAATTCTTTTAAGGAGGAGGAGGAGGAGGAGGAGGAGGAGGAGAAAAAGAAGACTGGAGTGATGGTTCAGCATTATGAACACTGGTTGCTCTTCCAGAGGACCCAGGTTGAATTCCCTGCACCCACATGTCAGCCAACAACCATCCACAACTCTGGTTTCAGGGGACCCAATATCTTCTTCTGGTCTCCACAGGCAACACTAGTGGGGTACACAGATGCAGAGACATACATATAGGCAAAAATCCATTCACATAAACAAGTCTTGAAAATAAATGGGTGGGGGAGCACCATAGAGAATACTCAGTAATCACAATCTGAGCTATAAAAAACCCAAACCCCAATACCTCAGAGGGTCAAACCTTAGTGCTGCTTTAGAGCACACTGGATGGTTCCTGTCTTCAGGGACAGGCTATTTAAGATATGCATCTGCTCTTATTCAAGATATGTTAGTGATTTGAATATCCATCCCATATCCATCTATAGAAAATTTAGGCAATGATCCCTTATATAATAATAATAATAATAATAATAATAATAATAATAATAATAATGATAATAATAATAATAATAATAATGATGATAATAATAATAATAAATCATGAGATCTAGACTCGCCTGCGGATTTCATGCTCTAAATGTGTTGGTTAGCCGGCTCTCTTCTATTGACAAGCCCTATTATATCTGCAACAGCAGCCTACTGTTCAGTGTCCAGCAGAAAGAACGTGTAGAAGCCAACCTCTGAGGTAAGCAGGATGGGTTAAATGACACATAGTTTATAATAAAACTTCATTATTTCAAGGCATCAACAGGCCTAAATATAAACCATCACATCTCTCCTTACATAGCTTAAGTTCAGAGATTCTTCTAAAATTTAAAATAGGTGTAACAGAGGGAATACTGCTGTTCCTCATAGTGTTTCAGCCATCAGGTACTGCCCTAGCTAATCTGCAGCCAATGAATTAAACCAAAGAGCTTGAATTAACTACATTGCAAAGTTCAAAAGGGACCAAAAGTGTAAAATATAGGCACTCCATCTCAAAATGTTAACACGTTGACGTCATAATTTTATTTTAAAGGTTGTATATGCGAAGATGAGGGTGTGGTCACAAACCTAGGTGATTTGAAAAGGGTTTTCAATGAGAAAGTAATGAGCAAAGGAAGCTTTCCACCTTGCATTTGGTATAACCACCTGCTAGTAATACAACCATTCAGCTAGCTGTCAGTTAACCATCCAAAGAAACCGTTCAGACTTAGCTCTCTACATGAACCGTACTGTTATTGCAATTTCTAGACCTGTGGTAACCAAAGTATGTTTATTAAAAAAAATAAACTATGTAATTTTTATTAAACGCAGGCACTCAGCTGAAATTAAGGCACGGACTGGTCACTTTAGAAAGCAGTGTATGAAGAACAGTATCCCATAGCACCACACAAGGCCGCTACCCAGAGACTGAGTGTGGTTCCCTTTGGGTGTGAGTTTTTCGTCTTACTCTTTAAAAACTCAGCCTACTTAGATAGCTTGTGAATGACAACTGACAGATTGTCATAAACATGAACCTCTTGAGAGATGTTCTGAGTGATGTGTTAAATGCTAAAATTATGAAGACCCTTCCCAAGGCCATAGTGGTATGCACAGCCTTTCCACCCAGCAACGTCTGCCACTGTCAGTGACAGCTTACAGCTTCTTCAGGTCCTCTTCCTTCCACAGCAGACGGTAGTCACGGCACTGGGTAACCAGGGACTCAGTGTGAAGTAAATTCTCTCCAACACCCCTAATGGGATCAGTCCTCTAAGAAATGCCACAAAATACATTATCAGCCTGGATGGCAGAGGTCCATGGCCTAAAAGGTGTAACGACTCATATTTCGGTCATGGCTGCACGGCCAGAAACACGAGCATCATGATGGGCTCCTGCACTCTTCACATTGTGCTCATGAACAAAGTCAGTGTAGTTTCTATGTGCAGCCTGGGGTGGGGGCAAGGCCCTGCTGTCCCACTGGTGTCCAGCACGTTGGCAACGGTCACTGGTAGCAGAGAGCCTAGATGGTTGAGGAGTGGGGAGCACAGTTAGTCACAGGAACAGAGAGGACAGTGTGTAAAGGAGAAAGGCAATGTGACAGCATGCACCACCATGGCTCACAGTTACCATGCAGTGGGAAATCCATAAAGTTACATGCCACATGTACTGGAGCCAGAATGAGTTAAGTGAATTAATTAATGAAGGAAAGTCACAGAGGGTAAAACACTGGTATCTGTTCTGATGTGTCTGGGGAACTTGAAGGTAGAAACATTGTTTGGAATTCTAGTGGAAAAGAAACAAAAGATCTAAGTAGAGCTTTATTCAAATATTAGAAAGAATTCTACTGAAGGACAAAAACATATATGGAAAAAGAATTTTAAAAATGATCTCCAACATTATACAATTTAAAAAAAGTGTAACCTAGAAAATAAAATTCAGGAGCATTAAAAAAGACCTGCCCTCAGACATCAAGCAAGTTTACACCTAAGCTCCAAATTAAACACTAATCAGAAGAGATCAAGAGCTTTCAGGGTGGTATGGCCATAGACTAAATTAAGAATAATCATCGTGCTGGGCAGTGGTAGTGCACACTTTTAATCCCAGCACTCAAGCAGGCAGAGGCGGGTAGATCTCTGTGAGTTTGAGGCCAGCCTGGTCTACATAGTGAGTCTAGGATAGCCAAGGCTACACAGAGAAACCCTGCCTCAAAAACCAAAACAAAAAAAAGCAAAACAAACAGAAAAGAATAATCATTATGCCCTTTGCAATCAAAGTTCATAGAGCACAAAATGAAATGCAGCAGGCAGAGACAGTACTAGAAGTGTCACAAGCACCACAGGAGAACTAGAGAGCAGACATGCACAGACATGCACACATGCAGTTCTTGGTGGAGTGACAAGAGTCGTCCAGTAGAAAGAAAACACCTGCTGTGGCTCAAAAACCAAACTTTTGTGATGTGACAACAAGGGCAGCACATATGTCACATAATCAGAAAAGGAAAAAGATCAATCCAAATGTAAAAGACATTAAAAATCTATTTTTAAAAGAACAGTATTATTTATCAAATTCAATAAAATATCAACTTAGTTTTTAAATCTTTTTTCCTCAGGAAAACTAAAAAGAACTTTTCAAAACAAACATGGATTGTCTGCCTTAAGCACTATTGTTGTTTCGTTTCCAATGAAATTCTACTTATTTATCTGACCTAACAAGCAAAATACATGACCCTTGATTTAGAGTCTCTAAAAGTTTAGAAATTAAATTAGGCTTATATATTTTGGTTTATAGGTTCTATTTCTTTTTGTCTTTTGATAGGGTTCTGTGGGCCAGACTGGCCTGGAATCCCCGTGCACCCTCTCCTCAAGCACTGGATTACAGGTATGCTTTATTCTGCTTTGAGAGAAGGTCTTCCACTGTTGCTCAGGCTGGACTCAAGTTCCAGAACCAGGAGATTCTCTGGCATCAGTCCCTCCAGCACATACCACTGTCACCTGGCTTCTTGTTGTTAATAAGCAACTTATGGATTCCAAGTGATGTGAAGCACAAACTATGTTACTGACATATCACACCGTTCACCTACTTAATGGCTTCATTTAAGATGCCAAGGGGAAAAAAGCTGGTGATCCAAACAGGAAATAAGTTTAAATCAAATTGGCTCCAAATTATCTGGCAGAAGTAAGATGTTCCATGCTCTGTGCTGCTCAATCCAGTAATCAGTTCTCAAATCTTATTAACACTTTCTACAGGAGGACTGCTTTATTTTCTCTGAAATCTAAGCATGCAGAAACAGAGAAAGAGTGGCAGAATGCACATTAAAGGGCAGAGAATCACTAGCTCTAAGGCATGTCAGCTGTCGGTTCAGTTCCATGCTGACGTACTCTGAGGAGCATCAGGTTTTTAGGGTCATCTCTACTCCATTTCAGCAAACAAGGTCTCCGCACAATCGCATATAGGGAGGACACACAGCTCCAAGATACTTCATTTTTCTTGAAACTCAAATTCAATATTCTCTCTAAAGGCTACATCAAAGACACTGGTAGTGCCTAGCAAATCAAATTAAACAGGTTTAGCTATGTACTCATTAAAACGAAATTAAATAAAGACAGCGGCATAACACAGGATGTCAACTAATCAGAGTCTCACTTGGAATTAAACAAGCCATGCATACATTAAGACAGTTCTTGTACAGCTCAAGTCTTGTCACTATTTTTGTGTGACAATGGGTGTCAGGTGCACATCATGAAGATGGAGCATAAATGCTGGCTGGAGCTGTTATCTTCAGCAAGAAACTGAAACTTTTAAAAATGTCTTAAATAAAGACTAAAACTTCACATTACAGGCCTCATTTGTTATTCTTTTGGTATGTGTACATGAACACACATCTAAAGTGCCCTGTACCATATTCCCAGAAGGACAAAAAGGCAAAGAAATTTTAAAAAGAACAGAAGGAAGGAACTCCCCTTTGATCTTAACTGCTAGTTACCTGGAACTGAAATACCCAATCGTCGCAGGCAAAGCATCCTGTAGTTAGTTAAGCCAACAACACCGTGGAAAGAATACACAGCACAGACCAGAGCTGACCACCAGCCACTGCTGACCCACCACCATGAAGGAAGTACTGGCTGCACAGAAAGCCAACCCAAACCTTGAGAACACCACAGAAAATTAATTAGATTTCAGATTTAGATTTCAACTAAGAGCAAAAGAAATAGAGAAAAATCCCATGAATCATCCAAGTGCATTCAATAAACAGATACAAAGCTTGAACGATGATTTATCTGATAGAACCACTCAGCCCAAATTCCAAGGAACCCCTCCCCAAGCCACAAGCTTTCTAAAAAAGCACCAACTGATTAAAGCCAACAAGCCACAAAGTATCCATATTTGTGTGTTTACTGTTTTATAAATATTTTCACTTTCACTGGTTTTTTTCTCCAGCTCCTCAAACTGGAATCTTTTTAAGACTATAGTCAGCCACTCCCAGACTATTATCAAGGAAAGGAGGGCAGCTGTCTCATGTCTGCTTTAGACAGCTGTCCTCCCTTTTTCATGCACAAACTTTGTGCTCACCATCCCTGACTGCTCCTTTCAGTTCACAAATATGAATACTTTGTTTTCAATCATATTTAAGGTACCTTAAGATTATAGCTTAATTTTTAGAATATAATTATGCAAGCAGTATTTTGGTTTAGGAAGTCAACAAACCATTTCCTGTCGTGTTGGTCCGCTGCAGAGTTCTGTGGAAGATTCTCTATCTCCACCAGCACGGGACCAGAGCCTGAGGAAGGAGTCACGGGCACAGGAGACCTCACTCCCCAAGCCTTTGGGCAGAATTATAAGTAAGGTCAAATGCTAACAAACAGAAATACCAACATCAAGAAACACAATACTAAAACTGAGTGCTATCTATATAGTACATAAATGTATTCAAATGTTTGAATTTCAGATAAGTGAACACTCACAACTTACTGTTGTCCCAGATTTATAGGGACAGAAAATGTTTTATGAATCATTTGTTCTTCTTACAGTATCTTAGTAAAAGAGAAGAAGTGATGGAGATAAGAAAATGTAAAAAAATTATAAAAGATCATGAACTACAAAACCCAATTAATTCAGACAGTGACTAGAGTTAACCAGCACTTTGGTAGCTTGCTGTCTTACCTGCTGGGAGTCACTGTTCTGGGCTGAAGCATTATGAACTCTGTAAAGAGAAATAAGTATCAAAAACTATACATAAGGGATTGGAGGGAAGGGAGAAATGTAGTTAAAATACAATTTTTTTAAAAGCTGAACAAACATGAATATAGACTCAAACTGGAAAAAAAATTGATTACAAAATCCTCAAAATGAATGTAAAATAAGTTCACAATTTAAAAATACACATCTAACTCCCTATTAAAGTGGTATTTTAAAGCATAGCTTAAAAATGTTTTCATGAATGGGAGGGAGGGAAGAATGGGAGGATACAAGGGATGGGATAACAATTGAGATGTAATATGAATAAATTAATAAAATATATTAAAAAATGTTTTCATGGAACTAATGTTAGTAACATCTTGTTTTGTGAGTTCACCACCTGTATAAATATGTATCTTAGCTCTCTCTGAGGTATCAATTTGTATTGATCTGAAGACTGTGTCACTGAGAAAATAAAACCCAACAGCATGATTGTGTAGCCTTTTGATAAGACTGATATATGTATACACATATATATAAAGTCTACCTGTAAGTTTATATTAAATTTTACTTTTAATGTTATATATTTTTTCCTTCACTACTAATAAAATAAACCATATAAAATTCAGGGTTTTTTATTTTTAGTTTTTGAGACAGGGTCTTATTACATAGTACTGGCTAACGTGGAACTTACTATGTAGACTAGTCTGGCCTCAACTCAGATCTGCCGGCCACTGCCTTTGGAGTGCTGAGACTAAAGGTGAGATTAAAGGTGGCACCATGCCTAGTGGCTTTACTTCCTATGATTATACATAGGGTATTCAAAGCAGCATTAACAATCTTAATACTTTGTAGCAGTGGCATTGTTTTGGTGGTTCCTCAAGCTACAATGTCACATTTACTATTAAATCAAACACTTGCTTTTTTATGGCTATTTGTATTTTCCATATATACCCATTTTAACTGTGCCTTACATTACCAGTTATCTTTGGCCACATGCTATCAGGTGCCTTGAGCCAAATAGGGTACTGAGCACTCCCATCCCAGTATCATTTATATTGGGAAACTTCAAACTTCTTTCTCCCAAATGTCTATGAAGAGTTTAAAAAGTCTATATAAACTAAGTCAGTGGCTCTTTTTCTTTTTTTTTTAAAGATTTATTTATTATTATGTATACAGTTTTCTGCAAGCACACCTGCAGGCCAGAAGAGGGAATCATATCACATTACAGATGGTCATGAACCACCGTGTGGTTGCTGGGAATTGAACTCAGGACCTTTGGAAGAGCAGGTGGCGCTCTTAACCACTGAGCCATCTCTCCAGCCCAAGCCAGTGGCTCTTAACCTTCCTACTGTTGTGATGCTTTAATACAGTTCCTCATGTTGTGCTGACCAAACTATAAAATTACTTGGTTGCTACTTCAGGAGCTGTAATGTAAATATCTGATAGGGGACCCCTGTGAAGGAGTTGTCTGACTCCCAAAGGGGCCACAACCCACCAGAGGCTGAAAGCCACTGCCCTAACTGGTTTTCTCTCTGGCTTTTTCTAGATCTCTGATTTGTTATAGGTTAATTTTTTAATTAATAATTCTATTTTTATTCACAACTTGTATTTAAAGCACTCAGTTTTATATAACTTACAGAGAATTATTGTAGTTAGTACAAGCAATGTGGCAATGAGACTTAAGCTTCATCGCAAACATCACACCATGAATTTTAAAAGTGTTTTGCTTTTTAAAAAAACATTTACTTTGTGCGAGTGCACGTTTGGAGGTCAAGACAACCGGCAAGAGGTTCTCTCCACCACATGGGTCCTGAGGATCCAACTGACAACATCAGGCTCTGGGCACGCTCTGCCTTTATCCAGTGACGCATCTCATCGTCCCCCATTTTTAAAAGAGATTCATTCCATTTGTGTGTGTGTGTGTGTGTGTGTGTGTGTGTGTGTGTGTGTATATGCGTGTCTTGTATAAGGATGTCTGAAGAGGCCAGAAGAAGGCTTGGATTCCTTGGAACTGGAGTTACAGGTAGCTGTGAGCTGCCCGATGTGAGAGCAAGGAGTCTAACTTGGGTCCTCTGGAAGAGCAGGCAGCATGCTTAACCACTGACTTCAATTACTGTCTCACTCCTGACTATTAAGGGCACGGATGACTTCAAGGAGATTTGTTACTTTGAAACATTCCTTTTCTTCATCTTTTTCTTTTTTTTTGGTTTTTTGAGACAGGGTTTTTCTGTGTAGCCTTGGCTGTCCTAGACTCACATGTAGACCAGGCTGGCCTGGAACTCGGTGATCCACGTGCCTCTGCCTCCTGAGTGCTGGGATTAACGGTGTGCCACTACCACCCAGCTAACACTACTGTTGTCATAATTTCTTAATAGTTAAAAAGTAGGGCTTGGGATGTAGGTCCCTGGTAGAAGAAGGCTTGTCAAGCATGCAGGTGGCCCTGGGTTTGATGCTTAGTTTCAGAAAGACGAAAGCAAAGCACTATTAACCAAGGGACAACTAAGGTTAATTTAAGACACTTTGATAGTAAACTTGGTTTCTGATCAGAAGTGTATATTCAGAGCATCTGAGAGAACGGCCTCTGTACAGTACCACATGCAGCAACAGATCCCCTGTCATATACAGTCCCTACTTGATCTCTCTCCCCTTTCCTGGCTCAAGGCTGCCTCTAAGCCAGCTATAAAGGCATATGCCTACA
>OU015747.1:77160910-77239349 GCA_907169655.1 Acomys percivali
AAAGAAAGAAAGAAAGAAAGAAAGAAAGAAAGAAAGAAAGAAAGAAAGAAAGAAAGAAGCAAACAAACAAAACCCCCCACTCATGCAAGGATAGGTTAGTTAACTAAAATGGATTTGGCAAGACTCAGCTTCCTTTCCACCATGATGACTGGCAAGCAATGACAAGCCTGTGGAGCAGAGCTGCATTTCACCTCTCACTTGTAGGGTCCGTCGGGAGTACCGCTTGCTGGGCCTTCTTTCAAAGGAGGTCGATCTTCTTGCTTTATTAGTTTTTGTGGTCTGATACTCTGTTTTCCCACTAAAATAAACCAGGCAAGTGGAGAAAGTAAAACCATGTGAGGCAGCCAGACACACAGGAGTTAGAGTTTACATTCATATTACCCTGCAAAGAAGCATGCTCAGGGAACCATGGTTTTTTCTCTTTATCCAACTTTTTTTTTTTTTACTCTCCAGGCTTTGGTAAAATATGTAACATTAATAATATAGGATTTCTCCTTCAGGGAAGCACCATTTCCTTGCCTATCCACATGAATCAATGCAAAATGTGTAATCCAGAGTAAGATTTCCTGCTCGTTTCTTTGTGGCTCTGTGGATTATACTTCAGGCCACATGCTAGGCAAGCACTCTACACCAAGGAACTATGTCTTCAACCCCAAATCCAGTTACTTTTTCTGATTATTATACAAAAGTTTCTACAGATACTTCAAAAACTACTATTGTACTTCTCTGGTTTCCAGCTAAGAAAAGCCTTAGCATTTTGACATGGGAATGACACACATTATCTCAACTCTCCGGGAGCCGGGTGTGGTAGCACACGCTTTTAATCCCAGCACTCGGGAGGCAGAAGCAGGTGGATTGCTTTAAGTTTGAGGCCAGCCTGGTCTACAAAGCAAGTCCAGGACAGCCACGGCTACACAGAGAAACCCTGTCTCGAAAAACTAAAACCCAAACCCAAACAAAAAAACAAAACAAAACAAAACAACTCTCTGGAGCTGACTTGCTGCAATTACAGCTCTGTCATGCATTCCTTACCTAATTCTGATGACGGTATGCTGAAGACTCAAACTGAGCAGCTACTCAAATGTAACACCAACTGAGACAACTCAAATTCATGACAGAGGAGCCGGTAAAAGCAAATGTTCATCAGGTTTATAGAGAGCCACAGTACTGTTTGTACTAATACCTGATACATTTTCTGTATGAGACCAACCTGTTAGATACTCTATCTTGTTATACACATTTAAATCGTGGCTTGACTAATATTTATATATATATAAATAATGTAACTGATTTCTCATGTTGTCAAAAAAATTATTAACAATAACATTACTTCTTTAAAAATTTTGGCCAATGGATATCTTTGGCAATATACTTTATTTCTGTCTTGGTTTCTGCCTCAATAAAATCAGAGTTGGACTAATTTTTCTGGCCCATGTACAAGATTGAATGATGTAAAACCTTATGAGAAACTAACCTGTATCTAAACCGTGATCCTAGCCGAATGAACCCTGATCGGTGAGAGCTCTTTTGGACAGGCCCTCGGAGGCGGAAGAAGGCATGGTGCTCCACAGCACATTTCCACAAGTGTTTGCAGGCTTTAGGATGATCAAGCCTAAAGACAAAGGTATGCTCTTGCTCTTTGCCCTGAAAAAGACAAAGCAGTGTTTATGAAGTCAAACAGCCATGTCTTCTGTTGTGACAATGCAAACACATCCATACGAGTACCAAGAGTTAGCCAAGCATGTGCTGCATGCCTATAATGCCACACCAGAAAGCAAGCTACCAGGTCAAGGCCAGCATGGCATACACAGTAAATGCCAGGCCAGCTATCCAGAAAAGTAAATAAAGATGCCGGAGAGATGGCTCAGTGGTTAAATATAGGCACAGCTCCTTCAGTACACATGTTTGGTTGCCAGCACTCACATCAGACAGCTCACAACAGTCTGTAACTCCAGCTCTACAGCTAATGGCTTCCAAGGTCACCTGCACTCATACCCTATACATATAACTAAAAATAAAATAAGCCTTAAAAAACCAGTTTGTTCTCTGAAGCTTTTGGGGGGATTGGTGAGTATGGGGCTGGCCACCTTGTCAAGTATGTGAGCTCTAGGCTCAGTAGAGACCCTGTCAAAGGGTTAGGGTGGTCAGTAATCAACACCCAGTATGTGGGCTCCATCAACACAGGTACACATGTACACCTTCACACACACTTTTAAATGGACAAGTACACAAAACACACACATGAAAAGCCCAGAAGCCAAAACAAAAAACAAACCAAACAAAAACATGTGCTAAGTCAGGTGTGCAAGCTTTGAGTTCTAGAACTTGGAAGGCAGAAGCAGGTGGAACTCTAAGTTAGAGGCCAGCTTGGTCTACAGAGTGAGTTCTAAGACAACCAGAGCTACACAGGGAAACCCTGTCACAAATAAACAATAAAACAAAATCCCGAAAAGAAAAATATATGATTTAGTAAATCTTTTTTTTTTGTTGTTGTTTTTTTGTTTTTGAGACAGGGTTTCTCTGTTGTAGCCTTGGCTGTTCTGTACTTGCTCTGTGGACCAACCTGGCTTTGAACTCAAAGATATGCCTGCCTCTGCCTCCCCAAATGCTGGCATTACAGGCGTGCACCACTGTACGCAGCGCTTTTTAGTAAATCTTAAGACATGCAAAGATCAGATGTGGAGTTCCATGCCTGGAATCCCAGCACTCAAAAGACAGGGAGGGAGATCACAGCAAGTTTGAGGCCAGCCTGAGATACTTATCCAGTTCCAAGGCCATATTCCTAAATACACAATTACATCTTCTTTTCTGTAAAGGACTGTTGACATCTGTGGTGGACTGAACAGGAATGGGTCCCATACACTGTGCTTGAGATTTTTGGTTGTGAGCCTAGCCTTTGATGACTGAGCCATCTCTCCAGCCCATAGGGAGTGGTACTTATTAGGTGTGGCCTTGCTGGAAAAAGTGTGCCACTGTGGGGTGGGCTTTAGGGTCTTATAAGTTCAAACCTGGCCAGTATGATAGTCTCCTTCTGCTACCTATGGATCATGCCTGCCTGTGTGCTTCCTGCCTTGACGATAGTGGACTAAACCTCTGAAACCGGCTCCAATTACATGCTTTCCTTTATAAGAGTTGCCTTGGTCATGGTGTCTCTTCACAACATGAAAACACTAAGACAACATCTGTACTTATACGAATAAGGCAAATGTTGGCAACAAACTATTCTCCCAGTCAGAACCTGCCTCTTCAAGGGCCAGTAAGAGTGCTGGCAGCTCTTCCACATGATCTGGGTTTACTTCCCAGCACCGATAGGGTAGCTCAGTAACAGTGTAGCTTCAGTTCCAGGAGACCTAACACCACCTCCACTCCCAGCCCCCTTCTGGTTTCCACAGGCACCAGGCATGCATGTGGTGTATAGACATACATTCCGACAAAATACCCATACACATTAAATAAAGTAATTAAAAAAAGCTCTTTTAGCTGTAGCTGGGTATGGTGGTATATGCTTGTAATACCAGGGTTCAGAAGACTGAGGCAAGGAGATGGGGAGTTAAAGACTACTAGAAGAAAGCACAGACAGTGACCTATAAGATACAGTGTAGCCCATTTGCCGAGTAGCTTAAGTCAACAGCTGACAAGACAGACCTCAGAAAACTAAAAGGCTTCTCTGTAGCCATGGAAACAATCAATTGTGTGAAGATGAAGCTCACAGAGTGGGAGACATCTTTTTCAGCTATACTCATGACAGAGGATTAGTACCCAGACTATATAAAGAACTGAAAAAACAGTCAGGAAAACAAGCAACCCAATTAAAAAGTAGCCTAAAAATCTTAACAGATTTTGAGAAGTATCTCAAAAAGTGTTTAACACTCTTAGCAACCAGGGAAATGGAAAGAATGGTAAAGGTAAAAAACAAAAAACAAAGACAAAAAAACAACAACCAACATAACAAATGGTGAGCAAGTAAGGAAAGGAAAATGCAGTTCACTGTTGGTGGAACCCAAAATGATGTACACATTCTGGCAGTCAGATTTTCTAACAACAACAACAACAACAACAACAACAACAACTCAACTAAAAATAAATCTGTTGCTGGGTGTGGTGGCGCACACCTTTAATCCCAGCACTCAGGAGGCAGAGGCAGGCAGATCTCTCTGAGTTTGAGAACAACCTGGTCTAGGGTTCCAGGACAGCCAGGGATATACAGAGAAAGCCTGTCTCAAAACAAAACAACCCCAAAAAACAAACAAACAAAAACCAAAAATCTGTTATATATGATCCAGCTATAACGTTCTTTGGCCCATGTCCCAAAGACTTGACATCCTTCTTCATAGATTTGTTCACCTATGTTCATTGTTGCTGTATTTACAACAGCTAGGAAATACAAACAACCCAAATGCCCAACACATAAATGAATAATGAAAATGTGGTCATATATACTGTGGAATACTATTCAGCTGTAAAAAAAAAAAGATAAAATGAAATTTGCAGGTAAATAACTGAACAGGAAAATAGTACACTGAGAGGGTAAGCCAGACCCACAGAGACAAAGGCTGCATGCTCTCCTCTGCGGGGATTCTAGCACCAGATGTTTATACCTGAGCGTATACAACCTGAACTAACGTGAGGAAAAGGGAGCATTAAGAGAAGGGACTGGTCGGACACTGTTGCTATGAAAGGAGAGGGAAGGAGGAGGGACGAATAACACAAAGGATGCCAGAAAAAGCTGTCAGGAAGTGTATTATTTTATGTTTACTATTACACATACACTATAAACTAACTAAAAAAAACCCAGTGCCGGCCATGGAAAACCTCCTTTCAAGTTTTGGTTAGGGGAAACCAAAACAATATAGACTTGCTGCTTTACCCTTAGTGCCTTCCAGACAAAGAAGGTAATTATGTATTGCTAAAGACACAGTATATTCTGGACACAGGGCTTGGAGGAATCAATCTGGACCTGACCTGGAAGCCGCCTCCTTGAGGACTAGCTTTCATAGTGTTAGAAGGAGCCATAAAAGCTGCCAAAGGAGAAAATAGTCTAGTTATAATGCCTACACAATAGTGACCAGCACAACAGGATAATCCTAAGGTGCGATAGTAGCACTTACATCTGTCATGAACCAACAGTCATTTAACTGCACTTAGGGCCTGCTTACTGGAGAGGATTTATACTTGGCATTGTAAATTCAGCCAAGTACTTGTGGCTGGTGAGGCCAGCGAACCTAAGAACCTACTATGGCCACTTTCCTAAACCAGTGTAATTTAGAACTTACCATCAATACTTCTCTACATCCACAGGAAAATGTGGAGGTCACCCCTCATCAAAGAAGCTGCTTTCTGAGGCACACAGATGTCATTACAGAAAGACACACTTGGTCAAAATGCAGAGTTCAATTGACCATAGGGTGCTGGACCCCAATAAATATAATACAACCCCTACAGTTTAAAGCTCAGGGAACATTTTTTGAGGGGGAGGTATTGTAAGAGCCAGAGGGCTGGCTTATTCTTTTAACTCTATTATTACGAGATAAGGCACAAAGTCACCTAAATGTAACCATTGTCCACTACAGATCCATTATCAACAAAGAAACAATAAATGATAAACATTTATATTATCTTTCACAGCAGAAAAGTGCACTTTTAGGATGGCATGGCCTGAAAGAAGAATTTACAAGTCTAAGTAGCACTACTTCTGGCCTATGGCTCTCTACAGTGATAAGGTCCACCCCCCTTGTTACAAGTAATACAGTACAATTCCTACCTGATCATCATCTTCCACAACCACTAGAGTTAATTTGTTCTTCTTAAAATCCAATCTGGTTATCTTGGGCCTGTAATAATATGAGATCAACAGCCAGATTAGGGGAAAGTCCTTTGCTGTATCAAGCGTGTTTGCTCATCTTAACTCTCAACACTGGTAAGAAGGTAAAGGCAGTCAGCACTGCCTGTCAAAGTCTCTAAAGGGAAACCAGACACATACTTCAAAAGCAACCAGCTGACAAACTGATGTTGCCTATACGTCAGACATTGAAAGTGTGAAGAGAATATGAAATATATGTATTTTGCACACCCCTAATGTGGCACAATAAATTCTGTAACTCTATGTAAAAACGTTTGAGGATTAAACAGCACAAGAATTAACTATAACAAAAAAGTGTTTTATTACAGGGCATAAAAGAAAGTATCACTGATTATGACTTTCAACTATATTTTCACTAATAACACCTGGATATGAATTTGAGGCCTGAAGCCAACAGTCTTGGCATCTTACAAAAGAAGTAACATAAAATTAAAAAAAAAAAAAAAAAAAAAGTAACATGGGCCATCTTTAGCTCCTGCCTGCAATATATGCCTAGACTCTACATTAGTTCTGATAAAAATGTCATAATGTCAACAGTTTCCCAATTCTATGCTTTAGAGCTATAACATCTGTGCACCATCTCTAAGTATCAAGACAGGAATCGGGAGACAGGAGGAGGCACGCTTGAAAGCAGGACCAGACGCACTGCCATCTGGCCCTTTGGAGACCCTATGGAGAACACTAGGAAGACAGAGGCACACAGAAGGTCATCATGTAAAGGACATGCCATAGCTACACAAATAGAGATGAGAATACTAAGACGTGCACTGACACACTGACGCTCATGGGATGTAGACAGAGAGTGCTCAAAGTCTACTCTGGGGAGAGATTACAGACCAACTAGAGAAGAGGAGGAAACAGTAACTTCTCACTTGTGAACTTCTCATGACTCTATTTCCAAACCTCTTTATTCACAGATGATATAAATGATCTGACTCATTAGACACAAGGCAAGAGCACCTCTGACATTAACACTGCTTACCAGAAAAACAAGCCGATTTTGGTCTCTCCTTCAAAAACAAGGACTCCTGTTGGAGTTAGTCCCAAGCTATAGTCATTGCCATCTCTAGCCTAATTTAAGAGGAGAAAATAAAATACACTATGAAAACATGAAACCTGTTTCTTGTGTACAAACACAATGCATTTTAAAGATTTATTTATTTATTATGTCTACAGTGCTCTTCCTGCATGCTAGAAGAGGGTACCAGATCTCACTATAGATGGTTATAGTGGTTGCTGGGAATTGAACTCAGGACCTTTGGGAGAGCAGCCAGTACTCTTAACCTCTGAGCCATCTCTCCAGCCCAACTATGCATTTTAAATAGGTTTTGTTTTCTCCCACTAGCTCATTTTTTCACATTAAATATTAATTATGCACAGGCTAATATTTATATTCTAGATGTTTTCAATAAATAATCCTCTTCAAGTTATAAAGCATCAACCTTTCTTCCTGAACTACTTTTTAGCAAAGTCTCCTCACCAGACAGCTTTGGTGATATAAAAGCGCATCACCTAAAAAGTTACCTAAAAGCTAGTAAAAAGCGAGTAAAAAACATGGTTTTTCTTGGCTCAAAAATCAACATCTTACACAAGGATCATACACAATTCTGGGAACTTTAGTTTTCTCTACTTTAATAATCAATCTTTCTATAGATTAGAGTCTTTTCTTTTGTTCTAATTTTTGTTTTTTTTGAGACAAAGTCTCTCTACACATCCCTGGCTGTTCTATGTAGACCAAGTTGGCCTTGAGCCCAAAGAAATCTGTCTGTCTCTGCCTCCTGAATGTTCAGATTAAAGGCATGGGCTACCACACCCAGTTGATTCTAGTCTTTCTTTTTTTTTTTTTTTTTAATTCTAGTCTTTCAATATCTAATTTCAACTATATTTTTCCCTACTACACATTAAAAATACTCAGAGGTATTCTATAGAAACTCTATGCCTTCCTTCATACTATAAAAGTCACAGTTTCCTTAAAAATCACAAAGGAATGAATTTTTAAAAAGGGATTTATTTTTGTTTTTAAATTATATGTATGTATATAGTGAGTACAAGTGCCCAGAGTCCAGAAGAGGGGTGTCAGATCCCCTGGAGCTGGAGTTCCAGGACTCTAGTACACCTCAGCACCACTGCTGGTAACTGAACTCAGGACTTCTACAAGAACAGCCCATGCTCACAGAAGCTGAAGCATCCCGCTAGTCACAGGAATACATGTTTTAAGAAGGTACCACAACACAGAGCTTACCTTGACCACATGCATATCAACACCATACATTTCTAGCCATTTGGCTTTATTCAGATAATTGGTTTCAGCTTGTGCTGGTGTCTGACCTCTGAAATTTTAAGTATAGTAATTATAAGATAATAAGCATAAAGAGATTTTTTAAAATGAAAGACAGAAACAAAAGAAAATAAATGTAAAACGATGGCAGTAATGTTTAAAAGTGTGATTAAATGATGAGCTACCTGTATTCCTTCCATTTCTCAAAAATAGCCAGTTCCATCTCTTCAGTCTGAATGGGCACAAACCTGAACTCAGACACAAGCTCAGGACTATGTTCAGCAAGATCATAGTCGCCAAGTTCAGCTACAAAACAAGTTAACACAGTTATGCCGTGCTAATAATGCTAAGAGAATATTTTTCAAAAAAATACATTTTGTAAACAAAGATTGAGAGGATTAGTAAAATTCACAATGCTTGGACCATTTCCCGCTAATAAGTCTAGTTTAGACCTAGGACTTGGTCTGTATATATCTGCAGTGGTTTCAATGAGACTAGCCCCCATAGGCTCCTACATCTTGAATGATTGGTCCAAACTTGGCGGAACTGTTTGGGAAGGATTAGGAAGTAGCTTTGTTGGGAGGAGGTGTGTTAATAGGGGCAGGCTTTGAGGTCTAAAATTCCCATGCCATTCCCAGTCAGCCCTCTCTCTGCCTCATATTTGTGGATTAGTGTGAGCTCTCAGCTATTCCTTGAGTGCCATGCGTGCCTGATCGTTGCCAAGCTCCCTGCCATGATTGTCATAGACTCTAACCTAACCTTCTGGAACGATGAGTGGCAGATTAAATGCTTTTTTTATAAGTTGCCTTGGTCATGGTACTTTGTCACGGCAACAGAAGAGCAAGACAATATAAATCACATTTACTGTGGGTGGTATATTTTTAATTACACCTTCCTCCTAATTTAATCATATACTAATGCTTAGCTTCTGCATAAATTTTTGTATTTCCATAGGGAAAAAGAATC
Source organism: Acomys percivali (assembly GCA_907169655.1). Taxonomy (NCBI): domain Eukaryota; kingdom Metazoa; phylum Chordata; class Mammalia; order Rodentia; family Muridae; genus Acomys; species Acomys percivali. The sequence continues at coordinate 77,170,015 of OU015747.1, forward strand.
TTTGACCTTAACTCTTTTCTTTCTTTTTGGTTTTTCGAGACAGGGTCTCTCTGCATAGCTTTTGCTGTCCTGGACTCACTTTATAGACCAGGCTGGCCACTTGGCTCTGCCTTCCCCTAAGTGCTGGGATTACAGGAACACGCCAATGCTTGGCTTGACCTTAATTCTTCAAAGACAACTAGCTGCTATCTATTAAAAAAAATACCTAAGATGGACAATTATAGCATATTACAAGATTACAGAATTACTTATTATAATGTAAAATATTAATACTAAAAGAATCGAGGAAGAAAAACATGGAGAAATTATTTTGCCATAATAATGGTAAACATTCATTTGGAGTTCTTATCCACTCTAGACTAGTGCTCTGAGTATTAGTGGGTCAAATGTATTAAAATACACAAAATGTTTTTATAAACCCTATTTGTGTGTGTGTGGGGGTATGGTGTGTTGTGTGTGAGGTCTATTGAGAGCACACATCTATTGTTTTCTGACTTGTAACCTTAAGTCCAGGTGTTTCACCATTTTGGATGGCTATCAAGTTCTGGGATCTGCCTTTCTCAGCTCCAAAATTCTAGGAGACATTGCCAGATTGTTATATGGGTGCCACGTACTGGTATTTTTATGTCTGCAGATCAAGAGTCCTCGCTCACTAAGTTCCCTACCAGTCCCAATGTAAACCCTATTTTTAAGGATATACTTTGACTGTCAGGAACAACCAGAATGCAGATAGCATTTTCAAATTAATGTCTCCCACTCATCATGTAGATAGAAAACATGTTTTTAATTTGGAGACAGATTATAATAGTGAAAAAAAAATCAAGTAGATAAAAATTCTCATTACCGCCAGGTGTGGCAGTGCACGTCTTTAATCCCAGCACTTGGGAGGCAGAGGCAGGTGGATTCACTGTGAGTTCGAGGCCAGCCTGGTCTACAAAGAGAGTCCAGGACAGCCAAGGCTACACAGGGGAAACCCTGTCTCGAAAAACCAAACCAAACCAAACCAAACCAAACCAAACCAAAAAAAAAAAAAAAAAAAAAAACCTCATTACCAGGAAAATATGCTTTAATAATGGATACATAAAATAAGCAAAAATATTAAGGTTACAGTAAAGCATGCAAATATACTTTTATTATCTACACAGTGACAAACACTACTGATTTTAGAATGATGGGGACAAATGTACAACCCTAAGAAGGCAAAAACCTGAAGTCTTGAGCATCATAATATATAACTCTAGTTAAAACACACACACACACCACACACACACACACACACACACACATTCCAGAAAAGTGTTTCCTTTCTATGAATGGACAAGGGCTCAAATTACAGTTTTCCTTTAAAATACCAACTATTAGGAAAAAATTCTTAATTTTACAATAAGCAATTTAAGCATTTGGTTAAGTTTTCCATTTACGAAGAATACTTTAAAGTGACCAACAGGAACTTTTAAATATATACTGGCTTGATTTGTCTAAGTATGTTTTGGTTCTTCATCAATTCATTTTTAAGAAGACCGAAGAAACAATTTAATCTTATGTTACTGTATTCTCTTTATGGAAAACAAATCAGTTAAAGGCCCAGTCTGAGCATTCATTCAATTATCAGGTAGGCTGCAAACTGTTTTAAAATACTACAGATGAAAAAGAACAGGGCCTCAGTACTAGGAGCACTGCAACCAGGGCTTGATTCTCAGCATCCATGTGCAGCTTCCAACTGTCTGCAACTCTAGTTCCGGGAAATCAAAGTCCTCTTCTGCCCTCCATGGGCAGCAGGCACAAACAGAGTGTACAGACTTAGCTGCAGACAACATGTCTATACACTTAAAAAATAAAAAGATCAGCCAGGCATGGTGGTGCATGCTTATATTGCCAGCACTCACGGAGGCAGAGGCAGGTAGATCGCTGAGTTCGAGGACAGCCTGTTCTACGAAGCAAATCCAGGACAGGCAAGGCTACACAGAGAAACCTCCTCTCGAAAAAAATGGAGAAGAAAGAAAAGGAGGGAGAGGGAGGGAGGGAGAGAGAGAGAGAGAGAGGGAGAAAGAGAGAGAGAAGGAGAGAGGGAGAGAGAGAGAGAGAGAGGGAGAGAGAGAGAGGGAGAGAGAGAGAAAGCGAGTGAGCGAAGGATTGAGAGGAAAAGGTATGAAGACAGTAACTTTTTAAAGAGTTATTTTAAAATCATGAAGTCAAGAGCTGGACACTAGTACAGTTTTACACAGAAACAGTGCTATATCTTTTCTAGCCTGTCATCTGATTTTTAAAATTCCTTAAACATATATCACACAAAAGAATTATGCTTTAGCCTTAATAATCAAACACAAGAATCACTTACCTTGTAGATTATAAGCTGCCAACTGAACTGCTGTATCAAAGGGACATTCCAATCTGAGATCAAAATATAAATTTACTAAGTCAATTCATAATCATAGTTTTAAGATGAATAACAACAATATGTATATTGCATCCTAAGCATTTTACACAACTTTGAACTTATCTGTGTTCACTTGCCCATGTGTCTATGTGGAGGTCCTAGGGCCGTATCAATAATCTTCCTTTGTTCCTTTCCACTTTACTATTTTGGAGACAGTGTTTCTTCCTGACCCTGAAGCTCACTGTTTTGGCTGCAGCACTAGCTACTGAGCCCCTAGCACCAGGGCCACAGAGGCTCACATTGTTCCTGGGTCTCACGTGGCTGCTGTGGGTCCATGCAAGGTCAGGTCCATCATCTCGCTAGTCCTGCACTGAACTCATTTTCTAAATTATTTTTCTACTACTCAAGAATTTTGCAGTTACGTACTAAATAATTTAATACTCACTTCCCACTGAGAATATCTTGTTTTAACTGAAGAACAAATAAATACCTATGAAAAATAAAAGGCACAAATTAACTAAGTAAAACAATTCACTACAAAAAAAAAAATCTTATTTTAACTTAAGAACAGTCTTTTTTGAGACAGGATTTCACTATGTAGTCCCGGATGGCCAGCAATTCAGAGATCCTCCTGCCTCTGCCTCCAAAGTGCTTGGATGAAAGGTACACACAACTACACCCAGAGAGAGCATTCTTATTTTTTATTCTTTTTTTTCAAGACAGGGTCTCTCCATGTAGGCCCAGCTGTCCAGGTATTTGCTCTATAGACCAAGCTGGCTTTGAACTCAGAGATCTACCTGCCTCTGCCTCTACCTCTGGAGGGCTAGGGTTAAAGGTGTGCACCACCACTGCCTGCCTAAAGGAACATTCTTAATTATAGAATTACACTGCAAAAACTGTGTAAGGGAAAAACAATACAGATAAAAAGGGCACTGACAGGAGGAAGAAAGGAATCATGCCTGAAGGTAAAAGAGGCTAGATAGCAGAGCAGAGCTGAGCAGCCTTCAGACAGTGTCTGAAGGGCAGTGTGTAATTAGCCCTAGGATGCAGCTTAACCTGTACGAGGGCTGTAAGGGTAGCAGCAGCAGCCTCACTGGCTGGGAACTCCTTACAAAGATACTCTAGCAGCTCAGCTTCTTCACTTAATGGACACTGTGTTCTTTAACAACCTGGCTTCTTCACCAAGAAGCAGTGCATATGCAATAAAGAGGCAGGGTAAAACAGAGAAACGGATGTATCCTAAAACTTTATTCAAATTACAAAAAATCAGGATCTAACATTGTCATTAATCAATAGCATTTCAATGACATCAGTAACAAAAGACAGATTACAGTTAGTGTCAAGAAGCATAAGCTTGTAATTTATTACATCATTATCAGTTCTGTTTAAAGCCCCATGAGCTGAATCACTAGTCATCCCTGCTGGATGCATGAAAATCTACAAATAAAAGAACCATACGCTCTATTTTAGTTATTTTTAAATTTTTTTTGTTTTTTGTTTTTTTGAGACAGGGTTTCTCTGTGTAGCCTTGGCTGTCCTGAACTCATTTTGTAGACCAGGCTCGCCTCGAACTCACAGCAATCCATCTGCCTTTGCCTCCCAAATGCTGGGATTAAAGGCGTGAGCCACCACGCCAGGCCTATTTTTAATATTTTAAGACAAGGTCTCACACTGTAGCTTGGGCTTGCCTGAAATTCACTTTGGGGTCCAGACTAGCCTTGAACTCACAGTAATCCTCCTGCCTTAGTTTCCTGAGTGCTAGGATGGGCTATCTTGCCTGGCTAGAATATGACATCTTAAACATCTTGTTCTAGAAAAAAGCTCATCAGAAAACTTATTGATAGGCTCAAAGAATCCTGAAAGCGGTCTTCTAAAAGTCTTAGCATCCTGACACAATCCTTAATAGTGAGTGGTCTTACCGGGTTAGCTCCTCACGAAGATTGTTTGGTTCCGAGGAATAAAACTTAACTCGAAGATGAAGACAATAGGGTGAACCAACTGCCATTGAAAAAGAAAAGAGCTTTCATTTTTATTAATTTACTAATGATTTTCAGACAGATACTTTGCTGAAAATTACTAAAGTATAAAAGAAAAGAACAGATTATTGTAGCATTACTTCAAAGTAGAACATAGACTGAAATTTGACACAAAGAGTTTTAAAGTATACCAAGTACAACACGGCATTACCACATTTGTCTGTCATGCATTAATTCTGACAGTTCAGGGTCAAATGCATAATCTTAGTGGTGCAATCAAACGGCCTAGAAAACCTGCCAAGCTGTAGATCTAGTGAACACTGAGGACCGTCAACATGAATAATTGCTCAAGACCAAGCATCCTACTTTTAAATTCAGCCCAGTGGCTCCTAGCTGCTATGTTCTCAGCAACCCTGTCCTAATATTTTATAAAGACAACAATTAAACTGTCCTGAAATCTGACCCTATAGTAACAAACTGGACTGTGGGGGACTAGACACTGGTATTTCCCCAAATTCTGCCAAGTTAATAATACTCCATCTTATGTGAATTACGTCATTTCATTATTCTTTTTTTTTTCATTTCATTATTCTTAAGGCTTGCATTTTTTAATTGTGGGGGGGGGCGGGGAAAGGGGGGTTAACTGCATGTGTGAATGAAGGTGCCCAGAGTCCAGAAGAAAGCATCAAATCTCCTGGAGTTGGATTTACGAGCAGCTGTGAGCCACCAATGCAGGGCTGGGGTGGGGAACTCAATGTGGGTCTTCTACAAGACCAGCATGTGCTCTTAACTGCTGAGCCATCTCTCCAGCACTGTTTCATTCTTCCTCTTTAAGAAGAAATAAAGGGAAGCGCTAGAGAGGGCTTAGTGGCTAAGAGCAGGTGCTGCTCTTGCACAGACCCTGGCTTTGAGTCCCAGCACCCATTTGCTTCACAATCATCCTTAACTCCAGCTCCCGGGGATCCAATGCCCTCTTCTGACCTAAGAGGGCCCTAGGCACAACATGGGTCACACATATGCAAGCAGGCATAGCACTCATGTACCTAAAATAAATAAATTTAAGAAAAAATGAGTGGCAGGTCTCTGGTGTTTAACACAGGCTATGTTAGTGACTATACAGACATAGGGGACACAGTAAATCTACCATTTATTTCTTACCCCAACTGAATGTGCCTAGTCTGTATCATGAATCTCCAGAAAGAAAAGAGGAGAAGGTCTTAAAGTTGTAAGGTCTTAAAATGTTTCCTAGAGCCAGTTAGAATCCCCAAAACTACCTACCCACCCACCACCAAAAAAAAGCCCAACAAAACTTCAACACAGCTAGGCGGTGGTGGTACACTCCTTTAATCCCAGCACTTACCCTCAAACAAAGCAACGAACAAGCAAACAAATAAAAAACTTCAATCTAAGTAATCACCTAAAAAGAAGTCAAATATTTCATAAGAATTCAATCCAGCTTGCACCAGGATGGCCGATTGGTTATGGCATTGGACTTAAGAGTTCAATAAAATCTGTAAGCTGCCAATATTTTTTTCTATAAACTCAAATATAAGACTCTTGAGTCTAGATTAATATTAAACCCATATAAACTGGGCACTGAGTTAGTGTGTTGCAATGAAATGAAGTTTAAAAGCAGGCATGCTAGCCAGGCACAGAAGAACACACTCAGGAGTCTGGGGAAGGCTTTTGAGCATGAGGCCAGCCTAGCTGCGTCGTGAGTCTTGACTGACATAACCCTGTAGCCCGTCCTGCAAAAGCAGTCGGTAAGGAAACTCATAGGAAATGACCTTACTATTAGGAAATTGCTGTTTTTGGTATGTTTTATTTGCAGTTTTCACAGATCATTTCCCACCACTTACTTTTTACTTGCTTTTTGATGCTTTTTGTACCATCCAACCAATGCTGTAAATAGAAAAGTAAAGTTGAGTGTACACGCAAATGGTAAAACTTTAATGTTTAACAAGAGTCACTGCTTATTACAGCTTTGCTGACAACCACAATGGAGTATTTCACAAAGGAAAAACCAAAAGGGACTGAATTTTAAAGAGGAGGCTCTTACAGCTTAAATTATACCCTTAAGTTTCCCCAGTTCCCAAATAAATGGCTCTCTTGAGAATGTGAGAGAAATGTGAGATACAGCTCAGCTGTAAAGGGGCTTGCCAATACCTCTAAAACTATGTACATAAACAGATAACATTTAGACAAATATCAAAGCTTCGCTATTCCCTTATATGATTCACCAGCAGAACCTAACACCAAGCAGAGAATGTTACCTGAACACTGCAAAACAGGGACTATTCAGTACTTGTTCAAAGAGTCTGAAAAGTTTTAAAAAATGAATATTTTTTTCAAATTATGAAACTACTGTAGTTGGGGGAAAAAAATAAAAAAATAACCCCCAAACCTTATGGCTGGCAACTGGGTACACTGTCTCAGGGAACCCTGTTACAGTGGCACTGAGTACACAAGAGCACACTGCTCCAGGCAGCATCCTTTACAAGCAGGGAAGATTTAATTCCGCAAGAACTCATGTCTAACTCACAGATGTACAATGATTTTCCTACAAGCAATTCCATAAGAAAAATACAAGACAACCATCTAATAATGGACTGGTTAAAATGTTTAAGTATGGCGCACTCCTTTAATCCCAGCACTCCAGAGGCAGAGGCAGGCAGATCTCTGTGAGTTCGAGGCCAGCCTATTCTACAAAGAGAGTCCAGGACGGCCAGGACTACACAGAGAAACCCTGTCTCAAAAAACAAAAATGAAACCCACATATTTAAATACGACAAAATCATAATATAGCCATTAAAAATGAAAGAAACAGATATTGCTATTTTGGGGGAGAGATGTAGGGGTGTGGGGATGGTTGGAACCCTAAGTCTATGTAGCCCTGCCTGTCCTTGAATTTCTGCCTCTTCCTTCTTAAAGATTAAAGGTGTGCCTGGCCATAATGCTGTATTTTAAAAGACACAGTGTAAAGTATTATAAATTGTTTCATCAAAGTGTACAAATGTGCATGTATAAGATGCATATTCTTTTAGACTGAGATTACTGGCGAGGGGCTGGAGAGTGACTCAGTGGTTAAGAGCACTGGCTGCTGCTCTTCCAGAAGACCTGGATTGGAGTCCCAGCACCTACTAAGTGGCTCATAGCCATATGCAAATCCAATTCTATAGGATGTGACTTCTTCCTCTGGCCTTTACAGGCACTGTAAACATGTGGCCCACCGATAGCCATGCAGGTAAAATGCTCATACACATAAAAGAAAAATAAAACTGCAAAAAATATTTAAGACAAGATTACTAATGACTTTTTTTCTGCTTTCTTATTATTTTCAACTAACTCTGCAATGAATACAATTTGTTGTAAAGAGTAAGAATCCTTTATTATAATATTCGATATAGATAATAGCTCCATGTTTTTAGAGGGAGTAATATTAAAACGCAGGGGCTAGAGTGATGGTGTCTCAGCAGTTACGAGCAGTTGCTTCTCTTTTAGAGAACCTGAGTTTAGCTCCCAGCACCCACGTCAGGTAGCTCACCAGTTGCCTGCAGCTCCAGGGATCCAATGCCCTCTTCTGGCCTTCATGATCATCTGCACACATGCATCATACACACACATACATAAAGAGCACACAGCCAACAGTCCTGGATTATTATGTAGACCAGGCTGGCCTAGATCTCAGAGATCTACCTGCCATTGCCTCCCAAGTGCTAGGATGAAAGGAGTACACTACCATACTTGGCCAATTACTTACAAATTTTGAGGAAATTTGAGAAGGAAACAGCACACTTACTAAAATCACACCCAGCTCTAAGGAATCTCATCCTGGTTGGATCTATTCAAGACTAGTTTCAGGACCATTAAGACTGCCCAGCAGAGCCAGGCATGGTGGCACCTTTAATTCCAACACTAAAGAGGCAGAGGCAAAGGCAGGAGGATCTCTGTGAGTTCTCAGCCAGCCTGGTCTATAAAGAGAGTTCAGGACAGCCAGGGCTCTGGGTAACAGAGAAATCCTGTCTTGAAAAACAAAACAACAACAAGAGATGGCTCAGCCGGGGAGGGCACATAGGGCCCAGTTTGATGACTCAGATCTCTGGGGCCACAGCGGAAGACAGAACAGACTCCCCCAAGCTGTCCTTGAGTTCCACATGCCTATCACGTGTAGGCAAACACACACACACAAACACTGACAGACTATCTCATGCTTACACTTTTTTACTCTTGCCCACGCCCTGCCACTAAACACAAAGTGATGCCGTAGAGATGGGGTTGGAGGCGTAGTCCAGCAGTGAATTCGGTCTTCTCTCTGGACTCTTGTTTTCCCACTGCAGTAGGACAACCCAAACAAACACACTTTAAAGTGCAATTTAGGAGCTGGGGAGTCCTGGGTCACCATTCTTACGAGTTTCTGAGCTCATGTTTGCAGATTCTCAAGTCTGTTTTCTTTCATCTCCTCCACATTCCATGACCAGGGACTTGGAAACTCAGAGACAGACAGACGCTGGTGTTCTCCCGTGTTTAAACTGCTAAGAAGATAAAGCTGGAGAGCATGCAGATACCGATTCTTGGGTGCTTAATGTAAAACTGAACAGTTTATTATCTTAAAAAGAAAACAAATTCCCTCTGCCTTCCTATTTTTAAAGTTTAGTTGGTAAACGTAAGATAGTCTTTAAAAACGCAGAAAGCTGTGTGTCCTTTCACCCCCAGCATTTGGTTACGGAAGAACAACTGACTCACGTGTCTTAAAAAAAAAAAAAGATACAATCACAAACATAACAGCCATAACTAAGCTAAGAATCACCTAGGAGGCTTCTAAAACATCAACACACACACCCTCACCCCAGGCCCGCCAGCCAAACAGTGTGCACACAGCCCTTCTGAGAATCTGAAGAAAGGCACCACTAAGACTCAGAGGGCAAAGAGCTTAAAGCAAAAAAATGCTAACTATCTTTCAAAACAGCCCCTCCAAGAAACAGCTCTGTGAGCAGAGGCATTTTTAACATTTTAAACTATTTTAGAAACCTTTAAAAAAAATATATGCTAAGAAAGCAGGATTTGTAATCGAATAAAAAGAGTGTTTAGTCTAGATGCTAACACTCTTCCTGAGCAACTGCTTTCCTTAGCATTTACAGCCCTCATTTCAAAAGAAGACTTAGAGCAGCCATCACAAAATATTTAAGGTATCTTTGTTACAATTATTTAAAATGCCAAATTCATGGCTAATATGCAGTGATCTAAGTTCACTCTTAATTTAAAAAAAGCAATATATTTATTTACTCTTTTTATTTTGTGCTTTTATCTTGCATATATGTATGTACTCCATGTGCAAGCCTGGTACCTGTGGATATCAGAAGAAGTACAGCTCTTCCATAAGGTGCTTTTCTAAGGTATTTTTGTTACAGCAACATGAAAAGTAATAAAGTGCATACATTGGAGCTAGAGCTATGGCCCAAGTATTAAGTCAGTTTCCTGCTCCCTCAGGACTACACGTCAGTTCCCAGCATCCATAGAAGGTAATTCTAGTTCCAGTGGATCTGTTGCCCATTTCTGGACTCCAGGGGCCCCAGGCATGTATAAATGCAGGCACTCATATACATAAAATGAAATAAATAAATCTTTTTTAAAATGGTTAAGAGCCAGGAAGTGGTGGCACACACCTTTAATCCCAGCTTTTGGGAGGCAGAGATAAACAGATCTCTGTGAGCTCCATGACAGCCAAGGCTGTAAGAAATCAGAGATCAATGACCTAATGGTATACCTTAAGGTCTAAAAAAAGTAAAAACAAGAAAGCCAAACCTAAACTCAGAAGATGGAAATATATAACACAAACAAGAGCTGAGGTGAATGAAATAGTAATCAAAAGAATACACAATATTAACATAACAGATGGCTCTTTGAATAATAATAAGAATAATAAAAACCAAAATAAAAATTAAAACACCACAAGCAAAGAAATTACAAGAAATACTACAGAAGTCCAGATTATTATGACGAACCATTATGAAAACTTGTAAATTGGGGAAAAAAAGAATAAACTCCTCGGTAGATGACTTACCAAAATTAAACTAAGAGACTTAACAAGAAAAATATTGACAGGCTGGAGAGATGGCTCAGCAGTTATAACTAGTTACAGGGGATCTGATAGGAAATGCACACATGCAATACACATGCCTATATTCAAGCAAACCACCTATACACATCAAATAAAAATAAATCTTAAAAATAATGAAGATATAATAAAGAAATTCCAAACTAAGAAAAGCCCAAGACCAGACACACTCACTGCTTACTGTTACCTTTAAAGATAACCAACATCAATGTTTTTAAAGTGTTACTCCAAATAGAAAGGGAAGGAATGCTTCTGAACTCTCTGCTATAAAGACAGTATTGCCACAATAATAAAACAAAGAAAAAAATAACCAAAAAATAAAAACAAAACCAAAAAACCATGAGAGAATTTCCTTGATGAGCATGGATGCAAAACCTCTCAGTATGTAACGGCACATTGCAGAGATCATACACAGGCTGGGGAGATGGCTCAGTAGATAAAAGTGCCTGCTATACAAAACTGAGGATCTGAGTTTGAGGCCTGAAACAGAGATAAAAAACAAAGAAAAAAACAACCAATCAACCAATGCAGGAGTGTGTATCTGTATTGCTAGCACTTCTTTGGGGGAAATGGGAGGTGGGGACAGGAAAATCTGCTGGAAACTTAAAAGCCAACTAGCCCTAGGTATGCCTGCCATGCAGTTGCAGAAACAAGAGATGCTACCTCAACAAGGCAGAGGGTAACAACCAACTCCCCAAATTGTACTCTGAATGCAATACATGCTCCAAATCGTGCATGCGCACACACACACACCATGAAACTTAAAATTCCTATAAAGTGAAAGAAACTATCAGCAGAGTCAAGAGACAGTGCACAGGACAGGTGGGATCTTGCCAGCTATCCATCTTAAAGAGGATCGGTATCTTGAACAGAGAAGATTTAAACACCTGAGAGAATACAAACTGTACAATAAATGGGCAAATAGACTGAAAACCCACTTTTCAACTGAAGAAATACAGCTGGCCAATAAACAATTGAAAAGCCAACCTTTTTAGGCACATCAGAAAAAGACATATCTAAGCTACAAGTGAGATCTCTTCTCAGCCCAGTCAGGATTGCTATTATCAAGAAAACAGAAAGTAACAAGCGCTGAGGACAAGGGAGGTGGGGAAGGAAGAAACCCTTCTTCTACATTGTTGCGGGAAGGTAGCCACTGCGAAACCCTGCAACCTCAGGCTTCCCTAGCAGGGGTGCAGACTGCAGCATCTGCTATAGAAAAGCTTAAGCGCTCTATAAAATGTCATCAGTTGCCAGATCACCCTGTTCCTTTCTAGGTGCGTAACGCCGAGGACAAACTTTCTGAAGTACAAAGATATCCAGAGCATCATCCATAAGTCAAATAAAACCAAACAAAATGTTCATCAATTGCCGAATAAGCAAAATGTGGTATGCTCCTTCTTATTCAGCCACAAGAAGGCATCCAATACTGAAAATTTACATATAATAAATATTAAGTTTGAAAATATTTTTGACAAGAAAGGCTTCAAGTAGATGACCACGTATATAAAATATTCAAAATAAGCAAATCAACAGGATAGAAATATAGTACTTGTCAGAGTAGTGTCGGAGAGAATCAATGAGGACAGACAGGTGACATATCCAGGTTCCTTTCAGGAACGATGGCATGATGTCTGTCCCCTGGATGGGAAGACCTGGTGGCACTCAGAGGAAGGACAGCAGGCTACCAAGAAGAGACTTGATACCCTATGAGCATATACAGGCGGAGGTGGTCCCCCTCACTCAGAGTCATAGGGGAGGGGAGTAAGGGGAAAATGGGAGGGAGGGAGGATGGGAGGATACAAAGGATGGGATAACAATTGAAATGTAATATGAATAAATTAATAAAATATTTTTTAAAAATGACAGCATGTTCTAAGATAAATGATGATACTTGTGCAAATCCGAATGCACGGAAAAACAAATTACATAATATAAACTGGCAAATTTTATAGTATGAAAAATGTGTCTCGATTTCTCAAAGTGGTCTCATTTTGACATAAAAATGCTATGTCTGTCCTAGTACAAATCAATGGTTTTCCTCAAGCATGTCTTCTCTCTGCTCTGTAATCATCCCTTGTCAAAATTCATCTCCGGAGTAGACCACGTCAAAGGAGTTCTACATAGCATTGTGCTACGGTGTATAAGATCAGCAAATACCAGTTTCATGAGCTCTACCTCCAAATAAAACAGTCCAGGAATAGCGCAGTGCCTTAAATACAGTCAGCATTTGCCCAGGTGAAATGGAGTGACTGACCAGGTATAGTGAGACCTCCACAATATTTTAGGTTTACAATACCATGAAAGGAACACACATTTAACAGAAACCATTCTTTTATCTTTTTTCAAACTAGTGATACAAGTAGCATTATCTTTTGTGATGAGACAGTGGCAGTGAGTCACAGCCTCCAGTAAGACCCAGGATTGTTTACCATCTGATAAACAACCAAGACCTCTACCAGTAACTGCAGTGCATAGCTATGATATTCACTAGATACATGCTTTTTGAACTTACAGCATTTTCTTTTCTTCTGAGGCAGGTTTCTCTGTGTAGCCCTGGCTGTCCTGGACTCTTTGTAGGCCAGGCTGTCCTCGAACTCAAAGAGATCTGCCTGTTTCTGCCTCCTGAGTGCTGGGATTACAGGTGTGCGCCACCACACCTTTCTTACAGCATTTTCAATTGACAATAGACTGATTCAGATACACCCCATCTTAAGTTAAGGAATACTGATAGGCCTATCTGTAGATGAGAACTCTGACTATAAATATGGGCAGATGGAAACACTATAATATCCTTCATAGTATAAGACTCAAATTGGATTTAATAGCTGTTGCATGGCATCTACTAAGTATTTCTATATAGAAAAACTGTGAACTTACACTCTCAAGTCTCACAAAGCTCACTAAACAACTTGTTGATTCCAGGACTGAGATGGAAATACCAGATAAACCCAGAACATTTTCTTGAGCAGAAAGTAACTTAAAGCACAAAGAATGATACATTCCTGTTACATAAACATGAAGGCATTTTGAATCAGCTCTCATTTGGTCAAACCTGGGGAAATGTGAGCATCAAAATAGATAACAGTAGCAGCACACTGGATAAAACAGGAATCAATTTATTTATAAATAGCTTGATGGGGAACAGTCTCAGAGAACCTGTTAACAATTAACTACGTAAGGAGGGAAAATGACAACTAGGGCAGGTAGCACACCCCTGTAATCTGAGCACTAGAGAGTAAGAGGCAGGAGTAGCAACTCAAGCCTAGCTCAGTTACATAGTGAGTTTGGTTATATAATTTTTTTTTTGAGATTTTATTTATTTTAATGATCTATTTTTGTTTTATGTACATTGGTGGTCTGCCTGCTTGCATGCATGTGATAGTGTCAGATCCTCTGGGAACTGGAGTTACAGACAGTTATGAGATGCCATGTGGGTGCTGGGAATTGAACCTGGGTCCTTTGGATAAGTAGCCAGTGCTCTTAACCACTGAGCCATCTCTCCAGCCCCAATTTTATTTATTTTTATGTATGAGTGTTTGCCTTAATGTATGTCTGTGAACCAAATTTGTACAGCACTCATAGAAGCTAGAAGTGGGTGTCAGATTCCCTGGGATTGGAGTTACACATGTAGGGCTAGGAATTGAAGGTGGGTCCTCTGGAAGAGCAGCCAGCCAGTGCTCTCACCTGCTGAGCCATCTCTCCAGCCTCCTACATGGTGACTCACCACCATCTTTAACTCCAGTCCTAAGGGATCATATGTCCTTTTCTGACTTGACACACATGTAGAAAATGCCCCCCCAACACACACACACAAATAAGATAAATATTATTTTTAAAAAAATTTCCAAAAACAAAACAAACATAAAACCAAAAAACAACCAATCTGCTTTCAAAAGATCCAATCCCAACTATTAAAAAATAAGTACTGCAACTATTACTTAACAAAGTTGAGGGCTGGAGAGATGGCTCAGTGGTTAAGAGTACTACCTGCTCTTTGAAAGGACCTGGGTTCAATTCCCAGCACCCATATGGTAGCTCACAACTGTCTGTAACTCCAAAATCTGACACTCTCACACCAACACACATAAATTAAAAACTAAATAAAAATATTTAAAAAAAAAAAAAGTTGATGCTTAGTTGAGGATAAACACTTATCCCTCAACCCTACCATCTACTTTCTTTCAAACACGCCTCAGTGAAATCCCAAACAACATTCAGTTCTTTAGTTTCCAACTCTCTACTGTTTTCTTACCTGAAAAGCAAAAGCAATAGTTTTTATAGACATAGAATCATAAATCTAGAGACATGCTTGTCTACTAACTTTACAAATTAGAATTTAACATCATTTGTTTAAGGGTACATAGAACTCCAGTGTTTGCATTCTTTCTATTGCACAGTGGTTTGTAAGAATCTAGATACAATTTGTTCCAAACCTCATCTTCAAAAACGTTGCTTTTATAATTCAGGTCAGGACCAGATCTTTTTTATAAAAAAAGTATTTCAGGTGACTGTAAAGCAAGGAGCAGCTAAGCATGGTGATACCAAACTATGGTCCTAAGGCTCAGGAGAGATTAGCTTGCTAGCCCTAGGCCAGCCCAGGCCGCAGAGCAAGACTAGTTTAACCAACGACAAATTAGGTAAGATAAGGAGGACATGTTTCAGGCCATAGGGATGACACAAAATAAAGAATGCATTAAGTATATTTCAGCCTTCAAGCACTTAGTTTATCATCTGAAAATTGCTACTTCTTTAGCTGTAAGAGAACTGCCAAGATACTCACTGCTACTTGGGCTGAATCCATGAATCTCAAACCAAAATAGTCACTTTCAATCAAGTCCAGGTGATACATAATTTGATCAAACAGCTCTTGTCCTTTGGCTTTTTTCTGAAATAGCAAAAAGGTGAATAATAAGTGACTTAGCAGGGTCATTGTCCTATTTATGATCTTAGGGAGAAAAAGTACTTTTTTAGTCTTCTGCTCATTTCTAAATTTTCTTTAATGTTTCTTTCCCTCCAATGGGAAGATTCTCAAATACGACCTTGCCAATTTCTTCTTGATGTCCAGTGACTCCAGTTTCATCAACTGTGTTTTTTATTTAATTGTACTTTCCCCACCTTATATTTCTACTGAGCCATTTTCACGCAAGCTATCGTTCTTATTTCACAAGCTGGCCATTTGAGTGTATCCACAAACACACACAGGTGGGAAGGAAGGGAGGGGATGGTTCTTTCTGGGCATGACAAAAGTGGTTGGTTTCAAACCATATGGTTTAAAAAGGAAACAGAACTGCTAACAAACCTAAATTTTTTAAGATTTATTTTTAAGCTGTGTGTGTGGTGGGGTGGGTATGTACATGTGAGTGCGAGTGTGTGTGGAGGCCAGAGCACTGGATCACTCTGGTGCTGGAGTTACAGTGTGTTGTGAGTGCTGAGAATCGAACTTGGGTCCTTCACACTCTTAACCATCGAGCCATCTCTCTGGCACCACTGTCAATGAACTTAAAAAGTAACAATTCTGCTCATTTTGCTCAGTGCCATCATCAAAAAGGGAAGACAAAATAGTTAACTCTTCTTTTTTTTTTTGTTTGTTGTTTTCGAGACAGAGTTTCTCTGCGTCGCCTTGGCTGTCCTGGACTCACTTTGTAGACCAGGCTGGCCTAGAACTCACAGACTTCCGCTTCCATCTGCCTCCCAGAGTGTTAGGATTACACATGTGCTCCACCACGCCCAGCTAATACTGAAGTCTTGATCCCCTCCCTACCTCTCAATGTACCTAAGTGTCCAACTTCCATTACATTAATTCTAAGATACCTTTCTAGATTTAATTTCACATTCTATCAACACTATGTATTTCCAAAATAAACAAACAAAACAACAAACATGGCATTTTAAAAATGGCATGGCATTCGACCTCCTCCTGTCTAAGCATCATTCCCAGCCTTCTGAAATACGGTAGCTGTGTTCTATGGGAGAGAGTGGGTTTCTGCAAGATGGACACAGAAGCGCCCTTTCAAGGTTATACATTTTACCTTCTTTGATAAGAAACCAATATAAACCAAATGTCTACATCTAAAAAAGAATTTCTTTTTGTTTTTGGAGATGGGGTTTCTTCTGTAGCCCTGGCTGTCCTGGACTCACTTTGTAGACCAGGATGGACTTGAACTCACAGGGATCCACCTGCCTCTGAAGTGCACCATCATGCCTGGTTTAAAAGAGAATTTTTTAGATCAATCTGGCTGGGAATAGCATAAATATTCTTTTTCTTTTTTTTTTTCTTTTTGAGACAGGGTTTCTCTGTGTAGCCTTACCTATCCTGGACTCGATTTGTAGACCAGGCTGGCCTCGAACTCACAGTGATCCACCTGCCTCTGCCTCCCAAGTGCTAGGATTAAAGGCGTGCTCCACCAGGCCCGGCCCACATAGATATTCTAAAACCTTTCATTCATAATAATATGTCAGAGTAACTACAAGCTCCTTAGCCGAGAACACTAGGTTAAACAGAACAAACGGGACACACGTGTTATTTTTACAAAAAAAAGAACTGACTGCAGCTTGTCAGCTCTGTCAACAGCTCCAGTTTTGTTTCAATTTGAGCCTAAAAGAATAAATGCAGCTCTGCCAGCCCAGTGAAAACAAAATAAATACAGGAGGGAGGTCACGACAGTCTTTGGTGGCATGGAGGAAAGAAACAGACTGGAGACTACACAGAGAAACCCTGCCTTGAAAAACCAAAGTGGGAGTGGGGGAAAGCTGCTGTGAACCTTTTACACAGATTTTTTATTCTCTTGAATACATGTTGAAAAGTGGAAACACTCACAAGTAACACTGCTCTATCTTTTGAGTAGCTACAGACTGTTTCCAAAGCAGCCGTTTTCACTGCCCACTCTCAGTATTAGAGGACCCTGGTTTCTCCACATTCACCAATGCTCACTATTATTACTTTTGAGCCTTCTTACTTGAGTGTGAAGAAGTATTTTGTTGTGGTTTGTTTTCTGGTTTTCATGTTGGGACTTAAAATCAGGGCCTCACACATGCAGGCATACACTTGGTCACTAAACTACGACCCGCCTGACTCTGAATTCTCATATATCTGCTCTCATCTATTTTGTATGTCCTCTAACTAAACAATTTCTACTTAGATCTTTTGCTTATTTTTAAATTGAGTTATCTTTTTATTGGTTTGCAACAGTTCTTTATATAGTCTAGATACAAATTTTTTATCAGATATATAATTTTGAAGTATTTTCTATTACTATGTTGTACAGTCTTTAACCTTTTTTGTTTGTGGGTTTTTGTTTTTGTTTTTAGACACAGGATTTCTCTGTGTAGCCTTGGCTATCCTGGACTTGCACTGTAGACCAGTTTGACCTTGGACTCACTGTGATCTCTCTGCCTCTGCCTCCTTGAATGCTGGGATTAAAGGCATGGGTCACCATGTCTGGCTTCAGTCTTTTACCTTTCTAAGTGGTACCCTTTGAAGGGCACACAGTTTTAATTCTGATTAAGTCCAATCTGTCTGGTTTTTCTTTTTTCGTTACTCATTATATCCTACATATTCTCCTAAAGATTTTACAGTTTTAGTTCTTATGTTTATGTCTTTGATTTATGTAGTAGTATGAGGAAAGGGTTCAACTTTATTCTTTTGCATGTAGGTATCACCATTTATTAGGGGAAAAAAAAAAAAAAACCTATTCTTTTGAATAGTCTTGGTACACCTGTGATGAGTCAACTAATCACAAATGGAGGCAAAACACTCAAACATGCAAAAATAAATAAATCTAGAACTTTTTTAAAAATGGTTTTTGTTCCAAGAAGTCAGATCTGAAACTGTGGCTGTGTCACTGCAGTTGTTTCCTAACATGTCTAGAACCTGACCAAGGCATCGCCATGTTACACAGTCACTAAAGACTTCCTGCCCTCCTGATCCTAGAGCCCATCACCTTTCTCCTCCACCCCAGACTGCCCTTTAAAAAGCCTTCTCCTTAAACTCTCTCAGTATCAGCCCACCATCAACAACCCTGAGACTTCAGACTTCAAATAGTAGCTAAGAGAAATTTTTCCAGGCTCTCACACAGCAATCTCAGGCTTTTCACTACATAGCTAATACTATTTTAATGGGCTAATACACAAAACTCTTCAAGATTCTGATCAAATAAAGCTAAATATTTGGACTCCCCTTGCTAAGGTTTCATGTTGGAATAGCTCACGAGCCCTCAACAAGCCCTTACAGGAAGAAAACCTAGATGTCTTGAAGTTTACAGAATCAAAAACTCTAAAAATGTGCAGTGCAATGCACGTGTGGACAACACACACCCAATGAGGACTTGCAAACACTTCTAGAGAGCTGGGTGTGGTAGGCGGCTGAGGCAGGAGTTTCTTGAAAGCCTGGGATGCATACTGAGACCTTGCCTCTACACAAATAAACATACAAATAAAATTATTTAATTAAAACCAACAACAAGAAGAAAACCTGAACCTGAGCAAACCACGCCATCAATTCTTCAGTTTAAACTTCTGCATTTGAGGCCTTTTAGAATTTATTCAACTACATACCAAAGTCACATTGAGCTATCAATTTTCAAACAGACTTTTCAAACTGAATTTTAATAAAATGTCTATAGGGACAGCACACACAAAGAAATGTCCAATGACACATGTCAAAATCACATGATTTATAGTTTTGTGCACCCTTTGAAACAGAAAAGACACATGAGCTTTGGTATCTGTGAACAGTTCTGAAACTCAAACCTGGCATGGCAGCACACACACCTACACTCTCACACTCCGCAGCTGAGGCAGAGTGACCACAAATATAAGGCCAACCTGAGCTGCAGTGTGATCCTGTCTATAAACACGGAAGTGTGTACATGCAGACATGAACAGAGTTAATTCATACCAATAGCTGCCCTATCATTCACTGTGTCCTGCAACTGGCATTAATTCCAGGCCCTGTTGGCCTATACTTACTAGTCCATGTTCGTGAATGCTCCAGTGCCTGACTCATACTCACCCTATCTCACCTAACCCCCGGGAAGCACAGACGGTAGTGGTCTCACACACAACTGGCAGATGAGGAAGGCCTACTTACCGGAAGGTCCACACTGACATCTGTACCATCCAGAAGGGACACCCTGCATGTGATAATGGACTTGGCATCTCCAGCTGCAGGAATGTGTGTGGCAGCACGCTGTGCCTCTCGTAGTCGCTCCTTTTCAGCATGTTTGCGCATAGACCGGCGACCAAGTGTTCTTCGCAGGAAGCTCAGCATTTCTGCCATTACAAAACCAGTGGTGAGTGACAGCAAGGAAAGGCCCAGCAACTCGTAGTCAAATTAATGGTGGCATTTAGTAAAGGCCTATAGATGTTAATTGGAGAAACCTGAAACATGTTACTTTGATACATATTTCAAAATGTTGTATGTGATATATTCAATTTTCATTTCTTAGCCTGTAAAGCTAGATTTTACCATACATTTTAAAAACACATGTTAAGATGAAGCACTGCTTGTAACTTTTGGACTTACAGTCTTGCTGTATGTACAAAGAGCTGACAGCAATCATCCCTGACGTTCATCAGTGGTTTGGATCAGTAAGTGGTACCTAAGGAGGCTGAATATCCCTCCTTCAGACATTACACAACAGGGCCAGACACCACTGAGGCCCACTCTGAGTTTTGTTTTTCTAAACTGAACATTCAAAATACAAATAACTACCTACTTCAGCAAATATAAATTTAAAACAAGCTTTACTGCTTAATGTTCTACTAAGAACATTAAAGTTAATAGTCAAAAATAGCTACTAGTTATTTCAAATATTGTAATTATAAGTGAAAGCACTAAATACAAGAATGGAAACACACAGACTGCAAATGCCATATACACCCAGTTCTTTTATAAACTAGTGTCTTTAGTTTTATAGCTAAGAGATTCTGAGAAAAGTAAACATTAACTATGTACACATAAAGACAATTATTAATTCCAAGGGGAAAGTGTAGAAAAGGAAAACCAGCCACACCATTCAAAGGGGCTCCCTCCACAGCAAACAGCTTAGGTTCTCAGGATTCTGCCACAGCTCTGCAGCACCCACCGGCAGACACTAGCCACACACTAGCACGGTGAGGAGAGCTGTTCTGTCACCACAGGGCAGTTCATCAGACAGCTTGGAGCACGTTAAGGCAGCTGCCTGGGAGAGGAGGCAGCACAAGTCCAGGCAGTGCTATTTTCTTTTTTAAACCTCCAAACTAAATGACCATTTCAACTAGATGTGGCTATCAATCTGCCATGAATTGAAGACTACCAAATACATCTTATAACAATACCTTATAATGCGCACTACAGATTTTAACCTAAGGAAATAACTAAAATTTGGGATGGCTCTCTCCGGATGGGTGGTTTTTAAATAGGCCCTCAGTCTCCTCTCCCTGTGGACTCCGGTCTTCTAATGCTCTATTTTAATTAACTTCTACTTCTTCCTTTTAGCTCAGTTCCATCACAGCCATAGCCATGCTGATATGTGTTAGTCATCATGATCATACTGCCACTGAATCCTTTATTATAATCAGATGATTACTCTTTTACTCTTTACTGTAAGCAACTCAAGAGCATAATCTTTATTTTCCTTGTTTTTTAATATGCCTAATTTCTTTTATCACAGGAGTCTTTTAAAAATATTCAAAATTCACTATAATTTTATATTTCCTAAGATACTATCAAACTGCTTTTTCGACTTTCATGTTATCCTGTAAAAATCCACTAGTGTAAATTATCTAATTAAAGAAAAGTATATTTTTGAACAATAATAAAACCCAATATTGTAAACAATAGCAAGTTCTTTTCACAGACGCATGACAGCATTAAATAAAATATAGGTTTCGAGCAAAAAATCAAGAAAGTACTTGAATGACATAGAATAATAGGGTAAAGGACTTCTAAACAATTTCTGAAAAGACATCTTAAAGGATAAAATTGTAGCTTAACAAAGTTATTACAATCTCTACAGAGACACAGCTTGGTGACACAGTCCTGGCCGACTATACACATGGCCCTATGTTAGATGCCCAGAATGCAAAAACAAACAAATTAACTAGATAAACAACTCAACAGAAGAAAATGGAGCCCATGAAAAAGGACATCACAAATGAAACTAATAAGGAAGCCTCATAAATAATTCCAGCATTTGGAAGGCCAAATCAGGAGAGTTCTGAGTTCTAGACTAACCTTGTCTATCTGTATACTTGCCAATTCCAGGCTAGCCTGAGCTACATGTGGAGAGCCTGTCTCAAAACAAAACAAAACAACAACACACAAAAAAGATAGCTAGTAAGATGGCTGAGTGAGTAAAGGTCCTTGATGCAAAGCCTGACATGTAAACTTGATTCCCAAAACTCACATAAAAGTGGGAGGGAACCAACTCCGGAATTGGTGTGCATGTGTATCCACCCCCACTCCGTGGTTAAAACAAAGAATTCAATAGCAGCTAAGAAAATGTAAGCTAAAAAGTAAGATAGAGAGCAAGCCTCAGGGCAGCACACACTGAAATCCCAGCCCTGGGGAGCTGAAAACAGGAAGATCAAGATCACCCCTGGCCACATAGCAAGTTCTAGGCCAGGCCAGGCAACATGACACACTATCACAAACAAACAAACAAACAAACAAACAAACAAACCAAAAAGTAAAACAAGAAGATAGACGTGGGCTGCACCTAACAGGTCCAAAGGTTGAATTAGACCTCTAGGGCTGCGCAAAGTCCAGAAAAGTGGCCTGTCCCTGGATGCCTGTAGTCTCTAGTGTTTGAAAGGCTGATGGTGGCCAGAGAACCAGTTCTTGTGGGTTGTCACTGACTTCCACATGCATGCTCACACATATGTACTCAGACACATAAATCAGTATGTGTGTGTGTGTCTGTGTGTGTACATATAGTTCCAGGCCAGCCAAGGCTACATAGTGAACCTTGTCTTAAACAAACCAAACCTGTGAAAATTAATAGAAAAATAGGTGAAAAATCAAATTAATAGAAAAATAGGTGAAAAATCAAATTAATAGAAAATTGAGAATAATATTCCACTTTGAGATATAATCTATATCCATTCATAAACACATACATAGAAACTACAAAATGCAGATGATTTAAGGAAGGCTGTCTCTGTAGAAAACTAATCCTGATTTGAGGAAGGCTCTGTCTGTAGAAAACTAATCCAGACATCAAAATAATATGTATTGCTTAAGTTTTTAAATATTTAAACAAAGATTGAGGGTTAGAAAAAAATTGTTTAAAGTGTGCCCATATCTCTGTTCCCTCATGCCATCTGCCCTCAATCCTGCTCTCATTGCAGTAGCTGGGGGATCAGTGGTTATTGGCCTCCACAAATCTGATTGCCTTTTAAATCTTTAACAGCCCAGGCTCCTCCTCCTGGGCCTCCAGCAGCTTGCTCTCTCTGCTCTAGTGCTTTGCTGGGCTGAAATGTCCTTCTAGTTCCAGAACTTTCTTCATGAGTGGTTCCTGGGATAATCTCTGTCCACTCCTTCTCCAACTCTTCCCCTTGTCAGACAGTCAGCTCTATATTTATACATGAAATGCTATTTCCTCAGAAAAGCCCTCTCAGATCCTGAGACTAGATGACCTTGTTAGTTTGCAGGCTTTTCTTTATAACATTGAAACAAACTGTAATTAAATGTTTAATTGACTTTTTTTTTTTTTTTTTTTTTTTTTACTGGCTAGCCTCCTCTGCCACCCCTAGCCCAACAAAGATAGGGACCTAGCCTGACTTGTTTACTGTGATGGACAATCAAACTACTCTCATGGCAAGGTTGCCATGATACAACATACTAGACAATCAATAAAAAACTAACCCGATAGAATAAAGGATACATTTGAAAATGGCACCATATAAAGGAGCAAATCCTAAAAGACTGGAAAAGAAATTCAGCCCCTGGAAGGCAGAAGCAGAATTCTAGGTTCCAAGCCAATCTGGGGCTATAGACGTAGTAAATTCCAAGATAGCATAGAGAGACACTGTCTCTAAAAACAACTAAAAATAGAAGGTTGGGAGTTACGAGTTTTCTAATAAATATATTTTCTGAGTGTTCACCAATGAATACGTTTCCTTTTCAACCAATAGCTGCTTTGCCCTCGGCCCCCACCCCAAATCCATACATTACTGAAGAACAACTGCACCTCCTCCTCATTGGGCTCTTCTTGTTGCACTGCTGGGGACTGAACCCTAGGCATTCAACACGATATATATGCTTTACCACTTAGGGGCATCTCGGGCCAAGCCATTGATTTTTTTTTTTTAAAGAAAACTATAGAAATTGTCCCAAAGTTATCAGTATCTTTCACCCCAGCCATTCCCGCAAAAGAAAATGTAACTGAGAAACTAATCGCAGAAAAATTATGCACATCGCTTCCCAAACAAGCTGTCCTACCAAAACAAAAAGACCTGTTTGATGATTTAGTTCAGCTCAGCGCGCCCCAGAATTCAGGTCGTGTTCCCAGTATCGAGAGAAAAGAAGAAGGAAGGGGGAAAAAAAAGATGGAGTGGGTTTGGGGAGAAAAAGAACGATCCTGAAGTGTTCTGAGAGACACATACATGTAACGCACTGCCATACGTGCTGCTCAGCCTCAGCTTATAATGCAACTGGGGTTAGCGCAGTTGTAAATTACATTAAGAACTTATTGGTGGGCTTGTCTCTGACTCTTAAGAAGAAAACACTACTAGTAATTTTAAACTATTGCCAAATAACTTCGGGGACGGGAGTCTTCTCGCTCTTAAAAGTAGAAGCCAGGAGACTACATTAACTACAGAGACGGACATAATATAATTATCTTCTACCCACCGGACGACCCAGCATTACCCGACGCGAGCCACGCGTGGGGGCGGGGAGCGCCCTCGGCCTTGGCGGTTCCTTGCAACGCACCTGCCTCACAGGATTCCCAAGTTTCACTGGGTCGCGAGCTCGCTCGCCTGTCCTGCCCGGTGCCCGTCTGCCCGTCTGCCCACGGTCCTGACGGGCTGACACGGGAGGAGACCTCGCCCTAACCCCTCGGCTACACGGAGGTCAGGCGGGACCTGAGTTTCTCCCACGACGCGCGGGACCCCAGCAACGCGCTCGGCTCTCGGCGGCAACCGCGCGGTATCGCCCGAAACTCAGCGCCCAGCCCCATTGGCCGCCGCCGCCACTCCCCTCCCAGCCCGCGGCGTCGCCCGGGGAGCCCGGCCGCCCCGCCGGCGCGGTTGAGCGCTCCGCTCCCTGAGCAGAGCGAACTGGACACCCGGGGCCACTCTCTTACCTGTACCGGGGGAAGGGGGGCGGCGCGGCGAAGACCGTGTACCGTCGGAGACCACGGCGACTGGCGCGCGCGGCCGTTGGGGCGAAACGCCTAACCGAAGAGCCCGAGAGCAGAACAGATCTCCTGAGACGCCAAGAAATGGCGGCGCCAGGCGCGAGCCCACCCTGCGTTAATCCCCGGAGGACCCCGGCCGCCCGCGGGCACGCCCCTTAAAGCCCCATCCAAGCTCCGCCCACGGAGGGCGGGGTGCCCCGCTCTTAAAGGGGCAACGGTGCCGCCCCGGAAATCAGCCTCCTGGGATTGAATTTAAGCTGGCAATGCCAGGTGGGGCCTATGGGGAATAAACTGGATATTCATAGAAACTGGGTATTCTTATAAAACTAGTCGGTGGGGACGCACGCCTTTAACCCTGGCTCTCGGGAGACAGAAGCAGGCAGATCTTTGTGAGTTCGAGGCCAGTGTGGTCTACAGAATAAGTTCCTGGATAGCCAGAGCTAAAATAGAGAAACCTAGTCTGGGGGATGAGAGATAGGGAGAGACAAAACCAAACAAAAAATCTGGAGGTACCTGCTGTATTTGTCCAACACTTATTCCTATCCCGAAGGCATGTGTATGAAAACGGATTCATTTGTTCATTAATTAAAAATAAGACAACAAAGGGGGCAGCTGGCATGGTGGTGCACGCTTAATCCCAGCACTTGGGAAGCAGAATCAGGAGACTCATCTGGTGAGTTCTAGGCCAGCCTGGTCTACTTGATGAGTGCCAGGCCAGCACGGACTACATAGTGAAACTCTGTTTTAAAAATAAAACAAAGCCGGCGGAGGCAGAGGCAGGCAGATGGATCACTGTGGTTCCAGGCCATCCTGGTCTATAAGTGACCCCAGACCAACCAGGGCTACACAGAGAAACCTTGTCTCAAAAGACAAAAACAAAAAAATCCCAAAACAAATTACATTTAGTTTTTTGTATGTGTGGGTAAGGGGGGGGGGATGCATATATACCACAGTCCTTGTCAACTTGCAAAAATTGGTTCTCTCCTACCACATAGGTTTGGGGGACTGAACTCAGTTTGGCAGCAAAGCACTTAACCCACCAGGTATCTTGAAGGCCCTCAGTTTTATATGGTTTTAATTTTCACATTGATTATATAATTTAAAATCAAATGTTGGGTTTGCGATGCTGTTCTGTGGTAGGGTGTTAGACCAACACATAGAAAGCCCTGGATCCATCCCTGGCACAGGAAAAAACCAACAACCCAGATATTTATATTTTTAATGTAGTCAGGTATATCTATTTTTCTCTTACACAATTGTTCATTAATTGATTCCGTATTTGTTTTCTTGCTCTGCTACTCCTAAATCCCAGAGATTAAAATGAATTTGAGCCTCTACAGTTAAAGTAACTTTCAGTCTAGAAAGGAGAAAGAGAGTAAACAAATATGTGTCAAGTAGTGATAAGTGTCCTGGAGGAAAAACAAAGCTAGGAAAGGGAAGTAACAGGCTGATGTAGAAGGTACTGTGGTCAGGGAGGTCCTGAGTGGCAAGGCAACATTCCATTCCTTCATTCTTCAGAGAATTTATCAAGATGCCTACTGTGCTGGAGGCCCTGGAGATAGGACTGATAAGGAAGAAAGACAAAAGTCCCTCAAGGCAATCACTCTGTCAAAAGCCTCTTGGGTGGCTGAGTTCAGGGCCAGCTTAGACTACATTGTGAGGTCCTGTCTTAACGGGAGTGAGCACAGGGAATGAAGGGTGGCAATTTAAGCAAGGAAGAAGGCCTCTTCAGACCATTGAGTTCAGACCTAAACTAGGTGAGGAAATAGCCTGGTAGATATCACCGAAGAGCAGAAGAAACATCGAGGGCAAAGGACTGTGTGGATCTGCTTAAGGAGGGTGGTGAAACCAAAGCAGCCAGACAGCAGGAGGTGACAGTGAAGAAGTTAACAGTGTGGTATGAGGGTGAGATATTACCAGAAAATTAGTATGTATGCAGAGAGGACCTAGCCCACTGAAACTAGGCATAGTTTCTGGGAAATCTGTGCTGTCCACACCTACACTACCTTAACACAGTTGTGGTTAGGCCTGGCGAACAGCTCTCTCTGCTCCAGTGGTATTAGAAGGATATTGTCAACTACCTGTGTGGCACCTCGGCTGGGGCCAATGGATTAACAGCTAAGTACTATACATAGCTCTACCCATAACAGAGCCTTTGGAGTGGAGAGACTAAACCCTGAAGCTCCCTGGCTGATTAGGTACAATACCAGGAAACCAGTGTCATTTCAGCTGCCTGGTACAGGTTTTTAAAGCAAAACTAGTTTCAAAAGAGTGGGGTAGGCCTGGAATCTAGCTCACTTGGTAGATGTACACACAAATATAAGAAAGTGAAATTATGCAACATCTTATGATGACATGATTAAAAAGAATGAGATAGGTAGGGTTGGTGAGATAGCTCTGCAGGTAGACACTTACCATCAAGTCTGATGACCTGAGCTTGATCCCAGGACTCACATGGGTGGAGAGAACTGAGGCAGGTAGATTGCTGTGATTTCGAGGCCAGTCTGGTCTAGAAAGCAAGTCCATGACAGCCAAGGCCACACAGAGAAACACTGTCTTGAAAAACAAACCAAACCAAAAGAAGTTGCAGGTTAAATCATACAATTATGTATGTATGTATGTATGTATGTATGTATGTATATGCAGGCACACATCATTGTGTCATTGTACCTTCCTTTGCCATGAATCCTTTATCATGTATGCAACAGTTGTTGGTGCTGGGTGTGGTGGCACAGGCCTTTTATCCCAGCACTTGGGAGACACAAGCAGGCCGATCTGAGTTTAAGGCAAGCCAAAGGTACCTAAAAACAAAACAAACACCTCCCTCAACAAAACAAAAAACCACCCAAGCCAAATCCAGGGCTAGTAGTCTTTACATCTTCTCTTCCTCTAAGATTCAAAAGCAAGTGCACACCTGGCTGAACCTAGGAAGGTGAGATTCAGGCTAATTCAATAGAGTCCTCTTTTAAGTAATAAAATCTTGCTCTGGGATTACCGGAGGAGTGGCCACAATAAAGGATGCTGCAGATATTTTTATTCTCTAGGGGGTAAGGGAGGTGGCTCAGTGGGTAAGAATGGTTACTGCTCAAGAGTGTGGAACTGAGTTGAGATCCCCAGAACCCATGTAAAAATCTGAGCACAGGTGTGTTGTACCTGCAACCCCATGCTGTTCAGTGAGAGACCTTGTCTCAAGAGAATAAGGTGGAGATTGATAGAGGAAACACCAGATGCCCTCCCCTGCCTTCTACAAGTATGAGCATAAGTGGCTATACCAGCACACACACACACACACACACACACACTTTAATTCTTTAAATTCTCTTTAGGTCTCTAGTTCCCCCCTTCCTTCAAGAAAAGCTACCGTGTGCACTCCTGACTTTAGAAATAAACATTATGTTTAGCATTCAGCCATCCCTTCTAACTGATCATTCATTAATGAGTAAATCACTGTCAGCAGAGTCTAACAAACAATAAGTCCCCATAAAATAATCTTGAAACGAAGTCATTAGATTGCTAAAGCACATCTTTATTTTTCAATTGAACATTACAGCTAGAGGTGTTTTTCCACATTTGTACCTGAACAACTAGTCAATCAAAATAAAATATAGCCAATATAATATGTGTAACAGAGTTTCACATAACATAAATTGATGTTAAGACTAAAGCAGTTTCAATGCAAACCAGCATTTTTAATCCTGTTCACTGTTGTTGTGTGTAGATTGTTTAAAAACATCAATGGCAGGAATTCTAATTTTCACTGAAATTAAGACAAGCACACAAAGCCTTTTAAATACACAGTAAACTGCAGTGACAAATGCACAGTGATCATTTCAAATAGTCCAGTGTTGACCAAATTCAAGCTTATGCATTTTAAGTATCATTCTTAGCTTCTTTGCATCTTAATCTGAGACCAAACCACATGGAGCTATTTTTGTGTAACTGGGAGAAAAGGTAGTCTATATCATTAAGGGATTAATTCCATTATGCTATTAGTTCAGTACAAAACATGAAATGGTAACAGAAATGAAAAAATATTTTATAAAGAAATAAACTAGACCTTTAGCCAAACAAAATCTCACACCATATTTACATATAGCACCTATTACAAGAAAGTTCCCAAATTAAAATACCCTCTACCTAGAAATAAATTTTAAACTACTGTTTAAAAATAGTACTGATAAGTATAAGCTATCAGTCCTAAAGTTAAACCTTTCTATTTGGAAAACTCACAGCATAGTTTATAACTGGTATGTTCTGATGTAGGAGAGCACTGGGGTAGACAGCTTTCATTTTTTTTTTTTTTTTTTTTACAGCAGATATACTTACTGTACTGGCAGAATATGAAAACAGCTTAATATAAACTGTTTACAGCATCACAGATCTGCGCTTTGTCTTCTATATAAACTATGAACTTGTGGTGCAGTATCTACCTAACCTCTAGGTACTACACTAAAAATAAACAGATCTCTGAGTAGTCATGTGACATCAACAAAATGCAGAGCAGAAAAAACAATTTTAGTAAACCAAGCTTGGCTGAAGCTAGCTGAGAAACCTGAGTCTAGTAACACAGTCAGCTGGGCAGCCTCTATTGTATTACACAAATTACAGAAAAACAATTGATTAGTATTAGAGTTTATTAGATTGGCCCCAAGTTTAAATGCTTTATAATGATCTCTTGATAGCTTCTTTGATATTTAAGAGATAACCTATGTGATTTTAGCCCTGCTGTTTTTCTGTATTTACAAAACTCCTAGGATATTTTTAATGTATAAATTAAGTCAGTAGTAAGCATGAAATAAAGTGCTATTTGAAATCAATTTAGCACTGAAATATGACCCACTCTACAGGATTCAGGAATGAGGACTGTTGCTAACTCATTGAAGGACTGAGATAGATGAATCCAGAGAACCACATAATTGGGTTGAAACATCCTTGCCCAGGAAGGCAAATAACTAGAATACTATATGAGCAGAAAACAAACAATAAAAAATAAGCCCAATTGTGACTACAGTGGATATGATGACATATAGCTGATATATAATAGATCTAAGGAAACCACGATGCAGCAACTATTTTGGGCCAAACATTGAAGAAAGCTATCTCCTTGATGATCCTTGGCAGTGACTTTACTCAACAGCGTGACTTCTAAGTCATCCGTTATTAGCAGTGCTGGGGTAGAGGAAATCTGACACTAACCTTGGATCACTTTTTGGTTGTTCAGGGTGCATCATGATGAGTTAAAATTAGTATGGAAGGCCAGAAAAGTGTCAAAACAATGAATTCCCAATTTCATCTAGTTTAATAATTGGTAAATACGAGATTTAAAGGAGCTATTGAACAAATTAGTCATACTTACAGGCACTGGTTTAAAGTGAAGAATTCTCGCTCAGCTGAATAAACTTGTAAGCTGTATGCCACCACTGTTCTAAGTCGTGGAGTTGGGCTCAGTAGTCTTACTATCCAGTCACTGAAGATAAAAAGGGAAGCTCACTAGCATGGCCAGAGGCCTCTGCACAGTGTTATGCAGTGGCTCCGAGGCATGGGTTTCTGGCTTCATATGCTCACAATGATGCCCCCTCTGGTGGCCATAACACTGACAAAACTTGGGAACTTCCATCCATGGTAGATACATGCAGCAGCACATTTAGCCTAACACACCAACATTCTTCCATACCCCATAAGTGTAGAATTCAAATATTTTACACTCAAAATAGTATATACAATTTTAAAGAAAAATTTCTAGAGCCAAACAAAGCAATGTGAAAATGAATGTACACTATATCTGAAATATGCTTTGATAATGACTGCTCATTTATAATGAAATTCCATTTCTTCCAACATTGTATTTTGCAAAATGATTTGTAATACTCTTTCTTTTTAACCATTTGCAGATTTCTCTCTCTCTCTTTTTTACCAACACATATAAAATCAAGTAGTAACTAACATTTGAAAGATACATTCATTTTCTTTACAGCATGAAAGACATACAAATATTGTTTTATCCCTTTTAAGCAATGAAATTAAAGTTAACAGTTTTAACCTTCTGTTCATAGAAAAATATTTTCTGTATAACATTTACATAATAATAGGAAAACTCTACATTGTTTAATTGAAACGTTTATGACCTTAACAAGGCTTTCTTTTTCATCCTTATATTGGAAATTTTTACAAGGCTCCAGGAAGTAAATTGTTTGAACTCTTCCTTAATAGTGTAGTTTTTAACTTGCAATATTGCTAATAACTTTCAGCAAATTAAAAATACTACTGGTTTACTTGTTATGTACTGAACCACACTTAGCCAATACAGATGCATTACTTTCAATCAGCTATGACTAATGGCTGCCCATTTAGTTTTGAAGGGACTAAAAAAATAAACAATGACTTTAGAAATCAACACAATACCATAGTAGAAAAACATAAAATAAGTAGCAGCACATTTATATGTGAAAACAGAAAGTAACTTTATGGTATCTATCAGAACAATTCAATAAATCATGAAAATAAAGTAACTATGGGCTGGAATATATGGGTTGTTTCTGTTGACAGAGAATTTTATTATAATAACTGCTAAGAGTAAATGAAATCCATACAAAATATGAATTGTGGTAAAAAGCAGAACCAAACATATAATTTTGGGATTGACTTCTTGTAATCTTAAAATTGATGAAACTATCTATTAGCAATTAGCCCTCAAAACATTTTAGGATTGTATAAATTTCTTTGCATGTATATAATTCTCTAAGAATTTCATAACAGTTGCTACAATTTGTGATCCCACTGAGACACAAATAAATATTAACAGATCAGTAATTCTAATATTTGATAAATTCAATCCACTGAATTATAATAACACAGCTGTTTTACTTGGAGGAAGCACCACAGATGGTTCCAGGAATGGCATTCAATGGTTGGTGCAAATGCGGGGTGTGAGTATTGTTAAAACAAAGTACTTGCTTTGTGGATGCAGCACCTTGTATGAAAGCAGACTGTGGTTCACTTAGGTATGTTTTGCTATATTACTAAGATGTTTATTTTAGCAAGTATTTATCATCATATATTTACTATAAATGACTTAAATACAAATTCACCAGAACTACAAAGTAAGTACGACAAAGAGCCTGTAAACATATCCCACATTACTGTAGTATAAACAACTTACACGAATTCAAAACTACTTTGGCAACTTTACCATCAGAATATTTTAAATATTCAAAACAGATTTAAATAGCATATTGCTATAGATTCATCCTTCTCTCTTCCTGATAAACAACCCATACTTCAATTTTATCACATGTTCACATTATGAATATAAATTATTTTATAAGTAGACATAAGTTCTAAATATCAGTTCTATGCTTTAAGTGCTTTAAAATGCTTTCCTACTTGCAGTTCAGTTTTCCTACTGCATGTGTATCAGCCTAAATACTTCAGAACAGCTTATGCTTATCTGTCAGAAAAGCACTAGCAAATTGAGTCCAAGTCCTAATTGGCATTGCTTTTCAAGTCTACTTTCAAACTTCTAAGGTGTCAACATTTCAAAGTGATAACATTAAGCGTGCTTCCCAAGTAGAAATAGATAAAAACTTACAAGCATTTATCATATTCACAATTTGCTGAAGTTATAGTTTAATACAGTGATACTAAAATGAGAATTAGAAAACTTGAAGTTGACCAGATTCTGCTAAATTAATCGCTGGGCCTCTGGTCCTTCCTATCATAATAAGGACATAGAGATTGGACAAAATCTTTCAAATTCTTAGCTCTCTAGTTGTAGTAGTACTTCTAGTGAGACAAGAGATTTTTTTTTTCTCAAATATCCAGTTAAACTTGGTCAGACCGGCCAAGAGATATAAACACCCCCATAGTTAAAAGCCCATTCAGCCTGTGGACATGTCTATGAGGCACACATGCAATTCAATGGCCCAGCATCTTTCTACGAAGGCAAGTACAGTTGTACCCAAAACCTTCAAGTAACTGTCCTGATGGTTCAGCATAACTGTGCATTTGAAGTCAATTTTCACAATTTGTTATCTTTATTCTTAAGTCAAAATGACCAGTCATTGCTCTTTCCCAGTTACTTGTCCCAGGAAACTACACAAAGCTTTTCTTGGGCTGTTTAATCTGCCTCACTCTTGAATGAATGGATTAATTTAACAAATACAACCTAGTCTTTGTATGAATGTAAAGTCTATTCCAAAATATTACTAAAGAGTGTCTAGGCAGTGCTGATGGAAAACAGATGCTCACAAAAAAACCATCTGAACATAGAGAGGGAAAAAATGTTCACATTTACTTTTAGCATGTACAAAAGCCCCTGATTCACCAATACTGACTTTTCACTTGTCAGAATAAATGCATTCTTCCTTGGGTTTGTGGGGGTGTGGGTCTAAGGGTGGCTAGTGAAACAGAAAAGTAGTTTGATTCAAGAAATTTGTTTTTTGTCACACTGTTACCTTGATATGTATGGAGTCTAGCACTACTTGGCATATGAAAACTAGTATTTCTAGGAATCTATTGAGATTAATTAATTAAATGTTTAGGTGTAAAAGGCAGTGTTATGTGTTAGGTAACTACGGAAGTTTAATTAGCATTTCCATATTAACAATTTGTGAAGGATAATTTTAGCTTAAGATCCTAATAAATGTTCTAAAAGGACTGTTTTCATATGTGAAGTACTGATGGAGCGTACTTCTCAGATAAATTGCTATGAGAAATTTGAATTTAATTCTACATTCGTCACTTAGAAATAAGGACTGATGATTTAAAAGGCGGCAGTGCTCACTGCCAACATAGTGGATAACTACAGAGGTGTAAACAAAGCTTTACAATAAAGAGCAAGTGAATCATGACACTGCCTTTTACCTTCTCCACAGTGTTTCCCTATTCATCTATGGTTGTCACGTTCTAGCCACATGGAGAGGACAGACTTAAGATTTAGGCTAAAATCCACCAATGAAATAAAGTAGCTCTATATGCATAGATCTCCAACTTGATTTCCCTTTTTAACTTGTAATGATATCCTACCAGCCTAAATTACATTTGCCTCTGAGTAGAGAATGGAATGTTTGAGTGAAACTTCACTGGCTAGCTTATTTTGTCTTGCATTTGAAATCAGAATAGGAGGACTTGTTTTGACATAAAGGTTATATTTATTTCTTTCTTTAAAAAGTAAGACAAGAAATATTTATAAATGACAATTTATTTGGTACCCTAGCCATTAATGTTTAGGAGCCTAACTTCTGAATTTTATTATTATAGATTCTGAATATGTGAAATGATGATTTAGATTTTACTGAAGATTTATAAATGTATGTCATCTCCCTAACTAAATATCATTTCAAAATATCCATCACTGGAACCTACGTTTTATCAAGACTACAGAAATAATATGAAACCACTAGCAAATGTGTCTATTTTAGACATACTGATATAAAATAACATTAGAGTAGGTGAGCAAATGCTCATATTATATTCGGCAATTTTAAAGATCTGTCTCCATAGATTTACACACCTGTAATGCATATAATTTAATAGGCATCTATAAGCCAGATAATGTGATTGTATAAAAATGACAAGAAAATGACATTTTACTATTATAGGGGTCACATTTAGAAAAAGTCAATGGTAATTAATTCCTTGTCTAAAGAATCCCAATGAAAAGAGTGTCAATATCCTTATTTCTAATGTACATGTTAAACATCACTTTTTAAGTTAGGGATAAAGAAAATATGAAATTGAAGAATAAGCCCTCTTTTTAAGTTAAGCTGCTGAACTATAACCCCTGTCTCTCTGTAAAGGAATGTACAGATTGTGAACAATTCCATAGCAGCAGATGCACTCTCATCAGAATACAGATATCCTGGCTTTTATGGCAAAGTATAAGCAAGCAGTAAGTAAGAAAGAGAATTTCCTTACCCTTCTGTCTGTATAACTCTCAACATAAGCTGTTGTTTTTTTTCTTTACATTGTGAACTTATTAAAAATTCATAAAACTATAAGAATGTACAGTATACATACATACCTCCTATGGGGTCGAACGAGTGCCTTTTCATTATACAAAGATATCTCAAGGCACTTAAGGGGTTAAGACACAATGCATGCATTCCTTTACATAAAGAATGTGAAATCACATGATTTGGAATAAGCCAACCTTATGATAAATATAAGTTACATTATTAAATCCAAGAAAATCTGTAGATTCATAGTTATAATTTCTATAAGATGCTGGTAAATGGACACTGTGCAGCATTTCCTGGAAACAGCAAGTTCCATTTTTCTTCTCAACAGCAGGTCCCTACTAGGATGTCAGGAAGACGTGCTGCATCCACAGGCAGTGTACTGGCTAATGTTGAGAATGGTATTGCTAACATTTGAAAAATAAAATCTGGTAATCAGGACAGTAAGTACATGAAACACTGGAAAAGGCCAGAGCAGACTCCTCATGTTTACTCCTTTTTGTTTTCAAGGTACAGGTGTAAAATAGAGATGAGAATTCTGAGCCTTGTCTGTGGCAATTCTACCAGAGGGGACTGCACGGCACTGCCTCAAAATTCCATAACCCTGAACATATTCAGTTTCCACCATTTGTTCAGAGTAAAGGACAAAATAGTCAAACATCTGAGTTATAGGTTTTGAGTGACTTTTTAAAACATAAAGTGCAATAGTGCTGAAGTTTTTGAAGTTTTTCTGAGTTCTTCACTTTTTCGTGTGAGAGGCCATTTCCTGCAAGCAGTATTATGGCACAGTGAACGTAATAAAAATCAGTTTCCCAATACTCTGCCAACCTTTTTGTTTTCTTATTTATTTGATGTTGTTAAGGGTTTAACAAAGCCTTCTTCATAAACTTTCAATATAGCTTCACATACAAATCTGTATTGACTCTGAAAAACACAAATAGGAAAAACAGAATCACTAGAAAATCCAGAGAGCCAAAATCCAACATCTCACTTGTTTTCCTGATTAAAAAACTGAAAAGTGCCGGGCGGTGG
Source organism: Acomys percivali (assembly GCA_907169655.1). Classification (NCBI taxonomy): domain Eukaryota; kingdom Metazoa; phylum Chordata; class Mammalia; order Rodentia; family Muridae; genus Acomys; species Acomys percivali. Next base: position 77,205,813 of record OU015747.1, read on the forward strand.
TGGCGCACGCCTTTAATTCCAGCACTCGGGAGGCAGAGGCAGGCGGATCGCTGTGAGTTCGAGGCCAGCCTGGTCTACAAAGTGAGTCCAGGACAGCCAAGGCTACACAGAGAAACCCTGTCTCCAAAAAACCAAAAAAAAAAAAAAAAAAAAAACTGAAAAGTAAGATAGCACAGAGATACAAATTTTTTACCAACGGACAGAAAGTTAAAAATAGAACAAAACACCTCACATAATATTTTGCTGAAAATACTCAAGACAATGCTGGTAGGAATGTTAAAATACTGACTGAAACTATAAAGAGAAATTTAAAAGACTCTAATAAAATGGCATTATTTTACCTTTGGAGCAATCCATCTCACTTCCAAGAAATTTAATTCAAAAGAGAAACTAAAAGAGAAACTGAAAATATATATTCACTTTTTTATAATAAAAAAGTGGAAGCCATTTATTTAAATTGACATCAATTTGCTATGCAGATAAGGTTAGCCTTAAACTCAGAGATCCTCCTGTCTCTGAGTGCTAAGATCAAAGACATGTGCATCATGATACGTGTCAGAACATTCTGCTAAGTGAAAACAAGCAAGGTGTTTCAGGTACAGTGGCTTACACATACAATAACACTTGGAAGACTGAAGAAAGAGGTCTGTAAGTTCAAGACCAGCATAAGCTACATAATGGATACCAGACCAGCCTGTTTCAAGAAGACAAAATAAAACAATAACAACAACAATTATCCACCTCCCCACCAAAAGGCAAGGAAGGTTTGGGGAGATGGCTCAGTATGTGAGAGTACTTGCTGAACAATTCTGAGAACGTGGATTCATAGCTTCATCATCCATGTTAAAACAACAAAACAGAAAAAAACCTGGGCATGTCTGGGTGTGCTGTAAACCCAACGGTATGTCAGGGCAGAGAGATTGATTTACTGGCTGCCAGCTCAGTTCCAGGTATAGTAAGAGACACTTTCTCAAGAGAATCAGGGCTGAAGAGATGGCTCAGAGGTTAAGAACACTGTCTGTTCTTCCAAAGGTCCTGAGTCCAATTCCCATCAACCACATGGTGGGTCACAACCATCTATAATGAGAGCTGGTGACCTCTTCTGGTGTGCAGGTGTACATGCAGGCAAAACACTGTATACTGAATCAATCAATCAATCAATCTTAAAAAGGAAAAAAGAGAGAGAATCAAGTAGAGTGTCATAGGATACCTATATCCTCCTCTGGCCTCCACACACATACTTGCACATTTAACCTCTGTCTTTGTCTCTCTGTGTCACATAAAAATTTTAAAAGGTGGGGGATAAAAAGTATTTATAACATTTATGAAAGGAGAAATATGAATGAATATTTAAGTTTTACTGTTAAAACTTTATTATTATTATTCTTTAAGATTTAGCATGTACACCTGCATGTCAGATGGTTGTGGGGCACCACGTGGGTGCTGGGAATTGAACTCAGGACCTCTGGAAGAACAGACAGTGCTCTTAACCACTGAGCTATTTCTCCATCCCTGTTAAACTTTTCTTGAAAAGACTATGATGAATCTTTAAAGTATTTTCATGAAAGGATAGAGGGGAAAAGGAGCAGAGAAGAACAAAGATCAGACTCCGTCAAATAAGCTCTTCTTCAAATAATAATGATAATTTACTTTTTCCTCCCTGTGCATTGTTGTCATGTCCATGTGAGGGTGTGGCACCCCCAGGAACTGGAGTTACAGACAGCTGTGAGTGCCTTGTGGGTGCTGGGAATTGAGTCTGGGTTCTCTAGAAGAGCAGGTAGTGCTCTTTAACCACTGAGCCATCTCCCCAGCACCCATCTTTCTTCTTTTATAGATTTAATATAAAACTGACAATATCCTAAAACAAATCAACACACATATATCAAGCTGATGATATAACCAAACTGATAGTTATTTGCAGAAATTTTAAGACAGTTATTGACTACGTTTTGTGTCACATTCAAAGCTCAAAGAGAACTGTGGGAAAGCAAGAACTCCTCATAATTATATTGTGTATGCAATGTCAGCAGTGTCATTTTGAAACTGTGATAGGCAATGTGAGATAACATAGAAGATGACTTTTAATATTCTTAGTTTTTACTGCTGTCCTAGAGAACATGTGTTCCTGTTAAACAGGAAAAGAGAAAAAGGCAGATAAAGTAAAAAGCACCATGTCCCAGTTCACATTACCTCCTAAGTGTATGTCCTAGTCTCACAATTTAGAGATACTTCCTACCAATAACAATACTCCATCCCCAGAGGATTTAAAATAATAGGACCAAGAATTATTAAAGAAATTACTGTTTCCAAATCTGGGGCATAAAATACAAAGCTGGGCTTAGCAACATTTTTTGCTAGCAAGGAAGTTAAAGTTATTACGGTCCTAGGGAAAGGACTTATGAATTGAGGTTCCTGTTGGCCAAAATATAGGATAAATTAGTAACTAGAAGAGGTCGAAAACACATAAAATGTGTTTAGATTCACATTTTATTTTCCTTTCAAGACAGGATCTGACTATGCAGCAGCTCCAGTTGTCCTTGAACTTACTATGTAGACCAAGCTGTACTCAAACTTACAGAGACCTGCCTGCCCCTGCCTCCCAGTGCTGGGACTAAAGGTGTGTACCACCACCGCCTGGCAAATAAGTAGATTGTTTGTGTTGTTTTTGAGACAGAGTTTCTCTGTATTAACAGCTCTGTAAGACCAGGCTAGCTTTGAACTCACAAACATCAGCCAGCCTGTCTCCCTCAGTGCTAGGATTAAAGGCATGAACCACCATGTCTGGCTGCTTCACAATTTTTTAAAAGATTTATTTACTTATTATTATGTATATGGTGCAGGCCAGAGGAGGGCATCAGATCACATTATAGATGGCTGGGAGCCAACATGTGGTTGCTGGGAATTGAACTCAGGACCTCTGGAAGAGCAGCCAGTGCTCTTAATCTCTGAGCCATCTCTTCAGCCCCCTGATTAACAATTTTTAAATTGTATCAAATCAAACAAAAGTCAGTGGTTGACACTGGAGAACGCTGCACTGTCACTGCAGTAGTTCAGTGACAAAGCACTTGTGTAGCATGTGTGAGGCCCAGCCACTGTAAAACACACTAAAAAATACAACACTTGTAAATCAAGGGAAAGAATCAAACGTTTATCTTTAAAGAATCATTCTAGGAGTTGGAGAAATGGCGCACTAGTTAAGAGCACTAGGTATTTTCCCAGAAGATCTGGGTTTGAGTCCCAGCACCCACACAGTGGCTGATAGCCATCTCTAAGCCCAGTTCCAGGGAATCTGAAACTGAAACCCTCTTCTGGTCTCCAAGGGTACCAGGCATACACAGGATGCACATATACATGCAGGTGAAATATTCATAAACAGAAAATGAAAATAAATAAATCTTTAAAAAACCATTCTAGTTAATAAATGAAGTGTCCTAGCCCACTGCAGATGATGCCATTTCTAAGCAATGTAACAATGGTGGTTGAATATGGATTTGGGAGCAATGAAGTAAATGGTGAAATCAAACAAACTAACAATGTTATCACTCTATGAAACTTGATGAATAACAGAGGTACTAATCACCCAAAGATGCTAACATCACAAAAAGAAACATAATCAAACATCATGTGCTTCTTGAGGAAAACATTTCTACCTGAACTGCTCCAGCCTACTAATCCATCTGTCACTTTGAGGAAATACAGAGAGCTCTATTGAGGATATAAAAGAAACCAACTGAGACTGGGAAATGATACAGTCCAAGTAACATCGTTTGCTCATTAAATGAACCGAAAAACCAAAACAAAAGACAAGAAGTGTAGAAAGAAGTTTGTTTGTTTGTTTGATTGGTGTTGTTGTTGTTTGCGGGGCAGTTGTTTTTGTTTTCTCAAGACAGCCTTTCTCTGTATAGCCTTGGCTGTCCTGGACTTATTTTGTAGACCAGGCTGGCCTTTAACTCACAGCTATCCATCCACCTGCCTCTGCCTCTCTGAGTGTTGGGATTAAAGGTGTGCACCACCACGTTAGAGGTAGGCTTGATGGCAGACACTTGTCAGGAGGTTGAGACAGGAGGTTGTGGAGTTGAAGCTCAATCTGAGCTACATAGTGAGTTCTAAGTCAGCCTGGACTACATAGTAGGACCCTGTCATATCTATGTTATGTTTGTCTGGTGCAAGAAAAAAAAAAGATATAGAATACAGATTAATAACAAGTTCCACTGTGTTTAGGAGACACATGTACATATGACTTATAATGCTTACAGGTGTTTGGATCATCATGGCTCTTTGATCTCTCATTGTTCTTACAATGTCTAGTGGATAAACTGGCTGATTGCATTCAATGAGACACATGGCAGTTTCCATAGTAATAAGAACCCCAGTCCTTCCAATTCCGGCACTGAAAAAAGACAGACATGTGCAAAGTCTTAGAGGTACAATTGTTAAATTGTGGCCTTTCTGTGGAAATATCAAAGTATTAAATCACGATAAAGAATAACAATTTAAGATTTTATTTTATAAAACTAGCAAGTCAACTGTTTAACATTTCAAATCCATTTTAAAATGCAAAGTAGCATATATCAAATAATAAATCATTAACAAATACACAAAAGATAATTGTGTTTTTATACTTTATGTAAGTTAGTATTTTAAACAAAATTAATTTATATCAAGCTTACATTGGGATACTTTAAAAAAACCAAAAAGCCTCCTGGAACTATATATATAACCTAGAAGCATGACTATAGTAGCTACTAAAGATTTCTATAATTTAAAGAAGCCACAAGTCTTACCTTCTTGACATGAACATATTTTTCATAATATTTTTGATGTGATGAGTGTTTTGCCTACATGTATGTAAGTGTACCATATTCATGTGCTTGTAGAGGCCAGAAGAACATGACATCCTCAGCAATGGGAGTTGCAGACCACCATGTGAGTACTGGGTACTGAACCCTGGTCCTCTGTATGAGAAACAAGTACTCCTAACCACTGGGCCAGCACTTCTCTAGCCAACACTGGCTTCTTAATTTTTTTTTTTTTTAGTTAGCATACAAAATGGATTTCATGACATTTTTCATACATAACATGGTACCTTTGCTCATATCTATTCCCCTTCTACTTGTTTCTCCCCATCATTAGTCCCCCTTTTGCTTTCATGTCATATGTAGATATTTAAATATTTAAATCTAGATACTCTATGAGAGAAAACATGGAACATTTTTCTCTTTCCCATAATTCTCTCTCTTCCCTTCTCTGTGTAGCCTTGGCTGTCCTAGACTCATTCTGTAGACCAGGCTGGCCTCAAACTCACAAGATCCATTTGCCTCTGCCTCCCACAGTGCTGGGATTAAAGGTGTATGCCACCATGCTGTTGTCCCCTTCTTATGTGCATGTGCATTTAACCTCTGCACCCCTCCCCCTGCCCCAGTAAATATCAGAAAAAAGTCTTTCTGAACCTTGATGACTTTAATTAATATGATGATCTACAATTCAATCAACCTTCTTACAAGTGATATATAAAAATTTCATTCTTCTTTACTAAATTCCTTGTACATATGTACTATTCATCCATTCACCTGTTGTTAGGCATCTAGGCTGGTTCCTTATCTGGGCTATTGTACACAATGTAGCAATAAATGCAGACATGTAAGCATCTCTGTGATATATTAACCTGGCACCAGTGCTTCAAGTGTATACTAAACTGTGGTATAGCTGGGTCATAGGGTAGTTCAGTATTCAAGGAGCCTACATACTGATGGAGCAATTCACAGTCTCAACAACAGTGAATATGGGCTCCTCTTTCTCCACATCCCCACTATCATTTATTTTCTTGAGGATGGCCATTCTGAGTGGAATGAGATGGAATGTCAAACAAATATTAATTTTTATTTCTCTGGTGGCTAAGAGATGTTAAACATTTTTTTTTTCAGACATTCTTGGTTATTTCTATTTCTTTTTTCTTTTCTTTTTTTTTTCCCTGAAACAGGGTTTCTCTGTGTAGCCTTGGCTGTCCTGAAACTCATTCTGTAGACCTGGCTGGCCTTGAACTCACAGCAATCCACCTGCCTCTGCCTCCTGAGTTCTGGAATTAAAGGAGTGCACCACCATGCCTAGCTTTATATTTCTTTCTTTGAGAACTGTTATTTCAACTTATTTGACCATTAACTGAGTGGATATTTTATTTTTGTTCTTTCTAGATATTAATCCTGTCAGATTTCTAGTTGGCAAACAGCCTCCCTTCACTCGCTGATTTCCCTGTCTGTTTTATACCAGTATCCTTGTCTGTTTACACCAATATCTCACTATAGTAAAATTTGAGATGAGGTATTATGATATTCTCTGCTTATCAAGTTTTTTTCTTTGTTTGTTTTAGATATTTGGGATCATTTGTGCTTTCATGTGAATTTTAGGACTTTTTGTTCAAGTTCTGTGGAAAATGTCACTAGGATTTAGACAAGTATTATGTTTAGTCTGTAGGTTACTTTTATTAACCACAGTCATTTTCACAATTATTCTGGCAGCATATGAATACAGGAAGTCTGTTCAGCTTTCAGTGTCTTCAATTACTTTCACTAGTATGTTAAAGTTTTTATTGTAGAGATCTTTAATGGCCTTAATTATGTTTACTCCTAGGTACTGTAGAGGAATTTTAATTCAGCAATATGGCTACTCTGGATGGAATACAGACATGCCTTTAATCCCAGAAAACAGAGGCAAGCAACTCTCTGAGTTCAAAGCTAGCCTGGTATAGAGTAAGTTTCAGGTAAAGAAAAGCTTGGGTCCAGGTGTGGTGGTACAAGCCTTTAATCCCAGCACTTAGGAGACAGGGGCATGCAGATCTCTGAGTTCTAGACAGTGCTGTTCAGTCAGTTCAGCTGGGTCAGTGGGTTGAGAGGCACTGCGGTGGAGTTGAGTTCATCGCAGTTTAGTTGGTGGAACTCAGAAGCAGTTTTATCAGGACAGTTGTACAGAGACCGGTTGCAGAGAAAGAACAAGCTAGACACAGGTGAAGAGAGAACGAACCAGAGAATGAGAAGGAACCAGAAGATCAGAACAGGTTGCAAAAGTTAATTTGAAGCCAAGCAGAGCAATTCAGTCAGAAGCTGAGAGAAGCCAGTTTGAATCAGTCAGCTAGGAGAGTTGTTTGAGCCAGAACAGCTCAGTTGAACCAGCCAACAAGAGTTCAGAAAGAGCTAGAAAGGGTGAGCTAATTTCGTAGAGTAAGTCTCAAGAGGCTGAAAATATTCTAGGCCTAGATTAGATTGTACAGAAGCTAGAAGCTAACAGGACTAGGTCTAAGTTAGCAGATGGAGCAGTAAGCTCATTTAGTCCTCTCATGAAATTAACTCCTTCCTGTGCTCTCTTCACTGATCTATCTTTCCTACTCCCCTGTGTTTAGGATCCCTTTAAGTATTATCTTTTGCAATGCTGACTTAGTGGTCATGAACTGTTTTAGTGCTGAAAGGTCCCTATTTCTGTTTATATTAAAAGGCAGCTTTGTTAGATATAGCAGTTTTAATGGTTATTCACTTTCAGGACATGAAATATACTATTCCATGCCTTTCTGGCTTTTAAATTTTCTGTTACAAGATTTGATGTGCTTCCCTCACCCCCAACAATTTACTGTATCAATCTTGTTCTTTAGATTAAATTTATTTTGTGGTATGTGTTTAAGTGTTTTGCCTGCATTTAAGTGTATGCATCACATGCATCCCTGGCCCAAGGAAATCAGAAAAGGGCATCGAATCCCCTGGTACTAGACTTATAGTTATGAGCTACAGTATGGGTGCTGGGAATCAAATCTGGGCTCTCTGCACCAGCAGCAGTCAGTGTTTTTAACTGCAGAACCATCTCTCCAGTCACTATGCTTGCTGTTATAAACTGATGTTTTTCTCCTACGGTTTTTGTTCTGCTTGAAAAAGGGACTTACTATGTAGTACTAGCTGGCCTTAAAATAGAAAGATTCTACTGCCTTTGCATTGAGGTTATGCTCCACTATGCCTACAGTTTTTAATATTCCTATTTGTTACATACTCCTGGCATGTTGAGTACATTGTCCCATGGAGAGGTTCTTTTCTGGTCATGTAGTTTGGGGTTCTAAATACATCTTGGATTTAGATGTTCACTTTTTCCCTAGATTTGGGAAACTGCTATAATTTCATTGAATAGATTTTCTAGACCAGTAGCTTTTATATGTTGACTCGTTCAATACTGCACAGATCCCTAGGTTCTGACTTTGGTCACATCCTACAGTTTTTGAAAGTTGTGGCCATGCCTTTTTGTTTCTAACCCACTGTTTGTATAGTACTCTTCAACCTTGTCCACATCCTGATACACTTTTGTTGTTACTGTTTGGTCTATTCTACTAGTGATGCTTTCTACGTTCTATATTTTATTAAAAATTTGCTCTACCAAGGTTTTCATTTCCAACATTTCTACTTTCATGTGCAAACTAACTTTTCTATCCACTTTGCTTACTTTCTTCCTAATGTTGCCAGATTTCTTTCCAATGAAGTCCTTAGTTCACTCATCTGCTTATTTGTATTTTCCTTGAAGTCACTAATTATTTTTACAGGAAAATGTTTTAATTCACTCAACATTTTATCTGCCTTGGTATCGCTGAATTTACTAATCGAAAGAGTATTTCGGTGTCCTAATTTGTGCTTCTGTTGTGGACTTTTCTTCCAGTTTCATTTAGGAATCTTCCTAGTGAGCAGCCTACTGTTACAGACTAAATCCCCAATAACACTCAGGGAGACAAAAACAAATTGATAACATCACACCAAATGTAATGTAGAAATACAGTTAAAATTGATCAAAGTTCATAATATACTTTTAATGAGCAAAGAAGAGAAACAGGTAAAACTAATGTAAAGCATACTGTTGAATTAAAAATCATTTAGAGCAAAGGTGAAAACAGTAATTGATGAGATAAAGAAAGAATACAAGAAAGGAGAGAAAACAGACACAAGAAAAAATATTAAGTAAAAGGAAAAAAGAAGAGTAGAGACAAGTTATAAAAGGGAGGAGGAACCCCTCATTTGGGAAAAATGTGAGAGCTGGCCCTTGCAGCATGGGCACAAGAGAACCAGAGGGCTGACCAACTCAGCTAACCACTGAGGCCCAGATCCAGGGCTTTTTTGAGTTGGCCCACCCCAACATCTACCCCATCTATGAGCTGATGGGAGTTGTAGGAAGGGCCAGGCCCTACAGAACCAAGGCTACAGGATCTCCATGACACAGGTCAACAAAAGAATATCGGAGAGGAGTCCAGTACTGATGGTGTAGCAGAAGCCAGAGGTCCCAAACCAGACCAATGACTCATTGCAATAAACACTTGTAAATAAAGCTGTTTAAGGGAAAAGGGTGTATTGTGTGACACACTGTGAGACTTTGTAGCTTCCTTGGCAAGATGTTTTTTGGTTCTGTTTTTGGGGGTGGTTAAGCACAGAGGGTGGTTATAAGAGGGATGGGGGGGCAGGATGAGTGGAATTGGGATGCATGATGTGAACATCTCTCTCTCTCTCTCTCTCTCTCTCTCACACACACACACACACACACACAATCAATAAGAAGCATAAAAAAGGGATGAGAAAAAAAAGGAGAGTAAAAACAAGAAAAGGTCAGGCGTGGTAGCTCATGCCTGTAATCACAGCACTTGGGAGGCAAAGGCAGGTGGATCACTGTGTGTTCAAGGCCAGCCTGTTCTACAAAGGGTCCAAGACAGCCAAGGCTACACAGAGAAACTCTGTCTCAAAAAAACAAAACAATAAAAAATAAAAGTAAAAACAAGAAAACAAAAAGCCTGCTGAAAGATAAACATATTTACAACAGGAGTATAACACCAGGTTGGAGCCAGGCATGGTGGTGCATGCCTTTAAACCCAGCACTAGGGAGGCAGAGGCAGGAGGATCTCTGTGAATTCAAGGCCAGCTTGGTGTATAAAGTGAGTCCAGGATAGCCAAGGCTACACAGAGAAACCCTGTTTTGAAAAAACAAAACGACAAAACAAAAAAACTCAAACCATTTTGCATTGCATGAGACCTTTTCTCAAACATGTTAAAATAAGAAAAGAAAACAGTAAGATAAAGTTAAAATGCCACTAAAAGTATAGTAGGGAAAAAAAATCCAGAGAAAACCCAAGGGTAAAAAGAAAGATGACATTTTGGATCTGATGCTCTTCATACTGGCTAAGCTTCAGAGGCCTACAGGGCTGTCTTCACTTTATTAGCTCCCCTTGTCTGTGCACTAGGAACCTCTGCTGGCCACTTAGTCTTGGTATCTAAAACTGAAAAATACAGTCCTGCTTTTATAAATTATCCAGTTTTCAGTATTTTGTTATAGCAATACAAACATGGAGATAAGGCTAAAATTTCATCATATCTACTATGTAATCAATTATAAGACACATTCCAATTTAAGACATATTAAAATCAGAAAAGAACCAGAAAAACAGATATTGTTTTTATCCCTTTCCATAGTTTCTGATATTGTTATATTAGAATTTTTCCTTTGTCCACCTTCTAACTATCACAGTATTAATCAGAACAAAAGGTCAAAATTCAGGATGAATTTCCCAAGCAGTCAATTATTCATTTTTTAAGGATAGGAAATAAAATACCTGCAATGAACAACAATTGGCTCTTCCTTTCCAGCCCTCTTGTTTCGTACATGACAAACGAAATCCAGAAAGTCACTTGAATCATCAGGCACTCCATGGTCAGGCCAGGCTATGTACTGAATCTGGGTGAGTGGCCGACTCTCATGTTTCTAAATGAAAATGAAAAGTTACACACTTTGACTCAGAAATAGCCTTTAAAATATAAACATTCATGTCATTTTCATTTTAGAGAGAAAATATATCGCAGAAAGAGTTGTACGTACTTTTAAGTACTAGTGTGCCACCCCCACCCCGACAGAGTGTCTCTGTGTAGCCTTGGCTGTGCTCTGACGCCCTCTGTACACCAAGCTGGCCTAAACTCCTAGAGATCTGCTTGCTTCTGCCTCCTGAGTGCTGGGACTAAAGAGGTGTGTGCCACCACCTCCCACCTACACTGTTATACTTTTATAACTCAATTTTTGTATCTATAAAGTATTTTGAACATGGTAATCAAATAAATAGGCAGAAATAAATTAAGGTCAGAGAACGGCTTAAAAGATTACCTAATATTCCAGGTGAAAAAAGATGGTAAAGTAAAAACTTTTGTGTGAGTATGAACAAAAACTGAGACAAATTTTACATGAAATGAAATTACGGGGATTAGATGGGGAAAAGCCCCAGGAGAGTGAAACAGTTCAGCAATTGTGGCCAAGAATGATTATCTAATCACATCCACGTAATGGGACAGACTAGATTCCTCCAAGTGTCTTCTGACCTCCACAGATGCACGATGGCAGAAGCAGAAGCATTTGCACACACATAAATGTTATGAAAATTTTAAATAAAAGACTCCCAACTAGATATAGGTTTAAAATTAGGCCAGGCATGGTGGCACATGCGTTTAATTCCAATACTTGGAAGGCCCAGGCAGGCGGATCTCTGAGAGTTCTCGGACAGCCTGGTCTACAGAGCAAGTTCTAGGACAGCCAGGGCTACACAGAGACACTTTGTCTTGGAAAACAAAACAAAACAACAACAAAGTAAAAAATAAAAATTAGAAGTCATAAGAATACCAAGTCAAATAAGGATTAATTCTATTTGGTGAGGGAGGGAGCAATGGTGGATATAATGAAAGTAAAACCCTTGGCCCAAATCCTCAAATCTTGATTCTGTCAGTTATGGCATTTACTATTTTAGAGCTTCCTTCTTTCTGTGAAAAATGAAATAACTGACAGCTCCACACATCTTTAGGTTTCAAGGCTTTATAAAATGACTAAATCATATGAAACTAATTCATAGACTTTAGAACAGACAACTATCAAGCCGGGCGTGTTGGCGCACCCCTTTAATCCCAACACTCAGGAGGCAGAGGCAGGTGGACCTTTGAGAATTCAAGGCCAGCCTGGTGTACGAAGTGAGTCCAAGACAGCCAAGGCTACACAGAGAAACCCTGTCTCAAAATAAATAAATAAAAGTAAAATAAATAAAAAACAGATAACTATCATTCAACATTATCCAATCTGGGGATGGTAATTTATAATAAAGAGAGATCATGAGAGAAAGGATCAGTATCAGCTCAGGACTCCCAAGACCAAATTCTTAGCAAAAAGGAGATTTACTTGTCTCAGAGTGATGGAGGGCAAAGAATAAGAGACAAAGACAGGATATAGAGGATGAGGAAGAAGAGGAAGGAGTAGCTATCCTGTGGGAGGGGGAAGAGGAGTCCATTGCTACAAGACTGTTTGGAGACAGACCAGGCCTATAAGAAAGTGGCAGTTTATAAAGGGAAAATGGAAAACTCTGTGTTAGGATAAGGTGTTTAATTTTAATTGGGCATGTTAATTAGGAGAGTCAAAGGGGGCTTTTGATTGCTGGACTTCAATACTTTGATAGCCGGACCTTGGTAGTCAGCCTCAGGACGAGGAAGTAGCCAAATAGGGACTAGACCTTGGTGGCTAGGTTTAGGAATGCAATCTAACAAGGCAGAGAGAATGAGAGCAAGGCCTGCCACAGACAAGTCTGCCATGCTCAGGCTGGCTAGAGTCTCTTCAATAAAAGTAAAAATTAATCAAGACTTGGGAGTGGTAGTTGCCTGCCCATTATTTATCAATATATGTGCAATTATGTTCGGTAGAAAATTTGTTTTGTCGATTATATTTGGTTCAAACTTTAAAAATTAATTTATCTTTACATAGTTCTGAGGTATTCAGGGTACACAAATAAAAATGCCAAGGCTACATAGCTATAGTTAGACTCTTTTGTTTTGCTTTAATTTAATTTTAATTTTATTAATTTATTCAGATTACAACTCAATTGTTATCTCATCACTTGTATCCTCCCATTCCTCCCTCCCTCCCACTTTCACCCTATTCTCCTCTCCTAGGTCTAAGACTGAGGGGGACCTCTTCCCCCACTGTATGGTCATAGGGTATCAAGTATAGTTAGACTCTTAAAAAGAAAAAGAACCATGTTGAAGATAGAAATCATTATACGCACATACACATGCATGCACACCTACTGCCTAACTCTTGGTTATCTATTTGGGAAAAAGATTAAAATCTTAATGGTTCAACTTACAGATTGGTACATTATAGTGTAAGCTAGACAATTTGTGACCAAATCCTTAATTTATTCTTATTGGAATACATTTTAACTTTCCCCCATAACTTTGGCTTCATTCAATGCCAGACTTCCTTTCTATATGGTAGCACATCATGTGGCTCCTTCCCTATTGGTTGGAAGAGAGGCTCTACCTACCTCAGCTGTCATTAGCCATACCACCCTTGGAGTAGAGGTAGTTCTCCCTTTCAAAAGTGTAACCATTGATGGAAAAAACCTGGCCCTTCACAGCTTGTGCTGCAGTTACTCCATTCCTTTGGCCACCTTTAAAATGGCACGTGGTGTTACTAAGTGTGCAAGTGGAGCAAGTATTTAATTCTAGCACTTAGGAAGGAGAAGCAGCATGAGTTTCTGAACACCCAAGTCTATATAGAGTTCCAGGCCAGCCCTATGTAGTAATAACCCATTTCAAAAACAAAAGGAACAATAACAAAATGATGGGGAGCTGTCAGGGAAAGACTGAATTTCAGGCAGTGAATATGAGGTACACTGTCTCTAGAGCCTGCTTGGACTAGCAGCATGATGTCCTCTAAATATATGTTCCAACTGTGGTACCAAACCATTACTCATTAATCGTACCCACTTTTGGCTTTGGAAGTCAAGAGGAATGACTGTGGTAGAACTAAGAAGAGCTAGCAGCCAGAAAGCTGCAATCTATTTGCTGTCAAAAAGTCCTATGTCTTTTTCTTTCCTTGTATTGCCAAGATTGTGATGCTGCTCTTCTCTATTATTTGAAGAGTAAAACAACTGGATATCTTTCAATAGCTTTACCTATTGCCTCAAACATACCCAAATACTTTCTTTACTAATACTAACTGCAGTTAATTTTTTTTTATAAGCAAATGTTATAAATAGGCAATCTTTTTTTACTGATCACACCACTAGAACTGGAACATACATTTATTATAATATTATTATAATATGGCAAAGTAATACTTATAAAATGTCAAAGTACGCTGTTAAAGCAAACAGTTGACACTTACTTGTATGTGTGCATGTGTCTTTATGATGTGTATGTGTGTACACTATGCATATGTGAAGGACATAAGAGTCACCAGCTATCCTCCTTTATTAACCTCTACGTATTCCTCTGAGCCTGGCCCTTGTTCTCAGCTATGGTGGAACCCAGAAAGCTCAGGGTTCCTTCTGTCTCTGGTTTCTCAGAGCTGAGGTCACAGGCACTTCTAGATATGTCCAACTTGTTACATGGGTGCTAGGATCTGAACTCTGGTCCTTATGATTGTGCAAGTGTTCTTAACTGCTGAGCCATCTTTCCAGCCACCAGTTGAGTAATCTTTATTTCCCAGTAATACTGCTCAGACTGTAAACATTTTCAGCTTTCAAAGTCTTTACAGCAGTTCTTATGAACACATACTCTTGACTTCTTACCTCTTGGTTAAACAGTGTCATCTTCCTGAAGATATAGGCAGGGTTTCCTTCTTCAGAGTGGCAGGTGACTTGATAGCATCCATAGGATGAGCTTCCTGTGGGTTCTGGCCAATACTGGTGACATTTAACCTGATTATCAACAGATTGAATATATAAAATTATATACTTAAACGTAGGAATTTAAAATTTCCAACTTTCAAAATATTTTAATTTTTAAGAACCTTTCAAATTTACAGAAAATAGTTCTGATACACCTTTCACTTAGATCTTCTACCTACTAATAATTTTGTGTGTACATGTGTATATTGTATGAATGTGTCTGTGTGTGCACATATGAGTGTACATGTGAACACATGTAGCACAGTGGTCAATGGTGGGTGTCTTCCTTCACTCTACCTTGTTTTCTTGAGAAAAGGTCTGTCATTGTACTTGGAACTCATCAACTTGGCTAGGTTAGCAGGTTGGACAATGAGCTCAGAGATCTGCTTGTCTCTGCCCTGCCCCTCCAGCTCTAGGGTTTCAGAGACATGCCACCAGATCTAAACGTTACATGGGTGCTGGGATCTCAACTCAGGTCCCCATGCTTGCATGGCAAGCACTTTACTGACTGAACCCTCTTGCCTGGTCATTTTTCACTTTCATTTTTAAAACTCTTCATAATAAAAATAATAAACAATCTGTTTGGCTATATTCTGATTAGAGTTTACCACAGATATGTGTGCACATGTGTATGAGTGTGAACTATATAACCCCAGCCCTATTTCTATATAGCTGATCCATTTAAATGCGATTGCTTTTAGTACACTTCATAGAACTGTGTAACCATTACTTTAACCACTTTTAGAACATTTTCATTGTTAACCCTCACCCCCGAAAAAAAACAAACCCTATACTCATTAGTAGTTGCTACATATTCTATTCTATTCCATTCTTTTTCCCAAACCTGGACTTAGGTATCTATTAATGTACCTGGATGTTTCATAAACATACAATTATACAATACTTTTTTCTGTTATTTGAATTTTTCACTTCTTTTATGTTCTCCAGGCTCACCCAAATTCTAGTATCAGTACTTCAGTTACTATTACCACCAAATATTCTTTGCTAATTTGAATATATTACATTTTACTTGGAATATGTGAATATCCATTTCCTGAGTAATGTGAATGCATGGACATGTGTAGTAGATGTAAACATGTTTTTTGTTTTGCTCCCACGTGTGGGTTATGAAACAGACTGTGTGAGGGTGTGTGATGTTTGTCCGCCAGAAACAGATTTGTGAGAGGGTACGTGACATCTATTAGAACAAGAACTGCCTAATGTGGGGGCATGATCTTTGCCAGTTGATAAACATCCTGGTACAGACTCTGAGAAAAGATAAATATGAGCCCAACACCAAAGGCTTGGCTTTTAGCATTTCTATCTCTTCACATAGCTTGGAGGTACATCGTTTCCAGATGCTCCTAGAGAGAAAAGCACCAGAAAACACTTTGATGTTCTGGTTCCAGTTGCTGGGGTTGTGATAGCTCTTGTTGAATTTCTAGTTTGATGTTTAACAGGTCTTCTGAAATCCTGACGATGAAGAATGGAATCGCCCCAAGGAACTAAGTCTAAAAAGGGTCTACTTCTCTTGTCCCTATTAACCTTCTTTCTCTATCTAAGGTAGGTGGGTTAGAAGGAAAGTACAATCATTAAAGAAGCCCAAATAAAGTAGGTTTTTAAAAGATCAAAGCCTATAGTTGGCGCCCAAAGTGTGGCAGAATAGGGCTGCACTTCTTGCCAAGTAGGGGAGGAGGTAGTAGGAGATTCAGGATAGGATTCAGCCACAGGCAGAGGTGCAGGAGAGATGAAGAAGATCCAGCTGGATCAAAAGAACTAAAAAGCAGATAACTTGGAGATTTTGAGAAAGATGGAGTCAGAATAACATAGAGGGTTAAAAACAGACTTAAACTGCTCAAGACTGTGTTGTAAAGCTTTATAAACAAATATAAAAGAGTCTCAATTATTTGTGTGATAGCCAGGTTAAGAAATAAAGTAAGAGAAACAAACTCTGCTTTATAAAAATAACTACAATAGATATGTCAATTCCTTGGGTATATAGAGTATTGAAATTTACGACTTAGAGAAATTCTACTATATTTAACTTTTCTGAGAACTGTCACACTTTTCCAAAGTGACTGCACAGTTTACCAACTTTTTAAATTTTTATTTATTTTACATCCTGATTGTAGCTCCCTCTCTCGTCTCCCAGTTTACCAATTTATAAGCAGTGCAACAAGGGTTGCATTTTTTCTACCCTATCACCAACATTTGTCATTATCTGCCTCCCTTTTATTCTAGTCAGTCTACTGTTAAATACTGTGGTATTTAACTGCAATTTTGATTTACATTTTCCTTTTTGATATCCAATAACTTTTGTGCTTAATAAACACTAATATATTATCTTAGAGACTTGTCTAGTTAGATCCTTTGCCAAAATTTAAATGATCTTGTAATTTAATTGTTAACCTACAAGAACTCCTTACATGATCCTCTTAGATATGCATGATTCTAAATAAGTACAATGATTAGAATGGTAAAATTTATTTTGCAAGTATTATGTTAGGCACAATCTTAAGTATTTAGCTGTAATGATTCAAATCATGGAACCACAAGAGAAGACTGAAAACACTTCAAAGTGATATTCTGAGCATATAAACACAACATAATTTATAAAGAGCCCAAGTAATATATAAGATTAACTATAGCTTACTCTGCCACGTTCAACTTGTGTGGTCAACATCACAACCATAGAGGAGCCTTGTTCCCAAGTCATTTGCCAAAAATCTTTACAAGTATGTGGTAATGGCCCTTGACAAGCAATGTATTGATTTATAATACTTGAAGAAGGAATTTCCATCTAAAAAGAAAAAGACATCAAAATAAAACTTTTAAACTTTAGTTTTTACTATGATTTAATGTTAAACTGAACCCAACAAATCTCAACAAATTGTGATCAGTGAAATAATTTCACCTGTAAAAGAAATTTCTTGGCAATGTCCAAAGTTATACATATTCATCATTTAATTGGTGGAAGAGGGATTTAAAAACATGTATTTTCCAAATGCTACCTTTTCTTCTTTCTCCTTCTTCTTCTTCTTCCTTTTTTAAAAGGTAAGGTCTCACTCTGTATCCTAGCTTCCCAGCTACTATACATTTATAAGGAAAACTTAAAAACTACCTATAATAGTTTATTAAGTTTCCTAAGGAAGAAAAATTCTGCTATTTATTTTAGCTGAATTGTGCACATAAAATAATGAAGAGCTATTAGTATGCTTACAATTATTTTTAGAATGAAACAAGACAATAAATACTGGAGAATTATAACTGCACTGCATTTGAGGTTGATTTCAACAAGATGATATCTACACATAGCAATTTAGAGAATATCAAAGTCTCCCTCCCAAACCTGCTTCCAGTTATCACCAGAGGGTAATTTGTTTTTCAGGTTTTTAGTACCTCTTTCACATAGACAATCTATATACAACTATTTTTCTATAAAATGGTTTTTTAAAAATGGTAGTTCAGTGTATATGGTTTTCTGAATTCTATTGTTTGAAAGACAATACCAAATTACATAAATTTCGTTCCTTTAATAGCCCTTCTAAAAAATATACTGTTACTTATTTAACAAACATGTAAGGCATTGTTAATATGTTTGTTACGAGTAGCAAGGTTAAACTGAATACTTCTCTAAACATGACAATTTTTAGTAAATGTAAAAATATATCCACCTATAAGGGCAATAGGAAGAAAGGAGAATGATGGGTCAAAATGTATGTTCACTTCAACTTTTGACAACATTACACTGCTCCCCAAAAAAACTGTCTACTTTTCAGCCAACAACACAGGAATGCAGTTCCATTGATACTTGTTAATATAGCTATAATCCCTTATTCATAGCCCTAAAATTCCTAATAGTCTGAAATGCAAAACTGGTTTTGGTGTTTTAAAACATGTCCTGACTTTAAGTCATTTTAAATTTGGCCTCACTTGAAAGCATTTAAAAGCAAAATCTGACTTTGACTGACCGAAAGGTTATTTATACTATATTAGTCCCACTCAGAATATTTATATAATATCAATATAATAATTAAAGGGCCCTTATCCCATAACCTGGTAGGGACATTACTTCATATAGCATTGGTACCTGGATTATTCTTTCTTTTTAAAATTTTATTTATTTATTTATTTATTTATTTATTTATTTATTTATTATGCATTCAATGCTCTGCCTGCACATATACCTGCATGCCAGAAAAGGACATCACATCACATTATAGATGGTTGTGAATCACCATGTGGGTTCTGGGAATTGAACTCAGGACCTCTGGAGGAGCAGTGATTCCCCTTAACCTCTGAGCCATCTCTCTAGCCCTAGACTGACTATTCTTTTTTTTATTTTTAAAGATTTATTTATTATTATGCATACAGTGCTCTGCCTGCATGTACATCTGCAGTCTAGAAGAGGGCATCAGATCGCATTATAGATGGTTCTGAGCCACCATATGGTTGCTGGGAATTGAACTCAGGACCTCTGGAAGAGCAGTCAGTTCTCGTAGCCTCTGAGCCATCTCTCCAGCCAGACCATTCTTTACAAAAATAAAAAAATTAAAATAAAAAATTTGAATCACAAAGCATAGTTGAAGGCTTCAAATAAATAACTAGACTTGTATATGTTATCAAATTTTTGGTCTTTCACTTTTATAGGGAAATAATAGCACTTCTGATAGTTTAGATTTATACTTTTTTTTGGATAAATTGAGTATACTTTCATTTACCTGTGTTTGATAGTTTTGATAATTATTTTTCTATGTTTTAGATTACTCTTCAAGTTTTGCTTTAAAAACAAAACAAAAGCCTAGAAATTATTACGTAAGGTCAGAAGGCGGCATGTGTGTCCTCTTCTATCACTCTCTTCCTATTCTTTTGAGGAAAGGTCTCTCACACACCTGGAGCTTGAGTCTGAATTTTTATGGAAGCCAGCAAGCCCAAAAAATCCTCCTATCTTTGACACTTCAGAAGCAGGGTTATAGGATACACATCTTGTTATGTAGGTGTTAGAATCTTAACTCTGGTCCTCATGATTATGCAGCAAGCTTACCTGCTTTGCAATCTCTATAGCTCCATAATTGCTAAAGTTCCCATGTAATTTCAAAACAGGAAGAGGACTCCGCTAGTCATTTGTAGGCATACTAGGGATGCAAACAATTTGAGTCACTGGATAAGTGTGTTTCCAGCTAACATCAAATAAGGCAACTGTTTTGTTCCCCTCTTATACCATAAGCACCCTGCAGTACTGTGTAGTACCATATTCTTCACACTTTTGTGTTTGTTGTAGGAACTTGCACCATTTACAATCACAGTGGTGAAGTGCTGTCTAGTATTCTTAGGAGCAAGAAAGCTATGATATTATTCATCATGGAGAAAATGTACATTAGCTTTCTTCTGTCATGAATTATACTTCAATGCTGTTAGCTATGAAGTCAAAGTTAACAAATCAACAGTGTTATTATTAAAAAAAGTTATATATTGATTAGCAGATGAAAATGTGACTATAGATTTACAAAAATCTAACCCCCGATTTGTCCTAGAAATGATAATTCACTATTTCCTAGTTCACCAATTGCACAAACTATTTAAAGTCAGACTTTCAATAAAAAAGGAATTACCTTAAAATTTACAATAGTTTCAATAATTTCAAATAACAAAGGCGTTACAAAAAAACTTACATTTATATAGTTTGCATTGATGTAGTCTTCATTACCTTTTAAAAGGACCCGTGTAGCATCGTCTAAAAACATGTAAGAAGAAACAATGGATTTGGGATTAAACCACTAAAGCTCTATCACTGAGCCACACTCCAATCATAAAAAAATCTAATAAAGTTTTATTTATAAGATTAAGCTTATAATGATAAGAGCTAATAGATACTTACAAGGCGAAATATCTCTGTATCTGTTTTTTGGAAATGTTCTGAGGTAATTTGGCACAAGACATTGTCATTCCAGGTTTTTTCCGATACAATTGCTTTAAAAACAAACAAACAAACAAACAAACAAAAAGAGAAACAGTTTAATAAACCATCAACAACTCTGCCTTGTTTTGGCAAATTTGCTTCTATTCTAACATGAACTCCACATACTCTATGAACACTACAATACTCTTCAGAACAGTAAGTATAAACCAGAGGTGTAGTCAGTTCTTTAGTTTCTGATATGCATTTCTATCTATAATATTTTTGAAAAATCTGAAAACAATTTTGTTCAGCAAAGTTTGAATACCAAACCTAAAGAGAATATTTGGTTTAATTTTAGTTTAGAAGGGTTCACAATACACTAACTGAGATATTTTTTAAAAGAACCGATACATGTTTTATTACTGTAAGAAAGCATTTATATACATGTATTGGAGAGCAACAAATATTGTTGGCCATATTTAAAAAAACACATGGGGAAATTCCTAGTTTTATCAAAGATAAATAGATTAAGTTCATTATGACAGAAGATTGACATCTATAAATGTTTTAGACTGGATTTATAACTATCATGGATGTATACAACCTGTGTGCCACAGGCTAGATATTTCTGGTTAAATATAGACTTTCAAAATTCACTATATAGTCACTAATCAAAATAAAGATTAGCAGTCATGCTGGGCAATGGTGGTGCATGGCTTTAATCCCAGCACTTGGGAGGCAGAGGCAAGCAGATCTCTGAGCCAGCCTGGTCTTCAGAGTAAGTTCCAGAAGAGCCAGGGCTATACAGAGAAACCTTGTCTTAAACAAACAAACAAAACAAAACAAACAAACCAAAAAGAGATTAGCAGTCAAGAAGGATTCTTGTACTTCCAAGATAATGATCTGAGAAAGTTTAAGACTGTACAGACAAAAATTAAAGAAAGATTAAATATTACAAAGTATAGACTTGAAATACAAGTTATTTTTAAAGAGATTTTTGTGTTTTTATTATTTATACAGTATTTTGCCTTCATGTGTGCCTGCATGCCAGAAGTGTTGCTGGGAATTGAACTCAGGACCTTTGGAAGAACAGACAGTGCTCTTAACCAATGAGCCATCTCTCCAGCCCCCCAAAAGTTATTTTTTAAGATGGGGGTTTTGTTTGGTTTTAGTCTATTTATTTTATTTTTTGAGATGAGGTCTTTGCTACCTGTAGCTCAGGATAGCCTCAAACTCAAGGAAAATTATACTGCTATGGGTGTGACAGCAACAAATGATGTGTGCTGTCACATTTGGTTTTGCTCAAGCTTTAAGTTTATAATGTACTATTGTTCTACCTTTCATAAAAAGAGCTAATAAATTCATGAAAGAAAACATGAAAAAAATGTCTTTAATACTCTCTTATTTTTTGAGAGGGGTCTTACTCTGTAGCTTAGGCTGGCCTGGAATACACTCTTCTGGACTGACCTTGAGCTCAAGAGCATCTTCCTGTCTGGCTTTTAGACTTCTTTTAAAAAGACCCTTATTTATATAGTCATAACTAGTATTGTGGGAATAATTTTTAAAAGCTACCTTTCAGAACTCATGTCAACCAGTTCTAAGGCTATCATTTTACCTTTAAATCATAATGCACAATAGATTAGGCTCTTAACACCCTCAAACTAATTAGCCAATACTGATTTCATACAACATTATCACTTACATCAAACTGTGCCAGTACTGTTCCAGTGATAAGCCCCTCAGCTAGCTGGATCATTGACTCTCGCAGGGAATGGTCATCTTGATGGACACTATCTAGTGGGGCTTTCTCAGGAATATACTGGAAGTCTGGCTCACTTTCTAGTTTTTCTTCCACTACATCATATACAGCTAAAATAAAACAAAAAATACACATGAGAATCTTAATAGAATTCAGTAAGAAATTGATCAATATTTTCTATAGATTTGGTAACTAACAATTCCCTTATATCTGACTAATGCCTTTGTGTAGGAGCCAAGAATGGTTGTGGGTTGAAAGGCTTTTGCTATTCCTTTGAAGAAAAGAAGGATTCCTTAGCCTCATGTTTAAAATCAGAGGACACATTAAGAAAATGCGGCAGGACTAGAGAGGTGGCTCAGTGGTTATGAGCACTTTCTGCTATTACAGAGGACCTAGGACCAGTTCCCAACATCCAAATGGCAGGCAATTCACAAACCTCCTGAAATTCTAGTTCCAACGGACAGATGTCTTCTTCTGACATTCTTGGAACCCTGTGCACATAGCCACACAGGAGTGTTCAAATGTGTGCGCATACACGTACAGGCACAGACACATATATACACACACAGAAAAAAATAAATCCTTACAAATTTAGAGAAAATAAGGGATTTTTGAGCTGCATATCAGACTAGACCCATTTTTAATTTCTAGGACATGAGTCAAAAGCACGGACAAAAGCCTGTTCACCATTATGTCTAAAGATATGTTGGCTTCGATCATATAAGTGAACACAAAGCTAAATAAATCAGCCCCATCCTCTCTCTTCCACCTAGTCACTAAGCTCATCATGTTAGCATAAGGAGAGCTCAGATCCCAGAGGCTGTACCTATAAATGTCAGGCCAACAACTTATCCTTACTTCTTCTCTCAGCTCCGTTTTAAAGAAAATTATTATTATTTTATTTTTGCATACATGGGTGTTTTACTTAAATGTGTACATTTATACCAAGTGTATGCCTGGTGCCTATGGATGCCAGAAGAGGGCACTAGTCCCCTGGACCTGGAGTGACAGACCATTGTGAATCACCATGTGGATGCTGGAAGCCAAACTCTGGTCCTTTGTAAAAGCAGCAAGTGCTCATAATTGCTGAGCCATCTCTAGCTCCTTAGCTTCCTTCTTTAACATAGGAACCTATTAACATACATGAGTGGTTCATCCATATGTAAACATGCATATTCCCTATAAATGACTGCTTCTTAGCCATCTTGCTGGATTAGAAAACATCATGTAACATCCATGCGAGAGAAAAAAAAAAAGATGTGATAAATCCACACTGAAAATGAGCAGAGGTCTCTCTCAGACTAGAATAATCCTTTACAAGGTTCTAGTTGGGTTCTTCTTGGGATTTAAAGTTTAAGAGAAACAACTGAATTGCAAAAAAGGCCTTTGCCATCATAGGGACTTTTGTTCATATCCTGGCTCTGTAGCCATCATGAATCTGTAAGCAGGTAATAGTGTTTGGAGTATTTTCAACTCTAAACTCAGAGTAATTTCCCTATCGTGTTTGGTGGTTCCGAGGATTGAGTAAGAACATACACAGAACCTAAGCACAAGGAAAACTTCAGCAGCTACTGACTGTTGTCACTGAGTGCTACAGGAACTACTATCAGGAGAACACAGAAAACAGCATGGAGTCTGAACAAAAAAAGCTCTTCAGAATCAAAATGAATAAATAGGCTGTTTATAATATTCTTGGAAAGCCAATGCTAGGATTACACATGGACAAGAACACAAAATACAGAAAAGACGTTCTGCTTTGATCAAAGATAAAAAGGGTATTTTTCTTTAAAGTGCATCTCACTGTCACATTCTCATACATGAATACACGGGATTTCTTTTTCTTTTTTTTAAAAATATTCACTTATTTATTATTTATTCAGTGTTCTGCCTGCATGCCAGAAGAGGACACCAGATTTCACGTATAGATGGTTGTGAGCCACCATGTGGTTCCTGGAAGTTGAACTCAGGCCCTTTAGAACAGCAAGTGCTCCTAACCTCAGAGCCATCTCTCCAGCCCCAATACAACAGATTTCAATCACATTCACCACTCTCCTCTTGTATCATTAGTGTAATAAAGACATCCTTCTACATTCATACTTTCAAAATACAATACATAAGTACCTGTGCCTTATGCTGTTTATGTTTGCTGATGTGCACAGATAGGTTGTATAACTTTGCTATTGTGAGTAATGCCATAATGAATATAAATGCAGATAATGCTAGTACGCATCCAGATGAGCATTTGACATGACTAGTTAAGAGGGCATCACCTATTGAAAATATAGTTGAAATAATATATTTCTTTGTTTGTTTTAACTATATAGCTTGTTATGGAATATTATAAAAATATTAAACAAATATTCACTGAGTACATATACTACACTGTTAGAGTAGTTGAAGAAGTGGTTGAGGCCACTTTAGATATAGTAGAAGAAGCAGAGAAAGCCTTCCTGAGTGCAGGAAAAAAATGAGTTACAAAAAACAAACAAACAAAAAAAAAACAAGAGTTGTCTATGAGCAGTGGAAACAGCAAGAACAAAGACCCTAAAAGTATACAGGTCGAAGCTTTGGGAAAACAGTAAAAAGCGACTGTGCACCAGAGGTGAATGAATGTGAGTATGAATGGGAGATAAGGGAGACAAGATTTTGGATGTTTTCTCCATGTATGATAAACTGACATGTTTAAAGGAGCTATCCTGGCTACCATGTCCAGTAATAAATAGTAACAAATTATGACAAATACTCAGTGCTAAATAGAGTACTTACCATTAGGTCGAACTAGAAGCACGAGTTCCCCAGAATGTCTCTCACAGCTAGCTTTAATAAACAAGACGACTTGATCATGGGTATGTTCTGCTATGTCCCGACCATTAATCAGTACCACTTGGTCCCCTTCATTCAATCGAGGGACACAGAGGTCAGCCTGTAATATAATGCAGATAAGTGTTCAAATATGTGCCCAGCATCTTGAAAATATAGAAATTTATTTTTTATAGATTATAGTAGGAAAACTAAAATTACATATAGAAAAGCATCCAGGCAAGGCTAGGAAGATGGCTCACTTCACTCAGTAAAGTGCTTGCTAGGCAAGTATAAGGGCCTGACTTCCAATTCCCAGAAGGCTTCTAAAATCAAGTGCTGCAGTGTGGTCCTATACTCCTACTACTGAGAAGGCTGAGCAGAAGAGTCCCTGGAACTTGCAGGCTAGCCAATATAGCCAATTAGGGAGCTCCAGGGGCAGTGAAACACCTTCTCAAAAACTAAGGTAACTGGGCTGGAGAGATGGCTCAGAAGCTAAGAGCATTGTCTTTTCTTCCAAAGCTCCTGAGTTCAATTCTCAGCAACTACATGGTGGCTCATACCACCTATAATGAGATCTGGTGCCCTCTTTTGGTGGGCAGAATGCTACAGAAATAAATAAATCTTTAAAAAAAAAAAAATCTTTAAATATACATAATTTTGGTTCCCACAGATTAAATAACATCATTTTTTGAATGACATCCTCCAAATTTTAGTCTTTATAATACATCAATTGTCAATTACTGCATAATGTGTATGTATTTGCTGCTAGTGCTTCAGCCCAAAATTCTGTACCTCAACACCAAGCACTGTGGCTTGAGAGATGGCTCAGTGGTTAAGAGTATTGGCTGCTCTTCCAGAGGACCTAGGTTCAATTTCTAGCATCCACAGGGCATTAAAAACTGCTGTTCTAAGAGACAATCAGATGCCCTCTTCTGGCCTCCATAGATTCTGCATGTAAATGATGCACAGATATACATGCAGGCAAAATACCCACACATATAAAAATGAATCTCACACTTGTCAAAGTTTATCCATCAGTCAGTTTGTGACCAAGAAGCAAAGCACACAACTATGCTGCTTCTTGGCTCTCAGTGGGAAATCATACAATCACCTAAGAGGAACTACCCAGAAAAGATGAAAATAAAAGCTGAGTAAAGAAATGAAGCAAGATGGGCCCCAGATGCGAACTTTGACCTGAGAAGAAGTGATGATGGAAATGAGGACACTTGTGCTGCTTGAGGCTCTAGGTAAGTAGGCAAAGAGACTCGAGTCATTTTCATAACACCAAAGCTTCAAAGGACAAAACATTGAAAGCAGATGCAAACACAGAAAGGATCAATCATGACAATTTGTAAAATAAGACGTTCATTCTGTAGTTTTATAACATACTACTCAAACTACTTGTGATAAAGTTTTATAAATAATTGAAACATTACTTTTTGGTATTTCTGATGTTTTGGACTACAGAGCACATTTTTTGCATTCCTCAATATTTTTATAATAGACAGCAGAGATGATTTTAATGTACAGAAAAGTAGATCTCAAAGTCATGAAAACAGTTTAATTTTTCCTATTGGTTAACAGCTCAGTGCATGAGTTCACTGTGCATGGCCATCTTCAGAACTGTGCACCACTGCAATAAGGACTGCCTGAAGTAATTAAAGTAACAGAGATAAAAGAAACAGAAAGATGAATGCATGTGCTATGAAAACATATGACACCAAGGATGAAGATGGCAGGCCAGGCAGTGGAAGAAATACTGTGGCAAAGGGAAGGCCTAGTGGGCATATGCTACTCAAATGTACTAAAAAACAACTATTTTATAATACTCAGTAACAGTGTGACTAGTGGGAAGAAAACTGCTGTAAAGGTTAAGCTCATCTTCCCTCCATTGCTTATGAGATGTGTGCTCTTAGAGACCCAACACCATGAAAATGCAACAGGAAGATACTTATCATGATTTATCTTCTCCAGTTGTGAAGATAAAAATGAGTTAATTCAATCAAATGTTGTAAAATCTCAAGTACTCAAATGTCAACCTTTATCTATTACTTGGATTTTTAGTGATTATTCAATGAAGTAGATGGCAAACATTTTTATAGTCCCTTATGCAGGGAAATGTATCTACATACAAGTTTGAGTCTACACTTTTATAAATACATGTTTAGGGTACCCGAAGTGAAATAGAATGGTTGGTAAAGTACTGGGAGAGCTGTCTTTTCACATTCCTCTGTAGCCAGTAGGCTGGGAGACAAGAAGAGGTCAATGTATCTGAGGACACGAGTCCTCTGTGAGTCTCTTACTGTACCGTACATTTATCACTGATGGAAACTTTATCATATTTAATTTGCCTTTTGTGTCAGATATAATTTTTTTTTTGCATTTCTTTCTGATCTGAAAAGTTAAGACACCTGCATATTAGGTGAACTTTCTAAGAGAATCAGACATTGATTACAAGATTTCCATACATTTAAAAAATGATGATTTTAATGTGAATTATCCATTCTGAGTACCCAACCAAAAAAACCTGACATTAAAATACCAGGTATGGTAAAAACATATGCCTTTAATCCCAGCATTCAGGAGGAAGAGGCAGGCAGATCTCTGAGTCAGAGGCCAGCTTAGTCTACTTAAGAGTAAGTTCCAGGACAACCAGGGCTAAACAGAGAAATACTGTCTCAGAAAACAAACAAAATAAACAAAAAACAACTGTTTCCTCAAATCGCTTTTTTTTTCCCCCTTCGAGACAGGGTCCAGGCTGTCCTAGATTCATTTTGTAGACCAAGCTAGCTTCAAGCTCACAGTGATCTGTCTCTGCCTCCCAAGTGCTGGGATTAAGGGCGTGGTGGCTTCAAATTGCCTTTTAAAAACGTTCCAACATGTAAGACTGTGGTGCTATCGAAATTAATGAAATAAATCTGACCAACATTTGTTTGGTTTTGGTTTTTCAAGACAGATTTCTCTGCGTAGCCTTGGCTGTCCTTGAACTCACAGATATCCACCTGCCACTGCCTCCCAGAAGGCTGGGATTACAGGCATGCACCTTCACACCCGGATTCAACCAACATTAAAAAAAAAAAAAAGATTTATTTATTTATTTTATGTATATGAGCATTCTATTTGCATGTACACCTACATGCCAGAAGAGGGTATCACATTGTATTATAGATGGTTGTGAGCCACCATATGGTTGCCAAGAATTGAACTCAGAACCTCTGGAAGTGCAGTTAGTGCTCTTCTTAACCTATGAGCCATCTCTCCAGCCCCCTCAACCAACATTTTTATAGCATAGTTCTATGTATAGCAGAAGGATCTAAGACACAAGCAACAGATATAGCTCAAAAGAGCAAAGCCCATTCAGAGGTGATTCAGATAATTAACTAGGAAGAAAAAAGAAAGTGAAAAATACCAGTAATTCTATTCATTCAGGAGAAACTGCTAATATTTTAGCATGTTTCCAGATAGCACATCAATAAGAACAACTTAGTGATGAACGGAAAATTCATTACTGTGGAAACTTAATAATGAGTAACAGGGGACTCATTGTTACATACTTAAGGTTTCAGCATGTGCATATTAGAATTTAAAATTTTTTCCCATATCATTCCCATTTAAATTAATTTTAAAACAGGAAGTAGGTAACCCAGGCAATGATGGCACAAACCTTTAACTCCAGCACTTGGGAGGCAGAGGCAAGTAATCTCTATGAGTTCAAATCTGGTCTACAGAGCAAGTTTTAGTTCAGCCAAGGCTACAGAGAGAAACCCTGTATCGATGCTCCACACCCCCTCCCCCTACCCCCCCAAAACCCCCAGAAAGCAGACAAATAATGAACTACTGTAAATGAAAAATAAAAAAGCAAACAGCAGCAATAAAAATCTCATAATACTCCACCTTCATCTACATTTGTTGAATAAGGAGGGTTTTTGCTTTTTGGTTTTTTTGTTTGGTTGGTTGGTTTTGTTTGTTTGTTTGGTTTTTCCAGACAGGGTTTCTCTGTGTAGCCTTGGCTGTCTTAGACTCACTTTGTAGACCAGGCTGGCCTCGAACTCACAGTGATCCGCCTGCCTCTGCCTCCCAAGTGCTGGGATTAAAGGCGTGCGCCCGGCTGCTGAATAAGGAGGTTTTATTTGTTTGTTTGCTTGTTTGTTTTGTTTGTTTGTTTTCCTATCAGAACTCTTTATCACTGCAGCACATTCAGACTAATAGCTTCTGCCTAAAACAGACTCAATGAAAATCTATCTTCTCTGCCAATTTACAATAGGATATTTAGCATTTAGATTTAACATGACAAGTTGAAAAGTAACAATTAATTTTTTTCCTTTAAGCAAATAAAAATAACTTATTTTTATTTTATGTGTATGTGTTTTGAATGCACGTAAGTTTACGCCCCGCAAAAATGCCTAAAAACTTGCAGAGAACATTGAATCCCCTGGAACTGGAGTTATATGCAGCTGCGAGCTACCATGTGGGTTCTGGGAATTAAGTCTGGGTCCTCTAGAAGAGCAATCAGTGTTCTTAACAGCCAATCCATCTCAATGAGATATATCTATAAATATTCTGATACATATGTGTATATTCTGGGGAGGAAGAAATGGCTCAGTGTTTAAGAGCACTTGCTGCTCTTGCTCTAGTTCCAAGAGATCTAGTGCCTCTTCTGGTCTCCATGGGCAGTAGGCAAGGATGTGGTATATACACAGGGACAGGCAGGCAAAACACTTATACATGCAAAACTAATTTTTTAAGTACAAATGGGGTTGGAGCAATGGCTTAGCAGTTAAGAACACTTGCTGTTCTTGTAGAGGACCCGAATTTGATTCTCAAGATCCATGTAGTGGCTCACAACTATCCATAACGCCAGTTCCATGGGGATGCAACACTGTATTCTGACCTCTGAGCATACAAGATGCACAGACATACATGCAGACAAACACTCATACACATAAAAACATTTCAGAAAGTATATTCCTTTTTGGTTTTTGTTGTTGGTTTGTTTGTAGCTCTGGCTGGTCTGGAACTATCTTTGTAGACCACGATAGCCTTTAACTCACAGAGATATGCATGCTTCTGACTCCTGAGTGCTGAGATTAAAGGCAGGTAACCATGTACCTTGCCCCTAAGTACATATTCTTAAAAAACATATTTAGATAAAATTTTGGATAACTTACAGGTGTTCCTGGTGCTACTCGGGACACAATTACAGGCATCTTCTGATCATATCCTCCCTGGGGCGAGGGAAAAAAAAAAAAAGAAGTCTAATTCCACCAAACTAAGGGCATCTTAACATAAAAACTAAATATGACATAAATTCAAGATTACCTTTACATTGAATCCAAACCTTCCATTTTCATCAGGTTTCATTTTGATTAGAACAAGATTATCATGTGGAATGCCACCATTAGGCTGAAAAGGCAAAAATAATTTTCAGATTATAAATAAGGTATATAATTTATCTAATTGTATTATTTACAGTATGAAAAGATTAAGACTTTTAAGCAAATTTTAATTGAGGAAAATGGTTTCTTTGCCTAATAACTTGCAGATGCATTCTCTAAATCTTCCTTCCATTCTAAGAGCAATTTTCCATCTCCCTTCCCTCTAAATCTATATAACTAGTCAGGCTGCACACCCACCATTCCATAACTAATTTAATGACAACAAATATTTTCCCATTGCTAAATTCCCTATGTTGTGCTTTAAAAAGATATTCACGTGTATATGTGCGTGAACAGTGGTCTGTGCAGGTGCACATGTTAGTAGGTGTGTGAGCCTAATGTGGAGGCTGGAGGGCAACCTGGGGAGGTATTCCTCAGCTGTTGTCCACTTTGTTTTCTGAAAGCACCCCTCACTGGCATGTGGGATTTACCACGTAGGGCTAGGTTGGCTAGCCAATGAGCCCCACAAGGATCCACATGTCTACACATTCTGAACACCTGCACAGCCAGCATTTTAACAACTAAGCTACCTTCTAGCCTTTACTAGATACTTTTTAAAGAAACAAACTAGATTGTAAGTTATATAATAACAAGTACTATGTGTCATTTGTCTGCCCACTACCATCAAAGTAGTTCAATAACCTTAAGTGAATCAATGCATGTAAGAAGAGACACATAAACATCACCATAGAGTTAGTACCCTTGTTGACATTTTTAGCAAAAATTCTGATCTCTTTTGATTAACCCTATTGCAGTGCAACAGTACACATAAGAAAATAAGAGTGGTTTCAACTTTTAGTAATGGGAGAAACTGTGTATGAATAAATGAGAAGGCAGGGAGTACAGTAATCACCAACAGCTTTTGACACTAGATGCTGATGCTTCCTATGAACTTCCCCTTCCCAGCTTATTTCATTTCCTAATGTCCCTTTAAATTTCCTGAAACATATCTGCATGCGACTGTGCTTACTTTTTTTAGCAATACAGTGCATTTTTTTAAAGATTAATTAATAACCTCACTTGTGGGTTGATTGGTTATTTATTTATGTATTTATTTATTTATTATTTATTTTGGTTTTTTGAGACAGGGTTTCTCTGTGTAGCCTCAGCTGTCCTAGACTTGCTTTGTAGACCAGGATGGCCTCAAAGTCACAGTGATCAACTTGCCTCTGCCTCCCGAGTGCTGGGATTAAAGGCAAGCACCACCACCATTATTTAAATCTCGTGAGAAAGCAATAAAATTGATAAGCCATTAGGATTGTAAAAAATCATTTTATTGTATAAAAGCATATTCTATAGAAGCAAAACTTATATATTATCCTGTAAAATGTACAGTAAACATACATTATTAGAACCTGTACTCAGTTTCAAAAGGTTGGGGAATATCTCTGCACTAAGAAATTACATAATGAAGCAAGTATTTACTGAATTAATGGTACTTATTCTTAAGGCATATGTATATTTTGTATACTGAAATTACCACCAATTGTTAAGACATTAACTCTAAAAGCAATGTGTACTTTACAAATGAAAGAAAACTTCATAATGGTATAAATCATGATGAAATAATCAGAAGAAAAAGATAAAGTATTATAATTTACTATTAAAACATGCTCTGGTTTAAAATAAATTAAAATGCATTCAAGATTTCAAAAATTCAAAGCACAGTGAGGCTACTTACAGTGGACTTTTCTGGGGAAGAGGGCACATCAAAAGTTTCATTAGTATGGTTGACTAGATCTTGCTGAGAGTGAGAAAAATGAATTTGGTTCCAACTATTTTTTTTTGACTGTTTGGGTGGTAAAGCTGGAGGCTGCCCATCCTCAGGGGTCTCTTGTGATCTAGGTAAGAAAAGGGGGGAGATATAAATATTTTTAGGAATCATCTGATGGAAACACCTTATTCTAAATTAGGTCATGCAACCTAGATACCAAGCATGTCTAGAATGGAGAGGCTTTGCTTGTTTTATGGAAATGCAACCTTTTAATAACAAAAAAAAAAATCCTTAAAATCTGTTTTTTAATGAATCAATAATCAGTTATAGAACATGTTAAGGTATTCCTAATAAAGATATTTATTAATTTGCTATAATAATATACATATATTGCTAAAACTTTTTTTTTAAAGAACATGGGTAGCCAAAGAGTATGGTAGATAAAGAGACGTCAAAATAGAACTGTGGAAGGTAAGCCCGTATCACTGAAGATATCACATACTTCAGACACTGGGCCTAGAGGCCCCTGAGCTGGTAGTGACCAGAATGCATCTACCCTGAGGATAAGCTTTCCATGGTACAGGAGACAACCAACACTCCCACCTAGCTATATCGTCTATGAACCACAAATACCAGCAAGGCATGATATCCTTAAGAGAACATAGTGGCACACATACCTTAGTGGTAACCAATAGCTCTCTATTTGGACTTAAGATCCACTCAACAATAGAGAAATTATGCCTGGTACTGGAAACCTAGCCAACCATCCAGGGCTAGTGAACTCATGGATCTTGGAGAAGAACCTAATTTACTAAGCTGGCACAATCCCTACTCTCTAAACATTTGTCTTTATACACACAGATAAGTGTAGGCTCACCCATCACCAAGAATTCTTTCCAACAGATGAAGACTATCATGGAAAAACCTAACCAATCAAAATGCAGAGTTGTGGAACCCACCGCTAATGGATACATGTACATAACTCCTGCATTTAAGGCTCAACATTGCAGAAGATTGGGTGGAAAGAGACAGAGATGATCAGGTAGTTTGCTGTGAGACTGTATCTCCTTGCCACATCCATAAAGTCTCAACAACATGGCCGCCTATACATGAACAAGGACAACAGACATCCAAAGTGGATGGGAGTAAGCTCACAAGGCCTGAATTTTTTTTTTAACTTTTTATTGATTCTTTGTGAATTTTACAACGTGAACCTCCATTTTTTTT
>OU015747.1:77247375-77267314 GCA_907169655.1 Acomys percivali
TGTGTGTGTGTGTGTGTGTGTGTGTGTGTGTGTGTGTGTGTGTGTGTCTGTATGACTATCTTGGACACCACTGATCCAATTAGAAAGTGTTATAGCCCTGTTTAATAAATGCTCTTGAGTATGTGCATGCAAGAGTCCACCAGAAGAGGGCATCAAATCCCCTCCACTGGAATTATAAGCAGTTGTGAGCCACCATGTGAGTGCTACAAACTGAACCTTGATCTTCTACAACAACAGTAAATGCTTCTATCTATTTAGCTATTTCTCCATCTCCATTTCTAAGAATTTCTATCCTTTAAAAAATTCAGTTATCTGTTGGCTGGTGAGATAGCTTATTGGGTGCTTGCTTCTAAGCCTGACAATGTGAGTTCAACCCTGGGACCCACTTAATGAAAGGAGAGAACCAACTCCCTAAAGTTGTCCTCTGACTTTGACACATGTCATGTGCGGCCCCCTTCCCCTGCCACATATATCACAAAATAAGATCTTAAAATATTAAAAACAACAACAACAAAAACAAAACAAAAAAAACCTCCAAACCATCAGATACTAAAACAGAATTGACTTACCTTGCAAACACTCTGTCTTTATTTGCCTTTTCTTTGCCATACTGAACTGACTGGACTTCAGTTCTCCCACTGAAATATATAAATATGTGTATCTTAAAAGGGACTATAGGATAAGATTACAACATACAACATGATTACATTACAATTTTATAAGTGACAAGACATTTGTGATAGCAAAAACAACCATATAAGCAGCAAAGTAAGAAGGAAAGACTGGATTGCTTTCCAACTCCTCTCAGACATACAAAGCCTAAATAGTGGTTCTTCACTTCAATAAACTGAGACACATGTTTGATGACAGGGACTCCTTTCCTGTGGTGCCCTGCTAAAATGCTCTCTCTAGAGTCAGAGATGCCATGTATCAAACAAGCTCTGTGGCCCTGACCACCCTAACAGGAAAGAGTTATCTAATGAATATTACCTAACGACAGGGCTGAATTGTGTGGTATCTTGAATAACTTCTTTTTCCTTTTCTACTACCAATTATTACAGACATGAAGACTGACCATCAACTCCCTCCAGGTCCCAAAATAGGAAATTCTAGGTTTCTGAACATAGGAAAGAAATGAGGTCAGACATATTGCAGATGCTGAGCACCGTTTTTGCCTTGAAACTCATTTGCCTAGAAAGCACACTGTGTATGCAGAGGAGATTCTGATCCTCCTCCATGGTACATCAGTGTGTTCAGTTAATAGTGTTAATGATAAATAGTTCTCAGGGAATATGTGAGGGCAACCTGTTACTGAGTTGTGAATAAACATGAATTTCTAGTACAGAAAGCAGAACCATTTATAAATATAAATATTTGATGTATAAAACAATAGCCAAATATGTATTTCCAAAGCCACAAAAGCAAATTTCAGACTATATTCCTATGACAAATATAAATAATTGTGACTAAATGGCATAACTGATTTAAAATTATTTACTTATTTATTTATTACATATAGTGTTCTGCCTGCATGTATGCCTGTAAACCAGAAGAGGGCACCACATCTCATTATAGATGGTTGTGAGCCACCATGTGGTTGGTTGCTGGGAATTGAACTCAGGACCTCTGGAAAAGCAGACCTCTGAGCCATCTCCCCAGCCCCCGCATAACTGATTTTTAA
Source organism: Acomys percivali (assembly GCA_907169655.1). Lineage (NCBI taxonomy): Eukaryota > Metazoa > Chordata > Mammalia > Rodentia > Muridae > Acomys > Acomys percivali. The sequence goes on from OU015747.1 coordinate 77,249,057, forward strand.
TGAAAAACCTTTTTTTAGTATTAAGTTTCCTGAAAAATATATTTCCTCTAAGACCATATATTCAGGTTTATTAGTTTGATGCATTTAATCTTTGGATTTTTAGAATAGCAATAAGCATGTATGTAAACAATAGTGGTTAAAAAACAATAAACCTTGTTAGTATTCCCAATTCTAATTTCTAGTCAATAATAGTCAACATCTTAAGTATAAAAATAGCATCAGTATTATTCCTAGCCACTGCTTACCATGGGGCCTGCCCATTAGGGACAGAACTGTAGACATTTGTAGACCGTTGTCACGCTGCCTTTCCTCTTTCATTTTGATAATTTAAAAGTGCTTTGGATACATTCTAAAGCAAAGAACTACAAACATAGAACTTAACCTTTGAAACTATAAATATATATGGCCAGTGTCCAAACACTGATGTGAAGTGGGCTGTCACAGGTCCTAATTCTGTGCTTTGCTAAAGATATTATGGGCTGTGAGTGATCACACTCCATTTTCTAGATTCCTTTCCCATTTAGCTTTCTGCTGATTGTGCTTATACAATGCATAGAAGGAAGATCAGAAAAATGAGAAAAATACAAAGCAGGTCCTGACAAGTGCTGGGAGCTGCTTCAGAAATGCTGGGAACAAGGGGCCACGAAACACAACATCTTGACGAAGCAGTGCTTCTCTGACAGGCCCAGGAGTCAACAGACTGGCCATGACAATATCTCTGAAGCAAAGTAGCAGGTCTAGGCTCAGGGAATCCAGATCAAAGCGACATTTGTACGTTGTTCTCCTGTATACTTGGTTCTTAATAATCATCCCTCCTCAATTTCCTTTCCTGTTTTTGTTTTCTTTTTTTTAAATGCCAATGTCATCAAGTCTCTGGATTAACTTTTTTTTTTTTACTTGAAATATCAAAAAAGGCCTCAGAGTTTCTCTAACTCAGTCCTGACTGATGTATTAATATGGCAGTAAAGCAGATTGAAATACAATTATTGATCAAAAAGGTTGAATTAACAAGTACAATGTTTATAGCAAGCAGCCACAATTAATGTTCAAAAAGGACTTACACTGCATACTGCCCATAAAATACTCTTTAAGAGTGAGAATAAAATAAAATCTGTAGCAGTTAGAACACCAAATCGTGACAGTATGAATTTAAGCAAGGAGAAAGTAGCAACTGCAAAATACACTCCCCCCAACACGCACACATACACACACACACAAACTTATTGCAGGAGTTCAATAGAGAAAAACATAATGAAAAGAATAACTAAAATGTAAGCCAGTTTTAAATATAAAAATCATTCTGAATCATCTTTTGTTTTTGACAATTCAAATATATGTGAATATATAAATTATATGTATAATATATACATACATATTTTGTTTTAAAATATTTATTTATTTGTTATGTATACAGTGTTCTGCCTGCATGTACATCTGCACACCAAAAGACAGCATCAGATCTCATTATAGAAGGTTGTGAAGCAACATGTGGTTGTTGGGAATTGAACTCAGGACTTTTGGAAGAGCAGCCAGTGCTCTTAACTCTGAGCCATTTCTCCAGCCCTGTTGTTCTAGTTTTTTGTTTGTTTTGTTTTTTTATTTTTGTTGTTTTTGAGTATCCTCGGCTGTCCTGAACTTGCTCTGTACACCAGGCTGGCCTCAAACTCACAGAGACACACCTGCCTCTGCCTTCCAATTAATCTGCTAGGATTAAAGGTGTGCGCCACCCCTACCCTCAGAGCTCTTTTTATTTTTATGTGCATTGGTGCTTTGCTCACATGTATGTCTGTGTGAGAGTGTCAGATCCCCTGAAAATTATGTTACAGACAGTTGTGAGCTGCCATGTGGGTCCTGGGAATTGTACCAGGGTCGTCTTGAGAAACAGCTAGTGCTTTTAACCACTGAGCCATTTCTCCAGCCTCCTGAAACTGCTTATATACTCACTTAGAAAAGACCTATTCACAACTGTCTGTAACTCTAGTTCCAGGGGTAATAAAATTACCCTAGAGTGGTAAATTCTACCAACTATTTACTATAAAAAGGAAGTAAGGGCTGGAGAGATGTCCAAATCAGTAAAGTATGTGTCACACAATCATGGACCTGAGTTCACTCTCCTGGAACTCAGGAAAAGCCAGTGTGGCAGTCTGTGTCTGTAATCCTGGCACTGGGAACTGCTATTTTGACTACCCCAAATGGTTGTTAAGCTTGGTTTTTAAGTTGCTATCTATACTAAAAAGTTCCTTCTGTTTCAGTGACTTTCTTTTTCTAAACTAGTTTCTTCAACTGTCTTTTTTATTTAGATTCATCATGCCTAGCTTTCCTGTTGGATGTTGTATGGTCTGGGTAACCTATTTGACCTTTCTTCTCATTTTATCTGAAACCTGTTTGAACTGGAACTGGAGGCTGGTTACTATACTCTATTCATTTCTTTGCAGCCTAATGAAACTGTGTGTATATTCTTGCATAATTACACTGCTGCTCATTTAGGAATTAAACTCATTTAAGGAGTATCTTTAGTGCTTGCTATGTCCTCCCATTCAGAGAGTGCACTGGCGCTTTCTGTCCCTGCTGAGAGTCTAAGTCGGAATCTGAAGGCTCTGCATTTCTTTGATTGTTAACACTGACTCTTTTCCTCAGTCTATCTAACCTCTAAGTTGGGAAATGCTGCCATCATACATTTCTGAATACTATGTTTAGGAAAGAAAGGCTTTCCTAAAACATTTTATCAGATTAATAATCTGCTGTGTTTTGTTTTTCAGTTTTAAAAGAAATTAAATTCTCAGGCTGGAGAGATGGCTCAGCGGTTGAGAGGACTGTCTGCTCTTCCAGAGGTTCTAAGTTCGGTTCCCAGAAATCACATGGTGGCTCACACAATCTATAATGAGATCTGGTGCCTTCTTCTGGTGTGTTGTCACACATGCAGGCAGGATACTATATATGTAATAAATAATTTAAAAAATTAAATTCTATTTCATGTATTTATACTTTTTTCTTGAGGTGATAGGCAAGTATTTTAAGTGCTATATCATATACAAATGCCATTTATATTTTTACTGATATTACATATTGAGCATTTATAAATGTTGGGGTTTATATTATTACTGTTTTGGAGGCATAGGTAAACATTTTCTTTTAATATAACAATTTCATCTAGCATAAGATATTAGAGATGAAAATTTTATTTTGTACACAAAAAAAGATAAAATGAATACCATTTGTTTTATTAGATCATTAATAACTTTTTCTGTGTTAGTCTTACTAGATTCCACTTTAAATCTAGCTTTTATGTGTCATTTTAGAATTCTATAGATAAGACTTATCAGTACTTCTACAAATAGTCACTTCCTAAAAATTGTTGTCTTGGAGAGAATCTTTTTAAATGCCAAAAGGCACAGCTGAATAAGAAAAATAAATCCTCATATTATATAGCACAGGAGACCAACTGTGATTGATCTATAACCTTCAAAATAGGTAGTACCGAGTTTAGAATATTCATCCCACAAGGATATGATACATATCTGAGGCTGTGGATATATCTGGTGATTACATTCCACATACATGTCAAAGGCCACACTATATCTCACCATTTGTCTATCAAAAACATATGTTAAAGAGAATAAGTAAGATAAATTTAGGAGGACTGAAGAAATGGCTCAACAGTTAAGAGCACTGGCTGCTCTTCTAGAGGACCCAGGTTTGATTCCTAAAACCATACAGTGGCTCACAACTGTAATTCCAAACTCAAGGGGATCTCTTCTGGCCTCATGGGCATTGCACACATATGATTCACAGATACACATGCAGGCATTAACACCTATATTCATAAAATAAAGGAAAAAAGTTTTAAGAGGTAATTTTAGATAATTATTTCTCTAGATTTATGCTGAATTATAGACAAAATGAAGAGAATACAGGAAAATATCAGGATCTGGGGTTATTGCTCAACAAAATCTTTTTTGTTTGTTTGCTTAATGGTTGTTTGAACTTTTTAAGGTGGGATAGTTCCAAAAAAAAAATGCTAACCTGTAGATTTTTTATAAATTTTATAGTCATGAAAATATATCTTGGCTTTTACAAATGAAACAAACATATCTTATAGAAAAGTTCCCACATAAGTAATAAATGCACTGGAAATTAAAATTTTTTTGAGATTGTAATTATGAAAATGTGACTAATTGCTTTATAAAATAATTACCTACAGTACAACCCAAGGCATGGGTCTTCAAGCCTAGTGTGCATTATATGACACCATAGGACTTACTGATAAAGACAGGCAGACAAGGATACTGTGGGGCATAGGTTTCGTGACTAACAATGATTGTATTGCTTTGTATCTAGATCTTTAATGAATTAGTTTATTTTTAAAATTTATTTTTTGTGAATGACTATTTTGTCTGAAGTATGTCTGTGTACCATATGCGTGCCTGACATGTAGGTGCTGGGAGTTAAACTTGGGCTCTTCTGGAAGATAAGCCAGTGATCTTAACCTGTGAGCCATCTCTCTAGGCCTAGGCCTTTAATTTAAAGGTAAGGAAAACAAACAAACAAACAAACAAACAAAACTTTAGTACAAAAGTAGTACTTACCAGTACCGGAATTTGGAACCCAATGTAAAATAATGTGCAAAAAAATTCTTCTGAGGTGGAAGTGGCCTATCCAGCCGGAAGAATGTGTGATGTTCTACACAGGCTTTCCACAAATTTTTGCAAGCTCTGTAATTCACCATATTAAATCCCAATAATGTTTCTCTAGACTCATGCTATATTAAATGACAAAATTCAGAAAATATGGGAAAATGTTAGAATCTGATAATACTTGCACATAAGTTATGGTAGCCTTGCAAATGTTAATGTCTCCTTCAATAATCTTGTTTATTTAACAAAGGCTCAGTGAAATAAAAACATCTGTAAAATGTGAACCTCAGTAATCTTGCAACATTTAGAGGCTTCTATTCTTTATCATAGTTAGAAATTTTTTCTATTTTCAAATTTTATTAGCTATAATTCTGCTTCAAAATGTAATCCTGGACCACAAATTGCATTTGTAATTCTTCCTTGGTTAAAAATTAGAATATTCAACACTCCCAAGCACTATTACAAAATAACATTAGAAACTGACTAGCACTAGAAGAGAATAATGTCTCTAGCTTTTTGTTTGGCATAAAGCACATTAGAGCAAAGCACACATACCCTGAGTATTCTTCATTGCCTTCTCCCACTAGATTACTTTCCAATGATAACCACTTCTCCATCATGACATAAATTAGGCATTCTTGGATTTTTTTCTTCATTGTATGCTACTATACTATACACTCAATAATTTACCTACTTCATTGTAGGTAACATTTAACATTTCCCATTTAGGGATAGAAGGGTAATGTGTATACATATACCTAGTGTCTATGTTCATATTTCTGTTGCTAGATCATAAGATATATTTTTAGTGTGGGTGGCTAATACTTCCTCCCAGTGAATGTGTGTTCCATATACTCAACAACTTCAGTAATTTTCTATTTTTGTTTTGTGTTTATTTATTCAAACAACATCTCACACTGCACCTTAGGCTGGCCTGGAACTCACTGTGAAGTTCAGGCTGGACTTGAACTCGTGATAGTTCTCTGCCTTAGTCTTTCCAATGATGCATTATAAGCACGTGCGACCCCATCTATTTTTAGTCTTTCCTACTTCATTGTTCGGTATTTTGATTATAACATGCATTTCTTCATAATGACTAATAAAGTTCAACATCTTTCATGTTAATGGCCAAGTGAATAATTTTAGGTGATGGGGAGTGGCATAAATCTTGGCCTTCTTCTGTAGCCCAGGCTAGCCTTAAACTTGTGGCAATCCCCTTACCTTAGTGTCTCAATTGCTTGAGTTAGAGGTATGGGTCACCATGTCAACCTTATTTTAGTTTTTGAGGCAGACCCTCATATTAGGTAGTCAACCTTCTTGCCTCAACTTCATAAGTGTCTGGCAAACATGTATATAATCTCATTTGTAAAGTGGTATTCAAATCACTGGCATATTTTTCTGTTGGACAGGATGACTATGGAAGGGCTTGTGGGGCATATGACTACATATACAGTCAGTGCTACTTCACTCTCTTAACAGTATCTACTGATGAAGTTACCAGTTTGAAACAGTTCAAAATGATCAGTTATTATCTTTAAGGTTAAGAACAACTCCTATGTTTTATTCAAAAAATATTTTCTGTATTTAAACCATGATACATGTTTATATATAAAGATATAGTTTTATAATAAAAGATAAAATAATTAAAACATAAGTTGCTGGTTACTATAAAATTAAATTTATCATTAATGACTGTTTCTAGGCAGTAACAGTTTATATATTGTATGATATACAATAAACATTATGTACAATTTACAAGAGAGTATAATTTTTCAATATGTATGCACTGTCTAAGATGTACATATGTTACCTCCATTTTAAACAACTGTTTGGAACAGTCTATAATTTTGACACTGTAATTGTATTTGAAATACAACCTTTTTAGCAATCTGTAAACAATGGACTTAAAAGTGTCCTAAGAGGTAAGTATAACAAATCAAAGTTTGGATCTGCTGCTGTTGTTTTGGCACAGAGTCTTGCTTTATAGCTCTATAGCTCTGTCTGGTCTGAGACTTCATTGTGGACCAGGGCTAGCCTTGAACAACCTTCCTTTCTCTGGCTCCTATGTACAAAGATTACAGGTGTGCATCACTGTACCTGGCTATAACTTTGGGTAGTTAAAACAAATGTTTTATAGAGAAAACACTGGCAATGTGAACCTCTGGAGAATGTATCTGTATGTGGTCGTTAATCACTTGCTAGTTGACTTTTGATGCTGTTGTTACTTACAGGTAAACACAGTGCTAACTGATACAATCTCTCAGAGAACAACTATTAGAACAAAATAATAAAAAAGGCTCACACAATGCCAGGTAGATACAATCAATGTTTTGAATAAAGGTTACATTTTATAACTGGTGTTGTTATTAGTACTGACAACACATCCACCACTATCAGGTACATTAAAAAAGTTGTCTTCTACAGTACTCTCTATAGTTACTCCAAGTAAAATATCTGTTCTCTAGTTTCTGAATAACAATATTTATTATGTTTTCTTCTCTAGATATACACACACATAAATATACATATATATAAACACACATATGCATAAGAATGTTCAGTACCAACATTAGTCATAATATTCCCCATTGAGAAATAGTAAAATTGCCCCCTCACAGAAGAATGTACTGCTACCTTATAAGGAACAAACTATGCAATATCACGATGTCTGTACAATATGAATTTCACATAAAGGAAAAAATCTAAGTACAAAAGAATATGCTGTAAGCTTCACTTTTCAAAGTTCAAAACATATAAACTAATTCATGGCAGTACAAATGGGAATAATGCTGCTTAGAAGTATTTTCTATTGAGGTTAACTCCTGGAAGTGGACATTAGCTCCATTAACAACAGGACTCTGTCATGCTCTATATATTAATCTGAGCTTATAAAGTTACATACTTAACGTGATGGTTTATGTACTTTTCCATACAATGTTTCATTTCAATCAAAATTCTACTTTGAAAAACCTCCCACATTTGGTAAACATAAAGGATAAACCACAGCCAGAAAACAGGCAAATATTGTAACCAACTCAAATACATTCTTAAGATTTTAAGGAAATTTTATAGACATACATATTGAACCATACTCTAATTTGTAAAGATTAATAAAAAAATGTAAACCAAAGAACAAGGTTGTTTGCATATTTATGTGTGTGTGTGTATGTTTTATGCCAGGATCTTGCCTTATAACATAACCTTAGTCCACCTTCATGCTTAGAATTACAAGCTTATGTCATCACACCAGGCAAAGCTAGTTTGATTTGATCAAGTAGGTAAAATAATTTACAAGATGAAGCTGTTTTAACACTGTACTAACACTTCGATATGAGCTGTAAAACAATGAACTAGAAACTAATATTCAGCACTCCCAAAATGAAACAAACTTTCCTATGCAAAGAAGAAATATGAATTATATGGAGAAAAAATTTAGAGGTATTTATTGCACTTTTGTGTACAGTGACAAAATTTAGTTTGTTATAGGTTTTATCAGTGTGTGTTCATGAACACCTGTGGGTTCACATACATGTATGTGTTAGGAAGCCAGAAGATAATCTCAGGTGTTATTTCTCACAAATACTGCCCCTTATTTTTGGAAACAGTATCTCACTGTCTTGGAGTACTCTCATTAAGCAAGACTGGCAGGCCAGAAAGCTGGATAGATTGGCATATTTCTGATTCCTCATAGCTAGACTTGTAAATGCAGCTTTTCTATTTGGGTTCTATGCATCAACTCAAGTCCTTGCACTTGTATAAGCACTATACAAATTGAGCCATCTCCTCCACTTATGGCTAGGCAATCTTAAAATATTTCATTCATATCAGTAATTTTTAGATCAATACTCACCAATTCTTTTCTAAGTTGAATAAAAAACTGTTTGCATTTAAAAGAAATTTTTACAATCTTCAACCTGCATAAAAGAGAATTGGAGTATTTAAAATACTGGCTAAAGATGGAAATGTTAAAAAATTGGGACAACTATGGATATATTTTTACATTTTATGGTTTTTGAAAGTTTCATATATTTATAAATGAATAGTAATCAATCTATCCACCATTATCCCCAATTCCCTTTGATGTCACCATCCTTCTTCCCCCCCTAACTTCATCTTTTTAATTTTTGTTTTTGTCATTAATAACCCCAAGTCCAGTTAGTGCTGTACATATGTACACAGGTGGGTGGCCATGGTCTTAAGTTACTAGTATCTTCACATTTTGTCATAAAATCTTTAATACACACAGTATATCAATAATATAAAGTTTATGGTACTTTCTAGAAAACTAAAGAAAATCTAGATGCTCAACTAAGAAAACTTTATTAAATATACTATGAATTACATATTTCCCAATTTTCTATTTTTAGAAATATTCACCAAAAGTTAAAATCTCAACAAATGTAAGTAACATTTAAGTCATTTACTACAAAGCCTGCATAAGTATAAATGTAAAATTTTAGTATTGTAAAACATTTTGATTTTAAAGAGCATAATTACTTTTATCTGACCTTTATACATTATCTTTTATAAAACATATGTGACATTTTTGTTTGCTTTTGAGACAGAGAGTCTCACTATATAGCCTTGGCCTCTTCCTCTGCCTCCTGGGTGGCCACCATACACAGCCTAAAAATATCCAATTTATATAACACTAATTTCTCAATGTTCCATCAGTATAACCCATGACTCAAGCTGGTTTGATTCCTTATAATAACCATATAAAAAGTAATTATCAGATTTGTGGGGGATGTAATACTTAAAGGTCATCAGCTCAAAGGGGCTGAATCTTAGTAAAATGTGATTTGGAACTCAATTTCCTAACATTTCAAATATTTTCACAGTAATCCTAAGGTTTTTTTTTTTCAAGTTATTTTTTTTTAATTAATTTATTCCTGTTACATCTCAATGGTTATCCCAGCCCTTGTATCCTCCCATTCTCCCCCTCCCTCCCATTTTCCCCTTATTCCCCTCCCCTATGACTGTTCCTGAGAGGGATTACCTCCCCCTGTATATGCTCATAGGGTATCGAGTCTCTTCTCAGTGACCTGCTGTCCTTCCTCTGAGTGCCACTAGGTCTCCCCCTCCAGGGGACATAGTCATATGTGAGGCACCAGAGTTTCTCTTTGTAACAGCCCTGGCTGTCCTAGACTTTGTAGACCAGGCTGGCCTTGAACTCACAGAGATACACTTGCCTCTGCTGGGACTAAAGGCATGTGCCACCATGCCCAGCTGTAATTCTAAATTTTAATCTTTGTGACTCATACTCATACCCTTTAAGAAGCTCTAAGTACTCTCAGAGAATAAACTTCTCAAATCTCAATCACTTCAGAAGGCAAATTTACCAGCTACACTCAGGTAGATTCATTTATAGTAGGGGAAATATGAGCTTAGGTTTTAGGTCCAAACTTTATTTGTGTTGCTGAAGACTGAACCCAGGACCTTACACATATTAATCAAGTGCTCTTATACTGAGTCAGGTACAGTGTTTACTGCACAGTGAACAACCTGTAATGTAAACTTAGCTTCCACTAGTATCTTTATTCCTGTCTCTCTTGCTGTCTTTGGGTTTGGTTAGGATAACCCAACCTCACACACATACTGTATGTATCAACTGGCTATGAAAGCATGCCCTTGTATTCTCAGTTGTTAATCACTGTGCCAGAAGTGCCAGGCTGGCAGGTTATGTAAATATCTGTTGCTCCTTCACCTGCTGAAAAAAAAAAGGATATGCTGTCTTGGGGGAGGTTATATAGCCCTCCTTCCACTACTCTAATAACTTTTTTTTTTTTTTTTTTTTTTGTATGAGAAAGAAAGTGCTGGCAGGTGAAGATGGGCAGAGCAAGAGACAGAAGAGAAAGTCAGGGATGGAAGCAGAGAAAGAGGACAGAAGAGAGAGGCAGGGAATGAGGCAGGAGGTAAACAGAGAGAGCCACATGGCAGGGACACAATAGCAGAAAAGATGGGTTACGTTTATATGGCTAGCTGGGGGACTGCCCCAGCAAACAGACCAACAGTCTTATACTATAAAAATGTCTCTGCATCTTTACTACTAAAACTCAAACAGGTCCCCCAAAGCCCTGCAACAGCATTTCTACTAGCTTCTTTAACTCGCCTTCCTTGCAGTTTTTCAGTTGTAATCCTGTTATTACATAGAAGTACATTTATTGATGGGGCCTGTAAAATGTGAGCTGATAAATCTGGTTTAATCTTATGATTAAATCGAAGAGGCATAGTAGTCTATGCCCCTTAGCTCTCACCATGGGAACAGAAAAGGTCACGGGGTGCTTGAACTTATAAAGCTTGAAGACAGGACACTCACAAGGTTTTTTTTTTTCCTCCCCTCAACAGAGTCTAGATCTGCCACCCAGCAAGTTAGCCACCTTTAAGCATTCCCAATAGTCAGTTCTCTGTAGTTTCCTGTCTCCACTTTTCAAGGCTTGTTTGGGTTGTTTGTTGTGGGAGCAGGATAGTAAACGCCTTACACGTCAGATTGGGAAGCTGAATTCTCTCTCTTTTACAATCTTAATGTCTTTGCATAAGTTTTATTGCACTATGTACTGTTAAGAATAGTTGGAAAAAAATCCTTTATAGCACATGGTGATGTGGGCTTAATAGGCCTAGCAACATTAAATCCGATCTATTTAATGGCTGAATATAATATTTAAAATTTCTATTATGAAATAGTTTCTAAATAATATTTCAATGTTAACATTCATTGCTTAGTTTTCTTAAACCCAACTTCCATAAGGCCTTGGACATATGAGTTCTATTTCTCAACTTTAAACACACCTCAAGTATATATAACTATAAAATGATGCATCAAGTCTTCCAGCACAAATATCCTTCATATATTAAGTGATTCCTCCAAATTCACTATCCCCTTCCAATTGAAGACCCTTCTCTGAATCCTATAAAAACTACCTCAAATTCAGTGAAATATTCCATAGAGTATATTCTTTTCTGTTTGTACAACAAAGTAGCTTGCCACAATTTTGTAATAATAGAACAGTAAAAAAAAACAAAAAAAAAACAAAAACAAACAAACAAACAAAAAAAAAAAACAACAAAAAAAAAAACCACTGCAAAGATTATATAATATAGAACTTTGAAAATACAGGAAAAAATTATCATCAGCACTTTAAGTCATATCACCTGAAAATAACATGATTTTTGACATAACATATAGTATGAAATAAAAGAAAAATTGAAATTTCTGTGTCCTATCTGTTTTTGCTCCTGAACATGTCACAATTTCAATTACATAGGAAACATTTCAAAAGAGTAAGATGAAACATTAAATGATCCTTAACTTTACAGATATAATTTGCATGTATACAATTTACCAAGTTTAGGGGAACAATTCACTGAGCTACCACAGAACAATCACCATGTAGTAGTTCTATCATCTTACAAAGTCTCCTTAGTAATAGCCTCTTCTAATTTTTTGTTGCTGGTTCTTTTGTTTTTTGAGACAGTGTTTCTCTATATAATAGCCCTAGCTGTCCTGGAACTCTCCTTGTAGACCAGGCTGGCCTCAAACTCACAGTGATCCATCTGCCTCTGCCTCCCAAGTGCTGGGATTAAAGGTGTGCGCCACCACGCCTAGCCTGCCTCTTCCAATTTTTAAAATACAGTTATCCTAGGATTTCATAGAGAGAGAAATGCATTCTTTTGGATCTGGCATAATGATTTGAGGGAAAAGGGCTTCTTATGTTTTAGTGTATCAGTAGTCCATTTCCTGCTAATGCTGAGCGGAATTATATAGTTATACCAAAATTAGTTTATACTTTCAGTTGATGCACATTTTATGTTATGAATACTGTAGGTATGAATTTTATGAGCAATTTTTAAAAAATGAACTCACTTTCTCCTGTATAAATCTCTAAGAAAAGAACCACTAGAATTACATGGTGCAATGTCTGGGCTACTGCCAACCTGACTAGTGTATTTATTAGTTACTTTCCTTATTACTGTGGCAAAATAACTGACAAAAACAACATAAGGAAGAAGAGGTTACTTTGGCTCCCAGTTTGAAGATATAATCCATTATGAAAAGGAAGGTGTGATGGTAAAAGGTAACTGGCCACACAGTATCTACAGTCAAGAAGCAATGAGAAAGATGAATGCTAGTGTGCAGCTTTCTCTTTTTCATTTAGTTCAAGATTACAGCCCATGGACTTGTGCTGCCCATATTTATGGTAGTCTTTCTAGTTCAATTAGCTCAGTGGTTCTCAACCTTCCTAACACTGCAACCCTCATGTTGTGGTGACTCCCAGCTTAAAATTACTTTCAGTGCTACTTCATGACAATAATTTTGCAACTGGTATGAATCATAATGTAAATATTTTTGGAGTCAAAGGGGTTATAACCCACATGTTAAGAACTGCTGTTTATTAGCCCAGTGTAGAAACTCCATTACAGACACGTCCAGTATTGTTCCTTTGTTCCCAGTCTTTAATAGTTCTAATACTACTCAAAAATCTTTTTCAAGCCTCAGCTAATCTTTAGCCATGAACCCCTGAACAATTAGAACCCAAGTTACATACATTCATTAGAACAGAGTTAATAGTCCCATCCCAAAGAACAGGCCAAAACAAGACAGAAACTCAGAAAGGAAAAAACCAAACCCAAAACCTGTAGCTCCATGTGAGGTTTCTGGGACTCAAAGGGTTGTGCAATCAGCTCTGTCCAGTTCTGCTGCCAGCAGCACAGACTCTTCTTTTTTCCCAAAGACAGGGTCTCCCTGTGTAGCTCTGGCTGCCCTGGAACTTGCTCTGTAGACCAGGCTGGCCTTGGACTCAGAGATCCACCTGCCTCTGCCTCTCAAGTGCTCGGATTAAAGGCGTGCGCCACCACATCCAGCTTTATACACAGATTCTTGAACCAGTTCCACTCCATGTCCTGTAGCATTCCTTCAATGGACATCCTTGAGTCCATCAATAAAATCCTAGGGTCTCCACAGTAACTTGGATTTCACCTTCACAACTTCATGCAGTGGCCTCTCAGTGCCTTCTTACTGAGACTCCAAACCTCCCACATATTGCCTGGCTTCAGCAAATCTCTGGAACCATTACTCAAGACTGCATGGCCTCCTCGATCTTGAGTCTTAATGTCTACAAAACCAGTATCACGTTCACAAAAGTGCTAAATTCTGTTGCAAGCTCAGGATGGGGCTCAGTTGCAGCCTGTGTGGTGACCCTGGGAAGCATGTTCTTAAGACAGTTGTTTTTGAGCAAGGAACCCCCTGAGCACTATTCTCAGTTTAGGTTTTCTCTTTTCAAATGAAAAGAATGGATTGTTCTGGCTCGCGGTTTGAAAGGACAGTGCATCATGGCAGGGTGGGCATGGAGGCCGGAACATAAGGCAGTGCAGCACTGAGTCTGTAGTTAGGTAAGACAAAGTGAAGAGGCCTGCTGGTGACTGTTCTTTTTATGTCAGTCCAGGTCCCCAGCTAAAGGAGAGCTGACACCCTCTATGGGGGGTTTCCCACCTCAATTAGCCATATGGGGAAAATCTCCTGCAGACAGGCCTAAAGGATTGTTTCCATGGTAACTCTAACCCCATTTCTTTGACAATCAAGATTAACCATTAGAATTGGATTTAGAATTAATGAGGAAACATACCTCCAAGAGTGTTTGTGAGGGGTTTTCAAGAGAGGATTAACTAAGGGGAAGACCCATCCTCAGCAACCAGATAGAAAGAGGTCCAGAATGTACTCCTGCCTTCCCTGATTATTCCAGAACAGAGTTCATCTATGGGTGCTGCTCTTGTTACTCTGTTGACATTACATTCTAGATCTTCAGTCTTCTAATGTAGATTCAACAACTTTTCAGGGAACTTCCAGGCTCTTAGTACTGGATTGAGACAAGCTGAGGTTCTTAGACTAAACCCTAGTCTTCTCCATCACTCCAACAAGCAGATGGCCACTGTACGGATACTGCTGCCGTAGTGACGTTGAGATCAAAGCTGCCTGGGCCATGATGGTGGCTACTGTAGATGCGCGTGCATGCACGCGCACACACGCACACACACACACACACACACACACACACACACACACTTCAGGGGTTTCTCTGTGCCTAACACTACCAACCACCACCCTCAAACAGAACACCTTCCTCAAGCCTCAAGGAACCTACTGTCCCCCACCCCACCCCTCAGTCCTTCTGCCCAGAGTGCCTAACACTGTCACCACTCCCAAAGAGCTATGTAATCCTTGAGCAGCCAGCTACAGAAATTTAAAGTGGCTTGCTGCCAGTCCTCCTTCCCACCCTGGGGCTGTGGAGACACTGAGAAAATGGCAGCAGTTCCTGTCAGCACAGCGGGAGCTGTCCAGGATGACTATTCCTGCCTCAGCTGACAGCTCAATGAAAACTGGACAGCATTTCTGCCTCAGAAAGCCTGCTACCTCCCAGGGGAGCTGTCCAAGATGACAATCTTTTGTGCTTCAACCTATTGCTTTCACAATGGACTCTTTATAAATTTTGGACACATTGTCAACTTCACTACTCCTCAAGGCAGAAAATTGGCCCCACCTAAGAAAGCTCCAGCAGCCCAGACAGACAGACAGACAGACCCCCCCCCATCCCCCCCACCCCGCATACACACCCCTCTGTAACTGCCATCTCCAGCCCCTCAGTAGGATGCATCCCAGATTATGCTAATTTAGGATGAGGAATTTAGGATGAGAAGTCTGGACAAGAACTCACCAATCCCTAAGCATCCCCCAGCTCAAGCTTGAAATCCCATCAATTAACACTCTGGAAATCTCTGCCCCTGAGAAACCCTATATAAGAGGCTGTGCCTGTCCAGTTCTCTGCTGTCTTCTCCCAGGAGCAGAGGAAGCCAATCCTGAATTCATCCCTCCTCTCTACTGTTGGCTGTGACTATCATCAGAAGAGGAGGAGGAGGAGGAACAAAGAAGGAAGAGGGCTCAGGCTTCAAGGCTCCTCAGTTCCTCAGGGTTTGGGGCAACCCTTCTCTGGGAGCTGCACAGGCTGGAGAAAGAGTGCAGCCCAGGCTCCAAAGGTCTTCAGTTCCTCAGGGTAAACCCTGAGACAGCCTTCCCCTGGGAGCTGCATCATCTCTGTTGAGGAGGCCTCCTCTCAGAGCTGTGAGGTTCCTGGGCTCCTGCGCTTCATGATGCCCTTGGACACTGTCCTACCTCAAGGCTGGGATACCTTCCCAGTCCTCGGAGCTGTGGAGACCAATCCACATGAGTACCAGAAGGCAAGCTGCACCACACAATGCTCACAACACACACAGCAACAACAGCCACTGTTGGAACTATCATGCAAAATAACCTAATAAATCCTATTTCTTTCTTCCTCTTTCCCTCCTTTTTGTTCATCTGGAAAACTCTGCCTCATATATTTCCTTTCAATTTTAAAGAAACCACTAAACGGGTTGCAGTGGCACTCACCTTCAATCCCAGCACTCAGGGAGGCAGAGGCAGAAGGAGCTCTGTGAGTTCGAGGCTAGCCTGGTCTGCAAAGGAGTCCAAGAGAGACAGGGCTATTACACAGAGAAAGCCTGTCTCGAGAAACCAAAACAAGAAAAGCAAAAAAAGAAAAAAGCAACTGCTAGTTTCCAAAGTTAGCATGTCCATCAGTGAAACAATATTTCAAAGGTGTTGTATTACAAAATTCCTGGGACTACAGGTATGTATTACCATACCCAGCTTTTTAAAAAAAAAAAAGTTTTGTTTGGGTTTTGTTTTGTTCAAAGACTGGACAGGCCTTGAACTCACAGAGATCTGCCTGCCTCTGCCTCGTTGAGTCCTGGGATTAAAGGCGTGTGCCACTGTGTCCAGCTCCAGCTTTTTTTAAAAACAAAGTTATGCTAGCTTCCGAGGATAATTATTTCTATTAGCTATTTTATTTTTATTCTTATTTAATCAGTGTATCATTAAAGTAACTAATTATGGAAGCCTATTTAAATGACACTAAAAAAAAATCAAATCTTTTAGGAGATATACAAAAGAAACACTGATACAATATATTGGTTTTGATTTTGTTTCTTCCCCTGAAAATCACTGTATTTAAAATACTAAAACCTTTAAATAATCTTGAATACATTAAGCTCAGTAATATGCTCAAAGTTATTTTTATAATTTTTAATTTATCCCCTTAAGAAGAACCATTCAGCCGGGTGTGGTGGCGCACGCCTCTAATCCCAGCACTCAGGAGATAGATTGCTATGAGTTCGAGGCCAGCCTGGTCTACAAAGTAAGTATAGGACAGCCAAGGCTACACAGAGAAAGCCTGTCTTGAAAAACAAAAAAACAAAAAACAAAAACAACAACAAAGAAGAACCATTCATTGTTTTGAGATACAGAAATTATCAGCCATTGTGATGACCCATCTTGAATAATGAAAGCAAGGACAAAAAAGATGACAGACAGATAAGACAAAAGAAAGCACAAGTGTGAAACCTTTGTGGAACCAACTAAAGTACCATAGCACTGGGTTGTTGGTTCAGTAGCTATGCCTCTCTTTAGCTAATAAATGACATTTTAATGGCTGCATTTAATAAAACAGCATATTGAGCTCTTAACAATAGCAGCCCCAAACTGAGTATTCTTAACATAATATTTGTATAGACTTTAAGAAGAAAATTAATACTTTTAAGGAGCCATACTGAGGGC
Organism: Acomys percivali; assembly: GCA_907169655.1. Taxonomy (NCBI): domain Eukaryota; kingdom Metazoa; phylum Chordata; class Mammalia; order Rodentia; family Muridae; genus Acomys; species Acomys percivali. Next base: position 77,266,337 of record OU015747.1, read on the forward strand.
TAGAGACCTGGATTCAATTCCTGGCACCCACATGGCAGATCACATCTGTCTGTAACTCCAGTTCCAGGGGAGCTTCCACTCTCATACAGACATACATACAAGCAAACACTAACGTACATAAAATAAAAAAGCCGAAATAGGTTATCTTGATGCCTTTTGATAGGTTCCTAATAAGCAAAATAAAATACAAATTGTACCACATAAATAAACTGACAAGATTAGAACAGTTTAAAGGCTATTTAAATATGAATTATTATATTTGGGAACATTATAATAAAAGCAAAAATATTGGTAGAAATTCTTACCACAGAAAAGTATTCATCCGTACCCTGTTCTTGTAAATCAGAATTCCTCCTGACATCACTCCAATCGTGATTTCATTGTTACTTTGATCCTTCAAAATAATAAATATATAACACTCTAAAATAATTAAACATATTTAAATATATTTTAAAAACATAACATTTCCAATATAACACAAAACTGAATTGTACTTAGTTACAAACCCAAGTAGTTTGTTGTTGCCTCATAAAATGCAAATTTCAAAACAAGCTGAAATGGGAGAGATGTCTCAGCAGGTCAGCACCTGCTGCACAGGCATGAGAACCACAGTTCAGATCCTCGGAAACGCAGGGGGCCTTGGCAGCCCACCTGTGCTTCCAGCCTTGGAAGGAAGAGAAAGGCGATCTGTCAGCAAGTAGTCTACAGGCTAGACTTATCAGCAAGCTGTGGGTTTTATCCTGTCTTAATGAATAAGGTATAAAAGAAATCAAGGATGATTCTTGACATCAACCTTGAGCCTCTATATGCTTATATACACATGTTCAGGTGCACCCACACATTTGTAGGAACATGCATACCACACACAAAAAGTAGGGAATGAATAGTTCTCCCAAATCTGTACAAAAATGCCTTAGCTGTTTAGCTTGGCATGGAAGTCACTTAAACAACTGTAACACCCCATTTTAGCTTCCTCTT
>OU015747.1:77267324-77286325 GCA_907169655.1 Acomys percivali
CTTCCATAATTTCATGTTTTATTAATGCTACTTTCATGTCTTCTTTATGTGTTTCTGTCAAATCGAAACAACCCAAACTGAAGTCTAGATCATAAACTTCTCTATGAAACCTTCATTAATTCCCATCCACACATTTCCCATATTTACCTCTCTTTAACCACTTATCTGAAATAGCTAGTTACTGTGAATATATGATAATGGCAAACTCATTTAAATAAAAAGATAAAAAAAAGTACAGCAAACACGGGATAAGGATAAGTGGAAAGTTAACTACACAATAGAGGCATAGGATTTCCTGAGGTGACAAATCTGTTCCATATTGCAATTATAGCAGGGCTTACACAAAAATCACCCACTACACAACATGTTATCTTAAAAGTAACAGCCCTTTGTGGTTCCCCACAAATACTCCCTGTTTCTTTTTAACTTGAAATTGTTATTGCCTCCTAGATGTGGTATCACACACATTTAATACCGGCACTTGGGTGACAAAGGCAGGCATATCTCTGAATTTGAGGCCAGCCTGGGCTATAGAGTGAGTTCCAGGACAGCTAGCACTACACAGAGAAACCATGTCTCAGGGAAAGAAAACAACAACAAAAGTTAGCATTGACTTTCACTTTTCTACAGTTCCATATCCTATCATTCAATAACCATCAGTAATAGTACTAGTTTGTATTTTTTTCAAAGGTGCAATGACCTGTGACTTTCATGAGGGCAGGAATAATTTGATTTTTTGTTTGTTTGCTTGTTTTTGAGACAAGGTTTCTCTGTGTAGCCTTGGCTGTCCTGAGACCCTCTCTGTAGACTAGAGCAGAACTCACACAGATTTACCTACCTCTGACTCCTGAGAGCTGGGATTAAAGATGTGTGCCACCACAGCCTGGTATAATTTGATATTTTGTTCACTAAATAATGTTTGGAGCTAATGTTGTGAAAAGCACAGAATACCCCCAACCACAACGATGGCTTAAAACACATTTGAATGTTGGAACTTGAGATAAATAACTTTGATCCATTTGAAAACAGAAAGCAATCATTTCCCTTGCTTGTTATTTCAAATACAGTTTTGCTTATGATATCTAAATAAAATCTAACTTTTATGTACTCCTCTTTTTAGAAAATTCCCTTTATATTTACTGAACAATCTTTGAAGTCTCAATATGCACAAACAAGAAGTAATGCCTTTCCTAGCCTTTTAAAATAGTATGTAGTTTTCGGAGACAGCATTATCACTATATAGTTAGGCTGACCTGGGTGAGTGATCTTGCCTCAAATTCTAAGGGTTCAGATAAGTATGTGCCACCTTGAAGGGCATTTTTTTTTTTTTTTGTACAAAACATGTTCCTAACTAAGTGACCATTTAAAAATTAATTCCCTTTAACTTGATATTCGACATTTAGTACTGTCTCAGAAACTTTTTTATAATCTAACAGTTTAAACAAATGAAAACTACTTTATTTAAATCAGTAAGTAACAATATGGTTAGTTTTGTGTGACTTATGTAATCTTATATTTAAGTTTTAAAAGTTTTTCTTTGCATTTAATTGTCAACAATCACTGCAGATATAAAAATCATTTAGAAAACCGCAAAGAAAAATAAAACTCCTTTTTAAAAGCATAACCTAATTTAAAAATGTATTTCTATCAGTTGTAAACGTTCCTGTAATAAAAAACAAAGCCTAGCCGGGCGTGGTGGCGCACGCCTTTAATCCCAGCACTCGGGAGGCAGAGGTGGGCGGATCGCTGTGAGTTCGAGGCCAGCCTGGTCTACAAAGTGAGTCCAGGACAGCCAAGGCTAACACAGAGAGACCCTGTCTCGAAAAACCAAAAAAAGAAAAAAAAAAAAAAAACAACAACAACAACAACAAAGCCTAGCTGCCCAAAACCAAAGACAGTAGGTAACGAACCAAGGCTTAAAAATAATAAGCCCCAAATAAGGAAGAGGAGTGAAGGGCCATTAAAAAAAAAAAAAAAAAAAAGGCAGAAAGTTCAAGAGACCCTTAAAGAATTACAAGATATTAATCACTTGAGGAAACCAGGCCATCAAGTCTTTTAAAAGCCTGGGCATGGTTGCCCACACCTTTAATCACAGTGCTTGGGAAGCAGAGGCAGGTGGATCTCTGTGAGTTTGAGGTCAGCCTGGTCTACAAATTTGAATTCCAGGACTGCCAGGGCTACACAAAGAAACCCTGTCTCGAAGGAAAACGAAACCAAACCAACAAGGAGAAACGGACATATGCTTTGGGAAGCATACAAAGCAGAGCTCAATGCCTGGAACCTGATCAGGTGAGACCCTGATGGACAAAAGCACTAGAGGATATAACTTTGAGGATATAACCCCAGTGGCCTACGTACCTGCACGTGTCTGTGTACTGGGACAAGCTCAAAATAATTTACCTAAGGAAAATTGTGGCTCTTCCTCCTCTTTCTGCCTAATACTAGCCAAATTAGACCCAAGAATGTATCTAAAGGAACAAACACTCTATTGCTGACTCAATTGATGACTATAATTTTACTGAAAATAGCTGTGCTTTAAGTACTTCAAAAGAATATAAAATCCTGATAAATCACACAAAAAGGAATATAGCTACATATAATGAACAGCCACTCACAAATATAATTAAGAGGAAGGATAACAGTCTCAGAAAGGCAAAAATGTTTCACACAGGAAAACATTTATGTAGTGAAAAGCCAGTGATTGTAAATTTAAAGAGATTTCGGGCAAATACAAACCAGACACGGGCTTCACAAATAAAAACTGACTATGAGATAGCTAGCTCAGTGTTAGAAACAAAATATTTATACTGAGAGTAAATTTTTCTCAGCAGCAAACAGAAATTATACTGTTACCTAGTTCTCTCAGAATTAACATTTTAAGGAGTTGCTCACCAAACATAAGGCCCTGGTTCAATCACCCCAGCACTGTACACACACAGAAAGATTTAATAATCTTTGATACCAAGGAAAGAAGTCTGAAAGAAGCTTAACTCAACATCTAATTTTTCTTTACTTACCCTTGCATAGTGGAACTCAACTCCATAGAGTTCTAAGGTTCGTGCTGTGTTTAGGTAATTAAATTCTGCTTCTGCAGGAGATAAGCCACTGTAAAGAAAACATCAGGTCAAAAACAAGATACATAACAAAAATTACAAATTACAAAAAGATTATGTGGAGAAATGAAGAGTCTAATTATTCACCAAGACCTCTTTTGGTTTTATGTAGTAACATCTGACTTATGTTAAGGACATACTTAGAGAAATTGATACTTTTTCCAGATTATTTTATTTCCAGGAACATAAGAGTACACTGAATCCTAGGACTAGTGAGGTCATAGACCTTATAGAGAACCTACTTCCATCCTTTTACTAGACCAGTATAATTCCTCATTAGATCCTAAAACTTTTCCTTATACGCACAGTTAAGTGTAGCTTTTACCCCATTTTATCAAAGAAGCTCCTATTTATAGCAAATAAGAGACAATCACAGAAGACCATAACAGGTCATAATGCAGAAAAACAATGGACCATGCAGAGCCTAGCCCCACTGGATACAACTACAACACAATTCCTGAACCTAAGGCTCAGAGAATCTTGAAGAAGAGGCGGGAAAGACTGCACAAGACAGCAAACCAGGAAGTTTGCTATAAGATTGTGCCTCCTAGAATTGATAAAGAAGCTTCAGCCATGATAACCTAAACAGTATAACTGCTTAAACAATAGTAATTTCAATAGGCATGCTAACAGGGAAAAGGGAAATCTCAAAGGGTCTGACCACTAAAAAACAATTTATGCCTGCTGAGAGAGGAAAAATCAGTCTTTTCCAGGGATGAACCCTCTAACTGGTTATCCAAGACCAGGTGGTCAGCCCTGAAATCATATACACACAAGCTAAATGGACTCAGAAAACTGTATTCATGTATGTATGCACATATAATCATATACATACACATTTATATGTTATATATGTAACTATAATAAAGGAAAGGGGCATCAATCTGAAAGAGAGTCAGGGAGCACACTAGAGGGATTAGAGGAAGGGAAGGAGGAGAGTGATGAAATATCTTAATAAAATATATTTAAAATTTAGGGAGGCAGAGGCAGGCAGACGACTCTGAGTTTGAGGCCAGCCTTGGCTACAAACCCAGTCCAGGACAGCCAAGGCTACACAGAGAAGCCCTGTCTCAAAAAACTAAAACAAACAAACAAACAAACAAAGACAGTGGCAATTAGAAACAAACTACTGGGGAGTAATACAGATCAGAAGATTAAAAAGAAAAGGAATACAGCACATTTTGAAACCTCTGAGCTTATAGCTATTAACAAAGCCACTTACTTCCAGATGTAACTTTAAATCATTTTTAGAATACACTTTATACACTATAACTACATGGAAAACCTACAGAAAACTTAAGCATATAACACTGTCATAAACACACACAAGCATGAGCATCAAGGGCTTTTTAGAGCACCTTTGTATTCATTAAATGTGTTTATCTGTTTTAACTTTTCAGCAATTCATTTTAACTATATATTTCAAAGTACATCATACACAGTATAGTAATGTCACATGGGTCTAAGCTTTATATTTAATAATATAATAATAATAGTGATTCAAACCGGGCACAGTGGCGCATGCCTGTAATCCCAGCACATGGGAGGCAGAGGCAGGCGGATCACTGTGAGTTCGAGGCCAGCCTGGTCTACAAAGCGAGTCCAGGACAGCCAAGGCTACACAGAGAATCTTGAAAAAACAAAACAAAACAAAACAAACAAACAAAAATAATAATAGTGATTCTTAAAACAAAAATTTCAGAACTACTCTAAAATAGTCTTTTAAAAAGGTCTACCCTATTTCAAATACAGTTCTAATAATCTTAGTTATATGGTGCTAGCAAGCTAGATAGCACCGAATTATAAAAGTTATCAACCTTTTCCTTACTGATACCGTAAAGGAGCCAACTACATGCCAACGCAAAATCAAAATCAATGTGACCCCTCAAAAACAACAAAAGAATTAATTAAATTCTCCCAATTAAACTAGGTAATTGAATTTTTGTTTATAGGTCTCATGAATTAGCTTTTCAAAGAGAACTAGTTTCTAGAAATATAGGCTCTTTCCTTATTTCAGGGACTTTTGTCAGATTAATTTTGAAACTCCAACTTATTTTCAAACCAGGTTTTACTATAAAAAGATGGCTTTTAGAGGAAAACAGCATCCTCACCACAATAGACCTCTCAGTTTAAATTCTCAAATCATTATAGTCTATAGCAGATCCAAGGTCAAAAAATCTTTTACCAAAAAAGAATAAAGAATATTTTTAGGACTTCTGGGTAAGTTATCTTTGTAGCAACAATTTTATCATGCAAAACCAAGCCACATGAAAATAGAAATAAATGAGAATACCTGTTCACATGAGTGTCCATTTGTGGACAATGGATTTCAGAAAATTTCACATCCAATACAATATTATTTCCTCCAAGCATTTAAAATATATACAGACTGAGCAATTAGTTCAATGGTAGAGCACTTTCCTAACACGAGCAATGTCCAGGTTTGATCAAAATATTCGGTGACATATTTAGATATATTATATTACAATATAAACAAATATACAGTAGTATATATAAAAACATGTATTTAATGCTTAGCCATGAAGAGCTTGGCTCTTCAAAATTATGTACTGAGCTGTTATTTTCTAGTGTGTTTGAGACACTTGGATTATTGTCAAATTGGCAGTAAGAACTGATATTTCCTTAGTGCCTAACATATATTAGGTACCACCTTTAAAACTTTTTAATGTATAATCTTATGACCTACAATTTCTGGCCAGTAGTGGTAGCACACACCTTTAATCCTATCACGCAAGAGGCAAAGCCAGGCAGATCTATGAGTTTGAGGCCAGGCTGATTTACAGAGCAAGTTCTAGAACAGCCAAGGCTACACAAAATTCAAAAAACAAAAAAGAAAGGGAGGAAGAAAGGAAGGAAGGAACACTTTAAATTTCTAATTCAAGATACTTTAATTATCCCAATTATATTTCTTTTTTTTTGTTTGTTTGTTTTATTTTTATTTTTTTATTAATTTATTCTTGTAACATCTCAATGGTTATCCCATCCCTTGTATCCTCCCATTCTTCCCTCCCTCCCATTTTCCCCTTATTCCCCTCCCCTATGACTGTTCCTGAGGGGGATTACCTCCCCCTGTATATGCTCATAGGGTATCAAGTCTCTTCTCGGCGACCTGCTGTCCTTCCTCTAAGTGCCACCAGGTCTCCCCCTCCAGGGGACATGGTCAAATGTGAGGCACCAGAGTACATGAGAAAGTCATATCCCTCTCTCCACTCAAGTGTGGAGACTGTTCTGATCATTGGCTAGATCTGGGTAGGGGTTTAAAGTTTACCGCCTGTCTTTTCCTTGGCTGGTGCCTTAGTTTGAGCGGGACCCCTTGGCCAAAATCTGCCTATCATAATGTTCTACTTGTAGGTTTCTAGGACCCACTGGATCCTTCTACATTGCTATTCTCACATGGTTCTCTCATCTAGAGTCCCAATAGGGTGTCCTCCCTTCTGTCCCAGTTTCCTGGTAAGGGAAGGCTTTCGTGGGACATGCCCCTTGGGCTAGTATGCAGATTCTATATAAGGAAATAGTGCAATAGAAACAGAGGACTGTGGCCAAGGTAACAAGAAAGTAAGTAATCTGACCAGAAGCTTAAGCCAGGAAGTCTAACTCTAGTCAGTTCAGACTTTTCATCAATATGCTGCACTATCTGTTCTGTTACTATTCTGAATCATAGGTTAAAGCACAGCTGAATTCTGAGCCAACAAAGAACAATTCTTAAGACAGGGCATGTTTAATCCTTTAATCCAATCACTTGGGAGGCAGAGGCAGGCATATCTCTGTGAGTTTGAGGCCAGCTTGGACTACATGGTGAATTCCAGGACAGGGGTTCTGCAGGGGTTCTGGTCTCAAAACAGAAAACAAAACATTTCTCTTCTTGAAAACAACATCACAAGGAGCTGGAGAGGTGGCTCAGCACTTAAAGAGCACTGGTTGCTCTTGAAGATGATCCAGATTCAATTCCCTACATGGTAGTTCATAACTGTCTGGAATTCTACTCCCAAGGGTTCTCACACTCTTTTCTGACCTCTGTGGGTACCAAGCAGGCATGTATGTGATCTATAGACAGACAGACAGGCAGAACACTTGTACATATGAAGTAATAAATAAATCTGAAAAAAAAATTCACAAAAGATGAGACTAAAAAACCCTCAAATCTGAATATTGCTGTGAGTAAAACAAGTTCTGCCTTTAAAAGAACATTAAAAGAATTGCATTAGATTGTTACTCTTCTCCTCCTTATTAACTACTAAACACTTAACATCTTTCAAAAATCTGAAAATTACCAAGTCAATTGCTTTGCATATTATAAATATATTACTCTAAAATTGTCCTTTTTAAAAATTTATTTTATTTTTAATTACATGTGTATGTGTGTATGTGTGGGCATGTGTATGTGAGTGCCCATGGAGGACAGAAAAGGGCATCAAGATCCCTTGAAGCTAGAGTTATACACAATTGTAAGTCACCTAATTTGGATACTGGGAACTAAACTTGGGTCCTCTCTAAGAACAGCAAGCACTCTTAACCACTGAGCCATATTATTTATGGTTGTTTCAGAAATTAAAACAAAGCTCATACATGTTGTAAAATAAGCAATGAAATGCTTTTAAAATAAATTATATACATAATCTTTATACTAATATTATAAATTATAAAGATTTCTATTCATATTATTATAAAGAAATGAAATTTCTATATTAAATACAACAACAACTAAGAATGATATGAAACATTTCTCTTTCTAGTTTCTGCTTTAGGGTTTCACTGCTGTGAAGAGACACCACGACCACAGCAACTCTTATATAAGAAAACATTTCATTGGGGCTGGCTTTCAGTTTCAGGGATTTAGTCATGTAGTATCACAGGATATTTGATCCATTGTAAACCCCGAGATTGTGAACTGTAAAACTCCTGTTTCTTGTTTGGTGTGGCTCAGCTCTAATACACACATTTAACCCAAGAACTTTCTGTTTACTGTAAATAGGTGGCTATGGTGTGGCTCATCCTTGCACATACCTTTAATCCAAGAGCTTTCTGTACACAGGATTAAATAAAATCAATCATAGAACAAGAGGCAGAACAAGAAACCAGCTGACAGGAATTAAACAAAAAGGAGTGACTTTGAGTTAAAGGGTATTTAAGACAGCATGGAGAAGAGGCTTTTAGCTTTGGGGTTTGGCTTTTTTCCTTCTGGAATGTCCGCTGAATAGGAAGGTTAACTGGGTACTTTCTCTGCCTCTTTGACCTAGTAGGCTTTCACTCCAATATCTGGCTCCTGAGCCTTTATTGGTAAAAATCAAAGGATTGGGTTTTTTCCTTTTAAAAACAACGTGAGAAGCATGGCAGCATTCAGGCAGACATGGTGTTGGAGGAGCCAAGAGTTCCACATCTGGATCCATAGGCAACAGCAGAACTCTGTGTACCACACCTGGCCTAACTAGACCTCAAAGTCCACCCCTACAGTGAGATACTTCCTCCAACAAGGCCACACCTCCTAATAATAGTGCCACTACCTATAGGCCAAGCATTCAAATACATGAGTGTATAGGGGCCATACCTATTCAAACCACCACAGTTGCCAATAAAGCTTACAAAGTAAGCAGAAAATTAAATAAATGCTTACATGTGCTGCTGATGAAACTTTGCAATTTCTTTTTCAAAATCTTGAGGTTGATTAGGAATGAAAGAATAATCTGAGAGGTAGCCTGGCAAGTTTTCTGACTGACTGTAGTCTCCAAGTTCAGCTATTAAGAAAAAGAAAATATCACATTTTAGTATTCTAATTAGACTAAAATCAACAATGTCATTAATTCATATATATGTATGGAAGGAATATATGTTTCTAATGTAACCACATTAAACAAGCGACAATAATTCACATAAAAGTAATGGCTAACTAACTGGACATTGCATTTCCTTAATAGTTTCTACTTTCTACACATCTAAGGAAATCCTGTATTAAAGGCAATGTATTATCAATACAGACTACAAAAAGATAGGCCCTTGACTTAAAAGTAGGCTGATACTTACACTGAACAGCAAATGAAGCTAAAAGGGCAGCAGTGTTATAAGGACAGGATAATCTAATAAGACAAAAGAGAAAATTAATAACCAAGGATAAATAAAATTTCACGTATGCTATAGTTTATGTTATACTACTGACACTGAAAGTTTCTATCTGCATTCATTTTGACCACAATTAAATTAAGTAAGCTGGGATTTGTGGCACACACACACCCCTATGATCCCACCACTCATAAAGTTGAGATGACTGCCATTTTGAGACCAATCTAGGCTACATAAGACAATGTCTCAAAAACAAACAAAGAAACCCAAAAAAACCTTCTGACAAAAGGAACTAATTATTGCATATAACCATTTTAAAAAAGTTATTTATAGCAATCAACCATGAGTTATTTAATACAGAATTTAAAATATTTTAAAGCTATACTTTAAGAAAACCCTTAAAATGAGCTCACCTTCCAGTAAGAATGTCTTGCTTAATTTGCAAAAAATACTGATACCTTTAAAAAACAAAAGATATTTACTAGAATCAGATTTAAGTTCTTATATACTCTATACTTACATTAACAAAATTAAATATTTAAATATTTCCCATTGTTATCTACATATTCATATATATAAAGTCAACATATGTATACATTAGCAAAAATGCCAGAAACAGCATTTTGTGAATTGATTATAAGACTTTATGGAATTTTGAATATCTTGTTTCTATTATAAAACTTCCCAAGACTTCTAAGATCTTGGCTGCCAGTGAGAAAACTTGGGAATAACACTCTAGGGTTGTTCCATGCAAGAACTGGAAGGAGAGACAACTTAAGCATCAGTGATTTAGGAGAAAAGAGCACACTAGAAACCAATGAAAGAAAGCCTATGTGCAGATCATTTTGTTTTTAAGCTGCATGTGGAAAAGCAACTATCTATTTCCACTGGAGTTAAGAAAGCTCTTTTGGGGGCTGGAGAGATGGCTCAGGGGTTAACAGCACTGACTGCTCCTCCAGAGGACCCTGGTTCAATTCCCACCACCCACATGGTAGCTCACAACTGTCTGTAATTCCTGTTCCAGGGGATTCAACACCCTCACACATGCAGTCAAACCACCAATGTACATAAAATAAAAATAATTATTTAAAAAGAGAAAAGAAAAAATAAAGCTCTTTCATTAGAAAACTAATGGAATCGCTTCTACTATAGCTCTAGTATTAACTTGTTAAAAGATCATCCTCTTTGAACTTGAACAACAGTATACTGTGACATGCTGCTGAGGTTGCTTACAAGATGGCACTGTCCTTCTGTCCCTGATAGTGGGTAAGCTAGTAAATACCTGGGCAAAGTTCACTGTGCTGAAAATCATTGGAATAAAACAAATGCCATGATGTTAAACACTGACCCGGGAATTTAAGGACCTCACTCAGTGTTTAAAAGTCAAAACTCAAAACATAAATATTATTTACTTAATTCAAAAATTCAGATTTACTTGATCTCATAATCAAAAGTTAGATTGGGCTAGTGGCATAAGTCACTAACAGAGCATGTGCTTAGCATACACAAGGCCTAACACCTTAAAAAGAAGAAAAAAATCTAAAAGTTCCTTGGTACAAAACTACTTTCATAGTTGTGATTTAAAGATAATATATGTCCTTGGTATAATTGTAAAATCCTACACAAATACTACTTATACTTACTAAAGATCATTTATATATTCATTTAGCCAAAAAAGAGAATTAGAGTAAAAACCAGAATTCAAGGTGTAAAGTAGCCTATAAGATGGGGCAAAATACTAAGTTTGGGTGAGCCTTAGTTTCTACATTTGTAAAAGGGTAATAAGATCACTGGCCTAGTGTAAATGTTTTAAGAGTTAAAAAAAAAATTCAATTCTAATGATGCTGGCAATTGCCAATACTAAAGTATAGCTGTAGCCAAGGGGGTACCTGATACTAATCAGGATCGTCACACTGAAGTATTTCTTCTTCTTCTTTTGTTTGAAAATAGATCTTTTTCATGTAATATATTTCTCCTCCCAACTCCTCCCAGATCTTCTCCACTTTCCCACCAACCCAACTACATACCCTTTTGCTCTCTCTCTCTCTCATTAGAAAGCAGGCAAATAAATAAATAATATAATATAAAAGCAGAGACACAAATCAGAATAGGACACAACATACAAATGAGAAAAAAATCCAAAGAAAAAGCACAAAAAACACATACAGAGTTAGAGACAAACACATTCAAATACAGAAAACCCATAAAAACAAACCTAGAAACCATTATCTATGTGTGCAAGCATCAGTGTGTGGACATAAGCACATGAATACATGTGCCCACAGAGGCCAGAAGAGAGTACCTTGGATCTCCCTGGAGGGAGAGTTAGTTGTGAGCCACCTGACATGGGTGCTGGAAGTCAAAGTAGGGTACTTTGAGAGAACAGTCTATGCTCCTAACATTAAGCCATCTTCTTTTGCCCCACACTGAAGAGTTTCTTAGCCCTGGCTCCCTTGCTGTAATGCTAGAATTACCTGAGGAACATACACATCTCTGTACTCAGGTATCATCTGAGTCACATTACATCACAATATCTACGGGTGTGGACAATTAGTGAGGTTTAAAGCTCTCCTAACTGATCTTAACTCATTAATCAGGGTAGAGAACCACTTTTGTATAGTATAGTGCGATCTTTTTAAAAAAAAAAATTTATTTATTATTATGTATACAGTGCTCTGTACACCTCCAGGCCAGAAGACAGCAACAGATCACATTATAGGTGGTTGTGAGCCACCATGCAGTTGCTGGAAATTGAACTAGGGTCCTCTGGAAGAGCAGACAGTGCTCTTAACCTCTGAGCCATTTCTCCAGCTAGTATAATGACTAAATAAATGCAGTCATGTACCACAATTTACCAAAATCAGTACTTTTAAAACAAAGAAAATTGAAACTAAACATTATTTCTAATAAAAAAAAAAAAAAGTCTCCTACACTGTCAGCTTGAGCACAAGTAAATTCAACTGCTTACACAGTTTTACTTTCTTCAAGTTCTGACTCAATTATCAATGAAATACACCCTCATTGTTTCCAGAGCATGCTATTAACACACATGCACTCACAGTTAGGTTCTAATAGGGAATCCAGTTTTCTGTGTGAATGAAATATTGAACCTATCTTTGTTTGACTATAGAATGTCCCCACAAGCTCAAGTGTTTGAATACTTGGTATCCAGCTGGTGGTGCTGTTGTGGAACCTTAAAGAGGTAGAGCTTGCTAGAGGAAGTGAGTCACTGCGGGCAGGCCTTGAGGTTTGATAACCAGGCCCACTTCTTGTTTGCGTTCTGCTTTCTGCTTACAGATGTAATAACACTAACTGCTTCATGGTCCTGCTGCAATGCCTGCCTGTCATGATGGGCTGTAATCAATCCTAAACTCCAAGTCAAAATGAACCTTTCTTCCCTTAAGTTGCTTCTTCAAAGCAACAAAGCAAATAACTAAGACAAGGCAACCAACAGTATTTTTATTGTCTATATTAGCAAATATCATAAACATTAAAAAGCCAGAAATAGCCAAGAAGAGACTTGAAACCCTATGAGCATATATAGGGGGAGGAGGTCCCTCTCAGTCACAGTCATAGGGGAGGGGAGTAAGGGGAAAATGGGAGGGAGGGAGGAATGGGAGGATACAAGGGATGGGATAACCATTGAGATGTCATAAGACTAAATTAATAAAATATATTTTTTGAAAAGGAAAAAAAAGCCAGAAATAGAATTTTAAATTATTGATGTTTTAACTGTGTTTCTTAAATATTAAAAGTCTGATTACCAATAATAATCTACAGCATATAATATTCAGTGACTTGCTTTCATTTTATATGTAGCTGGAAATGAAAAGTAATGTATACTGTTTTATAATTAAAATTGTTCATAGAAAATTTTAGTATACTAAGAATTATTTAAATGATTAAAATTATTTTAAATATTTAATATCAAAGACATAAAATAAGATATAGCTTTAAAGGGATTAAAATAAAGCAACAACAAAACCTAAAGCTATAGTGGTAAATACAACTTTGCTTTTCAAGAAAAAATGGCTTGAATTCTATTAGTGATTGAAAATATCCCAGCTGTCTAATGTGGATCATTCTTGAGTACTTTCTCAACTGGAAATGATGAGCTGAGACTCAGAATGAATGGGCAATAAGTTGGGCCCGTAGAGGCCAAAATATGCTTTATCCCTTCAACATCTTTTATAAACTTAAGTGTATTTTCTTTGGATTTAAAAGTTAAAAACACACCGTACACATGATGGTTATATGTATATTTTAGAAATTTTACGTTCTACTCAATGAAAAGGAAGGAGGAAAATACACACACACACACACACACACACACACACACGCACACGCACGCACATGGAGGGGGATGGGGGGACAGAAACTTTCACTATGCAATGTGCCTTGGATATAATCCAATGCCATCTCATTTCTTCACTGAATTTTAGCAGTGCTCCTTCTGTCTGGATGAGGTAGCTCTGGGTGTCCAGTTCCTGAAAGTTCTCCCATTTATGGAGGAAACAGTTGTCTTGGAACATTTATAAACTTTTCTATATGATGGTTTGGAAATTCACATTTTTAGATTGGTTATTATTTTTGCCAGTTAATTTCAATTTTTCATATTAGAGCTTTGACAATTAAAAAAAAAAATGGTTCCAAAGGTTGGAGAGACGGCTCAGCAGTTAAGTGTGCCACCTGTTCTTCCAGAGGTCCTGAGTTCAATGTTATCTGATGCCCTCTACTGGCATGCAGGTGTACATGTCGATAAACCACTCATACATTAAATAAAACTTAAAAAAAAAAAAAAAAAAAAAGGAAAGAAAGAAAGAGAAAGAAAAAGAAAAAGGAGTTCCATAAACCCACCTTGTATACTCTTCTTGTAATTTGTTGGGGTCACTTACAAAGAATTTAACTCTAAAGTTCAAACTGTAAGGAGATCCTCCTAGAATTAACAGAAACAGCTCTAATTAATCAGATTATATTAGCTCATCATCTTTATAAGGCACATTTGTAAAACATCAAGTAAATAGTATGCTCACTCTTTAGCTGCTTCCTTATTGGTTTGTTTGGATCCAGCCACCTCTGAAAAATAAAGAAGACAGATTTCTTTTTTCCCTGAGGAACCAGCATAATGGTTATTGCAAATCTGATTCACTTGACGACTACATTTTGGAAAAAAGTTAGGTAGGAAAAAAATTAAATTAGAAGCAATATTGTTTCCTGATTGTTAGTGATGTAGAAGGGTGTTCGGTCCTAGGGAGGTAGACCTGGGCTGCATTAGAAAGATAGTTGTCAAGCATGAGCTTGGGAGCAAGCCAGTAAGCCAAGTTCCTTCAAGGTTTCTGCTTCAGGCTCCTGCCTTGATGGACTATAGCAGTAAGATGAAATAAACTCCTTTGTCCCCAAGTTACTTTTGCTTCGAGTGTTACATCACAGCAAACTAACACAGTCATAAATATTTTCTTTAACAATGATCTAAATGTTCCCGCACACCTCATACATTTATAATTTTAGGACTGTATAATGCCTGTGAGAAATTATATGTTTTCAGAACAAAAGAACCGGATACTGACACTGGATCAGACCTGACAAGTTCATTCTTCTCAGCATGCTGGACACTGACATCCTGCGTCCTTCATGTTCCAGCAGGCTACCAAAGAAATGTGTGCAATTGGAAATAAGAGTCTGAAGTATGATAAATAGTGACATTTGAAATACAAGTATTTTTTAGCCACGTATGCCAAGTCACACACTAGTAAAAAATAATGATCGTCTTAATGTGACCTGGACTATATCTCCTATATAATTTTCATGTGATCTCGAGTTTGAAAAATCACAAAGTTAGAGATGAACGAGCAAATGTGCCCACAATGCAAACTGTAAGGAGAACCTAAAGGAAGATCAAGCCAACAGTAACCTATAATCTAGTCTTTGTCTCACAGATAGACATTGTCATTCAATGTAGAAAGGATATTTTTTAAAAGTTCAGAAATGCACAAGAATCATAAACAGCTAGGCATTGTGGCACACGCCTTTAATCCCAGCATTTGGAAGGCAAAGGCAGGCAGATCGCTGTGAGTTCGAGGCTAACCTGGTCTACAAACAGAGCCCAGGACAGTCAGAGCTGTTACAGAGAAACCCTGTCTTGAAAAAACAAAAACAAAAATAAAAAACAAAGAAACAAAAAGCTCAGAAACTAACAAGAATCATAAATTTAAAGATTTAATAACGTCATGATAAAGGCCACTAAGGAACCTTAACTACTTTTAAAATTATGTATTATAAGTATTATAATATTTCCTCATTAGATATCATTAATTACCTCATTAAAATTATTGTTATACAAAAAAAATTATTGTTATACGTTATATCAGTGGTAGAGCACACCTGTGACCCAGCACTAGAAACTGAGACAAGATTGAGGTGGTCTAAGCAAGCCTGGTCTACAGCATGATATCCTGTTCAAAAGACAAATAGAAAAACAAACAAACAAACAAACAAAAACAAAAGAACAAAACAAATCAACAAAACAAAGCAAATATATTAAGGCAAAAGCTAAAGTTGTGGTAAAATTTTAAGATTACAAACTTCACAAACGCAAAGCTTATCTGTATATATGCAAGAAAGATGTTAAAGAGACATGGTTCTGTATTTGCTGTAAGACAAAAATAAAAGGTTTAGATGTCCTTTTCATTTTTTAATAAGTTCAATTAAATTTCAATGCCTACTTACTAAAGGCAAGAGTAATTTTCATCTTCAAAAACTAGTATATCCATAATATATGAATTATATACACATGCAAATAGTATATATAGCATACAAACATTTTAAATTTAAAATAAAATTAAAATATATGAGAAATTTTAGAACTTTTCTCTACTTCTTTTGATTGGTGATGGGTGATTTTATTACATGTCCCCACCTCTCCTTAAAATGTGCATCTTTCTCATATTTTTCTTTTATTGTGTATGGGGTGGGTGCATACCAATGCATGCGTTTGGAGGTCAGAAGACAGTGCTATGGAGTCAGTTCTCTCCTACTTTTACACAGGTTCCAAGAATAGAACTCAGCAGGCATATATGCCGAGCACCTTTACTGCTGAACATCTACTAGCACTATTTCTCTTGAAGAATCTTTAGTTGAAAAGAAAGCATAGGCTTGGAGTGGAGATGGGAATTCACATCCTTTTTTGGTTATTTAACTAATCATTTTTCATTAAATTTTTATACTTTGTAAGCATTTATTTTTCATTTTAAAACTTAATGATTCTCTTTATCAAGTAAGAACTAAACACAAGGAGCCTAGCAGAGTTATCCTCTAAGAGGCTCCACCAAGCAGAGGCTCCACACAGATGGTGAGACTCACAGCCAAACACTGGAAGAAAGGATAGAAGGACCTGGAGGTGACAGGAGCTCCACAAGAAGACCAACAGCACCAACTAAGCAGGGCCCATAGGGGCTTGTGGAGACTGAAGCGCTAACCAAGGACCATGCATAAACCTAGGCCCCCTACACAGATACAGCTAATAGGCAGATCAGTTTTCACATGGATTCTCTAGTAAGGAGGATGGGGGGCGGTTCCTGACATGGGCTCTGCTACCTGCTTTTCGATCACTTCCCCCTTGCTAGGCTGCCTTGCCAAACAACAAGAGGGAAAGGACATGTTCAGTCTTGATGTGCCTTGATGAGCTTGGCGGGCCTGATGAGCTTTTCTAAGGAAAAGGTGGGAAGGGGAATTGGAGAAGAAGGAGGAAGGGAGGAAGGATGGGACTGGGAGGAGAAGAGGGAGGGAGCTACGGCCAGGATACAAAGTGAGTGAATAATAATAATAATAATAATAATAATAATAATAATAATAATAATAATAATAACAACAACAACAACAACAACAACAACAAAACACAAGAAAAAAAAAGAACTAAACATAAAACAGTTGATTAATATATCTACAGCAGATTCTTAATAGTATTACTCCTATCCTTTCTCTTTGAAGAATGGAATCCCTTTCTTTTAATATATTAATTATCCTCAAAGCCTTGAGATAATTTCACAGTGACAATCAGAAGGGCTGGGGAGATGGCTCAGTGAGTAAAAATGCTTACTGTACAAGCATGAGGACCTGAACTTGAACCCTTAGCACCCATATAAAAACGTGGCATGGCTGTTTCTGCCTGTAATTTCAGGCATTAAGGGATGGAGACCAGTCCTGAAAGCTTGCCAGTAAGCCACCCCAGCCAAAACAGTAAGCTTCCAGTTGAGTGAGAAATCCTCTTAAAACAAGGCAGAGGAGTGACAGAGGAAGACACGCCACACCCTGTTCTGTCTTTCACACCCACACATTCATATGCATGCAACACACACACACACACCCCAATTAGTCATGGGACACTATAAGAACTGAACTCTTGTCTCTGTCTCTTTTTTTTTTTTTTTTTTTTTTTTGAGACTGGGTTTCTCCGCTTAGCCTTGGCTATTCTGGACTCGCTTTGTAGATCAGCCTGGCCTCGAACTCACAGAGATTTGCCTTCCTCTGCCTCCCGGAGTGCTTGTATGCCACCATGCCCAGCTTAAGAACTGAACTCTTGCCTGGTGGCACACACCTTTAATCTCACCACTCGAGAGGCAGAGAGAGGCAGATCTCTGTGAGCTTGAAGCCAGCACAGCCAGGGCTAAAACAGAAACCCTGTCTCAAAAAACAAAACAAACAAACAAACAAACAAACAAACAAAGCCAAAAAAATTAAACCCTTAAGGGTCTTCCTTAGAAACATGCTAGCATTAGATAGATCTTTTTGAATATTTAAATATAAAGTTCTGTGGTAGAAATAACAGTTCTATGTTTAATTATTCAATTAAAAATGTTAAAATTCATTATATCAAAAAATATTAATACTCATTATAACAAAAAGAGAAAAACTACAAGGAAACTATAACTTCTTAAACTTACTGGGTTATCTGTGGAATCGTCAGCCAACTGTAAACCAAAATAGTCTCGCTCTGTCAAATCAAGATGCTTGAAGACTATATCCAGCAGAACTTGCCCCTGATCGTGTTTCTGGAAGAAAAATAATATGAAAGCATCTTTAGGAGGCTGTGTTTTATGCTTTTCTTTTTTTTTCTTTTTGAGACAAGATCCCACTAAGTATCCCTGGCTGGCCCTGAACTTAAAGATATCCACCTCCCTCTATCTCCTGAGGATTAAAGATGTATACCATCGGAAAGAGGGGCACTGAGAGGGGAGGGGGCTGTAATCAGAATGTAAAGTGAATTAAAAAAAAATTTTTAAGACATATTCTACCACACTTGGTGCTTTATGCTTTTTAACCTTGCATAACTTGTTTTCCTTAAAAAAACAAAAACCAAATAGCCATTGTTTCAATATCAATGGCTTGGTTGAAAGTAAAGTGTCACCTGTGACATAATACATTTTAAGGAAAACTGGTTCATAGAGAAAATGAAAATATGAAGATAAACTACTGATTGAAAAAAAATTAAAAAAATAAAAACTACTGATTGAAATGCCTCCTATAGACTATTATCATGGTATTTTTGTTATTTTATATTGCTGCCACAATAACTTATTTAAGTGTATTATACATACATACACACACACATGCTATCTCTCTATGCCTCTTATTCTTACATTGAAATATGATTATAAAATTGACTACAGTTTAAAATACAGTTTTGTATAAACGTCACAAAAGGCAGAAGACAGAAAAAATTGCAGGACATTTGAGAAAGGCTTTTGATTTGTCAGAATATAACTTTACAATTATAGAATTTTAGAAACTACCTCATTTTAGCTAATTCAATCATGT
>OU015747.1:77293330-77307428 GCA_907169655.1 Acomys percivali
ATAATAATAATAATAATAATAATAATAATAATAATAATAATAATAATAATAATGAAAGGTAGTTTATATTTAGTCCTCCCACTTAAAATTGGCATTCAGGCTGATAATTCATAGTGACTTTGGGTAGCCTAATCTAAACTACCAAGTTTCTTTTCAGACAGTATGGCAAACTAGATATTAAAAATTCTTACAACAAAATATCTAGATGTGCTGGATAAAATGCAATTGTCTTGTATTCTTTTGTTTGATTGTTTTTGAGGCAGGATTTCGCTGTTGTCCTGAACTAGCGTTGTAGACCAGGCTGGTCTCGGTCTCCCAGAGTGCTGAGATTACAGGCATGCGCCAATGTGCCAATGCGCCAACCTGTCTTATATTAGTTACGTTTAAATTTCAATAGTTTATTACTTAAAAGTCAAACTAGGTGACATCCAGTTCTGCCAACTCTTGCTTTTAATGAATTGAGTTCTCTTTTGTGTCTTATAATTTTGGGTTGTGTAGTTTTGTCTTCCTATAAAAACTAACTGAGAATCTTCTCTAGTCAGGATTAAGACTATGTTCATTGGGACTAGAGTGTCGATTAAGAGCACTTGTGGCTATGCCACAAGAACCAGGTTCAATTTCTAGCACCCACAGGGTGCCTTCGGACCATCTGTAACTCCAGTTCCAAGTGCTCCAGAGCCTTCTTCTGGCCTCTGCAAGCACTCCATATATGTGCTGCATGGATGTGTATGAGAAATATCCATAACACATAAATTTTTAACTTTTTAAAGTTAAAAATGAATATGTTCCTTGACTGTTTTATTTTTTACATAATTAGTTTTAAAAATCATTTTTCAATTTTGAAATTCTATGAACAGTAAGTAGTATAAAATTCAAACTTTAGACGCATATTAAGACAGTCTCATAGTTACAAATTTTCAGGATAACTTATCTAGATTTAAGATCAAAGCAGAAAAGTCTCTTTGTTTTCCTATTCCCCCTACTTTATCTTACATTGAAGATGCTGCTATCTAGAATACAGATTTTTCATATAAACACATGTTTTTATAAGGTATTTTGCTTTACTTGGGTTCTTTAACAAGCCCTATTACAATATGCGCTCGAGTCTTTCTTATTTTATTGTGTTGGAGGTTTTTTTTTAAAAAAAAAAAAAAAGCTGAACTATACACACGAAAGCACAATTCAAATTCTCAATATATTTTGGATATATTATATAATCAACAGAGAGGTTGAAAGTAAATGATGGATAATGAAAGAGATATACCATTCAAATAGTCTATAACGTGCCTATATTAGTATCAGAAAAGAAGACCTCAGAGCAATAGATTTTAAGAGACCAAGAAGTAATATAAATGACAAAATAGCAATCCACCAATAATACAGCACTTTCTTAATTACATGTTTGTGTGCATGTAAGTAAGTACAGTTGACCATGGAGGAAGGAGTTACACATAGGCTGTAAGCCACCCAACATGGTTGCTCAGAACTGGACTTGATTCTCTATAAGAGCGATATTGTTTTAGACAGGGTCTAATTGTGTATCCTGAGTTCTTTTTTTTTTTTTTTTTTGTATTTTTGTTTTTCAAGACAGGGTCTCTCTGTATAACCTTGGCAGTCCTGGACTCTCTTTGTAAACCAGGCTGTCCTTGAACTCACAGAGAACCACCTAGCTCTGCCTCCTGAGTGCTGGGATTAAAGGCATGTGCCACCATGCTTGGCCCAAAAATATGTTCTTAATCATTGGAACCATCTCTCCTGTCCTAAGACAGTAATCTTAAATGTACATATACAGAAAAACGAAAAAGAACAATGTTGGAGAACTCACATTTCCCAACTTTAAAATTTTCTATGAAACTACAAAAATCAAGATGATGTGATACTCTTATAACAAGATATTCAAATGGGAAAAAACACAGACTTCAGAAATCAACTACTGCATTTGCTGTTACAAGAGCCAAAAACATCCAGATAGGAATGAACTGGTTAAGTGGATATTCATGTACAAAAGATTAAAATTGGACACATATCTGGCATCATATAAAAAAATAACTCAATTCCTAGCAACCATGGGCCAGGCCTTTTTTTTTTTTTTTTTTTTTTTTTTTTTTTTAAGATATGACAAACTCAAATCCAAAAGTTAAGAATTTTCTATTTTAAAAGATAACATCAAAACCATGAAAAGATAACTCAGAGAACAAAGACTGAAAGATGTTTGTAAATCATATACCTAACCTAGTAAGTGGCTTGTATCCATAATATAAAAAAGAAACTTACTATTTAACAATAGAAAAGATGTCAAAATAAACAAGATATGTGAGTAGGCATTAGTCCAAACATATACAAAGCAGTAATAGACTCATGAAAAAATTAAGGATTAAAGGACAGAAAAACAGTCATAGAAAATTACAGGACATTTTGAAATAAAATAGATGGGGGCTGGCCAGATGCATCAGCAAGGAAAGGCACTTGCCATCAAGCCTGATGGCCTAAGTTCAATCATTGAGACCTATATGGTTAAAGTAGATATTTATTCTCTGACCTCCAGGTATGTGTGTCCCCACCACAAAAGAATTAAATAAATGTAATAAAACAAAAAAGAAAAAGTAGGGTCCTGAAAAGTGTGGACTTTGCAAAGACTATGGCTCCAAAAGTGTTGGAGTCAGACGTGTCAAGCTCAGTAACACTTCTGAGAAGCCTCCAGGATCAGGTAATGGCTGGAACTACACAAGCAAGCACTGACAATGTTCAAGCTGGAACACATGCTACAGAGACGGGCTGAGCTTCTCACGTTGCTCATGTACCTTATGGATGTGAGCCACCTCATCCTGGAAGAAGCCTCAGGAGAATCTCTGCAGGGACATCCTGCAGTTTTGAGTCTGGTAAAGATTCACATGGATTTAGAAAACATCCTCAAGACTGCAGTAATGGGCAGCCTTGGGAAGAGTGACTCACTTTCGTTTAAGCTCTATCCCAGCAATATGATAAGCAGCTCTGAGGATAAAACGGAAGATAAAGCAGAAGAAGGCCAGTCAGAGGCTTCAAGGAAAAAAAAAAAAAAAAAAAAAACCTTTAAAAGGAGCATCTAAGAAATATATCCCACCATGCTTGGTTCTAATACATTATGATGAAACAGAAGCTGAGTGGAAGCAAAGCGTCTGGAACCAGCCAAGACACATGCATTGAGCAGTTGTTATTAGTGAGTTTAAGAAGCAGTGCTCAGACACCCCCCAGAGGGCAGAGGAAATCCATGATGCTAGCTAGCATCTTCATATCACTTGCCAGACTCACGAGAATCAGCACAGGAGAAAGGACAGCAAGAGCAAGCGTTATGAGCTCACAGCTTCATTCCCTCACACACTTCAGCAACCATCAGTGCTATGATGGGAGGAATCACTCATTTATGAGGACAAGAATCCTATTAAAAAGAGGAAAATACCTAAGAATGTCAGAAGAAGAAAGGTTTTGGAGGCACTGGTGATGTGCTTATTCTGGAATTCATTTTTTGGCTGTTGCTGTGTTCTGTTTTGTTGTTTTTTGTCTGTCTGTCTGTCTGTTTGTTTGTTTGTTTGTTTGTTGAGACAGGATTTCTCTGAGTAGCCCTGGCTGGCCTTGAACTCACAAAGATCCACCTACTTGAGTGTTGGGATTAAAGGTGTGTGACACCACCCAGCCTTATGACTCTGGGACACTTCTAACTTTACTGTATATAGATGTTTTCATTGGGTTGTGTGTTGTAGGTGGGTGGCCTGCATTCTGGTACTCAGGTGGAAGGATGTCCACAACTCAGAGGGCTGGGAAGGTAGTCAAGCCCTGAGGTGAGTCAGTGTCCCAAGGGTATCCTGAGGCACTGGAGTCGAGGAGCCTCATAGCTCTAGTCTCTAACCAGACCAAGGACTCATTGCAATGAACATTTGTAAGTTAAGCTGTTTTGGCAAAAGAGTATACTGTGTGATAAACAGTGATAGACTGCTGCTTCCAAGGAGAGATTTTTGTTTTGTTTTCTTTAGGGGTGGGGGGGCTGCAAGGCTGGAGGGTAGATATGGAGGGATAGGGAGATGAGTAGGATCAGGGTACATGATATGAAATTCACAAAGAATACATTAAAAAGTTTTTTCTTTAAAGGAAAATTAATACATCTAAGATGTAAGCTAATGGGGTAAAATTAAGTCGTTATTCAATGTAAAGTAACTACTTACAGATCTCTTTTTACATAGGATTTTTTTAACTGCAAAAGAAGCAGCCAAAACTATCAGCTGATGTTTATCATAAACAAACCAAAAGGAAATGTTTGCACATTCAGAAAAAAAAATCATAACACTATTATTAATTCTTCATCTATAGCAGCTGTTGTTTTCCTTTGTGGGAACTAAACAAAGTAATATGTTTTAAAAAAAACAAAACTAGGGGGCTGAAAAGATGGCTCCTCACTGAAGAGCATCAGCTGCTCTTCCAGAAGACCTACATTCCTAGCACCCACAACAGCAACTCATAACCTTTAAGTCCAAGGACAGACAATGTTCTCTCCTGGCCTCCAAGGGCACCAGGTATGCATACAGTATACTGCCATACATTTGGGCAAAACCACTCACACAGATAAAAATAAAAAATATTTTTTAATTTTATATATAAATATATATATATATATATTTAAAAAAACTAAAAAAAGTCACAAAAAATATCAAGAACAATATTTAAGAGAAAAGTACATTACTATAAGAAATTCCCAATCAGGAGGATAAAAGAGTTACCAGGTTAAAAAGTGTGTGTGTTTAATATATGTTAGAACAAAGATTTTTATAAGTAATATAAGTAGATACTACACATATAAATATACAAAACAGATTCCATGTTGTTTCAACATTTGTGAGACTTATCAAGAACAACTGACCATAGTCAAGTGGGCACTTTTCATTTATATGGGGATTAGCTAGAAAAATAACTGCTGGATGGATTAGATTTATTGGAAACAAAAGCAAACTTTAGACTATGGGGTCCTCTAAAGAATCAGCTTTTTGTTTTCTGTGGGTGATACACAACAAATTCTTTGCAGTCAGGGTTAGGGTTGGAGTTGGCAGGATGGGGGAGAACGGCTTCGGCTGACAAGAACTGAGTTCTTCTCTTACACTTGGCCCCTGGGCTGCTAACCCCACTCTGGAATATGGTTGCCCCTTGTAGTATAAAAATAGGATAAGTTCAGAGCTACTGCTGACATCTCCCAGGAGTTCCACATCAGCTGGGTTATAACAGGCACTTCCACTACTCCTGAAGACCCATCAAAGGAAGCTGCTAAAATTTCAGGCTACAGCTTCCACAGAAAACAGAGGAGTTGTCATTATTTTAAATGCTCTGGCCAACCTGTTGGCAACTCCTGCTAGTCAACATACCCAATGACCGCTCCAAGAGACTTCACATCTGCTATCACAGCTTTGCATGTCCCATGCTAACCCAGAAGACTTCTGCCTGCTGCATAATGCAGCTGTCACAAGTGTGGAAAAGATTTGGCTTAGCCACCCAGCCAACACTTCAGATATCCCCACTCTTGTCATAAAAAGAAGCATCTCTCCCACTCATGACAGTATACTTGCAGGCTGCATGACATGCAGAAACTGCACAAAGAAGAATGCAAATATGTCCCTGCCCTTTCCTATGTATGAAGCCCACCTCGTACTCTCATGAGGAGACCTCCATCCTAGCACTGCCAACTGTATTCAGCATAGGCCATGATAAAGCCTCACTCAGATAAATGTATACTTATCATGATTTCTACTACAAATAGCGTTGGTTGCAGCAAGAGTTGCTAACACCAGGGCTGCTGGTCCAGAAAATGCCTAGCAGCCAGAGGACAGCTGGAATGCTCCAAAGAGCAAAGAGCTGCTAGGAAAGCTGTTAGATTTGCCCAGAGAAGTTGGGAAAGCTGTTAATGCTACCTGCAGAGAGATGTTAATACTTAAAGAGCTCAGGGTTCACCCTAGGGAATGAGAGCCACTGACGCAAGGCTCAGAGAACTGTACCCAGGCCTCAGTGACAGATTCTGTCTTAAGGTGAACTGAGGAATGAACTCTATCCTCCACATACACATACATACATACATACTTGTACACACATGCATACATACACCACTCATAGACACAAAGACTATAAAAACTAATTCACAAGGTACTGCACTTAACAAGCTTTTCATACAAACTGTGATTATAGTAAGGAAACTGATAAAATGTTATAAAATGGTGGCTGTTAGTTATTTTTATAAAACTGTTTCTCAGTTTCCCTCTTAACCCAGCTATCACACAAATAATGAGACTCTTATATATTATTTTAATAAGTTTCACAGCACAAGAACTGAGCAGTTCACACTCTATTCTTAACCGTCTACGCTAATTTGATTTCCTCCCAGCATACATCCCAGAAATACTTGCACTTTGTAGCTTTCTTGATGAGCTGTTTCTCAGTCCCTCTTGGACATCTGCCTGTGGCTGAACTCCCTACTTCCTCCTCTTAACTCCTCCTCCCCTGGCTGGCAAAAGGCCAGCCCTATTCTCTCCTCTGCTCAGCAATTGGATGTAAGCTACTTTACTGGATACCAGGGGACAATTGGGGAACCAGTGTTTACGTAACATTAAAAGAGGAGATTCTCAGAACAAGGATTGCAACCATATATGGGGGTAGGGGGTACAGAAATTAGCATCTGAATTACAACAATAACCTTATGCCTACAGGTGGCAATGCAAACAACAAACACAAAAAAAACGTTACCAATTCATTAGCCAATGAAAGATGCTTTTCTAAAGAAAGCTAACCTAGCTCAACTAGGATTAAGTTATATCTCAAATCTGGTAAATGACTGCTTACTTGAAATCTAAACTATCAAACTCATCAATGGCACAGCAACGTGAGTTTCATCTTTGGAAATCAAGTACCATTTTACTCCTTTTTCAAATCAGTGTATTTCAGACCACTTAAGTTTTACAAGATGTATGTAGGTATCAGTGAGACACGAATCCTTCAATTTCACTCAGTTATCTACCTTGTTCAAATGAAGAATGGATCTCTGAATACATGCATATGTTAAAAGTTTCAAATAAAAAACACATTATCATACAATGACATAATGTTATATTTTCTAAAAAAAAATCAAGACTGTCATTTTTGGTTCAAACTAAGTAGCTGGTATTAAAATACTGTCCTGCCACAAACACCTACAAAAGCTAGATATGTGTATGTGGTCTATATCTACTTGTATATACGTAATGTGTGTGTGTGGTGGTGGTGGTGGTGGGGGTAAACAGGCAATAGAAAACCTATGATCCTTGAGGAAAAAAAACAAAAACAAAAACAGATAAACCAAGTTCTACACTGGCTTCATCCTCACGAGTATTTCTTAAACAGTAAGAAAATACTGACTAATAAAGAGAAGAACAAGCAGTCTTTGCTAGGGTGATCAAATGAAAAGTATAACTGGGGCTACTAAAACAATTGAATTGTATGTTGTTAGACAAGAAAGAGAAAAGGCTACAAAGATCTACTTTAAAAATTTTTGAAGTGTCCTTATCTATAGTCTAGGACAAGAAGAAATTCAGAGGCTGCACAATTCTGGGAAGACAAAAGAGTCCAGATTCAATCAAAGGCAAAAAATACTTAGAAAGCAATGCCCTTAACAAAATCTTAAGGTGACTTAAGATTTTAAGATTTAAATATTGGTCTTAGAAAGAGAATTCAAAATAACTAACATATTAAAGACAATGGAGAAAATAGACAAAATGTGAAGAAAAAATTAGAACCTATAAAAATTATACAGACAGCCTACAACTACAAAATACAAGACCTAATGCTAAGTTTAACAGCAGATGAAATTGAGGCAAAACAAACAAAAACAAAACCAACCCAAACAATCCAAAGCCCTGGCAAATTTAAGAGATAGACTAGCTATTCAAACTGAAACACAGAATAAAATTACAAAGAGCGTGTGCTAGATGGGATGCAAATAGTCATAAATACAACTAACAATCAGAAAAAAATGGCAGAAACAATAAATACTTGAGTCAATAATGGATAAGGTTTCCAACTTTTTTTCTTTTTTTTTTTTCTTTCTTTTTTGTTTGTTTGTTTTTTCAAGACAGGATTTCTCTGGGGCACTTTGGCTGTCCTGGACTCTCTTTGTAGAGCAGTCTGGCCTCGAACTCACAGCAATCCATCTGCCTCTACCCTCCTGGATGCTAGGATTAAAGGTGTGCACCATCAAACTCACTTACAGATTCTCAAAAAGGCAATGAACATCAAAGAGGCTGCATACCAATGTATGTAAAATGACATCCAATTATATTATTAAAAAATTATTAAAAAGTAAAAAGATAACTTCAAAAACAGTGAGAAAGGGCATATGTTGAATGGTTATTAATACTTAATATAGAATCATTTAAAAAAAACATTAAGAATGAAGATAAGGGGCTAGAGATGGCTAAGTGGTTAGGAAAACTGACTGCTCTTCCAGATGACCTGGTACCCACAACCACAACAGTGGTTCACAACTGTCTGTAATTCATGCATGTGGTATACAGATATATATTCAGAAATAACACCAATTCACATAAAATAAATAAAACTTAAAAAGATAGATGACTTCATAATACAAACTAGAAATACCAACAAACTGGCATCCTTAAACCACTCAAAGAAAAAAGTTTAATCAACACAAAACACAGAGTTAAAAGAAAAATCCTCCAGAACTGTAAGAAATAACTAAAAACATTTGCATATGCTATGGTTTGAGTGGGAAATGGCCATATAGGTTCATGTGTTTGAACACTTAGTGCCAGCAGATGGCTCTGTTTTTTTGGAAAGTTGTAGAAGCTTTAAGAAGGGGCACATGCCTGTAATCCTAGCATTTAGGAGGCAGTGGGAGATGGATCACTGTGAGTTCAAGGACAGCCTGGTCTACAAAGTGAGTCAAGGACAGCCAAGGCTACACAGAGAAACCTTGTCTTGAAAAACGAAGAAGAAGAAGAAGGAGAAGGAGAAGGAGAAGGAAGAAGGAGAAGAAGGAGGAGGAGGAGGAGGAAGAAGTGGTGGAGGTAGTAGTAGTAGTTCTTGTTGTTGCTGTGCCTTGATGGAAGAAATGAGTCACTGAAAACAAACCTTGAGACACAAACAACTTCCCATCTGCTCTGCTTACCATGGATGTAATGTGAAAAATTGCCTCTTGCTCCTGCTACTATACTTTTTGTGCAGCCTTTGAAACTGTGTGTCAAAATAAACCCTTCCTCTTGTAAGCTGTCTCTTGTCTGAATTAGTTTTTATCAAAATGTATCTGTGTTTTCAATAACTGTTCACCCTTTGAGGTATAAGTAGCTACACTTTATTGTTTTAATGAAAGGGGAAACATGACCTAATTCTAGAAAGAAAGAGAAAGTAACCAACCTCAAAATGATTTTTCTTTTATATTCTAATATAGCAAATTCATACATTTCTGTGTATGTTTTTTAACGAATACTGGCAGAAAACTGGGTTTTCCAAGTAGTACCTATTCAACAAACCATGGAAGGAGAGACAGAGAGAGGGGGGGGGGGGGGGGGAAGGGGGGAGACTGTGCATACACACACACACACAAACAAACAAACAAAAAAAACCCTGGATTGTTCTTTTGTAAAAATTTAAAAGAGAATGTTTCTAAGAAAACATTTCTGGAATTAAAGAGTACATTAACTGGATCATTAGCAACAGAACAAACTCAGGTTTTCCAAACGGTTAGTGAATTAGACACATAAACCAGCACTTCAGTAACATTCCTATTTGATGCTGAGCACACTGTATGAGGCACAGATTTTAGTAAGAAATAAAAAAATATATGGGACAGGATAGATAATGGCTCACTTGGTGAAGTGCATACCTTAAGGCTTGAATTTAATTCTCACAACAAAGATAAAAATAATAGGTTTGGTAGCATCTGTTTGTAATTCTAGCCCTAAGGAGATGAAGACAGGAGATCCTTGGGGCTCACTAGTCAACTTGTCTAGCCTAATTAAAAAGCTACAGGCAATAGAGGAAGGCAAACTGAACCCAACTTACATTATCACATTTAGATAGATAGATAGATAGATAGATAGATAGATAGATAGATAGATAGATAAGAGCTAAGAAAGTGCCTCAGAAAGTAAAATGCTTGCTACACAAGTATAAGAACCTGAGTTTGAATATATCTATCATATTATGGAAGGATGGATGGATGGATGGATGGATGGATGGATGGATGGAAGGATGGATGGAAGGATGGATGGATGGATGGAAGGATGGAAGGACAGTCTAGGAAGGTGGCTCAGAGTAAAGTGCTTGCTACACAAGAGTAAGAGCCTGACTTTGAATACGTCTATCATATTATAAATGGATGGATGGATGGATGGATGGATGGACGGACGGACAGACTAGGAAGGTGGCTCAGAGTTAAGTGCTTGCTACTCAAGCTTAAGAGCCTGAGTTTGATCCCTAGCAGCCACCTCAAACACTGGTGGTGTGGCATGCCCCTGTAATCCTCATACTGGAGGAATAGGGAGGGGAGACAAAGATCCCAGGAGCTTGCTGGCCAGCTAGTCTAGCTGAAATGATAAATTCCAGGATCAATGAAAGATTTTACCTCAAAAATAAATAAATAAAATATGGTAGAGGATCACAAATAAAAAACCCACAAAGTTGAACTCTGGCCTTCACATGCACATGCACATGCACATGCACAGGCAAGCACAATTGCCCAACCATGTGCACACCCACACACCACACATCCACCCCCACACAAATAAAACCATGAGTGTGGTACACACCTATATTCAAAGCTTATGGGAGTCTTGAAAAAGGAAGGACTGCCAGGTGTGGTGGCGCATGCCTTTAATCACAGCACTTAGGAGGCAGAGGTAGGCGGACTACTGTGAGCTGGAGGCCAGCCTGGTCTACAAAGTGAGTCCAGGACAGCCAAGGCTATATAGAGAAATACTGTCTCCAAAAATCAAAAAAAAAAAAAAAAAAAGAAAGAAAGAAACAAAGAAAGAGAAAAAGGAAGGACTGCAATTAGTTCAAAACCACCCTGAGCTATATAAGCAGTACCAAACCAACTAGCACTACACAGCACGACTGTGACAAAAATAAAAAAAGAGAAAGAGAAGAGAGGCCAAAGGCCAAGTGGTGGTAAATGCCTTTAATCTCAGCACTCAGGAGGCAGAGGCAGATAAATCTGAGTTTGAGGCCAGCCTAGTCTACCAAGTGAGTCTACCAAGGAAGGACAGCTAAGGCTATCCAGAGAAACTCTGCCTCAAAAATCCAAAAGGGATGTGGAGAAATGGGGGGAGAGGAGGGTGTAGAGATAGGGGTTGAAAAGAAAGAAGAGGGAATATAGAAATATATAGGGAACATAGAACAAAAAGTAGATTAGTCAATCTATTCAACTTAATGCCTTAATTGTCACTCACAATGTTATTTTTAATTTACTGGTATAGAATTTTGTATATAGATGCAAAATAAGTTTAATTTTAGATGCAGTGTTATAGAATTCAAATTTAAGATTATTCTTCACACTTATTTTATATATATATATATATATATATATTATATATCCTCTAATATGCAGGATTGTATCCATACAACTCAATTATAATTCAAGGTTTATTTCCAATACTTTGAAAGTGCTACTGCAGGCTGTTAAGGATAAATAAGTTATACAAGTTAATTTGTTAGTTGATGAAATCATGGTCATATCAGTTACCAGTCTATTTTTATTACAAGAATCTTAGGTACAAAGATAGATATGATTCTATAGAAAGATAAGGTAAAATAGTTAGATAAGGTCTTCAAAAATAGACATACAGAATATGGTATTTAAAAAATGTTTTTATTATTTTTAAGATTCATTGACAATGAGACAGGTTAACTCATGACAACACCCAGCCTACCTCAAAGAGGCTAATGAGCATCAAAGAATCTCCTTGTGAAGATGGCTTCAAATGTGGCAAATCAGCCACTGGGCAAAATGCCGCTTCTACCACAGACAGAATTACACCTAAAAAAAGGCAAGCTTAGATGCAGGCAGAGTCAACAGCCAAACTCTGCCAAGACAGGGTAAGCAAGTCCTCAATAGGTCCTGCCTCACAAATATGTCTGTCAGATATATTGGGCCAGAAGGCTGAAGATGATGTTCCAACGTTATAGAGAGTTTTGGGTGATGGTTCAGGAAGCAAACTGTCTCTGTCATCTTCTCATTTGGAAAGCTACTAACCTGCACTCTCTGTAGACTCAGGTAATCAATTTTATTCCTTCTCAAGTCTCTGACGGGGTTGAAGATCAGATAGTTTAGTCTTAAAATTAAGCTTAGTTATTTAGGGGTTAAGATGTTTTTAGGTCTAGAAAGATGTTTTAAGTTAATAATGATGAGATATGATAGATATTGATTTACATTCAGAATTTTAGTACCACCAAGATAGGAAAAAATGTTTTCTTCAAGGCTGCCAAATACAAATAGCCAAAACACTAAGAGTGTAACATTTATATAATCCCTGATTATTTCACAGTTCTTGCTGTAAGTAGTTTATTGAATATATGAATAATAATATAAAAGTATATGTAAAAACTTTATAAATTTATAAAAAAAGAAAAATGTATGTCCTCGACTATGTCTATGATTTTTTGAAGGAAGATGTTATGTGTAAAAGATTTTTTTTTGAAGGAATTAATATGGCGCTGGAGAGATACCTCAGCAGTTAAGATCATTTGCTGTGTCTACCTAGGACCCAGGTTAAGTTCCCAGCACCCTATATGACAGCTCCCAAACTGTCTGTTGGGGGATGGTTTTGTGCACTGTGTATTCAGATGCTGGCTTATGTGCCCAAAGATCTGACTGCAGTCCAGACATGGACACTGTCATTTCTATGAAGAATCTCCCGTTTCAGTATTATATAAAAATTGTTCTCCGTCATGTCTGATTGGTTAATAAAGACGTGAACAACCCATAGCTGGGCAGGAGAGTTAGGTCTGAGAGCAGGTGGAGAGGTGGGAAAGAAAGTGGGAAAGAAAGAAGTGGGTCAAGGAGAAGGAGGCCATTAGGAAATGGCCATGAGAAGCTCACCATGAGGACACACAGATGGAGCAGAAGCAGCCAAGACCAGACTAAGATGGCAAGTAACATAAGGCATGTGGCTGGGAAGAATAGAACCAGGTTAGAATAGATCAACATGTGCCCAGAAAGCTTATTAATAAATGTAATAGGTCTCCCTGCCATTATTTGGGAGCTAGAAGAGGAGTAGAAAAAACCATTTATATTATTTTATAACTGTCTCTGACTCCAGTTTCATGGGATGATACCTAGTCTGACTTCCAAGTCTGACTTAGTGACTTCCTGCAGTGCACACACACACACAGAGAGAGAGAGAGAGAGAGAGAGAGAGAGAGAGAGAGAGAGAGAGAAAGGGGGGGGAGTGTCCTGTCTATACCTTTGTAAATAACCTAATGACTCTAATTAGTTTTGTATTTGTTAACTAGTGGAACAATAACTACAAGAAAGACATCCCCAAAATTTTCTTTAAAAATATGATTAGCCCGGCTAGTGAGAGACCTATAAAGCCACAGCTCAGGAAGTTAAAGGCAGGAAGGTTGCAAATTCAAGAGCGCGCAAGCAAGTAGAAGCCAGCCCAGCACAACTTAGTTAAGTCTATCCCAAAGGGTTGGGAACATAGTCCAGTGGCAGGGTGTTTGCCTAGCATGTACAAAGCCCTGGGTTTAATCCATAGTACAACTTAAGTAAGCAAATATAAAAACATGATTTTAGAATAGTTCTAAGTAAATATTAAGCCCATTAGCTATGTATTTCTTTAAGTTTTCATGTGACTCTTGCCACCTCCATCTCTGAGTGTATGCTACTGAGTTAGTTAACCAACATTTAAACAGATGAATAAAACAAAAGCTTTAACTGAATTCATTAACACAAACTCTGACCTTACTAGAAAATATATAATGGAAGAAAAGATACTGTAGTCTTTCACTAACAATTCAAGTATTGATATCATTAGGGGGTTAAAGTGGTGTGTGTGTGTGTGTGTGTGTGTGTGTGTGTGTGTGTGTGTGTGTG
>OU015747.1:77314236-77333267 GCA_907169655.1 Acomys percivali
AAAAGAAAAGAAAAGAAAAGAAAAGAAAAGAAAAGAAAAGAAAAGAAAAGAAAAGAAAAGAAAAGAAAGGGTTAACAGAGGGTGCCATCTGGACCTTCTAGGCATCAAAATAATACTGACAACAATTTGTTTCTGAGTGCAATAATTTGACGTGTAAAGTGGCTCAATTCTTCAAAAGGCATAAGATATCAGAATTTAATTAA
This sequence comes from Acomys percivali, assembly GCA_907169655.1. Lineage (NCBI taxonomy): Eukaryota > Metazoa > Chordata > Mammalia > Rodentia > Muridae > Acomys > Acomys percivali. The sequence continues at coordinate 77,314,440 of OU015747.1, forward strand.
TATAAGGGACAATTTAAACAACACTGCAGCTATTTTAAAATTTGAATTAAAAAATTTAAAACCCTATGGCATTTTCAAACTCAGATGGTTTACTATTTAAGGGACAATTAACACTGTCTCTACAATCTCTTGGGAAGCACACAAGGCAGCACTTCTCATTTTCATTTCATTCTACTGAAACGAAGGCATTCATCAATTCATGAAAGAACTGTAAGAAGAGTTTTATTTCTGAAGTGTGGCAAGGCTCACAGTAATATAACTGATCAATGTCATCTACTATATTAACTGAGTAAGGAAAAATATCACATAACCTTTTCAATCAATGCAGAAAAGCATCTGACAAAGTTAACCAAGCTTTACAATAAAAGTTCTCAAAAAGAATACAAAGAGGGCTGGAGAGATGGCTCAGAGGTTAAGAGCACTGGCTGCTCTTCCAAAGGTCCTGAGTTCAAGTCCTAGCACCCACTTGATGGCTCACAACCATCTATAATATGATCTAATCCCCTCTCCTGGTGTGCAGGTGTGCAGGTGTGCATGCAATCAAAACCCTGTATACATAATAAATAAATAAATCTTTAAAAAGAAAAAGAATACAAAGAAATAGGACCCGCCAAAACATGATTAAGAGCATCTGCAAAAGCAGTTTATATGGTCACTAGCCTAATTAATTTAATGGTTAGAGCTTAAGCATTTTTATCCTAAAATTAGGAACAGAGCAAATAAATCAGTGATTTATTGTCCTGGGGATGTCAAAGAGGAAAAGACCAGGAATTTGAAAACACTGAGAAATGTCGGAATTTTTTTCCAACTGTATGCTATAATTCTAAATAATATCACTGTTGATGAATAAACATACTTTGTTTTCTTTTCTTTCTTTGTTTTTCTTGTTTTGAGACAAGTTCTCACAGTTGTAGCTCTGGCTGGCCTATGTAGACAAAGATGGCTTTAACCTCAGAGATCTGCCTGCCTCTTTGTCTATGGAGTACTGGGATTAAAGGTGTGCACCACCACATTGGCTTTTTGAACATATATACACACATACTTTAATGATCTGTCCTTTTGGTGTCACATCTAAGGGTACTTCTCCAAAGTTAGATGCTAAAGATTTTCTCACATTTTCTTCAAAAAAATTTCAGGTTAGGTTCTATGCTTAATATGGTTCCTAGAGAACTTTTGAATATAAAATGAGGGGTAGTGTGTAGGTAGACTAAGACTCATTTGTTATTCTTTACATATAGAACTCTCTATCACTGTTGAAGTACCATGTCTCTTTGTGTGGGGTGGGGAGGGGTATAGAGTGTGTAGGTCAGAGAACATCTTGCTGCAGTAGATGGTCTCCTTCCACCATGTACCTCTGGTGAGTCATCAAGCTTGACAGCAGGTACCTGCACCTGCTAAGCTACCTCACTACTCTAACAATACCACTACTTCTGTTGTTTTATATTCAAAAGTACTCAATGAATCAGATTTAAATGCACAATCTAAACTGCAAAACTCACACAGATGCATACATATACAAGCACATATAATTTAAAAATAAATCTTTTAAAACACTTACATTTTATTGGGTATAAATAATATACAGAGGAGTTAAAAGCATACAAAAAAATATGTGCAGGCTTTATGAAAATATTTATGTAAAGAACTTGAGACACTCACAGACTTTGATGTCCTTTGGGGTCCTGGAATCAATCATCCCTGGATACCAAGAGACTACCACATACACAATTAAATATCCTAGTATAAATAAGAGGGAATGTTAAGAATGATAACTGTATCCTCTTGGGACACAAGAGAACAAAGGCTTTTAAAACAATGTAGAAGAATGAAGTTATCATGTCTTTTCTTTAATAAAGTTTTACCTCTTTCTCACAAGAATACTTTGTGGATACTTAATTTTTCTTTTTCTATTTTTTTCTTCTACTACATGCCTTAAGAAATTCTGATTTATATTTATTTTGAAAACTAGAAAACTAGGTTGGATCTAACATTTTTCTAAATGGTATTTATTTTGCCTAGCAAATGACCAATTACATTAAAAATACATAATCAACTGATGGCTGAATTTCATGACATGATGAGACAGCAACAGAGAACCAGAACTTAAGCTGACCTTTGTTTCCTCTGGTCTCTTTTACTTTTCTTGTTTCCTGGGTCAAAATTTTGCTTTATTTTGCTTTTCAAGACCGGGTTTCTCTATGTAGCCTTTATGTTGCCTGTCCTGGACTCACTTTGCTGGATTTAAAGGTGTAAGGCAGAACACCCAGCTCCTGGGTCAATATTTAAGGGTTATAAATCTCTAATACATTCATTCATCCATTCTCTTGGAAGGGCAACAGAAGAGCTTGGCTTAGGAACATGGGGAAACTCAGAAGAGGTCAATGATTTCAATTTCACAAGAAAGTTCATTGACTTAAAAGTCAAATGTTCTTCCTGTCTTACATGTAACTTTCAAATTATTAGTTTATCCTCTTTTAAATGACTAGACCTAAAAAGTATTGTCATTATTCTTCTTATTTGTAAGGAATCTTAACTATGTCTATCATTAATTAAAGGAATGTTCTTCTACTGCCTAATTTGCCTGGTAACCTTGAATTTGTCATTTTACTACTTTTCTGTGTTTTATTTGAGAAAGCGAAACAAAAATGCTAACAAAGAAATGGGAATTAATAGTTTGAGCTCTGCAAAGACCAATAAAGGAACATTAGGTAACCCTACATTATAATTATGTAAAGCTAGGAATTAACACTCAAGTGCTCCTAACAACCTTATCTACTGTAACAACACACTGCATGAAGTTGTGATTTTAAATCTCTTGGGTTTTACAGTTCATTACTGGATCAGTGAGAAACTCAGGAAAAGCCATGCAACAATGCATCTAGCAAAGCACTGACAACTCTTCACCACCTACTTTTCTCAATATCTGCAAGAGTAAATCACTGTTACTATAATCATATTTGAAGAAACAGAGTGTCACTGAAAACAAATAACATTTGTATAAGTAAAGCAACAAAAGAAAACAATTAAATGAGAAACAAGCTTCTTGGTCCTTAAAATGCCAAGAATAACTTTTTTCATGTTAATAGCTCATGAATGCTACTTAACCTAGTTATAGTACTTACTAATTGAGCTACATAAAATGTTCACCCAATTTAAAAAGCACTGAGTTGAGTTCTCAGCAACAACTTGAAAGTAATTAAGCTACCCTTTGTCAAATTCTAATCTTTATAATTTTTATTTTTTAAATACAAAAAGTAGACATATGAAAGGCAACTATAAAGTTTGGTACATCCAACTTTATATAAAAATAATAAAGAAAAGATGCAAGATGCGTATCTAAAAGGTAAAGTAAGACTGCTGGAAACTCCCTCCACAATAAAGGTAAAAGAGTACCAGTAAAGTGTCACACAACACACACCCCCCAACCAACCAACCAAAATAACAAATCAAAAACACGGCTCATTGATATCTCTCAAATGCCCAATAAAAAGACACAGACTAACAGAATGAACGCAAAAACAGGATCCATCCTTCTGCTGCGTCCAAGAAACCACCTTAACATCAAGAAATCAGGATAGGCATCGCCTCAAAGTAAAGGGATAGAAAAAGATACTCTAAGCAAGCGTACATAAGAAGCAAGCTGGTATAGCCATTCTAATATCTGACAAAACAGACTTAAAACCAAAACTAACCAGAAAAATAGGGAAAGACACTGCATACTGAAAGGGGGAAAAACTCACGGAGAGAACATTTCAATTCTCAACATCTAAACACCAAACACAAGGCCATCTAAGTTCATTTAAACACACACCACTACTCCTACTACTCCTACTACCACTACTCCTACTACTTAGTACTCCTACTACTACTGTTTAAACAGCACATTGACCCTCATGCAGTGATAGTGAGAGACTTTACTACCTGACTCTTGCCAATAAATAGGTCATCAAGTGTGGAGGAATGTCTGGTGTGGATGCAGCAGCTGTCAATAAAGAGCTGATTGGCCAATCAGCTGGGCAGAAAGGAAGTAAAAGGTGGGACTTCCTGGTAGGGAGAAAGGAACTCTGGGAAGGAAAGAGAAAAGTCTGTTCGCCAGGAGACAGGGGGAAGACAGACGTGGACACTGGAAGGATAGCTAAACACGTGGCTGAGCACATGGCTGGAGGAACAGACTAATGGAGTTGAAGCTACCTCAGGAGTCATCAGATTGGCAAGTGATTGGTTTTTATGTGGGTTTTAAAGGTGCTAGGATTAGAGTAGCCTAGAATTTGCTCAACATAGTGCTTACAGCTTAATTTGTGTGTATTTTGCCTGCATATATGTCTGTGTTAGGACATTAGATTCCCTGTTCCAGACAGTTGTGAGCTGCCATGTGGGAGCTGGGAATTGAACCTGAGTTCTCTGGAAGAGCAGCTAGTTCACTTAACCACTGGGCCATCTCTCCAGCCCCACAGCTTAAAAATAAATCATAGTCTCTCTGTGTCAATCATTGGGAAACTAGCTGGTTAAAGAAAACTATTACTGTAATAATTAAATGTATTATTTAATATAGAAAAAATAATTCGTCTTTCTACAACAACCCAGACAAAAACTAAGCTGAAATACTGGAGCCAACTGACTTATAAATCAAATGGACATAGCAGATATTTAAATAACATTACACTCACATGCAAAAGAGTATACCTTCTGCTTTCCTTTCTACTGCCGCCATGCTATCAAGACTGAGGAAGACCCACTCCAGGGCCACATAAGCCATGCCACATCGGTAAGCACCACAAGCACCCTGGAGGCCGCGGGAATGCTGGAGGCATGCATCAACACAGGATCAACAAGTTACTTTGGGAAAGTTGGTGTGAGGCATTACCACTTAAAGAGGAACCAGAGCTTCTGGTTCCTGGATAAACTGTGGACACTGGTCAGTGAACAGACATGAGTCAGTGCTGAAAAAAAAAAAAAACAAGACTGGAGTTGTGGGATCGGTTTACTACAAAGTTCTGGGGAAGGACAAGCTCCCTTAGCAGCGAGTCATCGTGAAGGCCAAATTCATTAGCAGAAGAGCTGAATAGAATATTAAGGGTGTTAGAGGTACCTGTGTCCTGGTGGCTTGAAGCCGCCGGGAAGGGTAATTAATGCTAACATTGCCCCCTCCCCCCAAATAGTATACCTTCTTCTCAGCAGCTAAGGGAACTTTCTCCAAAATTGACAACATACTTGGACACAAAGCACGTCTCAACAGACACAAAGAAATTAAAATTACTCCCTGCATCTTATCTGACCCCCACTATTAAACTGGATATCAACCACAGACTCAACAGAAAGCTAACAAATACGTAAAAACAAGTCAAGAGAGAAATTAAGAAAATAATTTAAAACTTTCTAGAATTGATTGAAAATGTATACACAGCATACCCAAACTTATGGGACACAATGAAGATGATTCTAAGAGGGAAGTTCACAGCACAAAGTGCCTATATTTTAAAAACTGCAGAGATTTTATACTAGTTAAGTTTTAACAGCACATCTGAAAGCTCTAGAACAAGAAGAAATCACACCCAAAAGGAGTAGATGGCAGGAAATAATCAAACTGAGATCTGAATTTTAAAAAACAAACAAAACCAATCAATAAAAAAAGTTGGTACTTTAAGAAAAACAGAAAGATTGACAAACCTTATCCAAAAAAAGCAAAGAGAGAAGATCCAAATTAACAAAATTAAAAATGAAAAGGGGGACACAACAATATACACCAAGGAAATCCTGACACTCATATATTACTCACCAAAGTTAAATCAAGATTATAAAAGCAATTAAACAGACCTATATAGCCTCTAGTGAAATAGCACTTATTAACATATTTCTACAAAAAAAAAAAAAAAACCTAAAACAAAAACAAAAAAACTTAGGGCCAGATGGTTTTAGCAAAGAATACTACCAGACTTTTAAAGAAATGTTAAGTTAATAATGTCAAAACTCCTCAAATTATTCTACAAAATAGAAACAGAAGGAATATTGCCTAACTTGCTTTTACTCAGTTACCCTGATGCAATCCACATAAAAACCCAAGAAAGAGAATTACAGGCTAATTTCCCTTATGAACATAGATGCAAAAATACTCAATAAAATGCTTGCAAGTAAATCCAAGAACACATCAAAAAGATCATCCACCATGATCAAGTAGGCTTTATTCCAGAGATATTCAACATATAAAAATCAATAAATGTAATCCACCATAGAAACAGAGTGATAGACAAAACAACACGATCATCTCATTAGATGCAGAAAAGGATCTTGACAAATCTAACATCACTTCATGTTAAAAGTCTTATAGAGATTAGAGATACAAGGAACATACCTCAACATAATGAAGGCAGTGTACAACAAGCCCCAACATCAATTTAAACAAAGAAAAACTTAAAGCAATTCCTTATTCAGTCTTCAACTGAGGGACATCTAAGTTGTTTCCAGATTCTGACTATTACAAATAAGGCTGCTATGAACATAGTTGAACATATGTGCTTCTTGTATGGTGGAGCATCTTTTGCGTATATTCCAGGAGTGGAATAGCTGGGTCTTGAGGTAGCCCTATTCCCAGTTTTCTGAGAAAGTGCCAGATTGATTTCCAAAGTGGTTGCACAAGTTTGCACTCCCACCAGCAATGAAGGAGTGTTCCCCTTTCTCCACATCCTCGCCACCATGTGCTGTCACTTGAGTTTTTGATCTTAGCCATTCTTTTTTTTAATGTATTTATTTTATTTATTGCATATGAGTGCTTTATCTGCAGAAGAGGCTATCAGATTACATTATAGATGGTTGTGAGCACCACCATGTGGTTGCTGGGAATTGAACTCAGGACCTCCGGAAGAGCAGGCAGCGCTCTTAACCACTGAGCCATCTCTCCAGCCCCAATCTTAGCCATTCTTATGGGTGTAAGATGGACTCTCAGAGTTGTTTTGATTTGCATTTCTCTGATAACTAAGGATGTTGAGCATTTCTTTAAGGGTTTCTCAGTGGAAGAATAGATAAAGAAACTGTGGTACATTTACACTATGGAGTACTATTCAGCTATTAAAAACAAGGAAATCTTGAAATTTGCAGGCAAATGAATGGAACTAGATATGATCATCCTGAATGAGTTAATCCAGACCCAGAAAGATACACACGGTATATACTCACTTATAATTGGATACTAGCTCAACATGGATGTCCTGAGAGTCTTCATTCAGCGGGATATTGGGACAGATGCTGGGACTTGCTATTGGGACTCCAGGTGAGAGAGGTATGGGAGAATGGGAAAATAGAAGGACCCAGAAGGTCCTGGAACCCTACAAGAAGACGGTCAAGGCTGGCGGATCTGGACCCAGGGGACATGTGCAAACTACTGTACCAACTGAGGACAATGCATGCAGTAAACCTAGACCCCCTATTCAGATCCAGCCAATGGACAGTGCATTCTTCACAGTTGTGTGGAGAGCAGGGACTGACTCTGACATGAACTCTGGTGCCCCCTATTTGATCACTTCCCCTTGGTGGGGAGGCCTGATGGCACTCAGAAGAAGGGTAAGTAGGCTATCCAGATGAGACCTGATAGGCTGTGGTCATATAGTGGGTGAGGAGGTCCACTTCTGTCACAGGACTATGGGAGGGGAATAGTGTGAAAGAAGAAGGGAGGAGGGAACAGGAAGATACAAGTGAAGGAATAACAATCGTGTTGACTACATTTTTATTAACAAATATATTTTATTACAAACTTATTAACCAACTGTATGTCACTTATAACCCGACTAACATAAACGATAGGAAAAGAGGATTAAAGAATAACAAAACCGTAAGGATATCAGTTCCGAGGAACCAGTCTCTTGGTGTCATCAGCAGGATTTCTTCCGCTAGAACCTGGTGTAACCAGAACCCAGAACCTCAGCAGGAGCTGGAGCCACAAAGCCTTCCCTCGAGCAATTCTCCCTCGTAGTGTCTTGAAGTGGAGCAATGAACAGCCAAAACTATCCCAAGTCTCCAAAGACCCGCCTCCAGTTTTGGGCTCATTTATATATCTCCTCCCAGAGTCTGTTCATGGATCTTTTCAGCTGGCAACAATCAAGCTCCTGCAAGAGGTGGTTTGTCTTCTAGTGGATTAACCTCACCTGTTCTCACAAGACCGCTTGGATCCCACAATTGGGATCATAACAAAAACATGTTTCTGTCTCCTTAACAATTGGGATGTAATCTGAATAAATTATTTAAATAAATAAATAAATTCAATTTTATCTCCAAAGGTTGGTTGCTTTAAAAAAAATTCCACTAAAACATGAACAAGACAAAACTGCCCACTCTATCCATACCTATTCAATATAGCACTTTCTAAAGTCTTAGCTGGAACAATAAGACAACTGAAGGAGATCAAGGGGATACAAATTGGAAATAAAGTGTCTTTACTTGGAGCTGATATATACATAAGTGACCCAAAAACGTCTACCAGAAAAGTGAACACTTTTAACAAAGTAACTGGATACAAAATTAACTCACAAATTATCAGTTTGAGAAAGAAATCAGGGTAATAACACCTTGCAAAATTGCCTTAAATAATATAAAATATCTTGGGGGTAACTCTAACCAAGCATGTGAAAGACTTGTATGATAAAAACAACAACTCATGAAGAAAGAAACTGAAAATATCAGAAGATGAAAATACCTTCCACGCTCACGGATCGGTAGGATTAGCATAGTAAAATGGCCATCCTACCAAAAGCAATCTACAGATTCAATGCAATTCCCATCAAAAGTACAACACAATTCTTCACAGACCTTGAACTACAGAGACTATGAATTGATGGAATAGGGAATACAAGCAGGAAAGAGAAACAGAAAGAGAGTTATGGATGGGAGTACTAAATGGAAGGATCAAGTGGGGAGTGGCAGGGAAGAGGAGGAGACAGGAGACAGCTAAAGTTAAGGGCCATTTGAGATTTATGGAAACACAACCCAGGATAGCTTAAACAATCCTGAATAATAAAAGAACTGTAGAAAGTATCACTATCTGGATTTCAAGTTGTACTACAGAGCTAGCTAGCTATAGTAATATAAACAGCATGGTATTGGCACAAAAACAGATTTGACCAATGGAACTGAATTCAATAAAAGAGAGGAAAATGGCAGTGAGGGGGGATGTCAACAAGCTAGCAATTGTGAAAGCTACAGAAACACTCTTGCAACCACTGGGTCAGAAAAGTAAGATCATGAAGCTCCCTCAAAGTCCCAATTTCTAGAGAAACCATTATCTAACCATTCTAACAGACCATTAAAAACTCTTACTTACATAGCATGCTTATTTTAAGAACCTGACTGTTATAAAGTCTTTTATCCAAAGCACTTTTTGAAAAATTACCAGTAGTAATTATCGAGTAATATAACAGTCAGAGTATCAGTAACTACTAGAGTAGAAAAAAAGAAAACTGGGCAAATTGGAGAAGATATTCATATTCCACATATTCCACAGGATATTCCACATACTCCTGGAAATCCAGGATGCCAGCATGTGCAGAACTATGTTCATCTCAGTGAAAAACCAACCAGCAGACTAAGACTAGAAGAATATAACATAACATAATAATATATATAATATAATATAATAATATTCAATATAACTGAAGATATATGAAAAATTCTCCATTAGCATCATATTGATGGTACCTTTACTTAGGCATCAAAGTCATAAAGCAATGCAAGAAATGATAGAAAGAAGTAAAAGTATCTCCATTTACAGATAATAAGAAAAGTCTATGGAGAGTCTATAAGAAAAGTTATATGGAAAAAAAGTCTAGCATTCCACACACAAGGTACAGGATATAAACAAGAAAATTTGCTGTTACTTCATAACTGTAATTTTGCTACTGTTATAAATCATAAAGTAAATATCTAATATGCAACCCCCAAAGGGGTCCAGACCCACAAGTTAAGAACCACTGATTTATATAAAGTAGTACATTCAAAAACAGAAAGATTGGGCTGGAGAGATGGCTCAGCAGATAAGAACACTGGCTGCTCTTCCAGTGGTCCTGAGTTCAATTCCCAGCAAACACATGGTGGCTCACAACCATCTATACTGGTTTCTGATGCCCTCTTCTGGCAAGCAGGTGTACGTGCAGACAGAACATTCATATGCATTAAATCTTTTTTTTTTTTTATTAAGAAAAGAAAAACAGAAAGATGTAGCCAGGCAGTAGTGACACATCTTTGTGAGTTTGAGGCCAGCCTGGTCTACAAGAGCTAGTTCCAGGTCAGATAGGGCTATAAAGGAAACTCTGTCTCGAACAACCAGAAAACCAACCAACCAAAAACAGAAAGAGGAATGAAAATTATCTGATATGTCTTTAAAAATAAAAAGCATTCTGGAGCTGGGAAGTAGTAATTTCCCAAATTCCACAATGAAGCAAAAGTGCATACTATCACAAAACCGTGCACTTAAAAATAGTTTAGGTAGTAAATACAAGTATTCTAACCACAATGAAGAATGACTTTTTAAATGTCACTATATGAGAGTATTCTAAGTTTTTGTAGTTAAAAATGTTACTATATCTTTTAATTTAATAGAAAACGTAGTATTAGCCTTCATCATTTATGACCTAATCTTTTATTCTAAATGTTTGGCTGGAGTTTTTGCTCTTTAAAAAAATACATTTGTTTCCAAACTAGACAATGAACATGCCAGTAGAAGAGTAATAAAAAACAAAAAGGGGGATCACCAGGCATCCTCTTTAGAGTAACACTATCTTTAAAAGACTGTGTGACAATCACTGATGCACCACCATGATGCCCAGGGAAAACAGAGCAACCTGGATGTCCAACTACTTTCTTAAGATCATCCAACTTTTGGATGCTTCATTGTGGGACCAGATAATGTGTGCTCCAAGGGGATGCAGCAGATCTATGAGGGAAGACAGTGGTGCCAATGGGCAAGAACACCATGATGCACAAAGCCATGCAGATCCATCTGGAAAAGACCCAGTTCTGAAGAAACTGCTACCTCGTACCCTGGAAAATGTAGACTTTGAGGACCTCACTGAGATTAGGGACATGCTGCTGGCTAATGAGGTGCCAGCTGCTACCAGTGCTGATGCCATTGCCCCAAGTGAGGTAACTGTGCTAGCCCAGAACACTGGTCTAGGGCCTAAGAAGAGCTCTTTCTTTCAGGCTTTAGGCATTACCACTAAAATCTTGAGAGTACCATTGAAATTCCAAGTGAGATGCAGCTGATAAAAACAGAAGACAAAGTAGGAGCCAGTGAAGCCACGCTGCTGAACATCTCCCACTTCTTTAGGCTGAGCATCCAACAGATGTTTGATAATGGAAGCCTTTACAACCCAGAGTGCTTGATATCACAGAGCAGACTCTGCACTGTCATCTTCTAGAAGGTGTCCAAATGTTGCCAGTGTTTGTCTTCAGACTGGTTACCTGACTACTGTCAGTACCACACTCTACTGCCAATGGATACAAATGGGTCCCGGCTTTGTAGAGACTGACTACACCTTTCCAATTGCTGAAAAGGGCAAGGCCTTCTTGGCTGATCATCCGCATTTGTGGCTGCTGCTCTTATGGCTGCCACTACCTGCTGCAGCCCCAGCCAAGGAAGAGTTGGAGGAATCAGATGAGAATATGGGATTTGGTCTCTCTGACTAATCCCCTTAAAGCAACCAACTCAGCCAGCTTAATTTGAGAAATATGGAAATAAAGGCTTAGTTCGCTTTTTTAAAAAAGGGGAGGGGAGTGAAAAACAAAACAAAACAAAACTTAACATCTGCTTAACATCTCATACTAATTTCAAATACAAGCTTATGCATGCCAAAGAATAGAAATCTCCACAATTGATTGAATAGTGTTCTGCCCCTAGGGGGCAGCATGCTACTTTTAAAACTTCAGTACCTATACTATGAACTGGACATGATAAGTCTAATCCCCACATGTAGGACATAGAAGTAGCAGAATCAGAAGTGCTAGGTCATCCTGGACTACAAAGCCAGCTGAAGGCCAGCCTGAGATACATGATAGACTGTCTCAGATAAACAAACAAACACATATAAGTTAAGAGCCAATACTAGTCTTTAATACAAGCAGTTTCTTCTACTTAACATCCACTGAGGTTGAAAACCAGAGGTAGAAGATATACATGCATACCTATTACTGTCAATCTATTTTTATAAGTGGTACATAGAGAGATACTAACTTTATTTCTAAAGATGAAAAAAAGAGGCTAACAGAGGGGGCATAAACCTGACAACATTACATTGCTATAAAATGTAATATTTAGTGTTCCAGGCACTAAGGACTGAAATCAATCTATCAGACCCTAAAGATTTATTTGTTTATTTATCAATTAAGCAACCTATGGTCCAAGAATTATTTAAATCATGGCATCTATTATAGCTCGTATATTAGCTAAAGCAATAGAAAGCACTTAAAAAACAATTTGGAAGGGTTAGGGATAATTTGCCTAGCATATAGAAGATTGTTTAATTACTAGTATTGAAGAAAATACCTTATAACTTCTAGGACCATCAGAGGCTTTACCTTCTATCTGATTTTCTTGGTATACTCATTCTAAGGACACTTCTCTCAAAACTCAGCTATGTCCCCCTCCCTTGGCCACAATAGAGAGTTCTTAAATAAGGGCTCCAATCTATAGCCTCAGACCAGCCTATGCTTGAGTCATTAGACACATGAACAGGCATGCCTGGAAATGGATTCTCCAGCCCCAAGCATTCTGACTCGTGGGTATTCCCAACCTAGTAAGCATATACAGTATTGTAGAAAAGAAAACAGCAATCACTACTGGGCCCTTTCAGAATTCCTCACATATAGAATCTACAAATAATAAAATAGTGATTGCTTGCTTCATGTCATTAAGCATTGGTATAGCATGTTAGATACCAATAATAACTAGAGTAGGTCGTGTCTATCATTTCATTCTTAAAACAGTGATAGTTCTATCTCTTAGTTTTTATCTCTTTGCAGATGCAAAGATGACCAATTTGCAGCCCACCTGCAAAGAGAACCTGCACACCTGCCCAAGAGAAGTTATAAATGCTGCCCAACACAAACCTGTACACTTCAGTGGCACAGAAGCCATCTGAATACCATATGGATCTGCAGGTTCACATGGCCTGAAAGTTGCTTGGGAATCCCCATCCACACTGCCAAGGCCTTTGCCTTGGACTTTTTGGATTTCACTGTGGCCTAATGTGTCGCTCCTGCTATTGTTCACTAGATTGGCAGCTAGTCTCAGTAAAGAGAACATCCCTTGGCTGCAGTGGTTTGCTCCAGGACCTGCTTCTCCTGAGAGCTCTTTACAGTCAATTGCGCCCACAAATGTGAAAAACAAAACAAGACCAAAACAAAAAACAAACAAAAAACCCTGTGAACTTAAAACATTGATGGCTTTCTTTGTTGTTGTTGCTGGTGGTGGTCACAGTGTGTGTGTGTGTGTGTGTGTGTGTGTGTGTGTGTGTGTGTGTGTGTGTGTGTGTGTGTGTGTGTGTGTTAACTTGTTCAGCGTTCTCAAGCATGCACTTTGCAGATGAGAATGCTGTATTGAAATGTCAAAAGGTTGGGCATAACAGCTAGAAGAATTAGGTGACTGGCCCAAGATTATACAAGCAAAATTAGGAGAAGCACTTGAATACAGATCTACTTAATCTCAAAGAGGACATCCTTCTAACTACCTTAATGACTTCTACTTCTTCAAGCTAAAATAATTCTCACTGTGGCTTTCTGTCATCCATGGAATTAATCAAAAAGGAGGCACCACTATTTTCCAAAACTTCTATTTGTTCCATTGTATAAACTACCACAATACTACTAGAAAACTGAAAACAGAAATGAAGTGATTTCTGTTCACATATATATTAAGAGGTTAGCTTAAATGAAGCTTTAACCCTCATACTTGGAAGGCAGAAGCAGGTGGACATCTGAGTTCAAGGCCAGCCTAGAAAACATACTGAGTTCCAAACCAGCCAGGTTAGCCAGAGCTTTATAGTGAGACCCTGTCTCAATTAAAAAAAAAAAAAAAAGTTAAACTAAGATCCAAGATAAGAATTCACTGCTCCACCTAGCAGCATGGCACATGCCTGTAATCGCAGCACTTGAGGAAGCAGAGGCAGGCAGATCCCTGTGATTTGGAGGCTAGGCTGGCCTACAGAGTCCAGAACAGCCAAGGCTACACAGAGAAACCCTGCCTCAAAAAACCAGGGAAGAAAAAAAAAAAAAAGAACTTCGCTGCTCCTATGTGTTAGGGAGGTAGGGAGGATTACAGGGAGGCTGACAATCAGCATTAGAGTTTTGCTATTTTATCTAAATTAGCCTCCCCCTCCCCCATAACCTCTCAAAACAAAGCAACAACAAAAACTTCCTAAATTGACTTTCCAAGTCACTACATAACAGAAAAAATGTTTTTGTTGCAAAAATCAATAGATGCAAATAAGAGGGCAAGGCAGCAAAAACAGGACATGCCCAATAACTAGCTCTGAAAAAAGGGAGAGGTTTTAAAAGCGTCAGCTGAGGTCATTCCTTTTTAGTAACAATAGCAACATTTAGGATGCTTGGAAAGCCACTGAGGTAATATCCTAAATGTTAACAACCTCAGCTTCCTTGAGGCTGCCACTTCATTTCCTGAGGCTATCTATGATTTCTTCCTCTATTAAACAAAATGTTTTGTGATCTGTAATCGATATTGTCCTTTATGGTGACCATTCCAGATATGACTGAACACTTAAAATGTGGTTCACATGGCTTAAGAATTGTCTTTCATTGAGTACTGAGGACTGACCCTCTTACATGTGTGCTCAAGGGCTCCAGCACTGAGATAGACACCCTCAGACTCAGATTTTTTAAATTTAGATTTAAGTTGACACTTTTGGTTAATGCCTATCCACTGGAGACAGTACAGGATTATAAGAACTAACTTAATGTGCAGATCTCTGCATAACCTCCTAGTTCTAAAATTAAATAATTTCTAATTTCTAACTGTTTCAACATTTATTCTTTCTAAAACTGAGTAAATAAATAAATAAATCTAACTACATAACTGGTAATAGAACCATAGCAAAGAGATAAAACAATCTATTAACTTTTAAGCATAATATTCTTTTTTAATTTTATTTATTTATTTATTATGTATATAATCTCTTGCCTGAACATCAGAAGAGGGCACCAGATCTTACTATAGATGGTTGTGAGCCACATGTGGTTGCTGGGAATTGAACTCAGAACCTTTGGTTTTTTTTTTTTTTTTTTATTAATTTATTCTTGTAACATCTCTATGGTTATCCCATCCCTTGTATCCTCCCATTCTCCCCTCCCTCCCCTTTGACTGTTCCTGAGGGGGATTACCTCCCCCTGTATATGCTCATAGGGTATCAAGTCTCTTCTCGGTGACCTGCTGTCCTTCCTCTGAGTGCCACTAGGTCTCCCCCTCCAGGGGACATAGTCAAATGTGAGGCACCAGAGTACATGAGAAAGTCATATCCCTCTCTCCACTCAAGTGTGGAGACTGTCCTGTCCATGGGCTAGATCTGAGTAGGGGTTTAAATTTTACCGCCTGTATTGTCCTTGGCTAGTGCCTTAGTTTGAGCGGGACCCCTTGGCCCAAATCTGCCTATCATAATGTTCTACTTGTAGGTTTCTAGGACCCACTGGATCCTTCTACATTGTTATTCTCACATGGTTCTCTCATCTAGAGTCCCAATAGGATGTCCTCCCCTCTGTCCCAGTTTCCTGGTAAGGGAAGGCTTTCGTGGGGCATGCCCATTGGGCTAGTATGCAGATAAAAGTGAGTATATACCATTTGAGTCTTTCTGCTTCTGGGTTAACTCACTCATTATGATCATTTCTAGCTCAATCCATTTATCCACAAATTTCGGGAATTCCTTGTTTTTAATAGCTGAGTAGTATTCCATAGTGTATATATACCACAGTTTCTTTATCCATTCTTCTACTGAGGGACATTTAGGCTGTTTCCATGATCTGGCTATTATGAATAAGGCTGCTATGAACATGGTTGAGCAAATTTTCTTGTTGTGTGCTGGTGCATCTTCTGGGTATATTCCAAGGAGTGGAATAGCTGGGTCTTGAGGAAGCCCTATTCTCAGTTTTCTGAGATAGCACCAGATAGATTTCCAAAGTAGTTGTACTAGTTTGCATTCCCACCAGCAATGAAGGAGTGTTCCTCTCTCCCCACATCCTCTCCAGCATGTGGTGTCGCTTGAGTTTTGAACTCAGAACCTTTGAAAGAGCAGGTAGTGACCTTAACCTCTGAGCCATCTCTCCAGCCACCAAGCATAATATTCTTGACCAGAGCTCAGTAGCTAAGAGAACTGATCTTCCAGACAACCAGTATCTAGTTCCCAACACTCACATGGCAGCTCACAACTGTCTGTAACTCCAGTTCCATGGGATCCAAAGTCCTCTTCTGGCGGCTATAGGCATCAGGCACACACAGTCACACAGATGCATAGACATACATAAGGGCAAAACACTCATATGTACATAAAATATAATTTTTAAAGTTTTTCCTTTAAAGAGACAGATTTAAATTTTTAAAACTTTTTAAAAGTAATGTACACTGGTGTTTTGCTGGCTATCTACATGAAGTTGTCAGATCTCCTGGACTGGAGTTATAGACACTTGTGAGCTGCCATACGGGTGCTGTACATTGAACTCAGGTTCTCTGGAAGAGGAGCCAATGCTCTTAACCTGCTGAGCCATCTCTCCAGCCCAAGCCAGATTTTTAAAAACTGAGGTTTTACATGTCAGGTGATCTCTACTGGGACAAGTGACTTCTAGCATTAAGGCATGAAATCATCCCCAAATAACACAAATCATTGTGGTTGTGTTCCAATAAAACTTTACTGATATTAAAGTTTGAATTTCATATAATTTCCACAGATCAAACACTAGTCTTCCTTTGATTTTTTAAAGAATTAAAAAAAAAACAGTTTAAGTCAGCCAGACATGGTGGTGCACACCTGTGATCCCAGCACTCAGGAAGACAGAGGCAGGTGGCCCACCAAAGCTACACAAAGGAAATCCTGTCTTGAAAAACAAAAACAAAAAGTCTTCTTACAATTCATAGGCAATATAAAATAGGTGATCAAACTTGTTTACCTATCATAGTCTACCACAACACTATGCCCAACTCATACTCAGATAATTGTGACAGAATATGCTGATGAAAACTCAAAAAAGGTATAAAAGTAAATGATATTATTTTTTTAAAAAGGCAGGTAGTGGTGGCGCAAGCCTTTAATCCCAGCACTCAGAGAGGCAGGAGGACCTCTGTGAACTTGAGACCAGCCTGGTCTACAGAGTGAGTTTCAAGACAGCCAAGGCTACACAGAGAAACCCTGGGGGGTGGGGGGAGGACCCTACACATTGGGCTGATGAGAGGGCTAATGAGATGGCTGAGCAAGCTTGACAACCTTAGTTCAATCCACAGAATTCACACTGTGGAAGGAAAGAAAACACTCACTCAACATCAAGTTGTCCTTTGACCTCTAAATGCATACACTCCCTCCTCCACATTATGATGGTTTTTTTTTTTGTTTTTAATCTGTGTTGGCATAAGTGCATAAAAATAATTATACAGGTCAAAAGTTCCAAATTCTGAAAAGTTTCTTGTTTTTGGTGTTGAACAATTAAATTGCTGGCCTTAAGCAACATATAAAAATACGAGGCCTCTATTCATTTTTTAATACTGATTTTTAAATATTCACTTACTATAGGGTTGAAGGAACGTACTCATGCCACAGCATGCACGTAGATGTCAGATGATTTTTTTGTTTGTTTGTTTTGTTTTCCGAGACAGGGTTTCTCTGTGTAGCCCTGGCTGTCCTGGGCTCACTTTGTAAACCAGGCCAGCCTTGAACACACAGAGATCCGCCCAGATGATAATTACTAAGAATTAGAACCCTCCTTTATTTGGTTCCAAGGCTCAAACCTGAGTCCTCAGGCTTGGTGGTCTTTCTTGCCCCGACCCTCCCCAGCCCCAGTCTCTTTCTAACAGGGTCTCATGTAGCACAGACTAGCCTCAAATTTACTATGTATATGTAGCCAAGATAATCTTGAATTCCTGATCCATCTGCCTCTACCTCACCCAGTTCATGTTCTGGGGATCAAAGTTGAGGCTTCATGAATCCTAATAAAGCACTCAACCAACTGAGCTAAATAATCCCCAGTCCTCAGAATTCTTTACAGATAAAGGAAACTATTTTTATATATGAAACACGAAAGCAAAAAAGAGGCGAGGGGGAGAGAAGACAATAGCAGGAGAAGGAAGAGGGGTGCTGCTTTGCTACAACTGTGTTTTCTAATGCTTTGGACTTTGAAATAAAGTAAAATGCTGGTAGTATAAGACATTAGACTAGCTTTGCTGTTGCTATAATGCTATAATTCACTGAAAAGTCTCTCACACTTTCTGAGCTAAACTCAACAACATAAAACTAGATGGACTGCCTAGCTGTGGTGGCACACGTCTTTAATCCCAGCACCAGGGAGGCAGAGGCAGGCAGACTGCTGTGAGTTCAAGGCTATCCTGGTCTACAAAGTGAGGCCAAGGCCATACAGAGTAACCCTGTATCAAGAGGAAAAAAAGGAAACAAAAAAGGAGGCTGGAGAGATGGCTCAGAGTTAAGAGCACTGGCTATTCCTCCAAAGGCCCTGAGTTCAAGTTCCAGCCCACTTCTGGCCTGCAGGTGTACATGCAGGCAGAACACTGTATACATAATAAGCAAATAAATCTTAAAAAGAAAGAAAGAAAGAAAGAAAGAAAGAAAGAAAGAAAGAAAGAAA
>OU015747.1:77333277-77349095 GCA_907169655.1 Acomys percivali
AAAGAAAGAAAGAAAGAAAGAAAGAAAGAAAGAAAGAAAGAAAGAAAGAAACAAATAAATTAAAAAAAACTAGGTGGGCCAGACTTGGGACACCACTATGGTGGAGGGAGAGAGAACCTGTAAGTTGTCTTCTGATCTCCATGTGTACGTGCACATGAGGGCACACTAAATAAATGAAGTAATTTTTCATATAAAAAGAGATTTGGGGTGTACATTGCTTGCATAAGATGCTTAATGCTCTGGATTCAATGCCAACACTGAAAATAACAATAAACTTTTTCAAAGATTTGGAGCTGTTAATCTATAAAACTTTTTTGCAAGGAACTAGGCTAAAACATTTTTTAGAACATAAAAATAGGGCTAAGAAGACTCTTCAGTGTTTAAGAGCACTTGATGAGAAATCATGAATTCAGATTTTAAAACCTTTATAAGCTGGGCAACCCACAAACACCTGAAACCCTAGCTCCAAGGGAAACAGAAACAGGAGGATCACTGAGGTTTGGGAACTCCGGGTTTAGGGAGAGACTGCCTCACAGGGACACCAATCCACATCTCTTCAATAAAGTGCTTGAAGTCCTACCTAGAGCAGTAAGACAACTAAAGGAGATCAAGGGGATACAAAGGAAGAAGTCAAAGTATGCCTATTTGCAGATGATATGACAGTAATCATGAGTAACCAAAAAAAAAATCTACCAGGGAGCTCCTGCAGCTGATAAACACCTTCAGCAAAGTGGCTGAAAACAAAATTAATTCAAAAACAACAACAGCAAACTCAGTAGCCCTCCTGTATACAAGCGACAAACAAGCTGAGAAAGAAATTAGTGAAACAACACCCTTCACAATAGCCACAATAATATAAAATATCTTGGTGAAACTCTAACCAAGCAAGTGAAAGATCTCTATGCCAAGAACTTCAAGTCTCTAAAGAAAGAACTGAAGATATCAGAAGATGGAAAGATCCCACATGCTCATGGATCGGTAGGATTAAATAGTAAAAATGGCCATATCACCAAAAGAAATCTACAGTTTCAATGCAATTCCCATCAAATTCCAACACAATTCTTTACAGACCTTGAAAGAACAATTCTCAACTTTATACGGAAAAACAAAAACCCAGAACAGCTATTACAAACCTGTACAATAAAAGAACTCTGGAAAGGGGAATACTCCTTCATTGCTGGTGGGAATGCAAATTTGTACAATCACCTTGGAAATCAATCTGGCGCTTTCTCAGAAAACTGGGAATAGAGCTTCCTCAAGACCCAGCTATTCCACTCCATGGAATATACCCAGAGGATGATCCTCTACACAAAAAGAACATATGCTCAACCATGCTCAGCCTTATTCGTAATAGCCAGAACCTGGAAACAGTGTAACTGTCCCTCAATCGAAGAATGGATAAAGAAATTGTGGTACATTTACACAGTAGAATACTACTCCGCTATTAAAAACAAAGGAATCATGAAACTCAGACAAATGGATGGAACTAGAAAGATCATTCTGAGTGAGGTAACCCAGACCCAGAAAGACACATATGGTATGTACTCACTTATAACTGGATATTAACCATGTAGTACAGGATAACTACACTACAACCCACAGACCCAAAGAAGCTAAGTAACAAGGAGGGACCAAGGGTGGATGCATGAATCTCACTGAGAAGGGGAAATAGAAGAACAGAGGAAGTACTTGAAGAGAAGGAACAGGATAGGAGAGGGAATGAAGAGAGAAATGAGGGTGGGGATCTGATGTGGGGAGCTGGGGGGATGGTGGCAGGAGGACAGAGGGCTTGTAGAAAGAAGAGAAATGGTAGCCTGGAATAGCTCTAGGACAGGCTAGAGACTACAACAGGGTAGGCTCCTGGGAGGATACGGGGTGACTCTAGCTGAGACCCCTACTAGCAGCACACATGGAGACTGAAGAGCCACCCTCTAACCAGACAAGACTCCTAGCAGAGGGAGAGGAACACCAACACCCCCTCCAAAAAACTTTGACCCAAAATTTACCCTGTCTACAAGATGTGCAGGGATAAAGAAAGAGCAGAGGGGGCTGGAGAGATGGCTCAGCGGTTAAGAGCACCGTTTCTTCTTCCAGAGCTCCTGAATCCAATTCCCAGCAACCACATGGTGGCTCACAACCATCTATAACGAGATCTGGTGCCCTCTTCTGGTGTGCATATGTAATAAATAAATATAAATAAATAAATAAATAAACAAATCTTTTAATAATAATAACAACAATAATAAAGAACAAGTAGAGATTGAGGAAATGTCCAATTAATGCCTAGCCACACCATGCAAGACAGCCAACCCCTAACACTATTAATGACTGTCTGCTATGCTTGCAGACAGGAGCCCAGCATAGCTGTCCTCTGAGAAGCTCTAGCCAACAGCAAATGAAAACAGATGCTAAGACTCACAGGCAAACATTGGGTGGAGCACAGAGAGCTTTGTGAAGAGTAGAAGGAAGGATAAAAGGTCCTGAAGGGAACAGGAGCTCCACAAGAAGACCAATAGAGCCTGAGCCCGGGAGACTTGCAGAGACTGAAATCCCAACCAAGGACCATGTATGGACTGGACGTAGGTCCCCTACACAGCTTAGTCTCCATGTGGATCCCCTAGTTAGGAGAGCTGTGGCTTTCTTGCATGCTTTTCAATCACTTTCCCCTGATGGGGCTGCCTTGCCAGGCCACCCTGGTAAAAGATGCACTCAGTCCTAATGCGACTTGATATGTTGGGATGGGCAGGGGGGGGGGGGGGGGCCCCTTTTTCGGAGGGGAAGGGGGGGGGGTATAGGGGGAAAAGGGGGGGGGGGGGCTGTGATTGGGAAAAAGTGAATAAATGAATACTTTTTTTTTTTAAAGAAAATGCTAGAAGAGGATAGCCAGCATCCACAGCAGGCAGAGAGCTCTAGCTCGCAGACTCAAGTTCAGAAACTCAAAACTAGAGCATAATATACAAACATGCAGAAGCAGGACAACTACAGATCTTCAACTCAAGCCTACGGTTTGCTGAGTCGGGGTTTTACTATGTAGCATTATATTACCTATACCTGCTTTGTATTCCAGGTTGGTCTCAAATTCAGAGATTTGACTTGCCTCTGCCTTCAAAGTGATGGGAGTAACAACATATAACAATATACCTGGCTTAAACTTACTTAAAAAAAATTTTGGCAGGGGGAGGCTAGAGAGATGGATCAGAGGTTAAGAACACTGACTGTTCTTCCAGAAGTCCTGAGCTCAATTCCCAGAAACCACATGATGGCTCACAACTATCTATAATGAGATCTGATGCCCTCTTCTGGTGTGCAGGTGTACATTCGGGCAGAACAATGTATATATAATAAATCTTTTTTAAAAATTTTTGAGCCAGGTATGGTGGAACATGCCTGTAATCCCAGCACTTGGGAGGCAGAAATAAGTGGATCACTGTGAGTTAAGGACAGCCTGGTCTACAAAGCCAGTCCAGGACACCCAAGGCTACACAGAGAAACCCTGTCTCAAAAAAAAAAAAAATTTATCTTTCAGGGCTTTAGAAATGGCTTAGTGGTTAAGAGCATTTGTTGCTCTTCCAGAAGATACAGGTTCCATGATGGCTCACAATCAACTGTAACTCTAGTTCCAAAGGATATGATACCCCGGCTCTCTGTAAGGTGCAACACACATTTTAACTGCTGAGCTATCTGGATATGAAAGTCTGGACAACTCTCCTTTTTGAACCCTAACCTTCTCATTTGTAAAAAGAGAATAGTACTATTTATTCCATATGCTGAAAGATTACAACGTATTTAAATTTTTTAATTAATTATTTATGTGTCTGGGTGTTTTGCTTGAATGTGCATTTGTGTACCACATGCATGCCTAGTGCCCATGGAGGCCAAAAGAGAGTTGAATTGAATCCCTTGGAACTGGAGTTATAGATGGTTGTGAGTTACCGTGCAGGTGCTGGGAATCAAACCTGGATCCTCTGCCAGAGCAGCAAGCACTCCTCACTTCTGGGCCATCTCTCTAGCCTTGCACTATCCTGTTTTAAAGCATCCAGTAGAGCTCAGCAAATATTAGTTTCATGCCTTCCTCTCTTTCTTCTAATTTTCACTGTGGCTATGGGAATGAGCAGGATGCCTTTGGCTTGGCTACAAAATCTGAAAGGCTACGTAAGCCTTAGATGATTTAAGATACAGAAAGGCAGTTACATCATAGTGCAAAATGTCTCTGGGAACTCTAGTTCATACAGAAAAAGGGGTGAGAGGGGCTAAAAAATTAGTTACATAAGATAAAGAACCAAAGAGCTAAAGTAAGAACTTAAGTAATCAGAATCTGTTAGCTTCATTTTTATATTTACACAATAAAGTATGTCACTCTGTTAGAAAGAACAGAGAGAGGAAAGAAGTCTCTATTAAAGTCATAATCTTCAAGGTGTACTTTGTATAGAAAAATATAATACAAAACATCAGTACAGTAAGCTTGTTTCTACATGTACAAACAAGTAAATGGTAATCTGTATTTACTGTCCAGAAAGGAAAAGAGGCTACCTATAAAGAGTAGGGAAGGCCGCAGCAGTAGTGTTCATACTTCTCTCTACATAGACCTGTTTATGTTATTTTGAAATCTGAACCAAGTAGCTACATTACTGATTCAATAAAGAAAGTGAAATTCTAGAAATAATTGATCCAGACATGGTGACTCATACCTTAATCCCAGAACTTGGGTGGGGAGAGATGGGGCAGGATGATTGCAAGTCATATGTTAGGTGAGGCTATATAGTAAATTCTAAGCCAGCCTGAGATGTATGACATCTTTCTGAAAATAATGAATAAAATAAATTGAGAAGTCAGAGGGTTCAGATAATGTATACTGTTACAGTTAGAAACTACAACTTACCTACATATTTTGGCTATATTATTTGCATAACTAATGACAGCTGATCTATATCTCTTCTATCTGCACAACAGATCTCAAACTTATCTAAAGAAAGACAATGTAAGCTTAAGAATGAAAAATGGCAGGCGCATGCCTTTAATCCCAGCTCTCGGGAGGCAGAGGCAGGCGGACCTCTGTGAGTTCGAGGACAGCCTGGTCTACAGAGCAAGTCCAGGACAGTCTAGGATACACAGAGAAACCCTGTCTCAAAAAAAAACAAACAACAGAAAAGAGAAGTAGCAGGCACGGTGACTCATGCCTTTAATTCCCTGGTCTACAGAGCGAGTTCCAGGACAGGTGCAGCTATAAGAGAAGCCCTGTTTCAAAAAACAAAACAAAAACGACTAAGTGATGATGTTTAAGCTCTGATGAGAGAAACATGTACAGTCTTGGGTGTCTCACCACCTAGGAATAGTGGGCCTACTGTGTGTAAAGGCTCCAGGATTGATCCTCAGCACCACAAAAAGAAAAGAGAGGTTAGAGATTTCGCTCAGTGATAGAGCACTTGCCTAGGAAGCACAAGGCTTTGGATTTGGTGTCCAATATGAGAACAGAAAAAATAAAACTCAAAAGGTTTTCACATTACATGACTTCATATGATTTACACAGTAGAGACACTCAGCAAACATAAGCTTACAGTGTTCAAGATCAAATATCACCAATGGTGGGTCAATACTGTGTCTCCAGGTGGTGCACTAAGAATAGCACATCTTTCTGTGGTTAGGCACGCCTACCAACAATGTCCTCAGTGTGCATGTGAACTGCCACTGGGAACATTTAACTAAGGGGACATGTTACAGAATAAAAGGACTACATTGTTTGAAACTATCAAGGTCATTAAAGATAGGAAGGGTTAATGAGGATTTTGTTCTGAACTAAAAACGGAGGAAAGTGACCAGTAAGCTCACTCATCAGGTAAAAATGCTTTCATCAAGCCTAACAATCTCTAAAATCCAAATGGTGGAAGAAGAGAATCAACTTTCAGGCCCGGAGAGATGGCTCAGTGGTTGAAAGCACTGACTGTTCTTCCAGAGGACCCAGGTTCAATTCCCAACACCCACATGGCAGCTCACAACTGTCTATAACTCCAAGATCTGACACCCTCACACAGATATTCTGCAGGCAAACACTAATACATATAAAATAAAAATAAATAAATCATTTTAAAAAGCCAGGCAAGGTGGTGCCTGCCTTTAATACCAACACTCCCGGAGGCAAAGGCAAGTAGATCTCTTGTGGGTTCAAGGCCAGCTGGTCTACCAAGTGAGTCCAAACAGCCAGGGCTCTTGTTACACAGAGAAATCCTATCTCAAAGAGGAAAAGAAAAAAAATCAACTTTCAAAAGTTGTCTTCTGACCCATATACAACTGTCTTAGCACGCACAAAATGAAGGCCAAAAATTTTTTTGAACAAAAGAAGAATGAAAAGACATGACAATTAGATATAACATATGATCCTAAACTGGCTCCTAAGTTAGACTAGAAAGGGAAAAGAAATACCATTAGATCATTGAGAAAATGTGACTCACACTTACAGATCTAAAGTTAGTGTTGTATACATGTTCATTTCCTGATCAGGCAGTTTCCTGGAAGACTGTCCATGTTTTGATAAGTATAGACTAGAATATTTAGGCATTTTGTCTACAACTTGATCTCAAATGGTTCAGAAAGTCTAATCAGATTACAAATGGTGCACTCATCAGAAATGTGGAACTAGAGCTAGGAATATGGCACACAGCTTTAATCTCTGCACTCTGGGAGACAGAGGCAGGCAGATCTCTGTGAGTTCTGAGGCCAACCTAGTCTATAAAGTGAGTTCCAGGACAGTCAGGGCTACACAGAGAAATCCTGTCTCAAAAATCAAATAAAAACCAAAACAACAACAGAAATGTGAAACTAAGGATGAGAATGGACCAGCAAAGAGATTAGGTAGTTTCACCAAAACTTTATACAGACATAAAGATTGGAAGTTCAAGACTGTCCTTGGCTGTCCAGGGAGCTCAAGATCAGCTTGAAATACATGAAGCCCAGTCCCCCAAAACAACAAGAAAACAGATACAAGCTGTGTATGGTGGCTCACACCTTTAATCCCAGCACTCAGAAGGAAGAGGCAGGTGGATCACTGTGAGTTCCAGGCCAGCCTAGTGTACAAAGTGAGTCCAAGGCTACACAGAGTAACCCTGTCTCGAAAAAAGAAAGAAAACAGATACAGCAGAAGAGAAAAAGGAACAAGCTCTGATGCCAGAGGGACCTCTCGACAACTGAAAGAACACCACCACGTCTACTTTATGAAGCCAAGTACAAGATGTCCTTCTGTAGTCGTAATATATAGCCAGTTCACTGTTAAAATGTGGTCAAGGGAGTTCCAGAAGTTCTTTATATGTACCCTGAGAATTTTCATTAGGTGTGAAATTCCTTAAGTGTTCATTTTCAAAAGTTCAGTGTAAACTCATGACAACCATGGTGCCAGCAAAACCGCTGGCTCCCTAAATATACTCAGAAGTATTGGGCCCTTCCTTCCCAAAGGAGAGTTGCCAAAGGACAAATCTTCTTCCTTCCTCCCCCATGTCTAAGTATACTCTCATTCTGTATTTCCCCACCTCTAACTCTTCACACCACAGCTGCCCCATTAGAACATCATTCTTGTCTCCCTGATTTCCTTATACAGCTTTGCACCATTAACTCTAAAATCAGGAACTCTGACTTCTAAAATCTATAAATAATTTTATTTGCTTGTCCAATATCTGTAACCACTACCTACTGCTAATGTCAATTTACAAGGTAGGAAAATGAAAATATATTTTTTTCATAAAGAAAACAATGAACTAGAACAAGAGTCTTGTTTCAAAACCAAGACAAAAAGGTCAACTGGCTTAAAGGGTATATAATTTGCCAAGGTTTATAAGAACAGACTTTGACTCATTTATCTGGCTCCAAAGTCTGTGATCTTTTCCCTATATTGAAAGGCCTTCAACATGCAATGTTTCCAATATATTATATTCAAAATTGTATATTGGTCACAAAACTTTATCAAACATACACAAATGGAAGGGGGAAACAAAAATATCAATTCAGATGGTGATTGGGGTAAATGATAATATTTTTTTAAATTACAACTTTCTTTTTTTGGTTTTTACAGGGTTTCTCTGTGTAATAGCCATTGCTGTCCTGGACTCTCTTTGTAGATCAGGCTAACCCCGAACTCACAGAGATCCACCTGACTCTGCCTCCCGAGTGTTTTTTTTTAGTATGTATTTATTTATTGTGCATACAGTGTTCTTTCTGCTTGCATATACGCCTGCACACCACCAGAAATGGGCACCAGATCTCATTTTAGATGATTGTGAACCACCATATGATTTCTGGGAATTGAACTCATGACCTTTGGAGGAACAGCCAGTGAGCCATCTCTCCAGCGTTTTTTGTTTTGTTTGGTTTGGTTTGGTTGGGTTGGATTTTTTTGAGATAGTTTTTTTTCTTGTAGTCTTGGCTATCCTGGACTCGATTTGTAGACCAGGCTGGCCTCAAACTCTCAGAGATCCTCCTGCCTCTGCCTCTGCCTCCCAGAGGCTGGGATTAAAGGCATGCACCACCATGCCCAGCTAATTACAACTTTCTTTAAAAACAAATTGCTAAACAGAGACTGAACTAATGAAACAATACAAAAGAAACAACCTTTGTTTTAAATGTTCTTATACTTATTAGATAAAAACTTACCAAGAATAAAGAATGAAGGAAGTGGGTCCAGGGAGATGGCTCAGTGGCTAAGGTGCTAAACTTGAATTCCTATCAAAAGCTGAAAATAGTGATATGCGCCAGTAACCCAAGCACTAGGCAAGGGAAAAAAGCTCACTGGCTAGCCAGTTTAGCCAAAACTGCTAAACTGCAGTCCAAGTTCAATGAGAAACTCAGTCTAAAAAAATAAGGGGGCTGGAGAGGTGGCTCAGCTGTTAAAAGCACTGACTATTCTTCCAGAGGACCCTAGTTCACTTCCCAGCACCCACATGGCAGCTTACAACTGTCTGTAACTCAGGATCCAATGCCCTCACACAGACAAACATGCAAGCAAAACACCAATGTACATAAAATAAAAATAATTTTAAAGAATGAAAATAAGAGCGAGTGTGGTGGTGCACACCTTTAATCTCAGCACTTGGGAGGCAGAGGCAGGCGGATTGCTGTGAGTTCGAGGCCAGCCTGGTCTACAAAGTGAGTCTAGGACAGCCAAGGATATGCAGAGAAACCTTGTCATGAAAAACAAAAACAAAAACAAAACAATCAAACAAACAAAAGAATAAAAATAAAGTGGAAAAAGTACTGAGGAAGACATCCTAATGTTGACTTCTGGGCTCTACATGAACCTGCATGGACTATTATGGAGTACCGTGCCTACACACACACACACACACACACACACACACACACACACACACACACAACCTTTTCTTTTAAATTAAGAATATGCAAAACTTAACAAGCATACATTAACCCCAAGGTACTTACAGCCAGGCCTGAAAGCCAGATCATCATGAACGGACTAATCAGTAGTCTAACAAAAAGGTCAGTCCTGAGGAAGACTTAAGAGGTATATAGACTGAAGAACCAAGAATGTATAAACTGAGGAGACAAGGGTGAGGGGAAAACAATGTTGTTTTAAGCAACAGGGTCCGTAAGATCAAAGTAGGAGAAAAGTCTTCAAGGCCCAGCAAACAGGTTAATTTGATAAGTACTAGGAATTGCTTTGTATCTTACATGGGAAGGTTTCTTTTCTATTGTTTCTTGAGTCCAGTGACAAATTCAGCAATTCTATTTTGTAAAGTTGTTAATGTTAATAAATAAATTATTAATAATAATAATAATAATAATAATAATAATATCTTTAAAGATTCAGTTTTTATTCCAACATATAGTTGAGTGGCAGAGCACTTATCTACTATCACCTTGGCCCTGTATTGAAGCAAATAAAAAGATTAAAAGTAATTCTTTGGGTCACAGAGTGCTTTCACCAAACAACTGTATAGGGGAGTATTTGTGGAAAATAACCCTTTATCCTCTGTGTGCACTTTATATTCTTCTCAAAAATAAATTCCTTATGTGAGTGAACACAATGGGGAGGGAGAACACCTTCAAAAATAATGCTTGTGAATATTAAATGCCACTGTGCAGTCTAATTAATTACAGAACTATAAAGCAATATAGGACCTTGGAAATATTTTTCCAGTGGTAATCTCTTCATTTTTTTCAACAGGTTAAATTGAAGTTCAAGAATTAAGTAAATTGCATAAACCTGTGGAAGACTGAATACTGGATTTTCAAGGAAGCAAGATCTAAAAGCTGTGCTATTCAAGACTGTATAACCAGCAACCACATTTGGCTAGAAATTTAAAATGATTAAAACTAAATGCAACTTCAAACTCAGCTTCTCACATAGACCAGGCATACTTCAGGTACTCCACGCCCTACACATGGTTAATGACTACCATATCTAACAGGGTAAGGAAAAAAAACTTCCATCATATTTGTCAATTATAGTTCAAAAAATCTGGGAAAGAGAGGAAAGTATTTTCATCACTACAGAAAATTTAATTGGACTGCACTGCTTTAAAGAATAAGATTTAGAGTCAAACTATGGTTGGAATTCCACTGGGACAGAAACAGATGACACAAGATTGACATAAGGGTGGATTAATAAACATACACCTCAAAAAGTATACTTGATGATTAAGTGAAATAACTTCTTTTATATGTACACTGCCTGGAACTTAACAGATAATAAATACTAACATAACCGGGCGTGGTAGCCTATAATCCCAACACTCAGGGAGGCAGAGCAGGTGGATCACTGTGAGTTACAGGCTAGCCTGGTCTACAAAGCGAATCCAGTACAGTCAAGGCTACACAGAGAAACCCTGTCTCAAAAATGACAACAACAACCAAACAAGTCTTAAATAAATAATAAAACCTTTTGTTTGTTTGGTCTTTCAAGACAGAGTTTCTCTGCATATCCTTGGCTGTCCTACACTCACTTTGTAGACCAGGCTGGCCTCAAACTCACACAGATCTGCCTGCCTCTGCCTGAGTGCTGGGATTATAAGCGTGCACTTTTCTTTTTATTGCTCTACAGAACATCCTGTTAGAAGACTTTCTTCAAATACTCATACCCCTCTTCCAATGTTTCTATTTGGGAATAATGAAATAGAAGATGAACACAGCAAGTATCTTGTATTTTATACAGCTATACTGAGTTTTCATTCAAAGAATATAAAATAAATTGTACAGTTACTAGACAACTGTTCTTTTGTGCCAGTAAGGAATATTCCATACTACTTCTTCATTATATTCATTCTTACTATCTGTACAGATTGAACATTACATGAAAATATAACAATATGCTTCTCTACAGTACTTTAACTGGCCTCTCCCCACAAAAAAGCCAATTTCCAGAAGCTAATCAAGCTTTTAAAGCTTCTATTGAGCCAGTAAATTTAACCCCTATGAACTGTATCATTTAAAAACTCTGTAACATGCAATAATCCAGAAAAATAACAAAACAGCTCAGTTTGTAAAACAGTGTATTTCATTCAATAAGCAAATTTCATTTATGAGTAGCAATTTATATTTAGCTGCATTAAGTCACATAGTCTTGCATTCCTAACAAATTCACCAACTTTGCACTCCTAATATGAAGAACTCAAACAGACCTTTAAACTATTTGCCCTTAAGCATCTACCAAATATGACTGCTACATGTTTTTAAAGATTTCTTGCCTTTTAAACAATGTGTAACTCTCAGAGGAAAAAGTACTTTCAGTAAGTGTCTCTTTTAAATTATCTAATTAGTATTTTGTTCCTTAAAGTTGATTTACTCAAAAGAGTAGCTACAGATCTCCTCTTTAAAGTTAAGAAAAAACTATAAATACTAAATGAATAATAATATACACTATATGACATTTTACAACTCTATGTGCAACAAATAAAATTAAACATTTCAAGTATACAAACCACAGTACTTAATCAATAGAGTTCACATACGTTTTCCTAAAAGCTAAAAAAGTTTCTATTGCTATCACACAAAAATTTATTGCTGTCTCATTTTATACATTCAAGAAGGTGTCATCTACGCCTAAACTGATAAAATCTAACTTGTAGGATTATATAAGTTTATTAAAGCTCTTTTTAAAAAAAAAAATCATATCCACACTGGTCACAGTGAACTTTCCTGAGGCTGTACTCTAAGTACATCCGACCCAGAAAGTATTTTTAGCAAATGTGTTCAATAGATGCTGGTGTTATGCCTAGCCTAAATTAGAAATTAGTGTCATAAATTTAAAGCAACAATGTTACTAGGGACATTTTAAAGATACTCAATTAGGGCATGGTGGGGGAGGAGGGAACAAGACGACACAATTTACCACCACCTAGAAGCTAAGATATTAGAATCGGGAGATAAGAAAGTCACATACCCATCTGTTATTACTTTAGAAGAATCTCTGATTTTCTACCTCAAAAAACTTTAACTAGCTCAATATTAAGAAAAACTATAAAATAATGACACTTCCTAGTGTTTAAAAAAATCTTTATAGCAAATATTTAAAGCAGTAAATAAATTATAAAATACTGTCATGTACACAAAACAGGTTAAGTAAATTTAAAAATACTGTCATGTACACACACACACATACACAACTATGTTGATCTTATAAATTAGACAGGATCACAATAATATTGGGCCATCCATGCACATGGGTCAATACAAAATATGAACAAAGAATGCCATAAAAAATGTGAAGAGAGCCAGGCATGGTGGCGCACGCCTTTAATCCCAGCCCTTGGGAGGCAGAGGCAGGTGGATAGCTGAGAGTTCGAGGCCAGCCTGGTCTACAAAATGAGTCCAGAACAGCCAAGGCTAACACAGAGAGACCCTGTGGGAGGGGGGGGGGAGAAAAAAAATAAAGAGACACAAAAGCTTTTGTGGTAATTGCAGCAAAAATGTATTCTGACCAAAAGGGGGCAGGGAGGTTATATTCATGAGATAATTGATCTTATATCATGAGAGAATAAAATGGTTCTATATAGTTCATAAGCTTTTCCTTTCAAACCAACTTTTTTCTTTAAAAGAACACTGAACTTGAAATTCTCAAATTTGAGATTTAAATAATATAACTATAGTCTATTAGGAACACTGAGTAATTGTTTAAGGTCATGTCCTCCCTTTTTGGAAAACATGTTTTCCCCTCTGACACACTAATGTTCACGAAGCCCAGGATTTTCAAAAGGCTGTGATTTTTACCATTTCAGTCGTCTTCTAGTCTGTCTTTTACAAGTCAGACACATTAGCTGTTTGTTTTTCCTCCACAGCCATGTTTTAAATGTGACCATTAAACTATGTTATTTCATCTGGACCCAAGATCTGGTCACACACTCTTGAATTGCACATTCCAAAACTAGCTAGTAGATATAACAAGTCCTCCTGGAACAAGGAGTTTTTAAAACCCTACACATAGACCTTGTACACACTGATGTCACTCTGTGATGCAAGGCCAGACATAACGTCTCTACCCTAAGTTTCAGGGAACCAGCCATCTACATTATCAGTGACGCTGTAAACTGTTCCATTATTGAAGACATCCGAGCAAATGCATTAAATTACCACTCCCCCAACCCCTTCTTTAAAGAATTCTAGCTTCTCTTCAATCTCTGAATTGATTGATTTTCAGTAAACCGTCTTGAGACAATTCAGGTGATGAAGGTTTTGTAAGAACAGTTCCTGTTCATAAATAATAATCATATGCTCCATTTTTCCTGTAAGTAACTATAAAACAAACATTGCCACAGAAACGACAATTTAAAGCCAGAAGACCACAGATCACTGCACTTATATTTACAAAAAAGCCACCAACACTGTTCTGTTCTTCACTACAGACTCACTTTGAATCTGAACATGATGAAGGTGGTGACGATTCAGAACCGTTCTACATCTCAACTTTTTGGGCCCAACTACAGATTCCTAAAAACATGTGGATCCTGGCAGAGTCACAGGAGACTCAAGTTCAATGGAAAGGCGCGTGCTCATACAGCATGGTGGGGGGGGGGGGGGGGGGGGGAGAGCTTATATGAGTCAATTAGCATAACAATAACAATTAGAAAACAGAAGAACCCCACAGATGGAATACTGAAGTCTCCAGCCTTACCTTGAGTGTAGGAGCACTGGAACATTCCATCTCCGCATCTATGCCATCCTTTAGCCCTTGCACTCAAACCTAGCAAAGATTTCAACTATAGACCTCGGGTAGATCCGAGCACCTGGACCCAGTTTTTTTTTTTTTTTTTTTTAAAAAAGGGGGAGGGGGTCGATCGCGTAGCTCTGGCTACCTGGTCCCGCGAGCTTCAGGTGCGCACCCACGACCTGCAAAGGGGGCCCACGAAGGCCAAGCGAAGAACCTCCCCGAGCGCCTCTCTTACCTTCGTTATCACAGCCGCGTCCTCTCGGCTGAAGAAAAATTAAAAAAAAAAAAAAAAAACCAAAAACCAAAAACCAAACAAAATCCAAATCCAAAAAGGCAGGAGGCGGCGCGGGGCTCCGCGTCGGAGGGCTCGCCCCCCAGCGCCCCGCGAACAGCCGCCGCCACAGCGGCCGCACCACGGCCGCGGGCCGCCAGCACCCCGTCATCCTGCGGGGCTGCGGCGGGGCCGGCGTGCGCGGGGAGGCGCGCGCTCGCACCTCGCGGCGAGATGAGCTAATCCCTTCACACGCGCCCCGAAAAGTGCCGCGGCGCCCCCCGCCTCCCCCGAAAGCCCGCGGACTCGCGGGCCAAAGTCAAGTCTCTTTCAAGTCCCGGAGCTCCCAGTTGCTGACAGGTCCCCGGGGTCGTAAAGAACAATGTCGCGTCCGCCGAGCAGGAAAGCGCGCGCGGCGTGAGGCGGCGGGTGACTCCAGGGAGGCGGCTCCCGTGTGAGAGTGCAAAGGAGAAGCTCGGTCACCCTCCTCCTCCTTCTCCTCCTCCTCCTCTCCTTCCTCCTCCTCCCTCGCCTCCACCGCCTCCTCCGTCTCCTCCTCCTCTCTCAAGCACACCCCGTCTCCTAGGCCGCAGCATAGCAACCGAACATGGCGGCTGCGCAGCCACCAGCCAGTCAGAGTCCCGGAACGGCGGCCTCAGCAACAGGAGGCGGTCTCGCGAGAGGCGAAGCCACGCCCATGCTCCGCCTCCTTCCCTCCTCCCACCCGTCTTCCAAGCGCCAGCCTCGGAGCGCTGGCAGTCACAGGTGCGAGAGAGGCGGGACTTAGCGGGCGGGGAGGGAGGGCGTGGCTCTGTGCCCACACCCAGTAGCCAGGCACGGATTGGCTCCTCGACTGTCAGTCCTGCCCCTCCTCCCTGTGTGTACCTACTGACCGACGCTGGGGACACAAAAGAGGGGCACAGCGCAAAGTGGGGAAACTGGACTTCCTGGTATCAGGTTGTCCCAACTAAGTGCTGAGAGAGGGGGTAGGCTCTGAAGTGCAGTTTTCAATCGTTTCTCTTCCTAAATATAGGCCCCTCGAAAACAAAGCCTAAGCAAAAGGCGTTTACGGATAAAACAAAGGATAGATGCTTCCTGGGTGCCAGGAACGCTGCTTTTTAAAATCAAAGTCGTTCAATCGTTTTAAGAATGAGAGTTGGTATTGTCCTGCTGTGGCCTTGAGGAGGGCAGGCTCTAATATTTTCTGGGTGATACAAACTCGCTAGTGATAGGACATTCCTACGGTGACCATGGAAGAGTGGGTTTGGGAGGACCTTCACATTCTGTCTTTGCCTCTTTTTAAATTTTTTTTTTTTTACATTGTATATTTAGTATACACCCAAAGCGTGCACGCTCGTGTGTGTGTGTGTGTGTGTGTGTGTGTGTGTGTGTGTGTGTGTGTGT
>OU015747.1:77349105-77368114 GCA_907169655.1 Acomys percivali
TGTGTGTGTGTGTGTGTGTGTGTGTGTGTGTGTGTGTGTGTGTGTGTAAGTCAGAGGACAAGGTTTGAGAGTTAGTTGGTAGTCCCGTATGGGTCCCAGAGATTGGCAGCACATTCCTTTCCTTTACCCTTTGACCCATCTCAAAGGTCCTTGCCTCTTTTTTTAGGGGATTATGGGAGCGACTCAATGCTCTTTTCTGCTGCCAGGCTTCTTATTAGTTCTTGATCTTAACCTTTGTTTCCACTAGAGACCATCTTTATAAAAAATGTCTTGCTGAGTAGTAGTGTTTAATGCCTTTAATACCACCATTCCAGAATCTGAGTTCAAGGCCAGCCTAGTCTACCGAGTGGGTTCCAGGACAGCCAAGGCCACACAGAGAAGCCCTACCAATAAATAAATAAATAAGTGTTTCTTTCTTCAGGGGTCTGAGAAAGCACTTGCCTAACATATGTACAAGGTCCTCAACACCCAACACCCACATGATGCAAATCTTATCTTTTCTCCAATTTTTTTTTGAAGGGGGAGGAGCTTTTTTGACACAAGTCTCTCTGTGTAGCCCTGGATGTCCTGGACTCAGTTTATAATCCAGACTGGCCTGGAACTCACAGAGATCAACTGCCTCTGCCTCCTGAGTGCTGGGACTAAAGGCGTGGGCCACCATGCCCGGCTTATCTCTTCTCCACGTTGACAAAGTGACTTCACCAATGAGGAAAATTTGTACGAAACTGTGGAAGACAGAAGTTGATATCAGCGTCTTCATTCTCAGTCTGCTCCTACTTTTTTTTTTCCTTGTCCAGCTGGTGATGGACACTTGGACACGTAGGAGGCTGAGGTGAAAGGATCAGGAGTTGAAAAACATCCTTAGCTAACAGCAAGTCCCAGGCCAGCCTGGGCTACATGAGACTCTGTCTCAGAATGCAGGTGGGACAGGGTGATAGCAGCTCCAGCCTGTGCTCTTTCATTTCCCCCTAAGCGTATATCCTTTCCTCCTGCTCTCACTCCATTTTGAAACCCTTTGGTCATGGCATCCCTAAAATGCTTCTTGTCTTAGCCCTGTCAGCATCCATTCATTCTTCAACAAAAGATCAAAGAGAATTCGCCAGGGTTAAGCAGTAGGAAATAATTTCTTCCTTCTGTGACACCGACGGCTCTCGGTTTAAACATCCCTTTGCTGTTCTTCACAATGCTCATCTTTCTGCACAATGCTCAGCCCTGTGTGGCTATTGCTGATAGTCCGTGATTTGATCACTGCTCCTACCTAAGGCAGAGCCTCTTAGTCATCTCTGGAGCCCTCAGAACGCCTGAAGACACTGCCTGGCAGGAAAAATAGAAGTCAAAGAAAAGAACAAAATGTTTGAATCACTAGCGGGTAGCTGAAATAGAACCTGGCAAGATAATTCAGCCAGTAAAATGCTTACTGTGCAAGCATGAGGACCTGCGCTCAGATTCCCCAGAGCCAGGCATTTTGAGCCATTCACAATTGTACCACCTCCACTACCGCCGCTGCCACTACCCCTGCCACCGCCACCACCACTACCACCTCCACCACTGTCTCTACCTCAAAACCATCAGTACTAACCGTCACTACCCACAAAGGACATCCCATGCCTATTTTCTTCTCCCCAAACCTCTACCAGGCCATACTCTATTTTCCATATCTGTGTTTGCTTACTCAGGATACGTTACATAAACAGAATAACTTCCAAGATAGAGCTTCCATAGTGGAAATCACCTAGATGGGCCTTTAAAGTACCGGTATTCACTGCCATTCCCAGAAAATTCTAAGTTCGCCAGGCATGGTGGCTCACGCCTGTAATCCCAGCACTTGGGAGGCAGAGGCAGGTGGATCTCTGTGAGTTCAAGACCAGCCTGGTCTACAAAGCAAGTCCAAGACAGCCAGGACTACCCAGAGAAACACTGTCTCGAAAAACAAAATCAAAAACAAAGAAAAAGAAAAGAAAATTCTAAGTCCATCCTAAGCCGACTTTCCTGCATCTCTGGGAAAGAAGGAGCAAATAATCATCCAAGAGAGGAAGAGAAAGAGGAGGACAGAGTTGCTTTCGGGTAGCTTGGTTAGTAGACCGCTTGCCTTACATTCATGAAGCCCCAGGTTTGATCCTCAGCACAGCATAAACCTGCACATGACAATCCATGTGTAAAATTGCAGCACTCAAGCGATGGAAACAGGAAGGTCAGAAATTCAAGATGATCCTTGCTACATGAGGCCCTGTCTTAAAAACAATACAAAAAAAACCTTTCGACTATGCCCCATCTTCATATCTGCTCAATGATGGATAAAGTTAGCAATAAATTGGTGCTTTTCAATTCTTGATCTGTATATCTATCACCTACCTGTACATCTTGTTTAAAATTTAGACTCTAGGCTGGCAAGAAGGCTCAACAGGTAAAGACATTTGCCACCAACCTAATGACCTGAGTCCAGTCCCACGACCCCGCATGATGAAAGAAAAGAACTGATTCCTGAAAGTTGTCATCTGACATCCACAGGCCTGCTGCAACACATGCACAGCACAGCTCAAGCATGCGCGAATACACACTCACAGTACGTTTTAAAATGTAAAAATTATTTTTAAATGCAGGTTCTAATTCACTATATTTGGGGTGGGACCAGAGATTCTGGGGCCCTGGGCTTTGGGGGTCTTTTTGTTTGTTTGTTTTGTTTTGTTTGTTTTGGTTTTTCGAGACAGGATTTCTCTGTGTAGTCCTCTGCCTATCCTAGACTCAGACCAGGCTGGCTTCAAACTCATGGAGATCTGCCCACCTCTGTCTCAACTGAGTGCTAGGATTAAAGGCGTGTGCCACCATGCCCTGACATTTTTGCTCTTATTTAAATTACATTCTGTAAAACAATTAAAATATTTCCATGCCTATTCTGAACCATCTGATGAGAACCGTGTAACCAAACACTGCACTTGAATTTACCTCTGACCCTAGTTAGAACCATAGCAGTGACTTCCATACTCTCATCCCAAGAGACAATTTAATTTCAGCAAAACATTATCTGTTGTGTTACATACATAATACTCATGGAGCTTTTAATGTTTTGGTTCAGTTTGTATATTGCATACATTTTACAGATATAGGAACATTGTTAATAAGGATTTTTATACCTAATCTAATACTTGCACCTAAGAAACATAATTAAGCTAATTAAACAGTTGGGAGTTGCAAGACTTCTTTTCAACTTAGAACTGGCAAACACTGCTGGATATTGGCAGACACTCCTCCTAACTGTGACTTTTTCCTATGTCTACAGTCTGCCCTTGGCTGTGCTTTGAGAGATTAAGAGCAAGAGCTCTGTCTGCACTTGGAGGCAGTTGGCAGGCAGGAATGACTGGGCTTTTTAGACTTAGTGGCTGATGACAAGACTTCTCCTAACCCTGGGTTGCTAGGCCCTGGAGGGGCTCAGCATTTGCTTTATCCTATACAGACAAGCCCTGCCACCTGGGCCTTGGCAGTGACTCCTTGCAACAACAGGGCAAGAGAGGCTTTGACTGGGCACTATAGCTAACTCATAAGCTACCCTACCATCAGTGACTCAGAAGGACCCCTCCGAAAGAAATGAGTAACCCAACTGTGGATGACAAATCCAAACCCTAACTTCTGAATTATAGAGTAAATTCAAGGCCAGGCTGAGAAAACATAGTGAGATCCTATCTCAGAATAAGAATTACAGAGTGGGGGAAAGAGGGAGGGAAAAAAAGGATGGAGGAAGGGGAAGAGGAGGAGGGAAGGAGAGAGTGAGCCCTCAGCTGCTGAGATGGCTTCCTCGGTAAAGGCACTTGCCACCGAGCCTGACTTGAGTTCTATCCCAGATCTCGCATGGTAGAAGGAGAAACCATATGCCAACAACTTGTCTTCTGACCTCTACATTCGTGCTTTGGCACAAATGTGTACTCACACACAGTATAAATGTAATAAACACACTTACATAGCTCAGTGGTAAAGAGCTTGCTTAGCGGGAACAAAGGTCCAGGTTTGATTTCCAGTTTCAGGAGAGAAAGAGAGACAGAGACACATCTTGAGGTGAATGAAGATAGCCAAGGAGCTGACTAGGAAGGAAAATTAGACTCCATTTGCTGGGGGCAGCTCAAAGTGATATGAATTTTAACTATGGCTAGGTAGTGGTGGTGCATGCCTTTAATCCCAGCACTTGGGAGGCAGAGGCGAGCAGATCTCTGTGATACAGAGAGAGTCAAGACAGCCAAGGCTACACAGAGAAACCCTGTCTCAGGAAAAAAAAAAAACAAACCTATGTTAAAATGACTTAATTTTGTTGTTTAAGCTTCTGAGGTAAAGTGTACAAGGTACATGGCTTTTCAGGGCTCGGAGAATGTCTAAAAAGTGCTTGCCTTCCAAGCATGAAGACATGAGTTTGATCTCCAGAAGCCACATAAAAATACTAAGCTTGGGCCAGGCGTGGGGGTGCACGCCTTTAATCCCAGCACTCGGTAGGCAGAGCCAGGTGGATCACTGTGAGTTCGAGGCTAGCCTGGTCTACAAAGCGAGTCTAGGGCAGCCAAGGTTACACAGAGAAACCTTGTCTCAAAAACAAACAAACAAACAAAAAACACTAAACCAGGTGTCCTAGCATGGACAATGAATCTCTGAGGCTTTTTGGCCAGCAAGCCTAGTCTAAGCTTTAGTCCAATAAAAGACACGGTGGCAGATAGCCTTGAGGATGGCACCCAAGATTGCTACATGTGTGCGTATCTGCACATGTGTGTGTATGCACACATATACATGCACAAATACATACACACTGCTGATTATGAGTACCAAACAAGACTCTGACAAGTGACCTCAAGTGGATGTCTATCTGCCTTGGCCTTATAATTGGGGATGAAGGGATTTGAAATTTTTACCTATCTGCAATCTTCATGCCTAAGTTAAAGCCAAGCAGAACAAAGCAAGCAAACCTAAAGAATTTAAACCTTTACAAAAGCATCATCGGGCCGGGTGGTGGTGGTGCGCGCCTTTAATCTCAGCACTTGGGAGGCAGAGGCAGGTGGATCTCCCTGAGTTCGAGGCCAATCTGGTCTACAAAGTGAGTCCAGGACAGCTAAGGCTACACAGAGAAACCTTGTCTCAAAAACAAAATAAAACATAACAAAACCAACCAAACAAAACCAAACAAACAAAAAACAAAAAAAGCATCATCGGGTCTGGTGATGGTGGCACATGCCAAGACAGAGGCAAGTGGATCTCTGTGAGTTCGAAGCCAGCCTGATTTACAGAATGAGTTTACAGAGAAACCCTGTCTTTAAACAAAACAAAACAAAAAAACAAAGGAAGGAGCCACAGTCTGGATTGATGATTGGGTTGAACCAAGTGCGGCTCGGTTGGTAGAGTGCTTACCTAGCATTCACAAAGCCCTGATTCAATCAATACACAGCATAAAATCTGCATGGTGTGTACATCCCTATAATCTCAGACCTGAGAGTTGAACAGAGGGAGACCACATGGTCAAGGTCATAGTCAATGCCATAGTGAATTTGAGGCCTGACTGGAATACATATATCCTTGTCGAAAAAAAAGAAGAGGTGTCCAGATGTGGTGGCACATGCCTTTAATACCAGCACTTGGGAAGTGAGTTTGAGGACAGTCTGGTCCACATCTAGAGTTTCAGGCCTGTCCGGGCTACAGAGGGAGACCCTGTCTGAAAAAACAACCAGATAATACAAAAAACAACCGGATAGTACTAAGGAGGTGGCTCGGTTGGTAAAGTGTTCATCATGAGGACCTGAGCGCCATGCCCAGAACCACATAAACTCTGGTGGCATGTGCTTGCAGTTCCATCTCTGGGCATCTGGAGACAGCAGGATCTCTCACTGACCTGCCAGCCTAGCCTACTTGGCAAACCTCAAGTCCCAGTGAGAGAGAGGTCTTGTCTCACAAACAGGGTTGACAGCTGTTGTAAGGAAAAACACCAAAAGGCTGGCATCAGGGCTTTACACACATATGCATACAGATATGCATGTAACACACACACACACACACACACACACACACACACACGCACGCACGCACGCACGCGCGCACACACACACACACACACACGCACACACACACACACACACGCACACACACACACACACGCACGCACACTGTACATTTTGGGGGCAAGGGTTCAAGACAGGGTTTCTCTGTGTAGCCTTGGCTGTCCTGAAACTCACTCTGTAGACCAGGCTGGCCTCGAACTTACAAAGATCCACCTGTCTCTGCCAAGTGCTGGGATTAAAGGCGTGCGCCATCACTGCTGAGCTGTTTTTTGTTTTGTTTTGTTTTGTTTTTGTTTGTTTTTGTTTTTCGAGACAAGATCTCTCTGTGTAGCCTTGGCTGTCCTGGACTCATTTTGTAGACCAGACTGGCCTTGAACTCACAGTGATCGACCTGCCTCTGCCTCCCAAGTGCTAGGATTAAAGGCATGCACCATTATGCCTGGCAAGAAACTGTTTTTTAAACTCAGATGACATACAGCTCTGAGGCCATTGTTCTAGATGTGTCTGTCTGCATGCTCCCTCTTCATGTGTCATCCATTTTTTTCTAAAGAAGCCCCAAGTTAGGAACTCTGAGATCAAGAACTATATGGAAACCCAAGTATGGTGGAGGATGCCTAGAATCCCAGCACTGTGCACATCAAAGTAGGAGGATAGCAAGTTCAAAGCTAACCTGTGCTACATACTGAGAACACTCTGGTGTACATAGTGTGTTCAGGAGAAATTCTGTACAGAAAGCTAAAAAAACTATATCTTTCTTACATACCTAGCCCACTCCTTAAAGGTAAGTACTAGAAATTGTTCTTGCATGTGTTTCTAGAATGTTCTCTGTGTTGCTATAAGGTAATCATTATATATCTCTTTTCCGTGGATACAAGAAGTCATACTACATATGTTGTATGTTCTTTATATGTGTGGGGGTGCTGAAGAGATTTTCTCAATAAATAAACCACTTGCCAGGCAAGCATGAAAACCAGACTTTGGGTCTTTTGCATCATTGTAAATTCTGGGTTGGTGGGTTGGTCTCACCTGTACTTCCATCTCTGGAAAGCAGAGGCAGGAATCGAGCAGGCTGGCAAGCTAGACTAGCCCACAAAAGCTAATTCTGGGTCCACTTGAAGGACCCTGCTGCACCTAAGAGGCAGTCATCTACACACACCTGTGTGGGAGTTTTTATGCTGGATTAATTAGGTTGTAAAAACCCACCCTAAATATGTATGGCCCCATTCCATGAGCTGCTGTGCCAACCTGAGTTTAAAAGCAGAGAACAAGCTGAGCTTTTGATTGCATCGGGTGCAGCCAGGTGATACAGGATGAGAGCCTCATCTCAAAGTCCTTAACTTGATTCCATCTACAAAGTCCTTTCTGCTGCACAACACCAGATAGTTACAGGTTCTGAAGATTAGACACCTTGGTTTGCTTTGCGTGGCAGGGTCTTTATTACCATTCAGTTTAGGGCCATTATAGTTTATACAGTTAATTCTTTGAGAGGGTTAGTGACTTTCCAAGATGGACATTGTAAGTTTATTTATTTATTTGCTTGTTTATTTATTTTTGTTTTTTCGAGACAAGGTTTCTCTGTGTAGCCTTGGCTCTCCTGCACTCATTTTGTAGACCAAGTTGGCCTCGAACTCACAGTGATCTGCCTGCCTCTGCCTCCCAAGTGCTGGGATTAAAGTCATGCACCACCACTGCCCTGCTATTTATTTTTTAAAAAGATTTATTCATTATTATGTATACAGTGCTCTGCTTGCATGTACACCTGCAGGCCAGAAGAGGACATTAGATCACATTATAGATGGCTGTAAACCACTATGTGGTTGCTGGGAATTGAACTCAGGACCTCTGGAAGAGCAATCAGTGCTCTTAATCTCTGAACCATCTCCCCAGCCCATAAATTTATTTTTAATTATGTGAATATATCTGTGTGTGGGTGTGTGCAAAAGCAGTGAAGTTGCCTGCTGAGTCCAGAAGAGGGCACTGTATCTCCTGGAGTTGAAGTTACAGGGGTTTGTGGGGAGCTCAGTACGGATGCTGGGAACTTGGGTCCTCTATAAGAGTAGCACATGCTCCTCAACACTGAGGCATCTCTCCAGCCCCAAGATGAACATATATTTAATTATATGCTTTTAAGATATGGGAGCCTCAGATTGTGATTAAAATACATCAATAACACATGGAGTGTGCCTAGTGCAAGATTAATGTTTTATCTGCCTGCCCCAAATGTGAAGACATTGTGTGTAGACATGTTTATTCATAAGACACTGATGTGCAAAAGATAAGCCACTTAACCTTTATCTAGGTTTTTTGTAATTAAACATTAATCCAAACAGCACTAATAGTCACGAATCACAAAAAAAACAAAACAAAAAAACAAATCCTATATTACTCAGTACTTTATAGAAATAGAGATTAGAGATTAGAGATAGCCTTTGTACTCCAGGCAAGTTGTCTTACTGTTCTATTGCTGTGAAGAGACACCAAGACCCTGGCAACTCTAATAAAGAAGATTTAGTTGACTCTTGCTTACAGTTTCAGAGGCTTAGTCCATTGTCATCATGGCAGGATGCATGGTGGCGTGTAGTCAGGCATGGTGCTGGAAAAGTAGCTTGAGAATTCTACATCCTCAGGCAGCAGGAAGAAAAGAGACTTGGGCCTAGCTTGAGCTTTTGAAACCACAAAGCCCACAACCAATGACATACTTCCTGCAACAAGGCCATGCCCACTCCAACAAGGCCACACCTCCTTATCCCTCTCAAGTAGTACCACTCCTAATCATCACATAGTTAAATATATGAGGCTAGGGGGACTAATCTTATTCAAATCACCACACAAGTAATTTCCTTCCCCTCCTCCCGCAGACAGGGTCTCTCTGTGTAGCCTTTGTAGACCAGGCTGGCCTCAAACTCACAGCGATCTGCCTGGCTCTGCCTCCCGAGTGCTGGGATTAGAGGGGTGTGCCACCATACCCAGCTTGTAATTTCCTTTTTTATTTGTTTTGTTGTTTTGTTTTGAGACAGGGTCTCATTATGTAGCTCTGACTGTCCTAGAACTCACTATTTGTAGACCAGGCTAGCCTCAAACTTACAGAGTTTCATCTGCTTCTACACCTCAAATTCTAGGAGTAAAGGCATGTGCTACCACACCCAGCATATTTTGTTTTTAAGAGTGTGACTTATTGGTGGGTTGTGGGATCAATTTGAAGAATCATATACATTCGATTCTTC
The DNA here is from genome assembly GCA_907169655.1 of Acomys percivali. Taxonomy (NCBI): domain Eukaryota; kingdom Metazoa; phylum Chordata; class Mammalia; order Rodentia; family Muridae; genus Acomys; species Acomys percivali. The sequence continues at coordinate 77,358,353 of OU015747.1, forward strand.
ATTTTGAAAGAAAAGAAGGAAAAAAAAAAGAAATGAGCTAGAATAGAGAAGAAAATCTTAGAGTGCAATGCACAAATGATACACTTGTCTTGTGGGACTTTGTAAAATATCTACTTTGCTTTCTTACTTTGGGTGTGACAGTGCAGAATGTGAGACTGTCCCCTTGAAGGGAGTTCTTAATACATAGACAGGAGTTTGGAGATGGCGCAGTGGTAGAGTGCTTGGCAGATGCATGAAGACCTGAGTCTGGATCCCTGATGCCCACATAAAAATCTGGGCATGGAGGCTTGGTTTTGTACTCCTGGTGCCAGTGGGTAGAGACAGGAAGATGCTGTGGTCTTGCTGGCCAGCCAGCTAACCAAAATGGCAGACCCAAGATTCGGTAAGAGCCCCTGTCTCAAACAATAAAGTGGAGAAGAAAAGAACACAGCCTAAAATCAACCTCTGACCTTCACACATGCCCACATGGCCACACACACCTGCATACCTGTCCACACATGTGTACCTCCCCCAGCGCGCAACCCGAATTAGAACAAGATGTTCACATATGACTCTGAAAACTTCAGGAAGACAAAGCCATGGTATTTCACAAGCCATTATTTCATCACACCCTCAACAGGTGCCTGAGATAGAAATTCACATTCAGTTATTCTCAAGCAAATGGATGGGGTGGGCCTAGGGAAAGCAGCGGGAAGAGAGCAAATGATGAGTTAGTAGATGCTGCATCCTTTGTTTGCTGGTTGAGTTGTTTTCCAGAGCTGGTAACGGAGCCTGGGGCCTCACACATGTGAGCTCAGCCCAGGAGCATGGAGGTGAATCCTTACCCAGACTGCCTTTGATTTATAGAGCTTCCACATGGAGTCGTCGCCTCAAATATACATTTTAGAGAGAGAGAGAAAAAAAAAAGTTATATATATTAAAAAAAAAAAAAAGTTAGAGAGTCTGGAGATGTAGCTCACTGGATGCAATGCTTTTCTACCCCCGAGTTGACTTTATAGCACCATGAGCCAGTGGTGCAAGTGTCATGAGTTCAAGGTCATCCTTGACTGCAAAGTGAGTTCAGGGACACTATGGGCTGCATGAGATCCTGTCTCAAAAAATAAAGCAAGACACAAAAGGAAAAAAAAAAAAAAAAGCACTGAATGGTGGTTAGATCCTTGAGGTAACCTTAGGGACCTTGAGTGCCATCCAGAGACCCTTTAACCACTTAGAAGACAGCAGCCTAAGGAACCTCCTTCCTAGTAGGATGGGGGGCAAGCCCCACCCTTTCACAGTATGCAAATGCCACTTTATTTGTGAGTCTACACCAGAGGCTTATTGGTTTGGGCTCTCTATGTGCTGACCCTGCCCAATGAAGCTTTGTCATCAGCTTGGAAAAATCTCTGCATGTGGCTCAGGACCTACATGGCATTGTCAGGCATGTTTCTGGCGCCTAATAAGCTCCTACTGAGGGCTGGCTGGCCTGCTTTCGTTGCCCGTTCACCCTATACACATTGACTGGGCACCAGCCACACTGAAGATTTCTATCTCTGACTGAATTTAGCAACATCAAGGGGGTTCCTAGTAACGGCAGGCACCCCACCACGACCACCCCACATTCTCATTTCACTGATCAAGGTGGGACTGATGATGTTTCCTTCTTTTAATTTTTTAAAAAAAGGATTTATTTTTATTAGTGTGTGTGTGTGGATGGCACATAGACACAATTCCCTTGGAGGCCAGAAGAGGGTGCTGGATCTCCTGGATTGCAGGCACTTGTGAGTGGCTCTAAGTGGGTGCTAGGAACTGAGCCACGGTCTTCTGTAAGAGCACTGTGCAGTCGTCACTTCTGAGCAAGCTGCTGCACCTTTGAGGTTTCTTTCTCTAGATATCAATGTAGATTGTTCTTTCAGCTCCCAGGAGCTCCACTGTGCAGGAGAGTTTCCATTTGGACAGGCTCCGAACCCAGGAAGCATCAGTGTAAAATCCACCACTGTCCTGTAACTGTTCTTCTGAAATATGCTTCCTGCTTGTTTGACTGGTTGTTTTGCCTGACATAGGGTCTCATTAGCCCAGGCTGACCTAGTACTTCCTGTGTAGCAGAGGATGACCTTGGTTACAGATGTGCACATCTCCCCATTCAGCTCTTGCTGCTGGAGATTAAAAGAAGGGTTTTTGTGTATGCTAGGCAAGTTCTCCACCAGAAGAGCTACATCTTTATCCCCAGTGAACCACTGTATTTATAAAATACAAGTAAAAACAAATTGTCATACATGAAATGACAAGGCAATAATATCTGATTTTTAAAAATCTGTTTTTTCTTTCTTTCTTTTTTCTTTTTTTGGTTTTTTGAGACAAGGTTTCTCTTGTAGAAAACAGCTGTGCTGTACTCTATTTGTAGACCAGGCTGGCCTCGAACTCACAGAGATCTGCTCGCCTCAGCCTCCCCAGTGCTGGGATTAAAGGCGTGTACCACCACACTCGGCTAAAAAATAATCCTCTTTACTGGAGTCAAGAGAAATAAATTATTGACCACTCTAAAATGTTCTACTTATTCTCAGTTTACACACACACACACACACACACACACACACACCCATGTGCTCGCAAGCATGCATACATGCAGGAAAGCACACATATACACATGCATGCACACACAGAAACACACAAATCTGTGGGCTGAGGAAGGAATACGTGACAGTGTTGCATTTTGAGTCAGATTGCTCTTGGTAGCGTTCTTTATGGAAATGAGCCAACGAGAAGGCAGAGGAGATGTGAAACACAAGTAATGAGGCTAGTAGGACACAAGGTGGGTCTTGCTGCCTTCAAGGAGCAGGGCTGGGGCTGGGGGGAGCGCTCAGTGGTTAAGAGCACACACTGCTCTTGCAGGGGACTGGAGTCCAGGCTCCAGCACTGGCAGCAGGAGGCTCACATCTGTGAGTAGGGATCAGAGGACAACGGTGGGGATCAGCTCTCTCCTTCCACCATGTGGGTCTTGGAAACTGAACTGAGATTGCTGGGCTTGGCCACAAGTGTTTTTACCGACTGAGCCACCCAAATTTTGTTTTAGTTTAGTTAGGTTGAGATAGAGAGAGAGAGAGAGAGAGAGAGAGAGAGAGAGAGAGAGAGAGAGAATATGCTGTGGAAGATCAAGGACAACTTCAGACGTCTTTGCTCAGCTGTCAACAACCACCATTTATTGATTGATAGACTGGAAAGCAGGACAGGCTGGCTGATCAGCAAGACCCTGGATCTTCCTGTGCCCTCCTTCCCCAGCATTGAGATTTCATACCAGCATGCCCCCCCCCCTGCACAATACCACAAGGGTTCTGGGGGAACAATGTCAGATCGAACTCAGGCCTTCCTGATATATATCTATATATCTATATATCTATATCTATATCTATATCTATATCTATATCTATATCTATATCTATATCTATATATGCACTTGTGTTTTGCCTGAGTGTATGTCTGTATGAAGCTGTCAGATCTTGAAGTTATAGACAGTTGTGAGCTGCCATGTGGGTGCTGGGAATTGAACCCAGATCCTCTGGAAGAGCAGTCAGTGCTCTTAACCTCTGAGCCATCTCTCCAGCCACCAGGCCTTCCTGCTTAATCACTTACTTTACCAGCTAAGCTGTCCCCATAGCCCACTTTTCTGTTCCGTTTGTTGGTTGGTTGGTTGGTTTAGGGTTTTTTTGTTTTGTTGTTGCTATTGTTTTGTTTTGTTTTGTTTTTTGAGACAGGGTTTCTCTGTGTAGCCTTAACTATCCTGGACTTGCTTTGTAGACAGGCTGGTCTCGAACTCACAGCGATCCACCTGCCTCTGCCTCCCAAGTGCTGGGATTAAAGGCGTTCACCACCACGGCCCATATTTTCTCTGGTTTTAAACAGTTACCTTGACTAGACCTGAGTGACTTCAAAGTTTTGCCGACAATGTATTCCTCAACTATATTTGTGCAAATTTGGTCCACAGATAAAAATTCATGTGTCCTAAGCTGATGACATCTCATCTTTTTTATATCAGTAAAAATATATATTATATTTATTTATTTGTGTGGCCTGTGTGTTTATGTGTATGGGTATTCACACCCATAGTGTAAGCATAGAGCTCAGTGGACAACTTTTAGAAATTAATTCTAACATATGTCTGCCAGGAGTAGAACAGGTTATCGGGCTTGGGGACAGGCACCTTGACCTGCAGGGCCAACTCACCAGCTCATGCAGTGTTGTCCTCTTGACTATAATACCCACAGTCCCTTTCTTTGCCAAACTCATGTTCCCCTTTTAGATTCCAGCTCTCCTCTCGACTTCTGCATGGTCCCCATCCTCAACTCTCAACTCTGCTCCATCCAAACACATAGCTGGATGACACAATGGAGTGATCCCACTGTCACCAGCTGACTTCTAAGCTTCTTGGGAATCTTTCATTTACTCTTGGTTCCTCAGATCCCCACGTGGTACAGATAAAAGACAAAGGGGTGTTTGAAGTCAACCGATGTGTCTTACACTTACTAATCTACTCTGCATGTGGACATGCATGTGATGGTGTCGCATGCACGTGGGGATGAGAAGACAGCTTCCAGGAACTGGGCCACTCCCTCAACCATGAGAGTCCTGGGGATGGAATTCAGATTTCGGGACTTGGCTGTAAGAGCCTTTGAACTTTGAACCTGCTGAGCGACCTCATCAGCCCCAAAGAAACAGGTTCTTTAACTCTATTCCTGAAGGCTGATGCCATAGCAGGCGTCATTGTAGCCATTTGTCAAAATCCACTAGGAGCTGGGCTAGTTTTCATGAAGTTTCTTGAAAGATAAACAAGAGTCCATGAGCATTACCTGGGAAAGTGACGACATGTAAGAAGGGGGAGGAAGTGTAATTAATTTCATGGTGTGGAGGAAGGAGAGGTTAGATTTGGACTGAGACTCAGCCTGGTAGACCAGTTATAGCAGTTACGATATCTTTCCCTGCAGGGTATCTTAAAATCACAGTCCTGGCCCTCACAATCTGATGCATCGCCCACACCCTTCCCTAGCCACGGCATCAGCGGGTAGAGTAAACTCAGCTCTGTGCCTGAGGGCCAGGGAAAGGACATTGAGAAGTCTGTTGCAACCATCTAGATGGGAGATGCTGGAAACCTGGTGTGTTATCGTGGCACGTATTGCTAGCTCTAAAGTAGGGCTCCGCTCTGATCTGTGAACTTTTGCTGGAGGCAAAGCAAAGCTTCTAATGGATTGCAGCAATGGCAAAACTGTACTGCTTTGTCACCTAGGTGAGGTTCGTGTTAATTCTTTTTCCCTGTCTTTTCGAGACAGGGTTTCTCTGTGTAGCCTTGGCTGTCCTGGACTCACTTTGTAGTCCAGGCTGGCCTCGAACTCACAGCGATCCGCCTGCCTCTGCCTCCCGAGTGCTGGGATTAAAAGCGTGCACCACCACGCCCGGCTGTGTTAATTCTTACTAAGACCTCTGGCTCCCTATTTATTATTACATTATAGGATTCTTTACTGAATGCTCAATAGGTTAGCACAGCACATTTATTACTGTCCCATAGTACTCATTGGGAAGCTATATTGGAGCATGTGAACTATCATGCAGGCATTCAATAGATTATGCAAACCTTTCTTTCCTTCTATCCAAATGCCGGGAATATATTACAACAGTGATTGAGGTGGAGGAGGAGTGCAGTCAGGAAGGTGCTGGTCATGCAAGTGTAAGTGCCTGAGTTCAATTCCCGAGAGCCCACATAAAAGCTGGGCTTGGTAACATCCACTTATAATCTCAGTACTGGAGAGACAGAACTGGGGATTTCCCTAGGGCTCCAGGGACAGCCAGGATAGCCAAATTGGTGACTCCAAGTTCAGTGGGAAACCCTGTCTCAAAAATAATGTGGATAGAGACAGAGAAACCCTCTATCAGGGTTCTCTAAGGGAACAGGACTGATAGGATGAATATGTATAATATTAAGGGGGATTTAGTAGTCTGGCTTATTGGCCATGGTCCATGTAGTCCAGCAATGGCTGTCTCACACTGAAAAGACTGAGAATCTGGTAGCTGCTTAGTCCACGAGGCTGGCTGTCTCGGCAGTCCCAACCTGGCACTGAAGTCGTGGGGGATTCCTGGAGCCCTGCTGGTCTTCAGTCCACAGTGGCAGCTCCAGGATGTTGGTCCTAATGTAGTTGAGGGAAGGCTGCAGTAGCAGAACAGATGAGCAGACAGAAGAGCAGAAGAGGACCAACAGACAAAAAAAAATCAAAGTTTCCTTTTGTGTCACTTGATCTGGGCCACCACCAGAAGATGCCACCAATGTGGGTCTCCCTGCTTCAGGTCAAGAAGGTCCCCCAGAAGTGCCCAGCAGCTTGTGCTCTTACAGATGCAATAAAGTTGACAACCAAGGAGGGGCCACAGCAGCCAACATCAGCCTCTGGCCTCTATATGCACAAGCACAGATGTGTGCATTCACCCACGCTAACATGTACACATGCACATGCCCGCACACAGAGAATAATCATTATTGTAATAAAACATGGATTGAAGTTATACTTCATTATCTTCTGAATTTACTCAGAATTCAAATAATATCTACATACTCGTCAAGAAAGAGAGAATGACTAAAGTCAGTCAAAATCTCGTAACAGCTAATTCCATTACTTGGTACTAACTCCTCTAAATTCTTGTAACATCAATAGTTGTGTGACCCAGCATCCCACTTTAGCATCAGGTTAGAGAGTTTACTGGATGGTTTGTTGTCAACTTGACACAAGCTGGAGTCATCAGAGAGGAAGAAGCTTTAGTTGAGAAAATGCCTCATAAGATTCAGCTGTAGGGCATTTTCTCAATTAGCGATCAATGAAGGAGGGCCTGGCCCTTGGTGGGTGGTGCCATCCCTGGGCTGGTGGTCCTGGGTTCTGTAGGAAAGCAGGCTGAGCAAGCCATGAGGAGCAAGCCAGTAAGCAGCATCCCGCCGTGGCCTCTGCGTCACCTCCTGCCTCCAGGGTCCTGCCCTGCTTCAGTTCCTGACTTGATTTCCTTCAATAAGGAACAACAACAGCAACAACAGTATAAGCTGAATAAACCCCTTCCTCCCCGACTTGCTTTTTGGTGATTGTGTTTCATTGCAGTAACAGAAGCCACAGAGAGAGAAAGAGACAGAGAGAGGGGGGCGACAAAGACTTAGACTGGAAGCTTTTAAAAAAAAATAAAGGTTTAACTTTATTTATTTATTTATTTATTTATTTATTTATTTATTTATTGTGTGTGTGTGTGTGCGTGTGTGTATAAATACATACATGTGCATGTAGATGCCTCTGGAGGCCAAAAGTTGGCAGATGCCTTGAAGCTGGAATTACAGGCTTTTGTGAGCCACTTGATATATGTGCTGGTGTCCAAACATTGGTCCTTATGACTGAACAGCAAGTGCTCTTAACCAATCTCCTTAGCCTACGTGTTTTATTTCCTTTTTTGAGCATTATCCTTTCTTATTAATGGCAGTATATGTTACTAACGGATCAGCCCAAACAAGTCTGTAATTTTCTGAAGTTCAGACCCAGCTGTTCCCTGGCATCAGAAAAAAAGAAAAAAAAGAAACTATAGTAAATAGAAAATTACATGGAAAGGGCTTTCTCAATTATTGAAAACTGAAAGTGTAGGAACCTCAAACAAATTTAATCTAATAGAAATTTATACACTGTTAAGGTCAAACTTAGAAGTACTGAGAAGGAAATTGGAAATAAGAAATACAGACTAGCCGGGTGTGGTGGCACACGTCTTTAATCCCAGCACTCGGGAGGCAGAGGCAGGTGGATCGCTGTGAGTTCGAGACCAGCCTGGTCTACAAAGCAAGTCTAGGACAGCCAAGGCTACACAGAGAAACCCTATCTCAAAATAAACAAACAAACAACAACAACAACAAAAAAGAAATACAGACTACCTGATATACCACTTATTTTTGCTTGTGGGCACATTCATGTGGGCGCATGCCTCTGTAGGAGAGATTTTGTGTGTGTGTGTGTGTGTGCACGCGCGAGTGTCTGTGTGTGTATGCACGTGTACATACATGTGCATGAGTGTGTGTGCAGCACATTTGTTTGGAGGCCAAAGGTCAATGTAAAGTGTATTCTTCAATTGCTTTTTTTTTCTTTTTTGATATAAGTCATTCACTGAATCTGGAGTTCACCAATTTGGCTAGACTAGCTGGCCAGCAAGTCCCAGGGATTCTCCTGTGTCTGCCTCCCTGTTTTGGAGTTACAGATGGACACTGCCACATCTAGCCATTTTACATGGTTATTGAGGGCCCAAACTCACGTCTTTCTTTGCCCAGGAAGCAGTTTACCAAGTGAACCATCTTCTGGCCCGACTACCAATTTTTTTCCCTTTTCCTGCATCTGGTTGCTTTGTTCTCAGATCCCTCCTAATCAGAGAAAAAGCATCCATGTTACAAGTCTGTGTCTGATGTGAAAGGACAATGGAAAAAAAAAAAGTCAGTCATTTTCTGTTTGAAAGGATCCATTCCTTGGGAATTAAGGGAAATGTCCTGTGAAGGCAAGTGAGGGTTGCTTGGGGCCATAGTCTGGAGGTACCCTGCAGAATCAGTAGTTTCCAGTTTCCGAGGGAGCCAGGCTAGTTGTTCGTACTTGCTGAAGCTTGCACACATCCCTGGGCAAATGCGCACTCTAATTGATGGTCTGGGTTGAATTTCTGAGTCTGTTGCTCTATGACTTACAAAACGATATTATTGGCTGGGCGTGGTGGCGCATGCCTTTAATCCCAGCACTCCGGAGGCAGAGGCAGGCGGATCGCTGTGAGTTCAAGGCCAGCCTGGACTACAAAGCGAGTCTAGGACAGCCAAGACTACACAGAGAAACCCTGTCTCGAAAAACAAAACAAAACAAAACAAAACAAAAGAAAAAAGATTATCACCAAAACCAATGGCAAGGAATTGGTTGGTTTAGGGTTTTGTTTTTGTTTTTGTTTTTGTTTTTCTGAGACAAGGTTTCCCTGTGTAGCCCTGGCTGTCCTCAAACTCAGAGATCCACCTGCCTCCGCTTCTCCAGTGCTAGGAGTAAAGGTATGTGGTGCCACTGCCTGGGTTCTGTTCACCTTTTAATATAATATTTTATATATTTTTTTGAGAATTTCATATATGTATATAATTATTTGGGTGACTTTTCCTGTTGCATGTGTATATGTGTGTATATGTGCATTTGTGTATGAGTACACATATGTATAGAGTGTGTGACAGCCCAAGGGTAACTTCAAGTATGGGTCCTCAGGAGGTCCTTTGATACATCAACTCTCATCAGCCTGAAACTTTGTCAATAGGCCAGACTAGCTGATCAAAGAGTTTCCAGGGCTTTAATTAACTACCTCGCATTGCCAGCACTGGGAATATAGGCAGGGGCCAAAATGAAGATTTTTCAGGTCCTCACAGCCACAAGGGAAGTGGTCTGGTTTTGCCCTACTTGTGAGAGGAGTCTTTGCCCCATTTTGATTAGATTATTTCTTCTTTCGCTGTAAAGGTTCTTGAGGTCCTTCCTCAGGTTAAAGGGTCATCCTTTGTTAGCTTAAAAGTCGGCAAAGACTTTCTGCACTCTTCCTGTCCTCTTTTTACTGTATACATTGTTTCCTTTGCTATGCAAAGCTTTTTAATTTGATGTAACCTTGAATCAAATTGTACTTTTCTGCTTATCTGTGGTGGAAGAAGTTTTGGTGTCTTTAAAAACTCAGTCATGTTCTGTAAACATGTTTTAGGTTTTTTTGTTTGTTGTTTGTTTGTTTGTTTGT
>OU015747.1:77385075-77397092 GCA_907169655.1 Acomys percivali
TGTGTGTGTGTGTGTGTGTGTGTGTGTGTGTGTGTGTGTGTGTGTGTATGTGTGTGTGTCCAAGAGTCTACTTTTAAACATTAAATACTGGGTCCCAAGCGCCCCAGGGATCCCCTCTAGCCATGCTTCTGTGCCCTCTTTCCTTATTGTTTTCTCCCTCTGGGGCTGACCTCAAATGGTCCGAAACCCTCGCTAGTGAGAATGAGGGCTAGGGTGGGGCCTGGAGAGAGAAGTGAGCAAGTCAGACCCAGTCCCTCCCAGGAAGTGTCAAGGCTTAGCTCACTGGAGGCTGAGGCTGAAGCTTGGCTCGCTCTAATGTTTACAATTTGCTTGTACACCAGCTTGGACATTTGAAGAGACTTAAAAGTGCCCAGAAGCACCATGGAAGCTGCCAGAAAGTCCCTGAGGGACAGAAAGGAATGCTGGCATAGGGCAGCATGCAGACTGGGGCTGCTGTTGACCGTCCACTGCTGCAGTAGCCATTTCTGTGGCACTTGCATGGAAGAGCATTGTGTGCCCCTCTCAGGTGTCTTTCCCTCCTCTCAGCCAAGGCACAGCGACGACACCAGTTACCCTAGCTGGCTAAAGTGCAAGGTTAGGGGCTCAGAACCCCCACATCCTGTTACTGCCTCCTGCCTTGGGTTGTACCTCCTCTAAGGGAACAGTCCAGATCCCTTAACTGGCATGTCACACATTCCTCTTCATGAAGTAGCCCCTGCTGTGGTAGGCCCTCTTATATATCATCTTCATTTGTCCTTATAAGTCACCTGTCAGGTGTCATCTTCAACTTTCAGAGGCTGAGATAGGAGAGAGAATTTGTCTAGCTTTTGAGCAATAGAGATGACTTGAGACCAGCTTCATCTGTTTCTGTTCCTGTCACCCAGGGCTTTGTGTCCATTAAACACATCTTCTCACTGAGCTATACCCAAACCCTACCTTCCATGACAAGTTCAAAACATGTATATAATGTATTTCCATCATATTCCCCCACAATAATTTCTCCTATCTCCCACTTTTTCCAAGTCCCCTACTGCTTTTATGTCCCTTTTGAGGATGTGTGTGACACACTGACTTTAATTAGGGTTGCTCACTTGAGCAACGGGCAGGGCTTTATGGTAGCACAGGCGACTCACTAGTGGCTACACCATTAAAGAAAAAGGCTCTTCCTCCCCCAGCCATCGTTAGCTGTCCTAAGTTCCTCAGAGAGCCCCTTGCCCAGCTTCCTGAGTTTATGTGGCCAGCTGCCAGCTCTCCTGGTAAGTGTACTTGGTCACCCTGGGGTCCTGGTAGGGTGGCTGTTGCCACTCTTCCCAGGCCATAACTACAATGTATAGTGTGTGTGTGTGTGTGTGTGTGTGTGTGTGTGTGTGTATGTGTGTGTGTGTGTGTGCACGCACGCGCGAGTGTGTGAAATAATACGATAAAGAATTGCCTGGAATCCAGTGTGGTTGTATTTTAGTTAAATTGACTTTCATGACCTTGCCTGGGGCTCTACCCACACTGGATCATGTGATTTCCTGGGAAGAAAAACACATCCTGGTTTCTAAATAGCAAAAATCCAAACACACAGTTAGGATGCAGGCTTATTTATTTGTGAGTTAGGGAATGTCTGCTGTAAACTGTTTTATTTTGCATGACAAGAAAAAAACAAACTGGACTCTCAGTATGCTATTTGGGGTGTCTGTTTAAAAGGAGCAGAAGTAAGGCTCTGCTGCCCTTTGTCTATTTGAAAAGGCATCGGCTTCAGAAATGCTAGCTCCTGGGAGGCCTGAGAATGCATCCGGGTGATGGGATGCATGGCTCGAAGTCTGAGGCCCTGGGATTGAGGGCCCACACTGTGTAGACCAGGCTTTGTGGTTGCATCCGGTTAGTGGGATGCATGGCTCGCAGTCTGAGGCCCTAGGATTGAGGACTAGCACTGCGTAGACCAGGCTTTGTGGTTGCTCACTATAATCTTAATGTGCTGGAGGTGGAAACAGGGGGTCAACAGCTCATCCTCGAGCTACATGGTTAGCTTCAGGCCATCCTGGGCTAGCGATTATCTGCTTCAAAACACAAACACGAAAGTCTCTCAGGAGAGGCTGTGACTAAGTATGCTGCCTTAGCTAGGCTTTCTACAGCTGTCATAAAACACCATGGCCATAATCAACTTGCGGGGGAAGAGGGTATAGTTCATCTTACAGATTGCTGTTTCTCATCCTGGGACTCAAGGCAGGAGCTGATATGGAGGCCAAGAGGAGTCACCACCTACTGTGAGCTCTGCCTTCCCACACCAATCAACACAGGCCAATCTGATGGGGGTATTGTCTCTGCTGAAGTTCCCTCTTCCAAACAACACCAGCTTGTGTCAAGTTAACAAAAAAAAAAAAAAAAAAAAAAAGAAAGAAAAAAAAAGAAAAGAAAAAAGAAAAATCTAACCAGCATATATACACTACCAGGAAAAAAAAAAAAAATGCATGGTTTGGGGCAGGGGAAATGACTTGATTGGTAAAGTACCTGCTTGCAAAAATCATGGTGGCCTGAGTTCAGACCCCCTACATCCATGTAAAAGTGGGCATGGCACACATCAGTCATGCCGCTCTGGGTTAGAGACAAGTGGGCCCCCGGAGATCACTGCTTAGCCAGTCTAATTGTTGGGAACAAGCAAAAGAAACCTGTTCTAAGTACTGCCATTTTATTTTCAGGCTTCATTTAATCCTAGGGGGAGACTAAATTCAAGGTCCCAGACCCTAGGGTAGCTGGGGACTTCCCAATAGCTGAGCAGCTTCTGTCGTAAAGAGACAGATGTCTGAGTCTAACCAGCTCAGGCTCAACTTCTCCATCTTGCTGGCAGGGTCAAACTAAGTTCAGGCCCAGGAACCTATTCCTATCCGGATTGACGGAAAGTCCTTTGTTCAACCCCTTATAGCAAACTATGACTGGACAGTGCTACAGCCCACCCCGCTCCCCCTCGCTTTGTGGTTTCCTCCTTTCAATATGTTGTACAAAGTCTCTTCAGGATTGCAGTTCGGCCCCTGAGTCTATTCTGCATCTGCTTGGTTACAATAAAGTTTTGTTGTGTGCATTGACATGTGTTTGAGTTATGTTGGGTCTAAGTGGACCCCATAACATGATCAAGTGCTGAGTTCTAACCACATTCAGTGAGAGATCCTATCTCACAAAAAGGTGGAGAGCAACTGAGAGAGATACAGGAAGTGGACCTCTGGTGCTACTGCTCACACCTGCTCTCTCTCTCTCTCTTTCCCCTCTCCTCTCTCTCTCTCTCTCCCTCCCTCCCCCTCTCTCTGTCTCTTCTCTCTCTCCCCTTTCTTCCCCTCTTTCCTCTCTTCTCTTCTCGTCTCACTCTCCCTGTCTCTCTTTTGCTCTCTCTCTCTCTGACACACCACACATACACACACTACACACACACTACACTCACACCCCACACACACTCACTTACACCACACACACCACACACACACACACACACCACACACACACACCACACTCATACCCCATACACACACCCCACACACACTCACTCACACCACACACACACACACACACATACACACACACACACACACATACACACCAGCCGATCTAGCCTTCGCCTTCCTCTAAATGAGGCTTATAGCCTTGGATGTGTCACTTTAATCCTCTGGGCATGTGCTGTTTAATGTGCTGGAAAATGTAGAGGTGATCCTCGCAAACCCTCAAATTCTCCTTTGGCTCTCAGATTCTCAGAACCACAGGAGGGAGTCTCAAGTGTGGAATTTCAAATAAGACACCCTCTTGGAAACCCCACTACTTTCTTCCACTTTCCTTTGTAAGCCTTTAGAAGGACTCTCTCCTCAGCAGTGTTCTTGAGCTATGGCAGAAGGCAAAATGAAAAAAGTCAGGTTCTTTTGGGTGAAATGGAGCATTTAATGATGGATAAGCAGAAAGATGTGTGATAGGCCCTTTTCTTGTCTTGAGCGTTTGGCTAATCTATCAGAAAATCCTGGCATGCTAGTGACAACCGGCATTGAAAAGGGCGGAACTTGGCTCCCCGGCCCTTCCAGCTGTCAGAGCTTGGAGGAGAAGCTTTGGGGAAAGTGTCTTTCATTTCCCTCTGGAAGCTGGGGGAGCACTGGGCTTAGCGGTTGCCAACTGTGCAATGTGGGCTGCCTTCTAAAAGCTGCCTTTTTTTTTTTCCCGTGGACTTCTTTTAGGCCGCTGTACCCCATTGGCATTCATGGCTCCTTGGAACGAGGCCGGCTGGAAAGTCTGGTACTAATGATGCCAGCATAGGAAGAAATGCGTTTGCCACTAGGGGGAAGGCTTCAATATGTCCTCAGGGTCGTTAGTTAATCTGAGGTCTGATTTGTCTTCCTGTCTGTTTTCCCTCCATCTCTCTCTCTCTACAAATATAGCTTATAGTACAAACACTTAAAACCAGGACACTGGGAAAACAAAACCAAAGAGAGATAAAGAGAACCAGGCCCCAGGAAAGAGGGACAGAAAATCAGGATGAGATAAAAGAGGACCACAGCTGTGCAGACAGTGAAGGCCAAACCACTGCGATCGTTGAAATTCAAATTTATGTACCTAAAATATCCCCAGTGTCAAAGCAAGACTAGGCAATGATGTTCTTCAACTGCTTCTTAGTATTAGGGTGGGGAAGAGGGCCCGATACTCAGAGGAGTACACAGTTGGCCATACATTCAATAAGTGCCTATTAAATGCTCACCATACGCCAAGGCCTATCAGAGGTGGAGGGCCTATCAGGGAGACAGGGGGAACGAAGTGTGCCCGCATACCCACCGTGTATCAAACACTGTGCATCTAAACAGGTAACCCCAGCACTCAGGAGGCAGAGACAGATGGACCTCTGTGTGTTCGAGGCCAGTCTGGTCTACAAAGCAAGTCCAGGACAACCAAGGCTACACAGGGAAATCCTGTCTCGGAAAAAAAAAAGTGCCTATTGTGTGCACAAACTATATACATGTAATTGTGCATCTGTTATGTCAGACACTAAACTTGTGTGTGCATGTGTGTGTGCATGTTTATGTGTATGTGTGTGCATGTTTGTACATATGCAGGTGTGCCTGCACAGGGACACCAGAGAACAACTTCAGTTGTTGTTCCTCTGGTGCTGCCAACTACCTTTTTATTTTTAATCTTAAAAAAAAAAAAAAAAATATATATATATATATAGATAGATAGATAGATAGATAGATAGATAGATAGATAGCCTGGAGAGATGGCTCAGCAGTTGAGAGTGCTTACTGCTCTTGTAGAGGACCCAGGTGGGACTGCCAGCATCCACATCGCAGCTTGTAACTCTGGATGCAAGGGGTCCAATGGCCTCTGTCCTCCTTGAGCACCTGTAAGCATGTGGTACATTCAAACTCACACAGAAAACACACATACACATACAAATACATAACTCTCTTTTTAAAGTTTTCAGTAAAATTTTATCACATTTATTTATTTGTTTGTTTATTGTGTCATGGTGTGGGTGGGTGTGTGCGTGTACATGAGCATGTGTCCAAGAACAATTTGTAGGAGTTGGTGCTCACCTTTCACGTGGGTCAGGAAGCAAGGACCTTTACCTGCTGAGTCATCTCATGGGATCTACTTTGTTTTTTTGAGACAGTTTTTCACTGGCCTAGAACAAGCCAAGTAGGCTAGGCTAGCTAGTTGGTCAGCGAGTCCCAAGGATACACATGTCTCTAGCTCTTTCCATCTGGAGTTACAAGCCTGAGACACCATATCTAGTCTTTTTTAATGTGGTTTCTGGAGATTGAAGCCTTTACCAACTGAGCCATCTCCTCAGCCTGACACTATGATTTTAATTATTCATTAAATATGCACCTACTGTATTTAGAAAATATAAACTTAGTTACATATCTGCAATTTGTCAGACCCATGCTTTTAATTACGTGCCTACTGCGTGTCTGACACTAGGCGTTTAATCATGTACCTGCTATATGACAGGCACAATTCCTTTTCCTTTAACTTTCAGGAATGCTCCTGGCAGCTGGGTGGTGATGGCACATGCCTTTAATCCCAGCACTTGGGAGGCAGAGGCAGGTGGATTGCAGTGAGTTCGAGGCCAGCCTGGTCTAAAAAGTGAGTCTAGGATAGCCAGGGCTGCACAGGGAAACCCTGTCTCGAAAAGCCAAAACAAACAAACAAACAAACACCAGAAACACTCCTGTCAAATGGATGCTATTATCTCCCAGAGGAAAAAAAGCAGACTTCAGCTGAAGTTGGGGTCAAGTCAAAGCCATCAGGCTTTATGTAATACCACAATCCCCCCTCACCTTGCTAACAGAACCCTGGCACTTTGGGATTTGTTTTGGTAAGATTTATTTTTATTTTTGTGTATGTCTATGCCACTTGTGTTTGGGTCCCCCAAGGAGGTCACCAGATCCCCTGGAGCTGGAACAACAGGCAGTTGTATGCCACCCTATGTGGGTGCTGGGAACCAGACTCAGGTTGTCTGGAAGAGCAGCAAGTGCTCTTAACCACTGAGCCATCTGTCCACTCCTCAGCCTTGTCCAATTATCCCCTGTTTCTGAGTCAAGGGATAGTGACCCATTTCTAGCTCTGGAGAGCGGGATGGGAAGATCTAAGCCAAACTCAGAGATCTCTGTTTGCCAGGGCACTGGCTGAAGAATCCAAATGGAAACTAACAAGCACGTGACAGTCTCCTTAGGTACAGGACGAAAGTCAAATAAGCAATAACGGTCACTGAGGAGAGAAGAGGTGGGGCTGCCTGCAAGTCCTGCAGGGACTCTGGAATGCAGCCTTGGTGAGCTGTTAAGCGTGTTGGAATCCAGCCTGAGCTACATGTGATCATGTCTCAACACAAAAACAAATTGCTTATAAGCAAGTGCTAGTAACACTCCCCTTTGGGCAGGTTAAGAAACAATTGCAGCCCTAGGAAAAGGCCTTTTAGAAGATTCTCCAAATGACATGTAGCTGCATTTTCCTCTTGGGTTTATTCATGAGGCATTCCTGCTGTGTCCAGACCAAACACTCTTGAACTTCTCTGTAATGGTGTCCATGCAGTCTTTTCCTACCACTCAGGACTTCCCTTCCTTTGGGGGAAGGAGCTCAGAGTCTGTCCTTGTGCATTGCCCTTGTGCATTGCTTACAGCCAACTCCTCCCTGGCTGGGAGGCGAGCATTACAGGAGAAGATCCTGGCATGGAAAGAGCTGCCAGCTGGTGCCATACCCACATCTTTTCAGTAAATTTCTCTCAAGCATATGTACACATACAAATACGCCTTCTGCTGAATGCAGGGAAATTATCTCTCACAGAGGCTGGAGGAAATATGAGACCATCAAGTCAAAGCTGTTCTTTGGGACTAAGTTCAGTTTTCATGGAGAGAGAGAGAGACGCTACGTCACCCTGGCTTTCAGGTGTGGGATTTGAGTAGTCAACAGACTTGTATGGCCTGGGGAGGCTTAGCTGTCAGTGTCCAGTGTCCTGGGAAAGCTTTCTGCACCCTGGGTAACTAGATGCGCCCGCTAAGCCTTAGCTCAAATCAGGTTGAAATGTCCTCTTCTGGAGACTTGAGATGTAAATGAAGCCAGGCGTGGTGGCAGAGGCAGGGGGATCTCTGTGAGCTCAGGTCAGCCTGGCCTACAGAGAGTTCCAGGACAGCCAGGCTATGCTGATAAGTTTTATGTCAATTTGACACAAGTTAGAGTAATATGATTGGAGAGAACCTCAATTGAGAAAAGGCCTCCAGGAAGGTTTGCCTGTAGGGCATTTGCTTAATTAGTGGCTGATGGAGTGGGTCCAGCCCACAGTGGGTGGCACTGCCCCTGGGCTGGTGGTCCTGGGGTCTATAAAAAAGCAGACTGAGCAAGCCAGTAATTAGCACCCTCCATGACCTCTGCATCAGCTCCTGCCTCTAGGTTCCTACCCTGTTTGAGCTCCTATCCTGGTTCCTACCCTGTTTGAGCTCCCATCCTAGTTCCTACCCTGTTTGAGCTCCCATCCTGGTTCCTACCCTGTTTGAGCTCCCATCCTGGTTCCTACCCTGTTTGAGCTCCCATCCTGGTTCCTACTCTGTTTGAGCTCGCGTCCTGAATTCCTTCAATGATGGACAGTGCTGTGGAAGTATAAGCAAATAACCCCTTTCCTCTCCAACTTGCTTTGGTCATGATGCTTAATTACAGCAATAGAAACTGTACCTAAGACACAAGGCTACAGAGAGAGAGACAGAAAGAGAGAGACAGAGAGAGAGAGAGAGAGACAGAGAGAGAGACAGAGACAGAGACAGAGAGAGAGAGCGCCTCTGTCTGAAAAACAAACAAACAAACGACAAATGTAAATGAGACATGCAAGGTACAGGAAGTAAAGGAAACTTAGAAACTCCAGAAAGTTTCAACATTCACAGGGCCCCTCCGTTCCTCACAACACAGACCCTTCCTTCTCCAATATTATGTTATTTGTTCTCTCTCTCTCTCTCTCTCTCTCTCTCTCTCTCTCTCTCTGTGTGTGTGTGTGTGTGTGTGTGTGTGTGTGTGTATGTGTGTATACTCACACAGCCAGTGCTGGGCATTGAATGCAAGGCCCCACACATGCTAGGTAAAGTCTTTATCACTGAGCTACACCCCCAACTGGGATTACCTTGTTGATTGTTATACAGTGGTCCATCTCTCATAGAAATGTAAGCTCCATGATCATTTTTTTTTTTTTTTGGTCCACTGATGGACCCTAGCACTGGCCCTTTCTGTCATACAAAGTGCATTGGGAGTGTGTCCTTTTCCTGAGCAGCTGGTTACTACATCATCAGGTTAGGCCACATCTAATGGTCTCCTCATTGTGACAAAAACACCTGACAGCAGCAATCTAGGGAAGGCAGGGTTTATCCTGGTCTACAGTACAACAGGATACATTCCTGAGAACTCATCATTTAGGGAGCAGGAGGCTGGCTGGTCACACTGTATCCACAGCCAGGAAGCAGGGAGTGTCTGGGAAGTGGGGGGGTTGGGGTATCATACCTCCAGGCCCCTCCCCCCAGTGATCCATTTCCTCCAACAAGGCTTTCCTTCTAACGGTTCCATGACTTTCTCAGCGGGGGGGGGGGGGGGACAAGTGTTCAAATATGTAAGCCCTATGGAGAACATCTCACATTCAGATCACACTGTCCTGATTCCTGGCCTGACCCTGGCTTTTCTCCTGATGTCTTGGGAGGCTGACCTGAGAAGACATAGGCCAAACTGAGGTTGCTTTACAGGAGACCTAGGTGAGCCAAGTGCTAGAGAGCACAAACTATAAGCAGACAGGGGCAGCTGGCGCCCATGCTGTGGAGGCTCTGGGAGACAAGCACCCAGTTACCTACAAGTCCGCATGACGGGTGGTCTTGAAGCCAGCTCTGGGCTGCTGGGGACACAGAAGAGCTAGATGCCCTCTGCTTCTGGGGACATGCATGGAAGCTTCCAGAGGAGAGGATCATGGAGGAAAATGTGAGCAATGAGTAGACGCAGGAGTAAGGGTGAGGTGAGATTGGTTGAGATCTCATACTGTTGCTGTATGGGCCACTCCCTTATCATAGTCCATCAGTCTGTCTGTCTGTCTCAGTCCCTGTCTCTCTGTCTGTCTGTCTCTCTCTGAAAGACTGTGAGCTTTAGGCTTTAGCCATGTAGGACTCACAGCAGAGGGAACTTGGTCAGTCCCTAGCTCTTTCCGTTGGGGGTAAGGGGGGCCGGAATATGCTTCTGGTTCCTCTGGTGCCCTCCATTCCTTCCCTGTCGCCTTGTCTGAACACAAGCCCTCCTCCTGGCAAACCCTCTGCTACTCCCTAACAGACAAGATGAAGCCGTACCCTGAGAATGTAGCTCAATGGATAGAGCCTATCCCTAGCGTGCACAAGGCCCTGGATTCAATCCCCAACACTCCCTAAGACTGAATGAGGTACTGACCTAGTGCTGGCAAACGCAATGTCCTCAATTTCATGCCCAGCACGGCCATGAATCAGGCACAAGGCCACACACCGACAGATGACCCCTTGGGAGGTAGAGGCAAGAGGCTCAGCGATTAAAAGTTTGTCTGAGGAGTGAGAGACACATTTGCCTCACAAGCATGAGGACCTGAGTGTATCAGGACAACCTACCTCCCCCTCCTGCCCCCCCCCCCCCGCCATCCCTCCCCCAAGCGAGACTCTGACAATGCGAAGTCCCTTGTGCCTCTGCCAGGGGGGGCTGTCTGCATCCTTCTTCAGAGTGACCCTCAATCAGCTGCCCAGACAACCTTTTGTTTCCTGGCCTTGGTCTCCTGGATCTTAGGTCCTGGGGCTAGGGGTGACCTGGTGCAATTCTTGGTGCTGGCTCTTCTGGGGCTTCTCTACCCATTGTTACTACATACCCAAGCCCCCAACCAGGCAGGTGCCAGGAACAAGATGCCATTTGACAGAGTGAACATTTGAGAGTAATGTTTGAAAGTCATAGCATCTCTGGTGGGAGTCTGCCCCCGTGGGGTGGTTACCCATGTTCCGCCTCTCCTCTCCCCTCCCTCCCCCCACTGTCCTTTTTCCCCTGTACTTTTCTGGAAGGAGGAGCCATGAGCTCATGTCTCAGAAATGCTTTGAAGATGAGAATCACTGAGCGTTTCCCCAACAGCCCTCAATTTACTTTTTCAGCATTCGCTCTGGGTTGTCAAGCCTTTGTAGTTATTTTTATAAATAGCAATCGCTGGCTGCTTCCATTTTTACCCAGGACAGTTCCACCTCCGGCTGGATCGGATGTCACTTTGCAAGTGACAACCCTCCAGGCTGGACTTGCCCCTGTTTCTCCTGATGATGCCTTCTCTGTATCCCCTTCCTGTCGCTGCAGAACCCACCCTCATGGTCACTCGTGCATTTGCAATGCCTTCCTGTCCGGTTATAGCCAAGCTTTTGGTCTGTCATGGTTGCTCCTCTCTTCCCACAAGGCCCAAGTTCTCCAACATGGTGGCCAAAGCTGTCCATTGTTCAGCCATTGCTCACCTGCTTGGCTGCATTCCTGGCCATGTTCCCTTACCACACTTGGCCTCAGACATCTTGTGCTCTCTGATATTGCTTAGCACGGAGGGTTTATTAGTGGGCTCAGTTGGTAGAGTAGTCCTTGCCTAGTATGGATGAAGTTCATCCCCAGCACTGAATGTATGTATGTACGTATGTATGTATGTATGTATGTATGTATGTATGTACGTACGTACGTATTTATGGTGGTGTACTCCTATGATCTCAGCACTTGGGAGGCAGAGGCAAGAGAACCAGCTGTTCAAGGTTGGACAGGGAGGATTGCTCAGTGGGTAAAACACTTGCTGTGTTAAGTATGAGGACCTGTGTTCCAGAACCCATGCAAAGGCTAGGTACAGCAGTGTCATGTCTGCAGTTCCTTCTGGGGTGAGATAGGAAGGAAGCAGAGATAAGGGAGCCTTTGCAAGCTCCTGGGCCAGCTAGCCTTGTGTACACAGAGGCAATGAGGCCCTGTCTCAAGCAAGGCAGAAGGCTACACCCTCCTCCTGAGATTGTACCTAGATACCCACATACCTGCTATGGCTTGCTCGAACCTAGACCTGCATACACACAAAGAAGTTGAGGATCATTTCCCTTACTAGTGAGTTGGAGGCCAGATTGGTATATGTGAGGCTCCTTCTAGGAGGAAAGGGAGGAAGAAGAGAAGGAAGGAAGGAAGAATGGAAGGAAGGCTGGGTTAGGGGAGGGTCAAGTTCACAGAAAACAAAGTACATTTAGGCCTGCGAGATGGCTCAGGGGGTAAAGGTGGGTGTAGCACAAGACTTGAGTTTGAGCGCTAGAATCCACAGGAAAGTTGAAGGAAAGAACCTATGCCACAGAGATGTCCTCTGACCTCTACATGTGTCTTATGGCACATGCATGCACAGACAGACAGACAGACAGACAGTCAGACAGACAGGCAGACACACACACACACACACACACACACACACACACACACAATATTGAAGAAGAAGAAGAAGAAGAAGAAGAAGAAGAAGAAGAAGAAGAAGAAGAAGAAGAAGAAGAAGA
>OU015747.1:77399266-77414526 GCA_907169655.1 Acomys percivali
TCTCTCTCTCTCTCTCTCTCTCTCTCTCTCTCTCTCTCTCTCTCTCTGTGTGTGTGTGTGTGTGTGTACATTCATATCTGGAAACGAGTCATCTACCACCAGTGTTGTTTCTCAGGTGATGTCTAGCTTGTTTTTTTGTTTGTTTTGTTTTTGTTTTTTTGCTTAAATTCCATTTACTTGTTTATTGTGTGAGAAAGAGGGAGTCCACAGCCCACAAGTGGAGGTCAGAGGGCAACTAGAGGGACTTGGTTCTCTTGTTCCACTTGGTGAATTCCAGGGAGCAAATTCCTACAGTCATGTTTCTCAGCAAGTGCCTTCATCCACTGAACATCTTGTCAGCCTCACCTTGTGCTTTTGAGACAGGGTCTCTCCCTTGGGCGAGAGCTTGCTGCTGTTTAGACTGTCTCACTGTGCGCACCAGGGTCCACCTGTTTCAGCTCCCCCGGCTCTGGGGTTACAAGTGTTTGCACTACCACATGCGGCGGTTCTGTGTGGATTCTGCACAATCAAACACAGGCAAGCACTCGACTGACTGGAGCCCATTCCCCAGCGCTCTGCTTACTCTTTTGGCCCCTCTCCTTTCCCATACTTAGGGACTTTCAGGAGAGGTAGAGCAGGGCGGTGAATATCTTCAGGGGACATTTGAGGCCTCCTCTCCCATGGGTTTTATGAGTCCTCTCTGGCAGGTATCCTCTATTTTCATGGTGGCAAGTCTCCAAATACCAGAGGACAACGCTACCCAGGTCCTTCCTCTACCTTCCCTCAGCTTCTGCTGATGGTGGAAGGTCCTTTGCGTGAGAAGTGCTGTGGTACAGCCCAAGAGATACATGCTGGGCGTGTGGGACTGCCTGCCTACAGACCCCTTCCTGTGTGCTGGCAGCCTCTCCAAGCAAGGGGCAGACTTCTTACAGGCACTCATCTCGGGAAGGGGATTCTCCTACAGTGCCTCGGGATTGAGAAGTGCCCCAGGATTAAGAAGTGCCCCACCCCTGCCCCCACACCCCTCCCCCTCCCGCCTCCAGCCACCCCCCCACTCCTGCCCTCCCTGATATTGTGATCCCTCACCTCTGATGACCCCCCTCTCCCCAGGAACTCTGTCTTCTGCTCACATGGTCTGAAACAGTGGTAAGGCCAGGGCGTGGTTCCTTTGAGCAGAGCTCAGTTGGCAACATTTAAACTGGTTAAGTGGAGTGTGTCTATTTTTCCTGGCTGAAGTCCACAAGACATTGACCACTTGAAAGCAAACGATTCAGTGACATTTGGGATGTTCATAGTGTGGTGAAACCTCCTCTGCCATCTTGTTCCAAGACCTTTCATCATCCCATTTCATCACTCTAAGCACCCTAAGCACCACCATTGTCCCTCTCCTCCAGTCCCTGGTGACCACCACGTTGCTTTCTGCCTTCATGGTGCATAGTGATATCATCTAAGATTATTTGGCTGTCTCCATCAGTCCTCAACAAAGCCTTCTGGTACTTGTAGTGATAAACGCAAAGGGATTGGGGTATAGAGTAGGAGTCCCAGCTGGAAATCACCAGCCATTGGCTGCCAGTAACAGTCTCAACACAGCCCCTGACAACAGAGTATCTGTTAAGCGCAGACCTAATAGCTAGAGAGCATAGTCCACAGGTGTATTTTTTCATCTTTTCTTTTCTTTCTTTCCTTCTTTCTTTCTTTTTTTTTTCTTTTCTTTTTGTTTTGTTTTGTTTTTGTTTTTCAAGACAGGATTTCTCTCTGTAGCCTTGGCTGTCCTGGACTCACTTTGTAGATCAGGCTGGCCTCAAACTCACAGCAATCCACTTGCCTCTGCCTATTGAGTGCTGGGATTAAAGGCATGCGCCACCACACCCAGCTTTTTTATCTTTTCTTCAAACATATGTGTGTGTGTTTGTGTGTGTGTGTGTGTGTTAATATGAGTGTGGCGTGTATGTGATGATCCTTGATATCTGCTGGTGGAGAGACTAAGATTAAGACACTGAAGACAGGCCCTCACAGAGCTCTGAGTTCCTTCCCTAGTCTGAGGAAAAGACGTGAGAGACACACCTACCAAACCGAGTGGCTGTTACCTAAACCCAGATCCAACAAACTTCCAGCAAGGTAGGCATCTTTGGAACGTTTGGGAGACTGCGAACATAGACCCGTTATTAGGTGCCCATAAGGTACTTACGCTGTTTGAACAGGTACGAGGGACTTCACACGTGCATTACGTAAGTGAGAGAGCAGCCTTGTGTTTAGGGGTACATGCAGAGCCAGGGTGGTTGGGAATTTTTCCCCACAAAAATAAAAATAGATGATGTGAGAATGGCAATCATGGCTACGGCTAAGTGATGGGTGTTGGGAGTTTGCTGTGCTGGGTGCATGAGTCAGGATCTACCCGAGAGGAGAAACCACCGGGAGGTATTTAAAGCTTCCAGCCTCTGAGGCGGAATTCTGGTTACACAATGGATGGAGAGCCAGAGCCAGACAAAGAACTCTGAGCTGGGATAGTCCTGGCCAACCTGGGACTGATGGGCAGAGCCAGAAAACACTGCTTCTGGAGTCAGGGATGGGGTCTCTTGACCAAGTGGGAACCCCAGGAGGCCTTTGGGATATGGGCAGTACCTCAGTGACAACGACCACAACACTACCTATGGTGTCTGTCTTCCTTCCACTTCCGGTTTCGTTTTTGCTGGTGTTCCTTCTGGCTACTGGCAAAGTTCTCAGGCCCCAGGACACAGTGTAGAGCATGTCCAATTTTATATGGTGCCGAGAATCAAACCCAGGGCTTGGCACATGCTAAACAGGCATTGTACCAGCTGAGCTACATCCCAGCCCCATGCATGCCTCTTAGAGCTGTCACCCCTAAAGCACTTCGCCCATGTTATACCATTGCCTGACGTCACCATGGAGACTCCATGAATCCTGAGGATAGCCTTGGACAGTTCATCTCTCTGGCAGAGGCACTACCATCAGCACCATTTGACCCGTAGCCAACACCTTTAGATAAGTCAGCCATCCTGGTAAATAAAGCAAGGGCTGCACTGTGTCAACACGGCCTGCCAGAGTGAGTTAAGTGCTGAGAACCCAGAGTAAGTTAAGTGCTGTTGCACGGAGCCATCAGCTCTGAGAGCCCCGGGGAGATTTGACCTCATTTCCCACAGTGGTCCTGCTGGTGACCTACCCCAAATCCATTTCCTCTGTGTGCCTATGAATAAAACAGAGACTTTGTTCAGGCTGACAATGTACTGAGCAGCTAAAAGAGGCCGGCCTTCTCAGGACTCTTGAAGTTGCCAGTGACCTTGTGATCATGTGTAGGCCACTGAGATATGGAAAAAGTCCTTGGGCAAGGTGATTCTTCCAGAACAAAGAGTCAAGCCAGGCACACTTGGCAGAGCATCTCTGAAGTCACAGTCCTTTGGTGAACGACCCAGGGTGGGCTGTGTTCAGCTGAGAACCTAATGGTTGCTCCACACAAACTAACAAACAAAACAACCCCCCCCAAAACAACAACAACTACAAAACAAAATAAAACAAAACCCGCAATCAAGTTTTTGCTCAATAAAAGGGGGAGGGGCTGGAAGGAAGTTGGCAACTAAGACCCAGCACATTCCCCATGCACAGTGTTATAGACAGAAGACAGAGATGCATGGGAAATGGACATGGACCAGTGAGCAGAGACCATGGGCTGGGGGGATGGCTCAGCAGCCTAGAGCATTTGCTCCTCATGGAGAGGATCCAAGTTTGCATCCCAGAATCTGCCATAGGCAGCTCACAACTAACTGCCCATAAAGCTTTAGGGGCTCTGGTGGCGTCTTCTGGCCTTCACAGGCACTGGCATCCTCTCCCCAATATACATAGAGAAATATATCCCAGTGTGCTAGTGTACGCCTCTAAGCCCAGCACTCAGGAGGCAGAGGCAGGTGGATCTCTGTGACAGAATGAGACTCCAAGCTAGGGCTACATAGTAAAGGCTTCTCTTTAAATAAGTACATTGAAAAAAATAAGTTGGGTTTTTTTGTTTTAAGATAAACTTGTTGCTGAGTGTCACGTAAAACTGAGAGTGAAATGAAACTGACATGAAAGAGAAACGCAAGGTAAGTTTGTTCGCCACGCAGTAGCAGGACACTGAGGGGACAGGTACAGTGGACACACTCTAATGGGATCCCCAGGGACTCCCATCCTGTGGAACTCCCACCCTTGCTATCTGAGTAGCGTTGGTGCTTGATCCTAAAACATGACAGTAGTGAACAACTTTCACTCCCTACGTCAGACTACGTCATATGACCAAGTAATGTTACATATGTGCACACATATGCACATTACCCAGCTTGACGCAGCTAGAGAGAGACACTTTGTGGCTGGGGAGGCACATCAGTTGATAAACTGCTTGCTGTGTTTGGGAAGGTCCCAAACAATCTCCCTGTTTTAGTTAACTACAATTATTTATTTAGTTAGTTTAGGTTTTTCGAGACAAGGTTTCTCTGTATAGCCTTGGCTCTCCTGGACTTGCTTTTGTAGACCAGGCTGGCCTTGAACTCACAGTGATCCGCCTGTCTCTGCCTCTCGAGTGCTGGGATTAAAGGCGTGTGCTACCACACCCAACTGTGTTAACTGCAATTTTATGTTCAGCAGCATTTGTAGCCCTCCTTAGCCACATGCCACATAGTGGTCCATGGGCTGCAGGTTGGCCACACATGGTGACAGAGAGGAGGCTCGGAAGAGGCCACCCAGCCCATAGAGGGCCACCTGAGCAGGACAGTCCATTCACTACACCTCAGTTGCTTATGAAGGGGCAGGGGCAAACCAGTCACACTGGGAGGCTTTGGTCTCAAAGCCTGCCTGCCTTCTTTAGCTAGAGCAGAGACTTTCTTACCTCGATGTGACTGAGGGGACAGGAAGGGATGTTCACACTTGGGAAGTCCTATAATACCCTGGGAACAGAACCAGTTACCTTACACACACACACACACACACACACACACACACACACACACACACACATACATACACACATATACACACATACATATACACACATACACACACATACACACACACCTACATATACACACACATACACACACACACACACACACACACACACACACACTGAGCTCTATCTGCCATCACAGTAAGCACAATGAATGCGTCCATCAGCCCATTCCATGGGTGGATAAACTGAGGAGGATCAGGCAGAGAGCACAGACTCCAAGGAATGCCATCTCCTTGCGTTCTAAGCAGGATGAGAATCTGGCTGAAGAAAACCCAGCCTATATGAGTTCGTGTGGCCTACTTATCTGGCTGCCTTCCTTTCCTGACCGTCTTCTCCAACCTCCTCCACCCCTTTCCTTATAAGATGCAGCTTCTTACAGAATTATAATATTACGAATCTTACAAATACAATTCTGTGGCAATGCATGGTGCTTTCTAAGTGGAGCAAGGGTCCAGTATGACTCCTTTCTTTGCTTTTTTTTTATTCCTTCAGAAGATTTTCTAAATTTGAATGTGGTGTTGACACTCTCCTCTCTCTCTCTGTCTCTCTCTCTGTCTCTGTCTCTCTCTGTCTCTCTGTCTCTCTCTGTCTCTCTCTCTCACACCCCTTCCCCCCATCCCTAGCTGCACCCCTCTTCTTGCCTATGCAAATTCCTGCAACCTTTCCCTGCCAGGAAGTGGTTCAGATGCAGAGGCTTTTGGTGAGGGGTGAGTGACTTACTGAGAGGCTGAGCTAAGGAGGGGCACAGCACCCAGGGACCCACACAGCAGAAGCTGGTGCCAACTCCAGCAGTGAAGGGGAAGGAGAAGTCATGCTAAGGAAGCCCAGAGGAGCATAGGCAGTGGTGGTGGTGCTGCTGCTGGGGTTGTAGTCCTGTGAGGCAGGAGGCAGGAGGCAGGAGGCAGGGTGAAGACACACCTCCCTCTTGCTCTCCTTTCTCCCACCTTTCTTTCTTCTAGGGGTGTCTTCTGTGATCGGGAACCAAATAGCATACAGACAGCAGAAGAGCTGGGGAGCTGTAGATTGGGGTAGTGGTTGTAGGGGGGGGCGTGCCCAGCCTTCCAAGGTGCAGGGCAGAGCAGATTCTGAAAGATCAAACTAAGAAAACCAGCACGTTACCTGTGAGCGAGTGCTGACCCAAGCCACTAAAGAGCCTTTGATGACACAGTCCTTTTCTTTCTTTCTTTCTTTCTTTAAAATTAATCTATTTATCATATATACACAGCATTTTGCCCAAATGTATACCAGAAGAGGACACCAGATCTCATTACAGATGGTTGTGAGCCACCATGTTGTTGCTGGGAATTGAACTCAGGACCTTTGGAAGAGCAGGCAGCGCTCTTAACCTCTGAGCCATCTCTCCAGCCCAACATGGTCCTTTTCTTGAGACAGGATTTCATGTACCCCAGGCCGGCTCCTTGGGAAGCCAGGTATGACCTTGAACACTTGATCCTCCTGCCTCCACCCCTGCCCAGTGCTGTGGACACCACCATGCTGGTTACACATTGCCGGAGATGGAATCCAGGGCTTCGAGCCTGTTGTGCAAGCACTCTGCCCAACAGAGTTCCGTCCCCCAGCCCCAAGATAGAATTCTTACCAGTTAAAGAACACTGCACAATATGACAAGCCTACACTTTATTATATTTCAATTAGTAAAATCAGAGGGTATTTGTATTGATCTCTCTAGTCACAATTAGTTTTTCAACCTCTGTCAATTCTTGTGCCCTAGTGGATGGGGTTATCTTCATAGCTTTACAGGCTTGGAGAACGTGAGAAATAGCACAGGCCACGCCTTCCTCAGGCCATCCCAAGGAGGAGGCTTGGGTAGCACAGGGGAAGACTTGCTGGAGGAAACAGCTGGGCCGGGTCTGGGGCTGAGGAAGGGACGATGGGAACCCTGGTGGGGGTGGAAGCAAGTCCACGGTCACAGGTGCACTCTCCTTCAAGGGCTATTAATAAACCCTGGAAGTTCTCAACCAGCCCAGCTTCCTGCTGTCCTCCTCCACCCTGAGGCTTCTGGGAGCCTGCCAGGCCCCAGGCCACAGGGAGCTTGCACCCCCTGCTGGCCAGAGGGGCATCTGCATTAAGTTGTGTCCCAGCTGGCACCCACAGATTGTCAAGACGGTGCACTCAAGCACTGAGAAGACCCCTCCCTGCCCCAAAGTCCCCATAAGCCTTGGAGAGTCTTTGGATTCAGCTCGCTGCAATACAGAGCAGGGGTGCAACAGTGTCTAACGATGCTTTAAATTGGCATACATAACAAAAACGTTAAAATCATGTGTTGCTTGCATGTCTGTACATTCATGTGTGTATGGATGCATGTTCCTGGTGTCCATCTGTTCTCATCCTCGATGCTGGGGCTACAGGCACCCACAGGCATCCAAACCCAGGCCCTCACATTTATACAAGCATGCTTACCCACCAAACCATCTCCCCAGTCCCTTTGCGTTTGTCTGTTTTGTTTTAGACAGGCTCTTTGACTGAACTTAGAACTTACTGACTCAGCTAGCCTGGCTCTCCAGCCGGTATCAGGGACCCTTCTATCTCATCTCCCTGAAGTTATGCTTACAGGCGAGTGCCACCATGTCTGGCTTTTGAAATAAGTGTCCGCTATCCAAACTCAGTTCTTCACGCTTGTGTAACAAACACCTTACTGAGTTAGCTCCCCTTCGCTGGTCCAAGAACGCTTTGACCCAGCCTCAGCTCCTCCTGGAAGCCCTCCGCCATCCTCCTGGAAGCCCTCCGCCATCCTCCTGGAAGCCCTCCGCCATCCTCCTGGAAGCCCTCCTCCACTACACTGCCCTCACCCTGCTCCTTCCCCCAGGCCTATGTTGTTGCTGTTTTGTTTGTCTCTGACTGATTTAAAAAAAATTATTTTATTTTGCTCTAACTTTTACATTTGTATTTGGAGCTCCAACTTCACCAAGAAGTTGTGGCAACTTGCTTACCATGACTTCAGGTTTGCCTTTCCCTGGAACGAGGTTCTAGGGGAAAGTGGGGAGAAAAGTAACTCTTCCGGGATCCACATCTTAGGAGCCAGGTAGATCCCTTGAGCTCATTGGTCAGCGAGTCTAGCCAATCAGGGAGCTCCAAAGTTCACAGTGAGGCCCCATGTCATAAGTAAACACATTAAACAAACATAAGCAAATAAAGAAAGTGGGGAGCAGTTGAGGGGATGTAGGTGGGAACATTGTCAAGTGTGTAAAGCTGCTGGGAAAGGAGAGCCAGAACACCTGACAGCTGCACTCTGGCTTCCATCACATGTGCAGCCTCCCACACACACAAGGAAAGGCAGACACGCACCTAGGCGTGCACCTCTGGGAGACAGAGTCTCCGTGCCTCTGGGGAAAGCAGCAGGGCTGTCGGCAGCAGCTTGGAAAATAGCCGATGAGGTCTGGGTGTGGTCAGAAGCATCACATCCCTTCCACCGCCTCCCGTAGAAACATTTTCTCCATGTGGTCTTCTCGTGATGGACACCTAGGCTGAGCCTATAACTTGGTTGTAGTGACTAATGTTGCACTAATAAACATGGGTGACCACGTGTCTCTGAAACACGGTGACTTAGAGTCCCTCCGGTCTATTTGCAGAATCGGAAAAGCTCAACTGCTCACTGGCAGTTCTATCGTCTGTTTGAGGAACCTCCATATTGATTTCCATAGTGGCTGTACAGTTTATGTTCCTACTAGTTATGTAAAAAGGTGTTGTGCCTCCCTCCCCCCTGCCGCCCCCCCTCCATCCTTGCCAGCATTTGTTATGTTTTTAATGATAGTCACTCCAGCAGGCACAAGATAGAATCTCAATGTAGTTTTGATCTGCATGTAAATTACTTTTCCCCCTCACTCGCTTGCTTTCTAAAAAATACCATGTTACAATTTCCTTTCAAAGTGAAGGCTTCAGTTTGGATCCTAGGTATGCTACTCTGCCTTCTGCAAAGGAAGGGCAGTTACAGAAAAATAACCCAGGGCTAGAGGGATGACTCAGTGGTTAAGAACACTCGCTACTCATTCAAAGCAACCACATGTTGGCTCACAGCCATCTATAATGTGATCTGATGCTCTCTTCTGTCTGATGCTATCTTCTGTCATGGAGTCATACGTGCAAATATAGTGCTTATATACATACATAAATAAAAAATCTTTTTAAAAAATCCAAAGGAATTATTGAAGGAAAGATAAACCTGTTTTTGTTATGATCCCAAGTGTGGGATGGGGAACGGTCTTGTGAGAACAGGTGAGGTTAATCCACTAGAAGACAAACTACCTAGTGCGGAAGCTTGATTGTTGCCTGCTGAAAAGATCCTCTGAACAGACTCTGGGAGGAGATATGTAAATGAGCCCAAAACTGGAGGCGGGGCCATTGGAGACTGGGGATAGTTTTGGCTGTTCATCGCTCCACTCGAGATGCTCCTAGAGAGAACCACTCCAGGGAAGGCTTTGGGACTCCAGGCTCCTGCTGAGGTTCCGGGTTCTGGTTACTCCCGGTTCCAGCAGAAGAAATCCTGCTGGCAACACCAGGAGAATCGTCCCTCAGAACTGATATCCTTACGGTTTTGTTATTCCTTAATCCTCTTTTCCTATTGTTTCAGTTAGTTGGGTTATAAGGGACGTATGCTCGGCTTATAAGTTCGTAATAAAATATATTGGTTAAGAAAACTGAACCTACAAGTTATCCTTATGCCACAGATGGTAAAGAGGAAGCAAAAAATGTTCATATACATTCTGGGCACCTGAAGGAAAACACCAAAGATCAGGGTGTAGGGACTATTAAAGACATGAGCGCCAGGATGGACCTCGAGAAGGACATGCTGTCTAGGCAGAAGGGAGATGCAGTTGGTGGGGGAGGTAGATGGGAACAGTGTAAGAGTGTAAAGCTGCTAAGAAAGGAGAGCTGGAACACCAACTCTCAAGTCACTCAACTCTGTATGCAACTATTACATGAAAGCTGGAAAACAGAATCCTCAATAATGTCACCACAGAAACCCCAAGGATGGCAACAAGGTACAGGGACTAAAAGGTGACATAGGCTTCCTTGGTCTCAGCAGTAGGCATCTGTGATAGTCATTCTGGTGGAAGAGAAGTGATTGGGGACATTTTTCCAACAAGACTCCTTGTGCCTCACCTCCCTGTCTAGGTGGGACCACAACACATTCCCAACAGCCACCAGTACAGCCACTGGTCTATGGGAAGCAAGCAGATACAGAGGGATCTACACTGTCCCAGAGATGCTAAGCCAGAGAGTGGTGATGCACACCTTCAGTACCAGCTCTTGGGAGGCAGAGGCAGGCGGATCTCTGAGTCTGAGGCCAGCCTGCCTGGTTTACAGAGCAAGTTACAGGACAGCCCAGGGCTACACAGAGAAACCCTATCTTGGAAAACAAAACAAAACAAACAAACAAAAATGAAAGGAAGGAAAGAAGGAAGGAAGGAAGGAAGGAAAGATGTCTAGTAAAGAGACAGTGTCTAGTAACAGAAAGATGAAGCAGGTTTACAGGAAGCCCTTCCCTCACAAAATCCAGCATGGTCCATACCTCCCCATAACTCACAGTCTCCTCTAACATCACATACTCCAGGCGCATGCTCCCAGAATGTTCATCCCCAGGTTTCCAGCTGGTTCCTTTTTTTTGTTTTTGTTTTTGTTTTTTTGTTTTTTTTTTTTTTGGTTTTTTGAGACAGGGTTTCCCTGTGTAGCCTTGGCTGTCCTGGATTCACTTTGTAGACCAAGATGGCCTTGAACTCACAGTGACCCACCTGCCTCTGCCTCCCTGCTGGGATTAAAGGTGTGTCCTTCCATTTTTAATGTCACCATCACCTTATCAGCATCAGCTGTCTTCTGCCACCTCATTTAAGGGGACCCTTGATCCTCCACCCCAGCATTTCCTGTTCCATAGCAGGCTTACTGTCCTTTCCCACACTGTCATTACCTACTCCTTGTTAGTTGCCTGGTAGGAATGGAAACGTGACGATTTTGTTTCTTTGAGGGTGAGCATGCCCTATGCATGTGTGGAAGTCAGAAGCTGATTGTGGGAATTGCTTTTCTCCTTCCTCCATGTGGAACCCAAAGATCGAACTTAGGTTTTCAGGCTTGTCAGCAAGTCTTTACCTACTGAGCCATCTTGCCAGCCCATGATTCCTAACCATTCTGTATCTCTGAAGGCTAGAATAAAGCCTAGTGCACGGGTGCCTGAGGAATGGGTGTTCACATTGGGGTGTTTAGTGGTGGTGGAGACAAGGCAGATATTATGGTCTGAGTGTTAATGTCCTCACCAATGGGCTCATTGGTCCCCACCTGGTCCCCACTGGTAGTGCAGTTTGGGATGCCCTCACGAGGAACCTTTGTGGTGGTTTGAATAGACATGGCCCCCATAGACTCATCTGTTTGAATGCTTGGTCTATAGAGAGTGGCACTATTAGGAGGTGTGGTCTTGTTGGAGTGGGTGTGGCCTTGTTGGAGTAGGCGTGGTCTTGTTGGAGGAAATGTGTCTCTGTGGGGGGCGGGCCTTGAGGTCTCCTAACTCAAGCTATGGCCAGTGTGGCACCCAGTCTCCTTCTGCTGCCTGTGGATCAAGATGTAGAGCTCTCAGCTCCTTCTCCAGCACCATGTCTGCCTGCATGCTGCCATGCTTCCCGCCATGATGACAATGGGCTAAACCTCTGAACTGTAAGCCAGTCCTAATTAAATGTTGTCCTTTATAAGAGTTGCCATGGTCAAACTAAGACAACCTTTGTGGACTGGAGACCTACTGGGCAAAGTGGGTCACTAGGAGTGATCCTGTGGCTTTATGGCATGGCCCCAGTTTCTGTTCACTCTTTAATTCATGATTTTAGATGCAGTGTGAGGCCTCATCTCCTGGTGCCATGCCTTCCCATCAGACTACAAGCACAAACAAACTGTGCTTCCTGTGGGTTACTTCTTGTCAGGCATTTAGTCACAGCAGTGAGAAAAGTAATGATGTAGCAGCTTTGTGCCAAGTGCCACCTCCCTGCCTAAGTCCTGTGGTCACCGAAGTCAGGGACAAAGGGACACTAGTAATAGGGTTTCTCCCCAGATCCACTCCCCCTAAAATGCACAGTGCTGTGGACAATGACCAGCGGCCATCTACCCAGCCACACGTTGGTTCAAGTATAGTACCCAAGGACCTGCCCAGGGCTCCTTCACAGCTGGGATCACTTTGATTTCCCGTGCACATCCACGTGTGTGTGTGTGTGTGTGTGTGTGTGTGTGTGTGTGTGTGTGTATGTGTGTGTGTGTCCATGTTGTGGTATGTGCTTATGTACTCTGCAGTGTCCTGCTCTATCACACTGCCCTTTATTTATTCCCTTGAGACAGGTCTCACTGAGCCCATAGCTAGGCTGTCAGGCAGCAAGCCAGAGGCATCCTCCTGTCTCCACCCTCCACAGCATTGGTGCCACTCCCAGCTTTTTACATGGGGGCCGGGGATTTGAACCCAGGTTCTTATTCTTGTGCAGCAAGTGCTTTCAGCTGCTAAACCATCTCCCCATTCCCCAGCTGGGCTTTTTGGACCTTGCCTGCCCCCCCCCCCCCCGCCGCAGGCAGCCCATTCCTCACTCTGACATGTGTCTCCTGGGCCCAACCCTGTTAGATGCTCTGTGGACACTGAGATCAGG
Organism: Acomys percivali; assembly: GCA_907169655.1. Lineage (NCBI taxonomy): Eukaryota > Metazoa > Chordata > Mammalia > Rodentia > Muridae > Acomys > Acomys percivali. The sequence goes on from OU015747.1 coordinate 77,411,864, forward strand.
TGATCGTGGCCTTTGGTCACTCCCCCTGGCCTAATTTATCTCTAGGCCTGAGTCTACCTGCAGTCTGGGGCACCACACTCTTCTTACTCAATAAAGGCAGCAGTCCTAGGCTGCAGGCCAGGCCGAGCACTGCAAAACGTGGGCACAGAGCCACCCTTCTGTGTAAATCAAGGCCACATAGCTAGCAAGCTGCGTGGCCCAAGGCCACTGCCCCTTTTTGCTATCCCACTCACACATTCTATATCCCACAGTTATATGTAACTTGTGTCACCCATAAGCTATGAAGCTTAAAAACAAAACAGTACACTCAGTGTTTAGAAACTGCATGTGTGTCATACAAGCTGGCCTCCTCGGAGCTTTGCACCGTGACTTGCATACAGCAGGTGCTCAAGAAATGCTCTTGGCCCATAGGCCTCACCTCACAGTGCACATCCTCCTACCTCTCTACTTCCTGCTCCATCTTCCCCACCTGTACCCCCCCCACACCAGTCTCTGAGCACCTATGTTGGGCCAGGTGCCCAGCCAGGTGTGGAGAAGGCTCAGCCCTGCCCGCCAGCCATTCACAGCACAGTTGGGAGAGCCAGACAAGTTGCCAGACAGACTACAGTGTGAAAGAAAAAAAGTGCAAGCAGTGTGTGCCAGGCTGCCATGGGAACCGAGGGGTGGGCCTGCGAACACACAGATGAGAGCAGCTCCTGACATCTATCTGCGCATGCCTTTCAGCTTCTCAGAGACATGGGTGTGAAGGGGGGGGAGGGGGAGGGCTAGAAAAAGCAAGAAACCGATCTTCCCTAGTCCCTCGTGCTCAAATCACAAGTAGAAAGATACAAAGACATTCTTGAATACTCATAAAAAGAGGTGTTTTTAAATCTCTCTCTCTCTCTCTCTCTCTCTCTCTCTCTCTCTCTCTCTCTCTGTCTCTCTCTCTGTGTGTGTGTGTGTGTGTGTATGTGGTGTGTATGTGTATATCTTTGCATGGAATGTGGAGGCCTGAGGTTGATACCAGGACTCTTCCTCCATCACTTGTCTACATTACTCACTGAGACGGGGTCTTTCAGTTGAATGCAGTGTTCACTGCTATCGCTCATCTCAATACACAGCTTGTTCTGGGGATCTCTGTCCCCTCCTTCCAAGGCTGGCAGCCTCCATGTCCACCTAGAATTTCCCCCGGGTTCTGGAGAAACTTGGGTCAAATGCTTTAACCACTGGGCCATCTCCCAAGGCCAAGATTCCCCCCTCCACCCCCCCAGCTCAGTGCTTCCTGATGAGTTTGTGATGTCTGGTGTTTGGAGAGGCTCTACAGTGTCAGCTAGCAAGTAGGTTCTGAAGGCCCAAGTGCTGAGAAGTTTCAGGCTGGCCTCCCTAGAGTGGAATTCTCACGGTCTGCTAAGGAGCCATGGCATGGCTGGCCGTGCTGAAGCAACTGCGTGGAGTAGGTAATACCTTGGATAGAAAGTCAGGGCAAAGTTTGGAAACGTGGACTCAGACAAACCCATCTGGCACTGTAGCACGATCCTCTGGGCATATTACCCTCTGTGTGCGTCAGTTTCCCCACGTGTAAGTGGGGGAAACTCCTCACTCTCTTGCCATCGGAGAGGCAGTTAACATCTGCTGTGAGGGCTGCTGACAGAGGGCTGCTACTTCCTTAGGCTTCAGAGAAGATGCTAGAACAGCAGGCAGCTGAGCTTCCGTCCCAGGCACGTAAGACTTGCCTCTGTTCCTCACTGCAAACTGCAATTTTCTAGGAACCTAACCAGAAATTCTGCTTACAGTAGAAGACACGTCACAGCCCTCTGTGTAACGACCCATGGCTTTACCTTACCACACTGTGGTCCTTTGAGAGGCACCTCAGGGTCACCCTATGGCCTCCTTTATCAAAGAAGAGGGGAAAGGGCTGCAAGATGGCTCAGCAGGCAAAGGTCTTACCACCATTCTTGACCACTTGAGTTCAAGCCCCAATACACACGTGGTGGAAGGAGAGAGCTGACTCTCAAAAGATGTCCTCTGACCTCCACTTGTGCACTGTGGAATTCACATGCTGCAGCATGCATGTAGTATGGCATGTGTGGGCCCATGTATAAACATTCATACAAATAAATAATATTGTGTGTATATATATATTCATACAAATAAATAAATAGTGTATATACATTCATAAAATAAATAAATATTGTAAAAGGAGGAAAAGGTTTGTTTTCGATCCTTTGAGATATAACTGGAGAGCTGCCAACGTGGTTACAGCTTAGAGGGTGAGGCCCAACCCTTGGAGACACCCACACCTGCACTTGGATGTCTCATCCTCTGGTCGAGCCACTTCCTGCTAACCCTGGTGCTTAAATCTATGTAAAACTTGCGTCTTGATAAACTCTAGCTCTGACCCGTACTTTCTTGCCCTGTGTCTTAGTTAGGGTTTCTATTGCTGTGACAAAACCACAGTGCCCGAAAAGCAAGTTGGGGAGCCAGGCGTGGTGTGCATGCCTTTAATCCCAGCACTTGGGGAGGAAGAAGCAGGCAGATCGATGTGAGTTCAAGGCCAGCCTGGTCTACAAGACAGTCCAGGACAGTCAAGGCTACACAGAGAAGCCTTCTCTTAAAAACAGAAACAAAACCAAACAAACACACACACACACACACACACACACACACACACACACACACACACA
>OU015747.1:77423269-77434919 GCA_907169655.1 Acomys percivali
GGTGTGGTAACAGTGCTAAGCCAGATCACATGGGTTCAAACTGCACACACTGGCTGGTGAAAGCCACTGGGTCTCCCTCCTCCTTGATCGCCTGTGTAAGGCAGAGGTGTACAGCACACTTGTTCTGCTGTGATAAAATGACTTAGTAGAAATGATGGATCTATGCTGGCGCTGATCCGGAACTGCTATCTATTCAAACGTTAATTATTTTGCTCCCCGAGATCTGCTTGCTGTCTTCTGAGCAGATTCTCTTGTACACCCTTGTGGTATAAACCCTGTTCCCCAATGTAAAAATGATTGGTTAAATAAAATTGGCTGCAGCCAATTACTGGCAGGACTAGCAGTAGGTGGGTTTTGAGTTATCTGGCTGGAGGGGGAGAGGGCAGATGAGAGAAGAAGCCTTGATCAGCCGTGAGGAGCCAGGAACACATGCCTGAGTGATACCATGCCCCAGGACACGGGACTGCTGGGCCAGGAGTAACCCAGAAGATTCCAACATCAAGTATTTGGGGGTATATAGCTGGGGGAATAGCCACTCCAGCTGGTAAAGAAGTAGGTTAGGGGTAACCTCCCAGTAATTGCCTAAGCCAAATAAAATCACCTTAGTCTGGGTCTCATTCATTTGTAAGCTAGCCAGGGATAAGTTTATGCAGTACCATTTTACAGATCTACCCTCTGGAGGCTGAGAGGTCAAAGGTTAAGGTGCAGGCCGACTTGATGTCTCTGGAGAGCCTGCTATTCGTATGTGGCCTCTCCTATGTGCCTCTACATGGTAGCAGGGTCAAATGAGCTCCTTTGGCCTCCAGTCTGCCTCCGTGGTACAACCATTTCCTAAGACAGTTAGCTTTGTCAACTCAATAAAACTAGAGACACTTGGTGGGGGGCTCAGTTGAGGAACTGCCTCCATTGGATTGGACCATGCGTGTGTCTGAAGGGACATTTTTTAATTGCTAATTAATGAAGGAAGGTCAGGCCCACTATGGATCATGTCATGCTTGGACGGGTGGTTCTGGGTTGTATAAGAAAGGTGGTTGAATGTGAGCCTGGAAGCAAGCCATTAATCGGCATTCCTCCGAGGTCTCTGCCTCAGTTCCTGCCTCCAGATTCCTGCGTTGATCCTGCCTTGGCTTTCCTTGGTGGTGGGCTGTAACGTGTAAGCCAAATAAATGCATTGCTCCTCAAGATGCTTCTGGTTAGTGTTTCCCAGCAGAGAAGCAAGCCAGGGTACCTCCCCAGTGGCCTGCCACTTACTATTACCAGACAGAGGGGAAGAGGGCGGATGAATGCATGAATTTTGGGGTGACACAAATATTCAGATTACAACACAGTAATATGACTATTGTAGGAATCATATATGCTAACGTATGCAAAGCACATGGCACAGAACAAGTGCCATATAAGGACATGGCTTCATCATGTCCGCCATCCCTTAGTGCTTGGGAGGCAGTATGCGTCTCCTAGGAAGTCCTCTCTGCCCTCCCAAGCCTGGCTGAGTTAGATGCTCTCTCCTGTGCTCCTTCAAGCATCACCCGTGCTCTAGTCTCACAGGTTATCACTGCAGGGTAGGCATAAGGACCTAAGAGCTCATACATCTGCCTGGATAAGAGAGCAACAGTGTTAGCTGAGGTCCTTTGATATTAGACAAAGTAGAAACAGCAGAGGGGGGAGGTGTGTCTGGGCGGTACAAGTGCATGTGTGTGGAGGCCAGAGGTCAACCTTGGATGTCTTCTTCTTCCTCTTCCTCTTCCTCTTCCTCTTCCTCTTCCTCTTCCTCTTCCTCTTCTTCTTCTTCTTCTTCTTCTTCTTCTTCTTCTTCTAGCTTAATAAGTGTATGGGTTCCTTGCTTTTGAGAAACTGTCTTTCAGTTTACCTAGAAATCACTGAGCAGCTAGAGTGGTTGTCTGAGGAGCCCCAGGGATCCATTTGTTGTTTTAAACGTGGGTTTTGTTAATCAAACTTCAGTTCCCAGGCTTGCAAAGCAGGCACTCTACTGATTGAGCCACCCCCCCCCCCACCCCCACCCTCCCATCCCCACTCCCTCACCCGCAACCACTCACCCCCACTCCCTCACCCCCAGCCCTTCACCCCCACTCCCTCACTCGCACCCTGCCCCAAAACGTCCTCCTGACACCAGAGTGTGCAGAGGAAGAGCTCCAGACACCTGAGTTCTCTGAAAAGCTTCCTGGGGCCGTGAGGAGCCTCAGAGCCAAAGTCCCAACTGGAGGGAAGCTGCCTGTAGGGGGCGCTGTCGATGTGCCCATGTGAATGTGAATGTGGTGATGGAGCCCCCAGTGAAATCTGCTCCCACAGCAGGCTTGGGAGGCTTTCAGGCTCTACATCTATGAAGAGACAAAAGGTTAGCTGCACCCCAAGATTGCATGGCCAGAAATGGGGATGCCAGGATGCCCTGAGACAAAAAGAGAAGTCCAGGCCACACATACACACACACACACACACACACACACACACACACACACACACACAGATACACAATTTTTGAGACAGGGTCTCATGTACCCCAAGCTTGAATTCATGTATCTCAGGATAGCCATAAACCTTCTGACTTCCTGCCTCTACTTCCTGCGTGTTGGGATTTGTAGGTATGTACCACCATGCCTGGTGCTGAGATTCAAACCCAGGTCTTACCAGTGCTGCTAGGCAACCAACCTACCAGTGCTGCTTGGCAACCATCCTACCAACCACATCCTCCTGTCCATAATTACCTTTTGAATGTCGTTTAGTACTTAAACAACATTCATGGTTTCCTAAGTCATTACTGCTATTCGACATCTCCATTGTTTCTATTTTTAAAACTACTTACAGCATATTCATGTTCTTATATATACCTTTGGACATATACCATTTAAGCCTGTGGGTTATACACAGAACCTCTGGAAGAGCAGCCAGTGTACTTAACTGCTGAGCCATCTCATCAGCACCCCCAGCACAAATGTCAATGTTGGTAGTTACTAGGTCGAAAGGGTCAACTGTCATCAAGAGTTGATACAAGATTTGCATTATTCTTCACTGGTATAGGATTCGCATAACTGTTGTAAAGACTATCTCTTTACTCTGCGTCTGCATGTGTGGCGTACACCCATGGGTGTGCATCAAGAGGACAGAGGACGATGCCCTAGTCTACCACTCTCTACCTCATTCTTAAAAAAAAAAAAAAAAGGTTTCAATTTTAGTTGTGTGTCTGTGTGTGGCCATGAGTGTGTGAGTGTGACACCCATGGAGGCTAGAAGACGATGCTGGATTATTTGAAGCTGAATTTACAAGTGGTTGTCAGCTGCCCAGTGTATGTCCTGGGAACCAAACCCAGGTCCTCTAAAAGAGCAACACACACATTTAACTGCCCAGCCACCTCTCTGGCTCTTTGCTTCATTGCCTTGAGCCAGTCTCTCTCTGAACCAGAGCTAGGCTGGCAGCCAGCCCCCTGATCCTCTTGTATCACTAATGGGGCTGCATGCACATAGGTGGCCACGCCCAGCCTTTGATTTAGGTGCCAGGGATTCAAGTCCAGGTCCCCACGGAGAGGCATCTTACCCACTGAGCCCTCTTCTTTGGTCTCCAGACCCACTATCTTTTGCTTTAATGCTTGTTTCTCAGGCACCCCCTGCCCAGAGGATAATATGGTTCTTTTCCAGTGTATGGCTAGAGGGTTAATGACCTAAAGCATCAAGTGGACTGAGAAGCAAGCTCTGGACAGGAAAGTCCACTTGATTGGTCACACCTGTGGGCTGTTAGGTTCCAGAATAATTCTGCTAAGAGGATCAACATGCCTCTTAGATGGTAGCTACTACTTTGAGACTGTGGGGAAACTGACCTGCAGGTAGAATCCTCCAGTTGTCTCCTTTCCCTCCCCATAAAACTGTAATGTCCCTGTGGCACGTGTGCAGTCTCCGAGTCCTCAGAGACTGGGCCCTTCAGTCATCCTGATTCAAGCAACAATTCTGCTTCTGGAGGCTCCTGTCTGCTTGATTTCCACACCACCTCCACCAATCCCTGTCTAACAATGGCAACCAAAAGGACTGCCAGCAGTGGTGGCAAATGTCTTTAACTACAGCACTTAGCAGGATCTCTTTCAGCTCAAGGCTAGACAAAGCTACATAGTGAGACCCCATCTCTCCCTCGAGGCTGCGGGAACAGGACAGGCTTTGCTAGGATGGCTGCGGCTCCAAGTCCTGAACATCCTGGTATGTGCACCGTGCAGAAGCCCTAAGCTCTAGGGAACCAATCTTTGAACGCCCACTGCATCACCTCTTCAGGCTCTCCATGCTCCAGACTGACTTCTGTGTAGATGTCAAGCTTCAGACATGGCTGGGTGGCCTTGAGATGTGGACGATGGGGGGACAGAAGCAGGAAGGCCAGCTGGAATCAGGCGTGGGCAGAGCCATGCCATGCCGTTCTGTCCCCTGTATTCAGGGTCTGGTGGTGTGGATTTGACTTGTGAGGCAAGCGCGTGTGCGCGAGTGTGCGCGCGCGTGCACACACACACACACACACACACACACACACACACACACACACACGCAAGCACAGAGTGGCAGGGAGCCATGTATAACACATAGGCAACTCTATTAGTAGAGACAAGATTTTGACCAGGAGCAGGAGAAACAAGGAGCTATTTCAGGTACTAGCTCTCCCCTATACTGGGGATACCTTCCTGTACTGGTGGTTCCTGCTCTTACAAGATACTTAAGGCTGAATAGTTGTTTTTTTAAGGAGTTTTATTTAGCTCATAATTCTGGAGGTTCAGGAAAACATTACTTGTCTCTGCCCATCTCTGGTGGGACCTCATGGAAGGTATCTCAGAAGAGGACACAACAGGAAGCCAGGGGGGAAGGGCTCAGTCTTGCCTACAACTCACCACTATGTAACCTGTCAGTCTCGAACCCCTCTGCCTTAGCCTCCCAAGTGTTGGGGATCACAGGCGTGAGCCACCATGCCATTTGTTGTTGTTGTTGTTGTTATTCTGAGACAGGGTTTCACTACGTAGCACAGGCTAACCCCAAACTAGTAATCCTGTGCCCCAACCCTCCCAAATGCTGGGAGTATAGCTGTGCACTAACACACTTCACCTTGGTCTTGCTCTTATTCTAACAACTTGTGCTGGGTGTGGTGACACATCAGCAGTGCCAGCTACTCAGGAGGCTGAGGTGACAAGACCACTTGAACCCATGAGTTTGAGACCACCCTGGGCAACACAGAGAGCCCTCATCTCAACCAAAGCCATGGTTACTTGTGCCTACCAGAGCTCACTGTGGAGGACCAGCACAAAAGATGATGCCCCGTCACCAGCTCGTCATCTCCCGCCAGGCCTTGCCTCCCAAAGGTTTCACTATTTTCAATGCTGCCACAAAGTGGAACCAGCTTCCATGTTTAAACCCTAAGCACTTGACAAATCAGCAGAGGCCTGCTGCCACCATCTCGGTCTCTGTCATGGGTAAGAGTAGATGGTGTACTGTCGGAACAGAGTGTCAAGTGCTGAGAAGATGGAGCCTATGGCGTCCAGACTTTTCCACCTAGGAATTGGGTGGTTGACATGGTCTTTGGCCCTTAGCATACAACAACAGCAGTGGCTGAGAGATGCCCTAGAGTCTGCGGAGTACTGTTAGCCAGGATGGGGAGCCATTTATCCAGAACTACTTATCTGTCCCAGAGGGCTTTGCCAACTTGACACAGCCTAGAGTCAGGAGAAAGGAAAAGCCTCAATTAGGGAATTGCCTAGAACAGTTTGGTCTCTGAGCGTGTGCCTAAAGGAGATTATCTCAATGTAACTGATGGAGACACCAGCCCTTTATAGTGGTGCCATCCAGAGGCAGGAGGGCTTGGGTTGGGTAAGAAAGCTAGCTACATGGGCGCCTATGAGAGTGAGCCAGCACGCAGCATTCGTCCATGGTTTCTGCCTCCAGAGTGACTGCTCCCACTTTCCCTCAGAGATGGATTCTGATATAAGCCAAATAAAGTCTCCTACTGGAGTTGCTTTTGGTCAGAGTATTTTTTTTTAATCACATCAACAGAAAAGGACACTAGAACACCATCCATTTATCATGCCCATATTGCATGCTGTCCTGGAGTCCTTTGTCCCCAAGAGCTCAGCTTGCCATGCCAAGAAAGAACATGTGGCTGGTAGCACCCTGAACAGAAGCCAGTGGGAGCACTGTGTCATTCTTCAGCCTGGCCTGGCTCACCCTCCTTCGAAGGTGTTTTACCAGGAACCAGACCACACAGGGTGCCCTAATCCCTTTTCCCTGAATTACACTGGTCCCAGACAGGCAGGAGGCAAGACAGCCCCTGTGAGGAGATAATGTCACAGGGGGAGATGACACAAGTAGCCAAGTTAGGCCTGGCTCTGTGACCACAGCTCTCCTCACCTTTCCCTGTGGGGCCTCCTGTCCAAGGATTAAAGACGAGGGATAAGTTAGCTATTGGACGTGAGGGAGATTAGGGCAGCTCTCCATTGCAGCAAAGCACCGAAGCTCCAGAAACATGTCTAGTGGTGACTCATGGTCTGGTGGCTATAGCCACTGGAATTCAGAGGCCAAGAACAAAGAGATGCCTGTTTGTTTAAGTTGTTTTCTACCAGGCCCTCAGGCTCACCATCTCCAGCAACCCTACAATCGATCCTTCCCACTTCACAGTTGAGGTAAACATGACTCACATTCACATAGGAACTCACGCATAACCACTGAGCCGGTTCATGGTGAGGACAGAGCTGAGTTGGTTAACTCCAAAGATGGTCTCTGTTCTGACCTTGGGCTGTGGATGCAACCACAGCAAGAGATTCCCCCAGGAGTCATTGCGGTGGTGCCTATGTGAGCCTTGGGGTGTGGATGCAACCACACACCAAGAGATTCCCCCAGGAGTCATCGTGGTGGTGCCTATGTGAACCCGGAGTGCTCTGTAGACTGGATTCTCATGAGCGCCCTGGGTTGAGTGTTGCCCTCCACATCTGTAGTACAGAGTCCCGGCGGGTGGTGTAGGGTAAATGTTTGATGCGGAACCAGTGTCTGGGGACAATGTTTCCACTCGGCGTGTACAGCTTCTCCCCTTGTCTGCCCAGAAGACTTCGTAGGGCTAGGTTGCCTGACAGAGTCTTCTCATAGAATTCCACTCCACCCTGGGCATAGGCCGCAGACAGAGAGGCTGCGCGGCGGTCCACCCAGCCTTCCAGGGCAATCGTGAGGGAGTCTTTGGAAAAGGCATAGACCACGAAGCCTAACACCACTGCCACCAAGTTAAAGGCAGCTCGCAAGCTCATGGGGCCTCCATAGAGCCCCAGGGCATGCTTGGCACCCACACTTAGTACCCAGGTTCCTGCCACGCAAGCTGGGGCTGGTAGGGCTTGTAGGGCAGCTACACCACTCTCCAGGTATACCACCTCCTTGGCCAAGGCAAACTTCTGGGCATCGTGAGACAGGGTTAGGGCATCTCTCAGCCTGGTGCCTGCTGGGCTTTGCCAATCCACTCTTCGCCCATGTAGGATCACAGTGTGGTCCATGCTGGTCACAGAGCTACCCAGGAAGACGGCAGGGATTCCCACCAAGGCCCCAGCGGGAAGTCTTGGGAAGCCAGCACTCACAGGCTGAAAGGTAAAAGCGGTGAAAGGCTTGTAGCAGTGACCTGAGGGGACACCCATGTCCTCTAGAACCTCTTGGAAGAGGCTCTGCAGCTGGGGAGAAAGAGGAGCTGGCTGGCCCTGAGGCCAGTACTGGTAGAGCCACTGGAACATGGGATCCGGGAAGAGGTGAGATGAGATTTGAGCCCCTAATAGGCCTGCACAGGAACCCACCAACAGGCCTGTCCTGTGTCTCTGTATAAACGCTGCAGCCCTCCACAGAGGGCCAGCCATGAGTGCTGCCTCTGTCGACAATTTAGCCAAGAGAAGTGAGCCGATGGCTCTGTCAGGTTGCAGACTGCACAGCCTCTAGGGCCACACCATTCTTAACTGAAGCGACACTGCATTGTGGTTGAGCATACGGGCTCCGAAGCCAGACCACCTGGCGCTCCACAGTATCAGTTCTCCGTCTGCCAGACAAGTGTGAGAGGCGGCCTCAGTGGCTGTGATAAGCAAACAGACAGAAAACATGTCAGTGTCTTTCAGTGTAGTGGCCATCTTTCGGGCAGTGGCTGTCATGACTTTTATGGTTATGGCTAGACACAGCACTAAATAATCCCTGCCTCGTTCCACTCACCACTCATCCCAGAGTGAATTCCTGACTGACTTATAAATGAACCACATGCTTAATTCAGAGCTGGACACACAGTTCCAAGAGTACTGCATAGACAGCTGTTCCCTCAGCGGCTACAAGGCCTCAGTTCCAGGATCCCTGCAGATGTCAAAATCCAAAGACCATCGGCTGCTTTAAATAAAGATAGTATCTGCACACCGCCTATGCACATCTCTCATATAATTTAAATGACCTCCACACTACCTATAATACCCGACACAACACAAGGCTACAGATAGAACTGGACTCCGTACTAAAACGCCCGCAAGCTCAGCAGGCACAATTTTTCTTGTATGTTTTCAGTTCTTGGCTCACTGAATAGGCATCCATGGACGGCCAGCTAACTGGACCAGGAAGCACTTGTAATAGTAATAAGTAGAGGAAACATTTGAGACACACACGTATATTTATACACAAACACACACTACCTATGCACACCCTTAGGGGATTAGGTTCAAGACCCCCAAACACTCCAAGGTCTTCACATGCCCATTTCTTACAAATAAATAAATAAAAGGCTTAGTGTTCATTGTCTATAAGTAGCCTCTACATTACTTACAGTATCTAGTACAATGCAAATGCTACATATGTAGTTGTGACACTGCATTGCTTAGGGAATCAAGACCAGAAAATAAAGCCATGTTCAGGACAGATGAAAAATCCTCAGCTGGTGAACTGGAACACATAGATGGTTCACCAGATGCAGTCAGACTAAGGAAAAAAAAAATCCTCCTAACTCAGAACCTATACCACAACGGTTGAGTTTCAGCTGTGAAAACAGATGGCATCTGAGCAGGTTTATTGGCCAAAATAATTGTGTTCCCACCTCCACCAAGTTCCCATGTTTTGAGGGCAAATTTTCACTATCTTAGGATGTGTCTGTATTTGGAGCTTGGGTCTGTGAGTGAGATAGAAAATGAAGCTTCCTGGGATGGCTCTAATCAAATCTCTGTCCATCTAAGATCAGGACACACACAGAGAAAACGCCACATGAAGATACAGAGGAAAGATGCCCATTTGCTAGCCAAGGAGAAAGGCCTGGGGAGCCACCACAGGCCATACATGCTCCGTTAGGACCTCCAAGCGTCTTGAATTAAGGGAAAAAAAACAAGCCAGGGCATGTATTGTGTGGTACTTTGATGGCATGCTGGCCACTGCTAGTACAGGCTCGGTGTTCGATCACAAGCTATTAGGGAGTCCACAGCATCCATTTCACTTCACAAATGTTACCTTACGTGTACACAAGTGGACCAAAATAGCCCATCAACCTCATAGTTAATAGTTTTGCTGTTCTTTTTTTGTTTTTTGTTTTGAGACAGGCTCTCAAAGGCGCAAATATGAACATTCTGTGCACTTTTATTTCGTCTGTGACTATGTCACTAATTATCATTGTTAATTATCTTTGGATAAAACGTCACTGTATTCCTATCTACACAAGGCGTTTGATCAGCAGGGTTCTGCATCACATCATTTAAGCCATTGTTTCCAAGAGGAAACGGAGGCTGGAAAAAACAAGGTCCTGGGGGAGGGCGCCAAAGAACTCTCCCGGGTCGGGCCCTGCAGTCGGCCCAAGAACGACCGCAGGATTCTGGCTTTAGAAGGGTTCCCAACGCGATTCGGCCCTGACTCACGGGGAGGGGGTGCTTCCTACAGCGGGAGCCCGACAGAACTCGGAAGCTGGGCGTCCGCGGAGGACCACCCTCCTCAGAGCCACGCGCGAGAGCTCACCTCTACGGCAACTTTGCAACACGCCGAACCCATGCGACGCGGGAACCTGGCAGGTGCAAAGCATGCTGGTCTAGGGCCTTCGGGGGCGGGGCCTTGTGGGCGGAGCGGGGATCGGCGGGCGGGGCTTAGAGCCATGCTTCCTCTCTGATGCACGCGCGAGCCTGCAGGGAATCTGAGCTCTCTAGGATTGTAAAGGGCGCTGAGCAACTGTGCGACTTTAACCATGCTGCAGCCCCCATCGGAGCAAAGATTGAGCCGTTCTGGTCTTCTGGTTCTTATTATTTTGTCAGCCCTGAATAAGTTATCTGTGCAGTACGCTGGGAAGAGAGAGAGCCACGCTTGGTGAGAAAAGCAAGACCAGGAAGGTCTGGAATTTGCTGCCGATGCCCCCCTGCATTCAAAAGTTCAAGTGACTTTGTGAGGCCTGCAAGAAGTGAGGTATTGACCAGATTAGGGTTAAGCAAGAAATACATACCTGAAGGCACATCCAGCAAATGGTAGATGCGTGGATACACATGCGTGCCCATTCGTGTAAAGGCCAGAGGATGTTGTTCTTCTGGAGCCAGCCACCCAGTATTTGGAGATAGGATCTCCCACTGGCACCTGGGGTTCAGCAATTAGACTAGCATGTCTGGTTAGTGAGCTCCAGGGATCTGTTTTCTTCTGCAACCCCAGTTCTGGGATTACAGCCATACACCAAAACACCAACTTCTAAGTGGATGCTGAAGATTGAGCTCCGGCTCACATGCTTTTGTGGCAGGTACTTTACTAACTGAGCTAGCTCATTAATAGTCTTAAGTTTTCTAAAAAAAAAAACCAACCCTGAGGGTGCTTTGGGTTTAAAAATAATACTCAGTATAACTAGTGTTTTAATTACTATTCAGTAGGTTAGAGTAACATGTTTAACTATCTATATCGTTAAGCCTAAAACTCTGTTTACGAATATTACCTTAATATATCCTGGCGTCTTTGTATAAAGATATTATTCTATTTGATTCATGGTCAACTTTTAATTAGCCCACAAGCCTTACAGATTATCATCCTCATTTGTGTCTCACAATTTCCATCCTTAATTGGTCAAATTTCCTGAGACAACTCCTACCACACTTTGATTGAACTTAGTTCTTTTTGTAGTTTAAATTATCTGTATTATCAGTATTATCGGTATGCCCGGCTAGCAATCAATCAAGACACAGATACCTGTTATATTTTAAAATAGCCTTAGTTAACCTAGGGCAGGGCAGATATTAATCCTCTAAACTACTTTCCATAGTGGGGCAGGTATGGGATGCCTGCCATCTGTTTCTAATAACTTCTATCAAGCTACCTCTGATCCATAATTCCAGACACTTGTTAATGTTTTTCTTTTTTCTTTTCTCCCTTCCCCCCCCCCACCACCACCCATAGGGTTTCTCTGTGTAGCCTTGGCTGTCCTGGACTCGCTTTGTAGACCAGGCTGGCCTCGAATTCACAGGGATCCACCTGCCTCTGCCTCCCGAGTGCTGGGATTACAGGCATGCGCCACCACCACCCAGCATTATTAATGTTTTTCATCTGGGCCAAATCTCCATTCACACCAGCCATGTGCTTCTCTTCCATCTAACCCATGATGGGGAGACCTTCTTCCTCTCTCCTCCTCGGGGTGCTCTCTCTCTCTCTCTCTCTCTCTCTCTCTCTCTCTCTCT
>OU015747.1:77435019-77448681 GCA_907169655.1 Acomys percivali
TCTCTCTCTCTCTCTCTCTCTCTCTCTCTCTCTCTCTCTCTCCCTCCTGGGGAACCTTAGACACACCTATCTCATCTGCCCTGCCCAGAAGGGATGGCTTTTTATTAATTAGCATCAAAATACATCAGACCAACCTTGAACATCTTTTTTTTTTTTTTTTAAAACCAGGTTAGGTTTCTCTGTGTAGCCTTGGCTGTCCTGGACTCACTTTATAGACCAGGCTGGCCTTGAACTCCTGCCACCACGCCCAGCCTTAGCTGCTTCTTTTACATACACTAACCCCAAGGATTAGCCAAGAGTTCTCCAGAGAAATAGAACCTAGAGTGTGAGGGCCTGTGTAAGAAGGTTAATAGCGAGCACTGGTACCTGCCTGGTGTGGTGGCGCACACCTTTAATCCCAGCACTTGGGAGGCAGAGGTGGCCAGATCTATATGGTCCATACAAGTCCAGATCAAAGTCTGGTTAAACCTGACCTGGACTCAGCAAGAGTACAAGATGGAGGAACCGCTGCACTGTCTTGCCCTGTCTAGAACCTCACCTGACCTTCCCTTAAAGGTTAACTGCCTTGGACAAGGGCACATAGTTCCCAACCTGCTGACTGTCTTACAAAATCTGCTTGCTTTTCTGCCGTTTTGCTCTTTTCTCTGCTTCCTCATCCCCCCAAAAGATGGCCTTGGCAGGTTGATTCCCCTATTTTTTTCTACCTTTTTTTTTTTTTTTTTTAACCTCAAAGAGTGTTCTAATTCGGTAGTTTCCCTGTGCCATGGCTTACTCAGGTGTTGTCTACTTTAGTATTTGCTTTTGTTTTGTTTTTTGAGACAGCGTCTCACTGTGTAGCTTTTGTTGGCCTGGAAGTTGTTGTGGAGACCACGCTGGCTGTGAGTCACAGACATTTGGCTACCTCTGCCTCTGACTGCCAAGATTAGAGGTATGCATCTCCATGTCTGTGGGACTAGGAGTTAGACAGCCTCCCTACTGGGCAGACAGATATGGAGAGGGGCCATGGCCAGGTGATAAAGGTGGTGACCTTTTAAGATGGCCAGCTTCTTTCTCACCTTCTTTGATTGATTGATTGATTGATTATATATATAGTGTTCTGCCTACAGGCCAATCTATAGAATCTGTCTCTATGGAATATGTCACATGTGCTTTACAAAGAGTTTCAATGCAGTCATTGTTAGGATTAAAAATGAGATGGCACCAAACAGATATGGAGAGATTTATTTGAGGGGAGGGGAAAGGAGAGAAGTTTGGGCCTGAGTGAGCCATGGGAGTAGAGAGACAGAGCGAGAGATAGTGAGAGAGAGGGAGGGAGGGAGGGAGGGAGGGAGGGAGGGAGGGAGGAAGGGAGAGGGAGAGAGAGAGAGAGAGAGAGAGAGAGAGAGAGAGAGAGAGAGAGAGAGAGAGATGCAAGAGTAAGAGACAGAAGAGCGATGGATGGCAGGTTTTTCCTTTTATCTTGGGCAGGTGTCGTACACCTAGTGGCGGGTAAGTGATGACGTCAGCGGTTGCCAAACAACCTAGAGGCAGGCTGCTTATTTGCCAGCTTTACTGTTCACCAGGAACTGAGTTTCACACCAGTAGAGGGAGGAAGGACTCTTGCTAATGTGTGACTAGTTGATGGGGGAGGTGTGGAGGAGGGGTTTGTTTCCTTAATGCCTAGGCCCCTCATGCCTGAGTTTGGCGATCTGCAGTCTGTGCGCCTCATGGTGCCTGTCACTCTCAGGAATCCTGACACCTGAGGAGTCAGTTTACAGCCTCAGAGGCTTTCAGAAGAGTGTCTGTCTGTCTTTGCAGTAGCAGGGATGCCGGAATCACCTACGAGGATGGGGGTTGGGCGGGGCATAAGGTTTGAGCAATCTGGTCTGGAACTTAGCAATTATTCTTTGGGGTCCTGGTACTGGATACTGGGGAGCCTTTTGTAGATTCACAGACAGGTTCTCCTTAGGGTACAGGCTGGTGTGTCCGGATCTGGCCCAAGTTTAAAACCTAACAGATAATTTTGGTAAGCACATAAGAAATGATAGCCGGCGTGAGAGAAAGCGGGCTGCCAGATCTCCAGAAGCATGTTGCCCCTGGGAGTCCCAGGTACTCAGCCTGGAGCCCAACACTTGTTCCATCCCCTGTCTTCAAGAACCTGCGTGATTGGTCCCAGAGAACATCTGAGCATCACATGGCCAATGGCTGCAATGAAGGAGCTTGGTATCGATTGCTGAATAAAACACAGCTGATGTTTCCCTGCTTCTTTTCGCCTACAGGAGAGCTGAAGGGGTGCACGCACACAGGAGTAGGGGCTGCGAGGGGGCCTCTTTGGATGACCTGGAAGGTGATTTGCTATAGGTAGGAACTGAAGTTACAAACTTTCGAGTCTAGAGATGTATTTCTTGTAGCGTCCACTAGAGGGCACAATATCTCCATTGCAGTCAGTCAATGGAACCTTTCCAAGGGGGTGGTAGCCTCAGGAAAGTCTGCAAAAGTTGGGGAGAAACAAAAGAAATTGGTGTTTGCTTATAGGTGGGGAAACTGAGGCAGGCACAAAACACACTGCCATGTGAACAGATTCAAATGCATGTAACAAAGCCTGAGCCAGAAAGTCACCATGATGCTCAGTGTGATCTTCCATGGTGGAACAGAATTTCCATGTATACAAGCCTCAGAGCTCGTCTGTGAGGGAGTTTCCAGGCTGGGTTAATGGAGGCTAAAGACCCACCCTAACTGTGAGTGACCCAACTCCATCAGCTTAGTCATGGAGTGAATAGAAAGGAGAAAGTGAGCTGAGCACTGGCATTCAGCTCTCTCTGCTTCCTGACTTGGTGCCGTGTGACAGCTGCCTCAGGCGCCTGCCGCCATGATGGCTGTACCCTGGCACCGCAATCCAACACATATTCTTCCTCTTATAAGTTGCTTTTATCACACCAATGGAAACAAAATTATTAAAAGGGGAGGAGGCAGGAGAACCAGCCAGAGGCTTAGGAACTGATGCATGGGGGCTACAGAGTGAAGCAGACAGTGCGCCAAATCTGAACGTTGAGGGAATCGGGTCCTGAAAAAGCATATTCTGGACTTGTCCTGTAGTGTCAGAGGCTAAATAGACATGGTAAATGCAGGACCCCGTTTAGGAAGCGCTGGGATGGAGCTTGCACTTCACACAGGCTCAGAAGCACTCGGCCTACCAAGCCAGGTCCTCACCCCAGAAGAAGCCAACTTACTTATTCAGGTGAACGGACTACCTACCCCACAGGATGGCAGAGGAGGGGGCTGCCCTGCAGGTGACCTTCAGCTGAAGGGATCCTGAGCAGTGATGGTCTTTCAGTCAATTACTGTCCTGCTCAAGGGGGATGAGATACATAGAGTTCTGGAATCAGTCTGTGTGTGTGTATGTGTATGAGAGAGAGAGAGAGAGAGAGAGAGAGAGAGATTTTGACAGTGTATAGTTACATATTGTTGATGGCTAATCCTGGTACCTTGGTGGGATTTAGAATCACCTTGGAGACAAATCCCCTGGTGTGTCTTATACCAGGATCTTCCTACAGGGGTTATTTAGGTTAATTGAGATGGGGAGAGCCATCCTACTTGCGGACATCACTGTTTCATGGGCTGGGGTCCTAGACTGCGTCAGAAGGAGAAAGTGAACTGAACACTGGCACTCATCTCTCTGCTTTCTGACTGTGGATGTCATGTGACTGGCTACCTCACGCTCCTGCTGGCCGCCATGCCTTCCCCACCCAATGGCAGGGTTCCTGCTATGACAGACTTTAGTCCCTGGAACCACAAGCCAAAATGAAGCCACCTTTCCTTAAGACTCTTTCGTCGTGTATTTGGTTGCAGTGACGAGTACGTGCATACATACATACATACATGCATGAACAGGAAAGGGAGCAGAAGCATTCATCCAGGCACACTTGGATAGTTATGAGTATCCACACCAACCTTCCTCGCCTGTGCATACAAATGGAGTCCCAGTGACAAACATAATTAAAGGCCAGTATTCCTGCCATCTTTGCAATGACTTTCTGCCCCATGTGCTTCTGGGAGTTCTGGATACTGTCTAGCTATTCCCAAGCACGTCTGCAAGTTCTGGTTGCCTCACAACGTCCACCCCAGTGGCAGTCTTAGCCAGGCTCTGCCACCAGCACAGCTGCTCCCTGAACCAGTGTTTCCACCCATGTGGCTTTTCCTGGGAGTGGTGGCTCAGGGCTAAGTCCTAGAGAGGTTCTGGGCAAAAGAGGTTCTGGGAAGTCATATCTCTCCCAGATTCATCGGACATCACTAAAGACTCCCAGAAACAGCCATAGGAGTGCCTGGCTCTTAGCCTCTTGGTATACATGTGTGCTAGACTCAGATCGTCAGAGTCTATTCCTGGAAGCCCAATTGAGAGACAGAGTCCAGAGTCGATGCAAAAGCAAAGGAATTTTATTAAGCCGGTGTGCCGGGGTCCACCAAGCTCTGAGGAGATGGAAGACCCAGTCCTGCAAAAACCTTCCTCAGGGTTTAAATATCTTTTTAAAAATAAATATTTATTTATTACATATACAGTGTTCTGCTTCCATATACACCTGCACATCAGAAGAGAGCTCGTTATAAATAGTTGTTAGCCACCACGTGGTTGCTGGGAATTGAACTCAGGACCCCCTGGAAGAGCAGACAGTGCTCTTAACCTCTGAGCCATCTCTCCAGCCCAGGTTTAAATATCTTTTACAGAAGCAGAACTTAGTGACAATGGCTAGGTAAAGAGTGCTAGGCTAACAATAGGGGGTCTAAGGTAGTACATTCTAAGGAGGGTGAGATAGGGGCAGTAAATTCGGGGGCAGAGTCGAGATGGAGGCTAGTGAGGAATGTTTAACTTGTTCCTCTCAGTTCGCTGCTACTTTGTTTGCTCTTGTTATTGGCCTGCAATTCTTAACTTGCTTGCTCAGCTGACAACACTATTGTCATGATGGCTAAGTCCAAGCCACTTGGAATCTTATATTTCCTTAGCTAATAATAAAACATCATTTCCTTAGCTAATAATGAAACACGATTTCTTTAGCTAATGTCACGGCTGAGTTCAGGCCATCTAGAATCTTACATGTGCGTGCATGTGCGTGCATGTGCGTGCATGTGCGTGCGTGCGTGCGTGCGTGCGTGCGTGCGTGCGTGCGTGCGTGCGTGTGTGTGTGTGTGTGTGTATGTATAAGCCAGTAACCAGCCTCAGTTATACTCAGCATTTCATGCTTGTAAGGTGAGCACTTTATTGACTGACCCATCTATAACCCCAGCCTTTGGCCCTTAGTCCCTTGTCTCGGAGACTCTTGTGTTGGGGGTTGGTCTGGTGTATTTTGATGCTAATTAATAAAAAGCCATCACCTGGGCAGAGCAAATGAGATAGGTGTGGCCAAAGTTCCTGGGCTTGGAGAGACAGAGAGGATCCAGGGAAGAAGAAGAGAGACCTGAGGAGAAGGGAGGAGAAGGAGGTCTCGCCACCAGGGGTTAGATGGAAGAGAAGCACATGGCCGGCATGGATGGAAATCTGGCTTAGATGAAGAACATTAGCAAGTATTAGGGATTATGGATGGGAGGTAGCTTGATAGACATTATTAGAAGCAGATGGCATGGGATTGGGGCAGGGATCCCATACTTGCCCCGCTATGGGAAGTAGTTTAGAGGATTGATATCTGCCCTGCCCCAGGTTAGCTAAGGCTATTTTAAAATATAACAAGTGTCTGTGTCTTGATTGATTGCTAGCGGGTTATACTGCCATAATAATAAAATGACAGGCCTGATAAACAATTATTAGGCCGTACTGGTAATTTAAAAAAACAACACTATTGCCGTGGTCAGGAAGGCTTTGGTCCAGCACAAAGTCTTACATTAAGAATCTCCCAGCTTTGCCACCCTAACAATGTATTTTTATTTTCAGAAAGAAAAGTTATAGCTTAAAAATCAAGGCATCCACATTTCAATTCTCATCTCTAGAAACTTTAATTCCAAAAATAGCTTGAATGTAAATGGACTCAGAGGCCCTCGGGTGGGTGACACACCAGCGACCTTTATTCTAGAATCAAGTACGTGTTGAGAGCTTTGTTCCGCAGAATCTTCATCTCCTCCAGCACCCTTTCTCCCACCTTCTCTTGGGCCTGGGCTGAGTCTTTGACATCCCTAGATGTTGGGGACACAACAAAGATACATTAAGACACTTATAAAAGAATATGTGTAGGGCCAGGTGTAGTGGCACATGCCTTTAATCCCAGCACTCAGGAGGCAGAGGCAGGTGGATCTCTGTGACTTCGAGGTCAGCCTGGTCTACAAAGTGAGTCCAGGACAGACAAGGCTACACAGAGTAACCCTGTCTCGAAAAACAAAACAAAATATATAATTGTGTGTGTGTGTGTGTGTGTGTAATTGTGTGTGGGCTTGTGTGTGTAAATGTGGTATCCAAAGGACAGAAGAGAGCATTGGATCTCCAGGAGCTGGAGTTACAGGCAGCCTTGAGCTGCTGTGTGTGCTGGGCACTGACCTCAGGTTCTCTGGGAGAGCAGTTTGCGCTCTTAACCTCTGAGACATCAGCCCTGTGGACTCGGTTTTTAAAGGCTGACTTGCTAAGCGTTTGAAGGAGATGAGCGAGTATAAATGGCAACGCGCATTGGAATATTTGAAGCGCTGGAGCCATGCCTGTGCCAGCGCTTGACATGGTTACTCAGACATGACGACAGCGCTGACCGCCACCCAGGACAGATCTTATCCAGGCACAAAGGTCCACTTACTTGTTGGCTTCCTTGTGGTCCGGAATGGGGAATTCCACTTGGATCATTTCTGGAGTCAGCATGATTTCTACGCTCTGCTCACAGAGGTCTCTGGGAAGGAACACGACATTGAGTGGGGATTCTCCGAATTCTGCCGAGTTTATGTGCAGAGAGGCGGAGGGCAGATGCACGCAAGCGGTGCTGAGGGGCAGATGGTTATAACCGGAGTCACAGATTTCAGGCTCCTTTCAAGTGCACCTGGCATGTTTATCCATGGAGGACCTCGGCATTTAGCCTGTGTCTCCACAGTAAAGAAGCCCAAATGGTTTCGAAAGATTGGATTCATTTGATGACGTAGGTCCTCCAGATACAATGGGATTAAAATAGATCTGAAGCCATGGATAACTAGAAAGTCCACAGCTCCTGGGAAATCAAACAGTGTGTTTCTTTGACATTTTTATTTTTAAAAATCAACATATGATACATTAAGTACCATTATGCATTTTAGAGCAAAATGTCTTTTTGTGGTTCTCCCTATCTCTTGCCACCGCTGCGACCCCCTTGTCACCTTCCCACTCTAGACTAATTCCTCTTTCACATCCCATGTGTCTTGTCACCTAATGCCCCCTGCTTCCTCATCACCTATTATTACCCTCTGCGTCTCCTCTCTGGGATTTTAAACTTTACCCACACTCACGCCTGCTTCCGTGTGTGTATGTGCACGCTCTAGGTTAGGATCTGCATGTGAGAGAAAACATTTTTCTTCTTTCTGAGTTTGGGTCACCTTGTCAACAGTCTATTTATAAATAGTCTTTGTTTGTTTGTTTTTGTTTTTTTTCTCCACCCCCCCCAAGACAAGGTTTCTCTGTGTAGCCTTGGCTGTCCTGGACTCGATTTGTAGACCAGGCTGGCCTCCAACTCACAGTGATCCGCCTGCCTCTGCCTCCAGAGTGCTGGGATTAAAGGCATGCGCCACCATACCCAGCTCGTTTTTTGATTTTTTTCAAGACAGGGTTCTGTGTGTAGCTTAGCTATCCTGGACTTGCTTTGTAGACCAGGCTGGCCTCGAACTCACAGCAATCCACCTGCCTCTGCCTCCCGAGTGCTGGGATTAAAGGTGTGTGTCATCATGCCAGGCTTTCTAAACAGTTTTTAGTGAAAGAAATTCAAGTTTATTTCTCCGTCTCTCTGTCTCTGCTGTGGTATGCATGTGGAGGTCCCACCTTGCTTTCTGTCTTGTTTGAGACACCCAGGGTACCTGGCCACTGATGGCCTAGCGACTTCTGTCGACACCTTCTACCTTGCATTAACAATGCTCCAAGTTCAGACTTTCAGGACGGCGCTCAGCCTTTGTGAGGATTCTGGGGATCTGGATTCAGGTCACCATGCTTATGTGCAATCGTGTTCCCTAAATAGCCACTGCCCCAGTTGGATCCAGTTTATTTGTATCTTCCAGTTACTTTTTATAATTCAGGCTAATACCAGGCTATGAAAGCACCTCCCCCAAGGCCTCGTGTTGAAGGCTTGGTTCGCGGTACAGTGGGATTCTGTGGTGGGGACTTTTGAAATGTTGGTTCAGAAAGGGCTCAGACTTAATCAATGAGTTAATTCATTGATGATTAAGAATTGATGACATGGGCCTGGAGAGACGGCTCAGCAGTTAAGGGCACTGACTGCTCTTCCAGAGGTCCTGAGTTCAATTCCCAGCAACCACATGGTGGCTCACAACCATCTACAATATGATCGACGCCCTCTTCTGGCCTGCAGGTGTACATGCAGGCAGAGCACTGTATACACAATAATACATAACTTAAAAAAAAAAGAATTGATGACATTCACAGGTGATGGGAGCTGACTGGATGAAGCAGAGCACATGGGGGTACCCCTGTGAAGGGCATACAATCTCCAGACACTTCCTGTTTCTCTTCTCTTGGCTTTCTGGCCACGGAGCCATAGGCTCTTGTCTCCCTGATGCTTCTAGCTTGTCCTGGGCACAGAGAAACAGACTCAGCCAACCACGGACCTTTGAAGCTGTGAGCCAGAGCAAACCCTTTCTCTGTGAAGGTGTTCTTTTTGGCTGTTTTGCCACAGTGATGAGAAAGTCTGAGTACCATGACAGTCTTTCTTTGAAGACTCTGTGTGTTTTGGGTCTCAGTTATAACTACTTAGCTTTGCCATGAGGCACGAAAGGACTTGATTCATAACTTATGCATTGCTATGACAAAACACCTGGCAATAGCAACTAAAGAAAGGATAGGTTTATTTTGGCTCACAGTTCAAGGGCTCACAGTCCATCATGGCGGCAGGGGTGGCGTGGTGTGAGAAGGTCAAGTGGCAGGAACTTGAGGCAGCTGGCTCTGCACTCAGGAAGCAGAGGGAGGTAAGGGCTGGTATTCAGCTTGCTTTTTACTTTTATTCAGCCTGGGTCCCCAGCACACTGAATGAAGCCACCCATATTTAGGGTGGTACCTCAATTAGCACAATCTGGAAATTCCCTCACAGCTATGCCCAGAGGTTTGTCTCTTTCATGATTCTAGATCCTGTCAAGTTCATAACCAAAGCCTAACCATTATTGGAAGCACATAAAATACGTGAATGAAGGGGTGTGGCGGGTTACAACAAAACTTTATTTACACACAGGCAGCAGGCCATGTTTGTACATGGGCTGTTGCTGGCTGACCTGTGGCCTGTTGTTGGCTGGTTAAACTGGGTCACTGACTGCCCAGGTTTTATCTGGAGAAAGTGGGGAGTAAGTGTGTGGAGGAGACACACTGAGCTTGTAAGGCATCTTCACAGGTAGCCTACACATTATCTGCTGGTGTCCCAGTCAAGTGTGGGGCACGGGTGCAAGAAAGGCTGAGGAAATTTAGCTTTGGTTTCAAATAGTCTATGTTTGTAGGAGAAAAGGCCAAAGTGAAATGCTCCCAGCAATGAAGGCAGCGATAGCTTTAAGGCTTGGATTCACAAACAGGAACAGCATATCTAGCCACTGCTCATGCGCAGAGGAGGCCCTGGCAGTGTCCTGTTAGGGCTGGGGAAATGGCTGCACAGGGAGCATGAGGACCCGAATTCTAGCCTCTGCACCCAAGTAAAGAGCTAGGTGTGGTGGCAGGAGCTTGTAATCCCAGCGCTAGGGAGGCAGGGGCAGGTGGCTCCTGGACCTTGCTGGCCAGCCAGCCCACTGTGAATTCCAGGTCCCATGAGAGTCCCTGTCTGAGAACACAAGGCAGAAAGTGACCAAAGAACTACACTTCAGGTTATCCTCTGGTCTCCACATGACCCCACACATGTGCACACATGTACGTATGCACTCGTGTGCATCCCTGATATGTGAGCATACTGCCCCTCCCACATGAAATAGCCTTGAAAGCTGCAAAAAGCTGATGTAGCGCCATATAGTGAGAGTGAGCATTTATTACACACTGGTGAGACTGCAGACATTAGCCCCTATTGGCAGCTTCCTCATCTCCATGGGGGCCAGGCGGGGGAGCATAACAATAAGACCTTATTGTGGGCCTCCCATGAACTGCCTGATGAACATTTATTGTTTGGGAAATGTTATATTCTGATATTTTAGCTTCCTCCTCAGCATCGAATTGTCTCATTTAATTCTGATACTCTACTCCCGTGCAGTGGGTACCATTTCAAGGGTGAGGAAACCGAGTCACAACAGTGTGCACGTGAGTGATGAGCGGAGGAAGGGCTGGTCCTGCTCGGGTCTGCTCTCTCCTTAAATGGCCAGACAGGACTCTTTGTCAGCCTGAAGCAAATAGGGACCATCCCACCGTGTCTGCAGCAGTCTCAAGAAAGGCTCTCCTACGTGGTCCAGTGAGATGGCTCAGCAGCTAAAGGTGCTCACCAGGAAGCCTGGAAAACTGAGTTTAATACCCGGAACCCACATGGTGCAAGGAGAAAACTGACTTTTGCAAGTTGTCCTCTGGCCATCTCATGAACACCTGGGCAAGTGTGAGTACACACACACACACACACACACACACACACACACACACACACACACTTTTTCCCCCCCAAAAAAAGCAAGGGCCAGGCTAGGCATGGTGGCACATGCCTTTAATCCCAGCACTCAGAAGGCAGAGATATGGCACTCTGAGTTCAAGGCCAGCCTGGTCTACAGAGAGAATTCCAGGACATCCAGCGCTACACAAAGAAACCCTGTCTCGAAAAACCAAAACCAAAACAGAAACAAAAAAGGAAAGGCCTTGTACTGTGCCTCATGTAGAACTTTCAATCTTCCTATGTAGATGTCGCTTCCAAGTGTGCATGCCCAAGTTCTGCCAACTCTCAGAGCACGTGGGCAGGTGTCAGAGGAATTGGCTACATGCCTCGGATATTTAGGATTTGGCTAATTGTTTATTTTTCACGGAAATGTGCTGAAACTATCAATATAGTATGTGTTGATTAGAGAAAGAAAGAGTTTGTCACAAGCAATTACTTTTGAGCACGTACTGGGTAAGAGATACTTTGCCTGGCGAGGATGAGCTGTTTCCCGTGCTCAGCAAGGCTGGCATGGATGCTGGCCTCTGAAATGGGTGAATGGTTCTTAGTGGCTGGGTTATCAGGGTCTCTTTGTTTCCTTGTAACTTATGGTATAATTCAGAACAGGAAAGCGTGGGTCGATTAAGAGTGAAAATGAGGGCTGGGCGGATGGCTCAGTCTATAAAGTGCTCGCTGCATAGGCATGTGGACCTGAGTTCAGTTGCCAGAAACCAGGGTGTAGTAATGCACGCTCGTGATGCCAGGACTGGGGAGACAAGGTGGGTTCCGGGGCCTCACTCGCCAACCAGCCTAGCTCAACTGGTAAGCTCTAGGCCAGTGAAAGATCCTGTTTTAAACAACTACAAACATGCTTAGAAGAACATCAAAGGATGGCCTCTGGCCTTCACATGCATGTGCAAACACACGCATGCATGCACACCTGCTCACGGAGAAAAAAAAGTGATGCCCACCAACGAAGAAGCATTTGCAGAGAGGGCGGCGGCAGGTGATGCAGCTG
Source organism: Acomys percivali (assembly GCA_907169655.1). Lineage (NCBI taxonomy): Eukaryota > Metazoa > Chordata > Mammalia > Rodentia > Muridae > Acomys > Acomys percivali. The sequence continues at coordinate 77,446,756 of OU015747.1, forward strand.
AAGTGTCACACCAAAGGGCTCACAGGATAGAAAATGCTCTGGGGCCTGCCCTGAGCCGTGCCTGGCTCGTATCTCCAGTTCTCCTGTCTGCTGCTGGGCTTCTAGCTGGATTTAAGAACACATGCTCACTAGCTGTTGGACTTTTACAATTAGTAAAAGGAAATACAGCTACCTTGCTCCTAGTTTATATTCCTTGTGCATACGTGAGTGTGCATGTGCTCGTGGTATTTGTGTCTCTGTGTATGCACAAAGAATCCTGAGGTCAGTGTCGGGTGACTTCCTCTATTTCTGTGTTATTATTTTTTGAGACGGGATTCTTCATCAAACCTGGAACACACCGACACAGCTAGACTGGCTGCTGTGTAGGCACCAAGGATCTGATCGTGAACCTGACCCCAGCACTGGGCTTGCAGGCGTGTGCCACTGTGGCTGGTCTTTTTTTTTTTTTTCTAGTTATGAGTGTTTGCTTGCATGCATGATATGTACACATGTGTGCATGGATTCCCCCAAACTGGAGTCACAGCTATCTGCGAGCAGTCACGTGGGGTCTGGGAGTCAAACCTGGGTCCTCTGCAGGAACAGCCAGTGCTCTTAATTGCTGAGCCATCTCTCCAGGCCTGTGTCTGGTGTTTTGCATGTGTGCTGAGGAAGTGAAGCTGGTCTTCACGCTTATGTGTCAATCACATTATTAACTGAGCCATCTCCCTGGCTCCTCATATCTCAGACATCTGGAATGCTCGATTTTGCACCAGGAGGCGACAGTCTCATCTGCCAGGGGCACAGTTGGGCGTCAGACTTATCTGTCCCTTTTGAGTACACACTCAGGTGCTGTGTGTTCTTCCGCAATCCCTCACAGCACCTCACGTGGAAACACAACACCTCACACACCAGATGCCCCCCCAAAATAAAGTCAGTAAAATACCGCTCAGTAGTTTCCAGTCTGTCTTCTTCTGGTAAGGCGTCCAGTGGGGCAGGGACATCTATAGGCAGCATCACAGAACTATACCAGTCACTTCTGTGGAAAATGACAACAAGCAGTGAGGACCACAGATGCACCAGCACTCACACTGGCTTCTGTGTGATGTGCTGTTTTGTTTTGTTTTGTTGACACAGGGATTGCTTCAAACTCACACTTAGCTGAGGATGACCTTGAACTTCTGATCTTTCTGCTGCTACCTCTTAAGTGCTGGGGTTACAGGCATATGACACATTGGTATGTCTGGTTTATACTGTGTTGGGGATGGTACCCAGGGCTTTGGGCGTGTTAAGCAAGTAACCTACTAACTGAGCTACATTGTGAGCCCCATATGTACAGTGTAGTATGTAGTGTGTGCGTATGTATGTGCATGTTTGCATGTGTGTGGGCACATGTGATTTGTATGCACATTTGTGTGGAGCCCAGAGGTTGATTGATTTCAGGTGCCTTCCTTTTTTATCTTCTACCTTATACATGGAAACGGGGTCTCTCGCTGAGCCCAGAACTCATTGATCTGGTGAGGATCCCTTGACTCTGCCTCCCAAGTGCTGGGATTAGGCACATACCAGCTTGCCCAGCATCTCCATGGGTGTGGAGGCTCCAAACCCTTGTCCTGATGCTCACACGACAAACACTTTACTCATTTAGCTACCTTCCCTGCCTCTAGAAATGTAACTTATTATTTAAAAAAGGCTTGAGCATTGAAGATATTAAAATAGTTGAGATAAGGAGTTTGGCTTTGTTTTTTGTTTTTGTTGTTGTTTTTGGTTTTTTGTTTTTTCGAGATAGGGTTTCTCTGTGTATCCTTGGCTGTCCTAGACTCACTTTGTAGACCAGGCTGGCCTCGAACTCACAGTGATCCTTCTGCCTCTGTCTCCCAAGTGATGGAATTAAAGGCATGTGCCACCACTGCCCGGCTAAGGAGATTTTTTTAAAAAAGAACTTTTTGT
>OU015747.1:77448691-77460337 GCA_907169655.1 Acomys percivali
GAGGATTAGAGGGATAGATTGGTGGTTATGAGCCCTGGCTGCTCTCCCAGAGGACCTGAGTTCAGTTCCCAGCACCTATGATGAGCCGCTTACAACCCCCTGTAGCTCCAGCTCCAGGATACCCTAGGCACATTCCCCACACAGATGAGCACATACACTCATAAACAAAACACATTCGGCTTAAAAAGAGAAAACGGGAAGAAGGGAAGAGAAAAGGGGAGAGAAGGTGGGAGGGAGGGGGAGAGGTTGGGGGAGGGGCAGAAAGGGGGGCATGAAGGGTGGATAGGGAGAGGGGACTGGGGGTGAGGGGTGGGGATGGGAACAGGAGGATCAGGTGTGGGGAGGATGGAGGGAGGGAGCACAGAGAGAGACAGCTGGAATGGAGGGAGCATCTCGGGGACGATCTGGAAACCTAGGGAAATTAGACTGTACCTCCTTCCCCTTTTGGTGTTAACTTTTTTTTTTTTTTTTTTTAATAATTGAAATGGGGATGGTGACTGGGTGTTTGAATTTGGGTTGCTTTGTCTCATTTTTGTGTCCTTGCTAAAGTACAAGTGATAACAAGTCACTTCCTGGCATTCTTCTGAGTGGTTCACTTGCCTGTAAAATGGGTAAATTTGGGGATTACTAGACTCGATAATTATTTGGGTGTTGTTCAAGCTTAGGTTCCACGGAAGTCTGTGGAGAGTGAGCACGTGCTTAGTCTGCTGGAGAGTAAAGCAATAAGTGAACTGCTTTGATGTGTGTGTGTGTGTGTGTGTGTGTGTGTGTGTGTGTGTATACGAGTGCACTTGTCCATGTGGGTTCAATGTGCAAAGAGTGCACATCCATGTGAGGCCAGGGTTTGACGAGCATGTCTTTTCTGATTGCTGTGCACCCTCATTTTTGAGACAGGAGCTTATGGATTTGGCTGGACTTTTTGCTCATGAGCTTCGGTGGCCACGTGTCCACCTCCCACCACGAGGATTCGCGCTGCGGCTTGAGTCCTGGGGCTCTGAACTCACGTTCTCATGAGCCTTCAGTAAGCATTTATTTAATTTACGGAGTCATCTCCTCAATGCTGCTTTGATTCATATGACACAAAATGACTCTGGTATAAAATGAGGCTGTTAGAAGGATCAGCAGGTAAGGGTGCCCGCCACCACGGCTGAGCCCCAGTTTAATCCTCTGACCCCACAAACTACAGCCTCCTCTCTGATCTCCACATGTGTACTTTGGCCTGCTCCATCCTCTCCAAGATTAAAAAACATACTTAAATGATTTGTGTTAAGGTTATTTTTATAAAATGGTGTTTGTCAGTTTCTCTCTTAACCTGGCTACCACACAAATGACCAAGATTCTTTTATATATTTAATAATAAGCTTCACAACACAATAACTGAGCAGTTGTTACTCTATTTTTAACCCTGTAAGCTAATGGCTTCCTCCCAGCGTACAGCCCAGAGAGCTAACACTTAGTAGCTTTCCCTGCTCCAGCCCTCTCTCCTGATGTCTCCTGGACCTCTCCATGGCTGAATCCCCTACTTCCTCCTCCAACTCCTCTTCCCCTCGCTGGCAGGAAGTCCAGCCCTATTCTCTTCCCTGCTCAGCAATTGGCTGTAAGCTGCCTTACTGGCATACCAGGGGACTACAGGGGAGCAGAGTTTATACAACATTCAAGCAGGAGAGTCTCAGAACAGGGATTGCAACCGGATATGGGGGTCGGGGTGGGGGTGGTACAGAAATCAACATTTGAATTAACACAGTAACTGTATGCCTACACATTTGGAATAAATAAATGCTAAATAGCCCCACAGCATGGCTTAATAGTATGCAAATAAATCTCAAGTTTAAAAGGCACAAGAGTAACCTCATAATTACAGGTCATTTATTCAAGCAAAATGGCTTCAAAGTTGAAAGGTCATTAATGGATTCGCAGAACTTCTTGGAGACTAAAGGTGTCTGCTGCTAATTCCTACATAGAAACTCACTCCTAACGTGATGACGTGTGGAGACGGAACCATGGGAGCCCCATAGGATTAGAACCTTCAGGAAAGAAGCCCCAGAGATGCCTGGTTCCTCTGCTCCTCTGTCCTTGGGAGGTCACAGCAAGATGGCTCCTGCCACCAAGCCTGATGCCATGGGTTTGATTCCTGGGACTCATATGGTAGGAAGAGAGGACAGACCCCTGAAAGCTGACCTCGGGTCTCCACATAAGTAATGTGGCCTAAGTGCACCCATACCCACGCACACGTGCACAGAAGGTAAAGTAGAAAAGGCAATCTGTCCGTGAACCAGGAAGCAAGTCCCCACTAGACAAAATCTGCCTGGTGCCTTGACATATTAAGAAATATGTATGTTACCTATAACCTATGGAGACCATAGCATTTTGTTATAGCACCCTGAAAGAATTAATACAGAATTCAGAAAAATAATTGTCACTATTGTTTGTAGCTGCTTTTAGAAACAACAGCATGACCTTCAAGCCAATAGACCCATAATAAAAAATAAAGATTTTTCTTTTGAGACAAGGCCTCATCGAGCCCAGGGTGGCCTTGAATTAACTACGTAGCTGAGAATAACTTAGAACTTGTGATTCTCCCGCCTGCACCTCCTGGAGCTGAGATTACAGATGGGCACCCCCTTGTCTGGTGCCTACGATGCTAGGACCATGCCTACAGCTCTGTGTACGCTACACAAGGACTGTGCCAGCTGAGCTCACCCCCACCTGGGCCCTGCTCCTGATTTTTGAGCTCTTATGCGATGGCAACTTCTCTGAAATAAACTGGCCTCACAGACCATTCAGACACAAGGGGCTAAAGGCAAGAAGTCACGGCAGGAGGGTTTTCATTGATATGACCTTCATTCCTCGCCACGGTGATCTCCTCTGGACTTCCCACTAAAAGAACAGCCTTGGGAGATCTTTCCAAGGATGCTGCTTTGGAAAAGTGAATTGGCTAATGCTGAATACTTGGGACCCATGTATGTGAACAGTAGGTGCACTTGAGTTATGCCCCAGCGACCATATGGGTTTATATCAGGTGTGTGTGTGTGTGTGTGTGTGTGTGTGTGTGTGTAGTTATTGATTGTTACTGATGCAGGAAGACCCAGCCCATCGTGGGTGGCTGTGGACACCCACATTCTGTGGGCAGCAGGTCCCGAATTGTCTGAGAGGAGAAAGCTAGCTAAGAATAAACAAAAAGAGGCTCTATCCGGCCTCTGCTCTTGACTGTGGATGTGATGGTGCTTGAAGCATCTGTCCTGACTGCCCTGCAGTGACGGTATAACCTGGAATTGCAAGCCGAGTAAACCCTTTTTTCACTAAGTTGCTTGTGTCAGAGCATTTATTTTTATCACTGCATCAGAAATGAAACTAGAATGATAGAAAATAGAAAGATCCAGAGGGTCCTAGAAACCTACAAGAAGAGCATCGTGATGGGTGGATCTGGGCCCAGGGGGATCTGCTCAAATACCACACCAACCAAGGACAATACAAGCAGAAAACATCAAACCTCTACTCAGATCTAGCCAATGGACAGGACACTCTGCACAGTTATGTGGAGAGCAGGGACTGACTCTGACATGAACTCTGGTGCCCCATATTTGACCACTTCTCCTTGGTGGGGAGGCCTGGTGGCACTCAAAGAAAGAATAAACAGGCTACCAAGATGAGACTTGATAGCCTATGACCATATAGTGGGGGAGGAGGTCCCCCTCAGTCTTAGACCTAGGGGAGGGGAATAGGGCGAAAGCAGAAGGGAGGAGGAATGGGAGGATACAAGTGATGGGATAACAATTGAGTTGTAATCTGAATAAATTAATTAAATAAAAAATGGAGACTAAAAAAGAAAAAAAGATCAATTTGAAAGCATTCCAGTCTTCCTGCAAAATGAGTTGGTTTAGGGGGATGCTGCTGCCATCTAGTGGTGAGAGAAGGAGTGCGGTTACCAAAAGCAAGGCGTTTGCAACAGCCCAGCGAAGTTGTCATCATAGCCTCTGTTTCACAATGAAGAAGATACGACATAAGGGCCCAGGAAATGACTCAAGAAAGTGTTTTCCACGCAAGCTTGTGGACCTGAATCTGATCCCAAGAACTCGAGTTCTAGCCTCCAGAACACACTTTTAAAAAGCTGGGGTTTTGGTGGCGAACACCTGCAATCCCAGCGTGGAGGAGGCAGAGACGGGAGGCTCCCAAGTCTCATGGTTGGCTATACTAGTGGGATCACCTAGCTCCAGGTGCTAACGAAAGACCGTATCTCAAAATATATATAAAAAGGGGGAGGAGCGGGAGGATACAAGTGAGGGGATAACAATTGAGTTGTAGTCTGAATAAATTAATAAAAAATATGTTAAAAATAAAAATAAATAAGAGAAGTTGCAGTTTCAAATGAAGATTACCCAAGACTGTCTTCTGGCCTCCATCAGCACGTGTGTACATGGACATGTGTAACTGTACACACGCGTGCGCGCGCGCGCACACACACACACACACACACACACACACACACACACACACACACGCCAAAAAGAAAAAATGGACAATGAATATCTCAGCAGAATTATATGACCAGCCAGTTCTCTATCTGTGCTGGAGCCCTGGCAATTAACAGCATCGCATTACTGTTAAAAGGTATGTCTAACTAAGATACATTTAAAACATGAAAATCAGCCATCTCTCATTGTATCCCCTTGGTCGGCAAGCCCCTCCTTCACACTTTGAAACGGTGATTGGTCACTGCTGGCCTTTGAGCCCAGGTCTCCCAGCCTCTGTAACTGACCGCGCAAGCGTACCCCGCGGCGGGGGTGGGTGGGTGGCGGCAGCAGTTTCCTTTCTTACCTCTGAGTGGCTTCCAGCCTAGGGTAGTCGGAGAAGGAGGAGAACACCAGGGGCTGGAACCTCTTCCAGTTCATGATTCCAGGAATTATATCCTGTGATGAAAGATGGTCGGGGCGGGATGTGAAAAGGAAGTGTTAGGCGGCTGCTGTGAGGGCTACTATTGACTGTTGACTTGACAGCAGCCTGCACAGTCGCCTAGGGGACAGACCTCTGGGAATGCCTCTGACGGTTTTTAAAAGTTGCTTGGGGGGGGGGGGCGCGGGGAAAAAATTTGCGTGAGTTGGGGCTGGAGAGATGGCTCAGCGGTTAAGAGCACTGTCTGCTCTTCCAGAGGTCTTGAGTTCAATTCCCAGCAACCACATGGTGGCTCACAACCATCTATAATGTGATCTGATGTCCTCTTCTGCCTGTAGATGTACATGCAGGCAGAGCACTGTATACATAATAATAAATAAATAAAACTTAAAAAAAAAAAGCTGGACAAGTTGAAGTGCGACAGCCCGTCTTAATGGTGGGAGAGCCCATCCCATGGACTGGATAGAAAGGCGGAAGTGAGCTGAGCCCCAGCACCCCTCCCTCCTTTCTTCCCGGTGGTGGATGTCATGTGACCAGTTGCCTCGTGCGTACTCTTCCTGCCTTAAGATGCTTTTCCCAGGCTGGGTGTGGTGGTGTCGCACATCTTTAATCCCATCATTCAGGAGGCAGAGGCAGGTGAATCGCTGTGATTTCGAGGCCAGCCTGGTTTACAAAGGTCTACAAAGGGAGTCCAGGTCAGCCAAAGCTACACAGAGAAACCCTTTCTCGAAAAACCAAAAAAAAAAAAAAAAAAAAAAAAAAAAAAAAAAAAAAAAAAAAAAAATAATAATAATAACTAGCAAAGGTGTGTCTTAGCCTTCACTTCATTCAGCTGACTAGTTTGAAGTTCCAAAAGCTTGGCTCCAAATATATTCTTTTGTTAAGTGTGACTGACGTTCTCTGAAGCAAAGGCAGTTGCTCCAGTTCAGGAGATGTGGTGATGAGCGAGGGCTGGTGTGGCCTTCCAGTCTTTCTGCCAGATGTAAAGGTGATGCTGATGCAAAGCTCAAAGAGGATGGGCAGTGCTCAGGCAGGGGGCACAGTGCAGGGGAACCACTCCCATAGGACGGAGCTATTATGCCACCAGCAGTTGAGCAGAGTGCAGGGACCATGATGGGGGTGGTGCCTGTGGCTAGAGAGGGAGGTAGGTCACCAAGGGACTTGAGGGCCAGGCCAGTGGAGTCGCTCTTTGGGCAATGGATACACATTGAGGATGTCTGTCTGTCTGTCTGTCTGTGTGTGTGTGTGTGTGTGTGTGTGTGTGTGTGTGTGTGACAGAGAGAGAGAGAGAGAGAGAGAGAGAGAGAGGAAGAGAGAGGAAGAGAGAGAAGAGGAGAGGAGAGGAGAGGAGAGAGGGGGGTGGTGGGGGAGATGCCACAAGCCAATGTCCCTGTCTTCCTCAATCACCAGACCCGGGGCTTGCAGATTTGGCTACAGCTGCTAGCCAATAGCCTGCAGGAATCCAGCTGTTCCTGTCTCCCTGCTGTTGGGTTTCCATGCCTGGGCCACCATGCCTGGATTTGTGTGGGCCCTGGAGATCTGAACTCAGGTCCTTAAGCTTGTGGGGGCAGGCACTTTACTGACTGAGCCATGTCCACAGTCTCCTGACCCACCGAGGCCTTACAAGCCAGATCAGAAGTTTCTTTTGGCAGCTCAGACATGGTGGCAGTGGTGACTCATGGTTGAGATGAGGGAGGAGCTATGGTTATGTAAGGCTTAGGATGGTTGCATATGGGAGCGTTCAGCAAGGATAGTGTGAGTTCTGTGCCCGGTGAACCAAAGGGCAAGTGGTCGATATTTGTATATTAGAGGGTCCACCACAGTCAGGAGGAAGCCAGAGCCTGGGTACCACATGACTATTTTCATATGATTGAAATATTAGTAAGTAATAACTTCCACTTTCAGTCAAAATGAGTGAGGCTATTGGTAAAAGCGCAGCAGACAGCAGAAAGGTGGGTAGAGACGGGGTGACACTGAGAACAGTCCTGTCTCCTTCACATCTGGCAGTGTGAGGACTGAGGTCACTATTCTTGGTCCATGGCTAAGGCTACGAGCCCTCCTCTTTCTGTTGTTTAAATTGTGTCTGTTTATTTTGAACATGTGTGTACATGTGTTATTTGCATGTGTGCTCATGCATGTGCAGAAGTGTGTGTGTGAGTGTATGTGTGTGTGTGTGTGTGCGTGCGCGCGTATGCACATGCGCACAAGTTGTCAGAGGGCAACACGTGGGAGTCAGTGCTCTCTTTGGTGCCCTTCTACCATTGGGTCCCAGGGACTGAACTCAGACCATCAGCCTTGGTGACAAGCACCTTTACCCACTGAGCCACCTTGCCAGCCTTGTCCTCTTTTTCTCAGTGCCAGCTGTTGCCCTCTGTCCCCATTCTCTGCCCCTCTGCACAGTCCGCAACCAGCTCTGCCAAGGGAGCCTGGGGCTCACATTACCGTATGATGGAGAAACTCCTTTTGGGTGAGAGGAATGCTGGATCCCTGGTGGGACTCTTGGGTGAACTTGTACTTGGGGTGAGAGCACAAGTGGTAATCTATCAGAGTTTCCGCGTAGGTCAGAGGTTGCTTCACGGCAAACAGCCCTGGATTGGGATTCTGTGGAAAAGAGGAAGACCAGATGGATGGTGTTTACCTGCCTCTGTACAGGCGGCAGCAATGCTCCCTGCGGCTCCCACCAGCACTAACAATGGGACTGCATGTCAACTTTCCTAGCAAACTGGGGCACAAGAGCAGAGCAGAACCTCAGGGTTTTTTTTTTTTTTTTTTTCAGTATCTCATCTTGGGTGTTATGCAGATTTGCTGAGGTCATGAGGAAGTTGTCACTGGGATCACAGTTCCAGACTGCTTCTAGCCACGATCAATGAGGGGGTTATTAAGTAAGCAGACTGCTTTTAAAGAGTGAATCTGTCTCTGGGTCTGCCTTAGTTTCTTTTCCTTGCCGTGTGGGGGAAAAAAAAATACTCCAACAGCTGGGTGTGGTGGCACATGCCTGTAATCCCAGCACTCGGGAGGCAGAGGCAGGCAGATTGCTGTGAGTTCGAGGCCAGCCTGGTCTACAAAGTGAGTCTGGGACAGCCAAGACTACACAGAGAAACCCTGTCTCGAAAAACCAATAAATAAATAAATAAATAAATAAATAAATAAATAAATAAATAAATAAAAGTAAAAAAAAGATTCCAACAATAGGAACATGAGAGCGAATGGGCTTGTTTGGGCTCACTTCAGCAGAGCAGTGCAGCTTGTTTGGAAGTCAAGGTGCCATATCATAACAGCCACAGTCAGAAGGCGGGAGGGTGATGAGCACTCAGCTGACTTGAAATGCCAAAGAGAAACGTATCCCAGGGCTGGGGTATAGCTCATCAGCACACTTGCTGAGCATGCATCAAGCCCTAGGTTCAATCTCTAGCACTACATGAAAATGGATGTGGTGTTGTGCACTTGTCATCCTGGTACTCAGGAGGTAGAGGTGTGAGGGTTGGGAGTTCAAGGTCATCCTTGGCTGCATCCCTATGTTTGAGGCCATCCCTGGGCTATGAGACATTGTTTTGTTTTTATTTTTAAATGGGGCTAGAAAAGGGGCTTCTTGCTTTATCATGAAAACCAGAGTACAAATCCAAGCATCCATGTTGGAGAAACTCCAGATCCAAGATGGCCTCTCTGTCCCCACCCTCTGGCTTACACACAAATAAATAACAAAAGTAAACTCAGATATTTAGTAAAGAAAAATTGAACTGAAACAAAGAAGGAAATATGTGTTCTACCCATGCTTATGTTTTCATGTAGGGTAATTGCTGAAATAAAGGAACACAGAGTACAGGCACCTGCCAACTGGTACTTACAAAAACATACAGAGGATCATATTCTACCGACATGGCTAAGCCCTCGGGTGGTTTCATACTCAAGATAGAGGACTTGGCGGAGAGCTCTGTGGCGTCCTGCTTAGCTAGAGCTATGATGGTGGTGACTTCATCCTGTGTAAGGACCAAGAATGATCTGTTAGTCTTTTCTTTTTTCTTAAAGATTTATCTATTTAACTTCCTGTACGTGAATGTTTGCCTGCATATATGTGCACCATATGCACACCTGTTGGATCCCCTCAAACTGGGATTGTAGATGGTTGTGTGCCATCATATGGGTGGTGGGAATCCATCCTAAGTTCCCTTCAAGAGCAACCAATGCTCTTAACTACTTAGTCATCCCTTCAGCTCAGTGACTGTTAGTTTTGATGGTAGGACATGAGTAGTGAGGGCAGTCCTTGAAGCTGCAGCTGCATTACCTCAGCACCTTGCTTAAGGGGCCGAGAAAGCTTCTGAAGTTTGTAATTTGTTGAGGACTTGTTGACAGAAAATTGTTGATATCCCTTGATTTTGTATATCTGAGGAACCTGAAAATGAAAGAAGACAGCAGATTGGTGACACTGAAAAGCCTGCTTTGTGTGGTTACCTCCTTCAAATGGAAACATTCCTTCCTGGAGGAAGGCTCCCTGAGGCTCAGGTAGTAAAGGAAACTCACAAGTCTCAAGAAGTCTCTGAAACTTACAAGATTCACAAAAACTTCTTCTCCAAGATGAACAATTGCTGGGGAGAGGAGACTCTCTGATTAACTGAGCTGTCTGCAAATTGTGCGAGATGCTTCAGAGATGAAGCTTTAAGGAATCCTTACCCAGTGAGTTCACAATGCCTGTGAGTCATTCATCTATGTTCCTATAGACACTCCCCCATCCATGCACCTGTAAGTTATCCTAGTAAATACTCTGGATCTGTAAGCTGGACTGGGGGAAATGATTTATTTTGTCTGTTATCAGTGCCCTATCTAGAGTGAATAGGCATTTGTATTTCCTTTAAAAAAAATGGCCCACAAGAACCCATTACTGTGTGGTAAGTTTAGCATCTCAACAATAGCTGCCTAACGGGGCCAGTCCTGAGCTTTGTTCTGAGTCTTGGCACATGTCAGTATTCAAATTATTTCTCATGCCAGATGGCTTCACTGGAGACATGCATAAATGTAGTGTCACTTTTAAAAGCACAGGTATTCCTACACTTGAAGAAAGGCTGACTAACTGGGCAATGGTGATACATGCCTTTAATTCCAGCACTTGGAAGACACAGACAGGTGGATCTCCGAGTTCAAGGCCAGCCTGGTCTACCAAGTGAGTTCCAGGACAGATAGGACTACACAGAGAAACTCTGTCTTGAACAACCAAAAGAGAAAAAAAGAAAAAATGTTCACTAACTTGTGTCCTGAGGTTTTTAAAAGATGTAGAACTTCTGATATGCATAATATACCCAAAGGATAGAATCAGTTTCCATATTCACATTAGAGAAAAAGAATCTGAGGTGTGCCGGGTGTGGCGGCGCATGCCTTTAATCCCAGCACTCGGGAGGCAGAAGCTGGCGGATTGCTGTAAGTTCGAGGCCAGCCTGGTCTACAAAGTGAGTCCAGGACAGCCAAGGGTACACAGAGAAACCCAGTCTCATAAAAAGAAGAAGAAGATGATGATGATGATGATGAAGAAGAAGAAGAAGAAGAAGAAGAAGAAGAAGAAGAAGAAGAAGAAGAAGAAGAAGAAGAAGAATCTGAGGTGTGCTCGACACACCATCAAGTAATGGAGAAAATACAGAATAGAGAAAATACTCCACACAAGCCAGAATTTAGCAATACTAACAAAATAACACAATTCAGATTGAAGCCTATTTTGCTTGCTTTGTAAGATGGCTCAAGGTGTTAAGGTGCATGCCGTCAAGCCCGATGACCAGAGTTCAAGTTCTGGGACTCACTTTGGAGAAAAAGAGAACCAACCCCCAAAAGTTGTTGCCTAGGCATGTGTGCCTCCCCAATGATTGACAGACAATATCTGTAAGCAACCTGAATAACTGATGTTATATGCAGGTCTCACCTTTAAAGTGAAGTAGGGATATTTGTGCTTGATTTGAACATCTGAAGGTTTAAGTGGGACTAGTCCAAGGGCATCGAGAGCCTATATAGGAAAATGGAAAACAAAAAAGCAAACAAACAAAATAAACAACAACACAAAGCATTAAAGACTTAGATAAGCATCTGTGAACAGAAACAGCTGTGTGTTTTCCCTATGTTTGGAAACATTACCTGCATAGTTCCATGCTCAAACAGCTCTTCCTGTGAGCTCAGTTGCTTGCTCAGTAGGCACAAAAGTAGCCCCACCCCATTGTGTCTCTTTGTGTGTGAATCTTGTGGACCACCACCCAGGCTGCAATGTCCTGTGATGATTAATCCTGCTTGTCAACAAGGCCAGATTCATAATTTACTAGGAGCTAGGCTGCTCCGCACGCAGTGAGGGGTTTCCTTGACCAGGTTATTTGAAGTGGGAAGACCCACCCTAACTGTGGCTGCTCCATCCGGTGTCGGCTAGACAGGAAGAGATCTGAGCAGGAAGCTTTGATTTTTGCCTTATTGACTAGGCGTCTCACCAGCAAGCTCATCTACCCTGCTTCTGCTACTGCTGCTATATTCCTTGGGTAAGATCAGAACTCAGCTTCTTTGGGTTTCCATTGTGGATTGAGGACCAGTGGCTCTCCGGGAATCCTCTAGGTCTTCAGTGGCAGGTTGGGACTGCTGAGGCATGCAACCTGTGGACCAAGCAGCTACCAGGTTCTCAGCCTCTCTAGTGTAAGATGGTCTTTTTAGATTACCCAAATTGTATTGTGTAAACAAATCTAATAATCCTTCTCTCTCTCTCTCTCTCTCTCTCTCTCTCTCTCTCTCTCTCTCTCT
>OU015747.1:77474270-77491262 GCA_907169655.1 Acomys percivali
ACACACACACACACACACACACACACACACACACACACACACACACACAGAACCTTACATGTGTGCACACACAAGCACTCACATACATGCACACACAAGCACTCACGAACATGCACACACATGGACACACATACACATATACACAAACACACACGTGTACACACAGAAGCACTCACGCACATGCGCACACACACATGTTCACACAAGCACTCACACACATGTACACACACATACACACACATACACACACATACACACACATGCACACACAAGTACCTGAATGTTCAGCATCACTAGTAGTCATGGAAATGCAGACCTAAGCTATGCAAAGCAACAGGTGCTGCTGAGGATACAGAAAAACTGCAATTTTCTAGTGTTGCGGGTAAAATGTAAAAACAATCAGGTGGCTCAAATGTGGTGTAGCCACACAATGCAATATTATTCAGGCACAAAAAGTGTGAGCTAGTCCTAAATGCTGAGCTGTGGACGAGTCTTGAAAATGTTTTAAGTGACAGAATCCTGTGACTAAAACCTTGCGTTGTTGGCTAGTACGTTAATGTAGTATCACTTTTAAACTCTAAGTTAGAAGAGACTAACCATTAAGTACGGGCAGGTGAGATGGCTTAGCAGGAAAAAGAGAGACTTGCCGCCAAGCCTGACATGCCGAGTTCAATCTCTGGAGTCTCCATAGTGAAAGGAGAGAATCAAGTTGTCCTCTGGCCATCATAGGTGTGTCATAGTAGGTGTGCGTCCCACCCACAATGAATGAATAAGTAAATAATATTCAAGTTTAAGTACTTGCTCCAAGAAATCAAATGTTTCTTTAGACTCTCACTGAACACACGGCTCCTGGGGTTCTCTGGTTTAAACTACTGTGAAAATAAAGTCCGTTTGACCCCAGACACAGTGAACTTTTTTAAATTTTTTTATTTTTTGGTTTTTCGAGGCAGGGTTTCTCTGTCCTGGACTCCCTTTGTAGACCAGGCTGGCCTTGAACTCACAGCAATTCGCCTGCCTCTGTCTCCCAAGTACTGGGATTAAAGGCGTGCGCCACCACGCCCAGCGACACACTGAACTTCTGTTGCCAGGACTGCCCCCGACTGCTATGCTCCCGGTGTCATGGGGGAGGCTCACAGAGAGGCTGAGATGTGGGCACCAGAGTCACCCCGGGTCTGTGTAGGGCTGGGGGCTGAGGTAGCAGGCAGGAGGAAGGGCCACGCTTCCCCCAGGTCCCTGTTCGGCTCTGTCCGTTTGTGTGTGGGAAACAACATGTCTTAGTTACAATCAATTACTCCAACCAGCCATTCCTTCTGAGACAGAAACGCTGGCTGAGGAGAAGGAGTAATCCAATTCGCCAAGAGTTTATTCAATAATTGCATTGTGTCATCATGTCTCCTGCGTCAAAGGCCGCCCCATAAAAGCAGCCACCCTGTCACTGGATGCCAATTACCCCTCAGTATTTACCACTTGAGATTGTTCTCGCTCTCTTCCAGGATGTTCTGTCTGACTTTCTGTCCGAAGATCGCCTCCTTCATCTGTCTGGTTTTGGAGATTTCGACGTCACCTTGGTCCAGGACTGGAGGTGGGAACGAGTTGGAGATCATGACCCGTAATCAAATCAGTCACTTGCCCAGACGCGCACAAGTTTCTAACCATGCCGCCTAATAGACACCTAACTGAGTTTTGTTCTTTAATAATAAATGTGGCTGGACACATTTCTCTCTCTTATTCTGCCCCAGGGACCAGTTTATGGCAGACCGCGTGACTGCTACCTTGTTTCAATTCCTTGATCTTCAGCTTTCCTGCCTCTTGGTTTAGGACGGTTGCCACAGCGAACGGATTGGACAGGTCTGTCGGAAACCGCAGGTCCTGATACTCAATTGCCTGAAGACCAAACCGGAAGGGCAGTGAGCTCTTCTCTCCCCATCTTCCCATTGCGTTGGGGGGGTGCCCCCACCCCCACCCCCTCCTCACCTTTATCTTCCGAGGTTTTGCCACTGCCGGAGCGTGGTAGAAGTGTATGTACGTTGTTTTTTCTGGAGGAACATTTACTTTCTTAGAACGAATATTTAATCTTTTAAACTCTTCTAATCTAGAGTTTAAAACAGATGTGAAATTAGTATATAATCCAACCGTTCAAGGTTTGTCATAAAGATGAGGCCTCAAGAGGCTGTCTGGTTCCCTGGAGAAAGAGTTGCAGGACAGTTGTGAGCTGCCATGCAGGTGCTGGGAACTGAACCCGGGTCCTTTGCCAGACCAGCCAGAGCTCTTAGACATCGAACCATCTCTATACCTCCCTAGTTTGAAGTTCTTGTTTTTATGTTCTTTCTGATAAAATTCACCTGTGGACCAGTGTTGTAACACACTAAATTTGTGTGCCAAAAAAGAGGAGTCCATGAAAACAAATTTCATATCATTATATTAGCATATATGTATAGATGTATGTATGCACACATATATGCACCAGCGGTTGCTTTTATCCCACCCTTTAAAATAATACATGTGTGTGTCTGTGTGTGCATCTATGTGCATGTGTGTGTGTGTGTATGTATGTATGTATGTATGTATGTATGTATGTATGTGTGTATGTGTGTGTGTGTCTGGGGGTGCCCTGACATGCATGTGGAGGTCAGAGGACATCAGCTCTCTTCTTCCACTGTGTGGGCCCCAGGTGTGGGACCCGAGTTATCAGCCTTGGCAGGAAGCACCTCCACCTGCGGAGCCATGTCACCAGCTCTCAGGAATATAATAAATGGAAAACACAGCAGGCCGGGGAATGTTCTCGTGACCTAGTATAGTTTATTTCTAGCCTGTAGCTCTTCAACCGCTTAAGCTGCTGTTTTAGAAGCCATTACTCTGATTTATTTTCCTAGTAAAAAGAATGATTATTTCCTTGGAAAAACAAAAACAAAACTGGGCTGGGGTCTAGTGCAGTTGGTAGAGCACCCTGGCTCTACATCTTAAAGCCTTTTACGTAGACTCATCTTATAATATAATTGTTGTTTCTGTGGTGTTAAATCTGTAGCCATGTACATGCCAGGCAAGAGGCCAATGGCTGACCTGCACTATCAGCTTTAAAAGCAAGAAAAGGGAGAAAATCTCAGATCTTTCTTTCTTTCTTTCTTTCTTTCTTTCTTTCTTTCTTTCTTTCTTCTCTTCTCTTTTTCCTTAAAAAGGCAGCTTCTTGCTGGGTTGTTTAGGCTAGGCTTGAACTCATGATCTTCCTGCCTCTGCCTCTTCAGTGACAGGACTGCAATACAACGCCCATAACTGGATTGGAATGGAGTTGTGATGAAGTGTTAAGAAAAACGTAGGGCTACGGCTACAGCTCACTTGTGGCTATAGAGTGCTTGCCCTGAATTCATAGAGCCCTGGACCCCATCCCCAGGACCATTTAAACCGGATGTGGTGTTGCATGTCTGTAATCCCAGCACTCCGGAGGTGAAGGGAGGCAGAATGTCAAAGTCATCTTGGTTCCACAGTGAGACTGAGGCTAGCCTGGGCTACATGAATAGAAAGAAACACGATGAAGAAGCCGTACGGTAAGGCCACGTTGGGGTGGCAGGTTCCGGTGAAGACACATTCATATGGCTGAGAGTTGAACTGTGAGATCCACAGTTGGATTTTTATTTGTGCCGTCCCATACTCAATGGGTGTGAACTTGACAGTTACTGTTGTCTTCCCGTTAGCTGGAATTATTCCTGTAAGGAGAGAGGGAGGGTGGGCAGACAGACAGACAGACACAGAGACACACACACACACAGAGAAAATGTCATTTTATTAGTTATTTTTCCTGTTGCTATGACAAAAGCAATTTAAGAAGGGTGGGTTTGTTTTGGCTCACGGTTTGAGGGTCTCAGTCCATCATGGCGCAAAGTCCTTGCAGCGGGAGCGTGAGGCTGCTGGTCACATGGCGTACACAGTCAGGAAGCAGAGGGATGAATGTTGGCACTTGGCTCACTTTCTCCTTTTTGCTCTGTCTAGGACCCCAGCCCATGGGATGGGGCCTCCCACATGCAGGGTGGGGCTTTCCCACTTCAGTAAACCTATGCCCTACCAAGAAGTTCCTTCTCCTCCCCCCCCCAACCTGGCATTGCCAGGCAAGATGAACCACCACAGAGGTATCTGCTCTGCCCACCAAGTGCAGTTGAATAGGCAACACAAACCCCATCTTCCCAGATCAGCATGGGTGTGCCTCTGGTCTCTATATTATGGGCCCAACTCCTGAGGGTTGCTTATCAGTGAGTACGAGAACCCTTTCCAACAGTTATCTGATCATGTTGTTTCACATATATGGACAAATCCAACTACGTTAGTGCCTCAAACGTAAATTCCCAGAGTTCTGACCCTAGAGCAACTGACCAGAGTGCAATGTCAACACTGTAAGCAGCATAGAAGGCTAGGGACACACCTCGAGTTTTGGTCCAGACTGTTCAGTTTCCTGTGTTTTTCTATAATGTTATTCTTTCCTCTCGGATCACCCTTTCTCCCTTCCCCCGCCTTCCCAGGGTTGGGACTGGAGCCCAAGGCCTTGGCAAAAGCTCTAACACAAAGCTGTACCCCAGGTGTCTCCTTTCAAGTCTTGCAGGTGAGCTGGCGTTCCTTCTACTGTCAAGCAGCACACTATGACACATTCCTACTTTGCATTGCTCATGCCAACTGGGCTTAGAACCCTGTATGTTCCAAGGGACCTTCTCATCCCCAACAAGTCAGGCTGGGCCACTGATGTTCAATTAGTCATTTTTTAAAAAAGATTTTTATTTGTTATATATACAGTGCTCTGCCTGCAGGCCAGAAGAGGGCACCAGATCTCATTGTAGATGGTTGTGAGCCATCACGTGGTTGCTAAGAATTGAACTCAGGACCTCTGGAAGAGCAGACAGTGCTCTTAACCTCTGAGCCATCTCTCCAGCCCCGTCAATTGGCCATTTAAAGGGACAGACTGATAGTGAAAACCAGAACGGGGGGGGGGGGGGGGCTCAGCATACCTATGCTGGGAAGGAGAATAAAGAGGCTCAGTGATCCCCTAAGTCCTCCCATGGGGTCCTGACATGATGCTCAGGTTGAAGCAGAGGACAAGAGCTGTGCACCGATCAGCTCTCCTGGCCAAAGCAAATCCTGCCTGTCACTGACCCATCGTCTCAGGGCCAGTCTGTCCTGCAAGGTGGCCAGACATGCTGTCATCACTGTGTAAAACCTCTCTCTGGATCCCACTGAATGTTGTCCCCAAGGCAAATGCCAGCTCACAGCTCTTTTATCCATCTTAACTATCCCCCACCTCCCACTCCCCCACCACCATGGTGCTTTAAAAACAGGCAGCTAATAGTTTCTAAGGGAGGGAGAGACACTTTCTTCGGTGGTGTAGCCGCTGGTAAGGTGCTTGTGCTCCAGTCAACAGCCCCTCACCCACGTTCCCGCCAGCAACACTCACAAAACTCACTGGGGCACACAGGCATGAAGGTAGAAGGGCAAGGAGTTGAGAAGATCAAGGGGATCATTAAGAATGTCAGAGGGGGCAGGGGCTGGAGAGATGGCTCAGAGGTTAAGAACACTGGCTGCTCTTCCAGAGGTCCTGAGTTCAATTCCCAGCAACCACATGGTGGCTCACAACCATCTATAATGTGATCTGATGCCCTCTTCTGCAGATAAAACACTCATATACAATAAATAAATTAAAAAAAAAGAATGTCAGAGGGACAAGGGAGACCAGTAGTGGTAAATATGACCAACATACAATACATGTATAAAGATGCATCTCATAACCAGTATAGTATATTGGTAATACAGAAGACCAGTAAGTAAAGTGGTGCTGTACAAGCATCAGGATCTCAGCTGGAATCGCTAACACCTGTGCATGTAAAGCCAGAGAAGGTGAACCCATCTGTAATCCAGCACTGGGAGGGGTGGAGATAGGTGGTTGGTGGAGCTCATTGACCAGGCTAGCCGAAACGGTGAGAGACCCTGCCTCAAAGTGTAAGGTGGGGAACAGCTAAGGTAGATATCCCAATGAGCATGCATACATGCGTGTGTGCGTGCACACACACACATGTGCACACACACATACTCACAGACACACGTACACACACAGGCACACATGCACATAGACACACACACATACATGCATGCACACAGAAAGTGGGCGTTTGTTAATTTCCAGAACACAGACACAGGTCAAAATTGTTAAGTGATGGCTACTGTTGCATCTCAAGCCCAGGCCCAGGTAGAAAGAGTCACCAGAGACATTGGGTCTGCAGGCCAACAGTAGGTCATCTGGGTAGAAATCCCAGCTGACGAGACTTTAATACCTTGACCATCACTTGGTCAGAGCACCCACCCTGTGGGACCTGCAGACCATCTTGGCTTAAGGCCAAGAACACCCTCCTGCTCCACTTCAGCTCATTAACTTAAAGCCATAAGGACAAGCTCTGGGGCAAGGATTAATGTTTACCTTGACATGGGTGATTTATTTTTTTTAAGTGCTCTCAGCCCAGACATAATACATAAAGCCAGCAGTGGAGACGTAGCCCAGGCAACCACAGTAAA
This sequence comes from Acomys percivali, assembly GCA_907169655.1. NCBI lineage: Eukaryota > Metazoa > Chordata > Mammalia > Rodentia > Muridae > Acomys > Acomys percivali. Next base: position 77,480,814 of record OU015747.1, read on the forward strand.
CCACTTCCCTTACCCCCCTTCCCCTCCCCCCTTGCTGTTACTGTAGTCCATCACATGAACATGATGGTGGCAGGCTGTGCAATGTTGACAGTTGCAGAATGCGTGCCAAGTCTTGACAGCTACTGCTTGGCCAAAATTCATACTGGCACAAAGGAGCAATGTCCTGTTTTGTTGTTGTTGTTGTTGTTTTTGTTTTTTTTTCTTTTTACAAGTGTAAAAGGTATTCTCAACATTTTAACCTCATTTGAAAAAGTCTACCTGTGGGCTGGGGTTGTGGCTCAGTCTGCAGGGTGCTTACCTAGCATGCACAAAGGTCCCCGGCCCTACATAAGCCAGCTGTAGTGGTGCCAACACACAGGAGGTAGAGGCAGCAGGGTCAGAAGTTCAAGGTTCTCCTTAGCTACATCCTGACCTCTAGGCCATCCTGCAAAAACCAAGTGCCTGTGGATCAGGTGCTGATATGGCTCACAGAAAAGGCGCACACTGCCGAGCCTGATGACCTGAGTTTGAGGCCTAGACCAAATGGCGGAAGGAGAGATCTAGCTAGAAAGTTGTCATCTCCCCACAATACATACATGTGCATACACAAGTACATGAAATAAACAAATAAGTAAGTAAAGCCCAAATTAGTACTCTTGGATCAATTACAGACCACTACCACAGCACAATGAGAAATAATGAATAATTATTCATTATTCACAGAACACGGAGCTGGGAGGCATGGGCTGTGCCTTTTATCCCAGGACTCAGGAGACCAAAGCAGGAGATCCCAGGTCCCAGGCTGGTCTGGATGACCTAGCAAGACAAACAATAGCAAAAACAAAAAACAAAAAACAAAACCAAAACCAAGAAATTAATGGTAGCAAACCCCCCTAAAAGCCAAGGAACTCCTGGCTGCAGCAATGGCTTAGTGGTTAAGAGCATTTGCTGTTATTGCTGATGATTGGAATTTGGTTCCCATTACTGACACTGGGCAGCTCACAACTGCCTGTAACTCCAGCTCCAGGGGCATCCAATGTCCTCTTCCACCCCCATGAACACCACACACATGTGGTATACACATGCATGTGCTTGCACACACAGATACACATGCATATACACACAAGCACACACACGCATACACATACATGCACATATGCACACACATGAACACACATGCACACACATACACACAAGCACACACATGCATATACACACGTGCACACACATGCACACATACACATGCACACTTGTACAAATGAAAACAAAAATAAAGAAGGCCATAGCTTATCAATGTAAGCATTAAAAGGACAGACAACATCACTGAGCAGTGAAGTCACCCCTAGGAAAGATTGCTGTGCCATTTCCTAGGTGACACTAACATAAAGTAAACAAACATATTTAAATATGTAAATAAAGTAATAAAAACATATGTGGACATAGTTAGATATGTAAATAAACTAGTTGAAAATATAGGCATGGGCAGGGACTAAAAAAAGATTGAAAATAAAAGTACATTATTTTGGGGGGCAGTAAGGCTCAGACTAAGAAAACTTGTAAAAACTGTCCCATATGGTGCGTCGATACACTGTTATAGCCTTTAAATTTTTTTCAACCACTATATAATTGTATAGATGTGATTTTTTCCCATATATCAATAGTTGTATATGGATGAAACAGTGCAGTCTGTCACCTCAAACCTTATCTCTGTGACAGTAAATCATCCAAAATCCTCTCAGAGGAGTCTTGTGTACACGCACCTGTGCACACCTATGCCTGTGCACACCCATGTCTGCACACATGTGCAGGTTCCTGCGCAGGCGACGTTGGGTGCCTTCCTCAGTAGCGTTTCCTCCTTACTTTTGTTGACAGCATCTCTCACTGAACACAGAGCCCTCTGATGGGCTAGCGTGTGTGGCCAGCAAGTTCCAGGGCTTCTCCTGTCACTGTGTGTCTACCGCTGGGATTGCAGGCAAGCGCCTGCCTCTGTGTGTCTCTTATGTGGGAGCTGGTGATCCAGGCTATTATGCGCAGCAAGCACTTCACTGACGGGCCTCTCTCCACACCCGCTCTGAGCCATTCTGAACTATTTATTGATCTCTGTTACTCTGCTTTGCATTTACTTCCTCAAGCTGTAGCCTGCTGACCATCCCACCTCATGTCTCCAGATTTTGGGAACCACTAGCCTAGACTCTATTTCCCATGAACTAATTTTTACAAATCATGTTTTGTTTTGTTTTGTTTAATACACACACAGTTTCTCTATGTAGTCCTGGCTGTTCTGGAGCTACCTCCCTAGTTAAACCAGGATGGCCTGGAACTCACAGAGCTTCACATACATCTCCCATGCTGAGTGCTGGGAGTAAAGGCACGCACCAGTACACCTGGCCAAAACAACAACAACAAAAAAAGAGGCTGTACTAGGCCTTCACTTTCTGTATAAGATGACCGGGTGCGGGGCTGGAGAGATGGCTCAGAGGTTAAGAGCATAGGCTGTTCCTCTGAAGGTCCTGAGTTCAATTCCCAACAACCACATGGTGGTTCACAACCATTTAAAATGAGATCTAGTGCCCTCTTCTGGCCTGCAGGCAAGACACAGTATACATAATAATAATGATTTTAAAAAAGGATGACTGGGTGCCTGACCATCCTGGCTCCATCTTGCAAGCGCTGAGCTTACAGGCGTGTAGGACTGAGGGTGGAGCCCAGGGCTCCTTGCAAACCAGGCAAGCGCTCTGCCAGCTGAGCTACATCCTCAGCCTTATGAGATCACAGCTTTTAGATTCCACTCATTAAGTGAGGTCACCTATATTAGCACAAGCTTAAAACCTTTCCTTCCAACAGCACAGTACGGACTGTTCCCCATGAACTGTGAGAGAGCTGCCTGAGCCTTGTGCTTGGTGTCTTTCTTGTAAGGACAAATTTAACCTTCTAAGATCTAGGCTCCTGATGAGTGTGGGGTTTGGGGTAAACTAGCCTGTGACAAAGTTTACAGTCTTTCCCACACAATAGTACAGGGCTCTACCTGCATGTTCACCAACACTAGCCTCTGTAAGATCCAGTTAACAGCTGAGTGGTTTGAAAGTCACCTGCAGACAAGCTGTTGATAAAGTCTAGCACTGGCCACGGAGTAAGGCAAGGCATCTCCCTGCCTCCCCGTGGTGAGTCACAGGCCACAGCTGCTGCCTCGGGCCTGGGCAAGAGAGCGGCCTCCAGGGTTACTCGGCCTCTGTCTGTCACAGTTCTCGTTGGTCACTCAGGAACTCTGCAATTCAGCCTGAACATCTTACCTGAGGCTCAGTTTTCTCATCTACAAAGTGGGACAAGGCTTAAAGGACGCACTTTATCCGGAACGAACGCCGGTGCATAGTGTCCGTGAAAACTGAACTTCCCACCCCTTAGGCTGCACAAGCAAGTGGTAGCTTTACGTGGGTCTGGTTATCCCCAAACTGCTTCGAAGAGGCAGTGTGTCTTAAAACAATTTATACATTTTATCCTCCCATTTTCATATGTGTAGAGTGTGTGTGTGTGTGTGTGTGTGTGTGTGTGTGTGTGTGTGTGCTCTCCAAGTATGCTGGTTAATGTTTCATGTCACCTGGACTGGACATGGAGTTAACAGGTAAACACACCCTGCGTGCCCATGAGAGTGCTACCAGAAATGTGTAACCGAGGCCAGAAGACCTGTCCTGAGTGTGGGCAGCACTGTTCCGTGAGCTGGAGGGGATGAAAAGGAGAAAGTCACCAGCTCCTGGCTGTGGATGTCAGGTGACCAGCTGCCTCACGCTCCCGCTGCCACGATTTCCCACCGTGATGGACTGTGTACCCTCAAACTGTGAGCCAAAGCATTAATCTCTCCCTCCCTCTGTCCCTCCTTCCCTCCCCCTCCCTCCCCCTCCCTCCCTCCCTCTTTCCCGCCTCCCTCCCACTCCCTCTTTTCTTTCCTTCTTCCCTCCCTTCCTCCCTCCCTCCCTCTCTCCCTCCCTCTCTCCCTCCCTCTTTCCCTCCCTTCCATTGCTTTTGCTAAAGCAACAAAGGAAGCAACTAATATTCCAAGCTGTGCCTCTGACCTGAGAAGGCTGGGGCAATCGGGTGTCTGAAGTCATACCGCCCTCACCTGACTTTGGCTCAATTGTAAAGGCCTGATGAGACCGAAGCAAAGTGATGTGGAACTCGAAATCCACGGGACAGCTGCACTGCAAGGGGATCACATAGCTTTTGCTGCAGAAGAAGCACAAGAGGGAGATGGGACCCGTCGGTTGTTTTTTTTTTTTTTTTGGTTTGTTTGTTTGTTTTTCATTTTTTTGAGTCTTTTTCAAATTTTTTAAAATTTTATTTTATTAATTTATTCTTATTACATCTCAATGGTTATCCCATCCCTTGTATCCTCCCATTCCTCCCTCCCTCCCATTTTCCCCTTACTCCCCTCTCCTATGACTGTGACTGAGGGGGACCTCCTCCCCCTGTATATGCTCATAGGGTATCAAGTCTCTTCTGGGTAGCCTGCTGTCCTTCCTCTGAGTGCCACCAGGTCTCCCCATTCAGGGGACATAGTCAAATATGAGGTACCAGAGTACGTGTGAAAGTCAGACCCCACTCTCCACTCAACTGTGGAGAATGTCCTGTCCATTGGCTAGGTCTGGGTAGGAGTTTGAAGCTTATGGCCTGTATTGTCCTTGGCTAGTGCCATAGTTTGAGCGGGACCCCTGGGCCCAAATCTGCCTATCATAATGTTCTTCTTGTAGGTTTCTAGGACCCTCTGGATCCTTCTACTTTGCTATTCTCCTAAGCTTCTCTCATTTAGAGTCCCAATAGGATGTCCTCCCCTCTGTCCCAGTTTCCTGGCCATCGGTTTTTTCTTAACTTTCTTCTAATCTAGAAAGGAATAGAGAGACCCCAGAAGCACAGCACACAGCAATAAGTGACAGCCAACCTCAACCAACACTTCCTGTCTGACATTTGTTTTGAAATAGGCTCTCATGTAGCCTAGGCTGGTATTAAATTTCCTAAGTAGCCAAGTGTCTGAGTTCTGTTTCCAGTTGCTGTGACAACACACTTAAAGGGGAGTGGGTTTATCAACTCTCAACACCAGGTTGTTGCTGTCGTTGTAGAGCAACCGAGGCAGCAGGAACTCGAAGCGGCCACACCCAGAGCTGGGAGCAGAAAGCAATGTAGAAATGCCCGCTTGCTTGTGCTCAGCCCCCTTGCTCCCTCTCACACAGTTCAGGGTCTTTGTCCACGGAGTGATGCTACCCACAGTGAGCAGCCCTTCCACATCAGTTAGTGTAATCAAGACAATCCCTCCTAGACATGACATGCCCACAGGCCAATACCTTGGTCTAGACAATCCCTTGCTAAAAGTCTCTTCTCTGGTGGCTCTAGATTGTGGCAGATTCTTGACTTCCTGGTCTTCTTCTCTCTACTTCCGAGTGGTGGGATTGCAGGTGTGCACAGCCATATGCTACTCATGCAGTGCTGAGGATGGGACTCAGGGCTTTGTGCCCATTGTAGGCAAACACTGAACTGTGTGAGCTCTGGCCCTCGTTCACGCTCTCAGGAGACTCCCTTTGTAATCACTGTGAGGGAAGCTGCCAAGGTGGGGGAATCTGCTCTCTTGGGAGGTACCTACCTGACCTACTCACGTGTGTGTGACTTCATCATCACACACTGGGCTGGGCCTCACCTGCCAACACTAGGCTTTTCTGGATTCTGAGTCCTATAAAGGTGGAGTCATATGTATAGGAATTTCAGTGATATCCCAGATTCACACACACACACACAAACTAAATGCTCAATAAATATTTGGTTTTCAGTAACCATTTAGGAGACTGTGTGTTTTTTTCTTTTATTTTTTATTAATATTTTTTATTTTTTACATATACATTTATATTATTACACATATATACAATAAACAACTTATAACAAGAAAAACAATGACACAATCAGGAATGATATATATATATTACATTCTTAGTGTTTTGGCTATTTGTATTTGGCAGCCCTGAAGAGAACATCTTTCTTATCTTGGTGTGTCTAAAATTATGAATGCAAATCAGCATCTATCATAGCTCATCAATATCATAAGTGTGGCTTTTAAAAGTATGTCTGAAAGCATTTTACTGGGACTTGAAAGTCACTGCCTTTTAACAATCTGTGAAATATCTGAAATAGTTCAAATAAAAATAGTTTTTAACTCTTTATTGGTTCTTTGTGAATTTCACATCATGTACGTCAATTTCACATCAGTCCCGCTCATCCTACTCCCCTCATATCTGTCCTCCACCCTTGCAACCTCCCCGTCAACAGAAAAAAAAAATCTCGCTGTGGAAGCTGTAGTGTGTCAGTGTGTCCCACAGTGACCCTTTTGTTCACACGTCTTTGCTTGCACATGTTCACTGCAATGACTCTTTGGTGAAGGATGAGGAAACAGAGAAGGGAGCTTTTCCCTCTCCACCATGGCCCAACAGACGAGAGGCAGGGCCGGCTCTCCTGCTCTCATGACCCCACATATAAATATTTTTAAGCAATTAGGACTGATTTATTCACCACTAAGATCTATAAAATATTCCCAAAGAAATAAAACATGCCCAGTTGATAGTCCTCGTTATCTCTGTTTCCTCCTTTGAGGGGGTGGCCAGTGCTGGGTATCCTCTGTCTAAAATGTCTATGTACTCAGTAATATCACTACACGTCATGCTTGGGAGGACACGGCTGCAGGAGGAGCAGCAGGTGGCTGTTCAGATCACGTCTACCGTCATGGAAGCAGCCGGTGATGAGTCTTCATCTCACTCTCTCCTTTTTATTAATCCGGGTCCCGACCCCATTGGGTAGTGCCACCCCCATGCAGGATGGGTCTTCTCAGTTCACTTACACCTCTCCTGAAATGCCCTCAAGGCACACCCGTGTGTGTTTTCTAGGTGGTTCCAAACTGAAGTCCAGTTGCCAATGCACCCATGAATGCTCAAAAGTTGTGGCTGCCTTCATGGGACCCGCAGAGGCTAAGGTCAGTTGACTGACAGTCCAGCACGATGGGGGAAGGGGCTGGCAAAGGCCACTCCTGGGTCAGATGCTACCAGGAGACAGACATGTCCCTCCAGGGACACGACCCTTTGTAGGTTGCCCATGTTCTTAGATTCAATACTACAGCCCTGTGCCCACAGGCTACGCCAACTGGACTCAGAGGGTTACATATTTTAAAAACTGGAACAGGACATGAAGTTGAGAGGAAATCGGGATGGTACACAGGAGCAGTTGGAAGTAGGAGAGACATGGATAGGTTCGAATGTGTGAAGTTCTCTGAGAGTAAAAAGGATCATCTGTCACAATGGCGCTCCCATGAAGCAGCCGTTTTAGGGCTCCAGCGCCCTCAGCCACTGGGCCGACAGGCAGCTCGGCTCCCCTCTGCATCACAACCTGGCTGTCACTATCCTCTACTTGCCCAGGTCAGTGATGGTGACGTTTTCCTGGCTTTCTTTCATTGGCTGAAGAGGGAAGAGAACCTCAGCTTCAAGGCAAGGGCAGGCGCTGCTCCCTGGCATCAGTGGACCATGGAGCCTTCCTGCTCCCACGGGAATGAACCCCGCAGCCTGCGGCCCGCTGCATCCTCAGGAGCCCAGTGCAGCCTGCAGCTCCATGCAGCCTCAGGAGCCTGTCTCTGTATGGTGCAGCTTCTCCCCGTTCTGCTGAAAGACGCTGTCCGATGGCTTCCCCTGCACAGGTCTTTCTGAGGCCTCCCTGGTGACACACTGCTCACACATGGGTATCAGGAATAGAAGAGGTACCAGGCAGAGTACACTTCCTATCTCTCCCCCTTCCCTCCCCTGCCCGTGAGTGTGTGTGTGTGTGTGTGTGTGTGTGTGTGTGTGTCTGTGTGTCTGTGTGTGTGTGTGTGTGTGTGTGTGTGTGTGTGTGTGTGTGTGTGGCCCATAGGTAGATGCCTATATCCTTCTCTGTTATTTGCCACCTTATTTTTTTTTTGAGATAGGTAGGGTCTCTTGATGAACCTAGATCTTGAGAATTCGGCTAGATTGGGTGCCTGCCTCCTCAGTTCAGGGTAGCACACCTAGGTTTTTTTTTTTTTTTTCATGCATGCCAGGAACTTGAACTCAGGTCCTCACACTCACCCAGCAAGCACCTTCCTGACTAGACATCTCCTGGACTTCTCCCTGCTCCGTTTGATGGAGTGCCTCTCACGACTCTGAAGAGATGTGTGTTCTGACTGAAGATTCTCTGGACGCCTGCCAGGCATGTCCCACTTGTATGTGATTTCCACTGCTATTTATTTCCTTCCTTCCTGAAACAAGGTCTCATGTAGCCAGGTTCTTCTCAACCCTCCTGTGTAGCGAGGATGACCTGGAGCTATTACTCTACCCTCTAAATGTTGGGGTGACAGGTGTGAGCTACCACAGTTGGTTTATGTGGTGCTGGGATGAAACACAGGGCTTCCTGTGAGGCAGACAGGCACCAAGCCACACCCCGGCCCTCCTGTGAGGCAGACAGGCACCAAGCCACACCCCGGCCCTCCTGTGAGGCAGACAGGCACCAAGCCACACCTGGCCCTCCTGTGAGGCAGACAGGCACCAAGCCACACCCCAGCCCTCCTGTGAGGCAGACAGGCACCAAGCCACACCCCAGCCCTCCGATGCTATTTCTTGCTGAGATGTTGCTCCTTGCCTGTGATAGTCTGTGATGCCAGGGTAGGTGTGCTGCAAACACTTGATGCCCCAGCAGGAGACAAGGCAGCCCCTGGCTTCCAGCAATGATACTTTCTGACATTAAATCCTAAATAACAGTCACAAGGGATCTTTTCTTCACATCAGTTCACAGGATTTTCTACCAAACCATATGCGTCCTGTCCTACCTCAGGCTCTGCTAGAGGTGTGCAGTGACCAGAGGTCCAGAGAAGCATCCTGATTTGAAAAACCAGCACACAGTCGTGGCTGCATCTTCAAGGTGTGACGCTCGATCTTAACTCTGTACTTGACGGGATTTAGAATACGCACAGAGACTTCTGGGCACGTCTGTGAGGGGTTTTACAGACTGGGTTAACTGGGCGGGAAGACGCACCACTCTCTGTGCTGGGGTCCTGGACTGAGCGAAAAGGAAAAAGCGAGCTGAGCACAGCAATCATCTATGTGCTTCCTGACTGGGGATGCCATGTGACCAGCTGCCTCACCTCTCCCCTTTCCCCCCCCCCCGCCCCCCGGCAAGATGGACTGAACCCTAGAACTCTGAGACAAAAGAAACCATGTCTATGTTGCTTTTATCAGTTGGTTTTTGTTTGTTTGTTTGTTTTTTGTTCACAGCATCTAGAAAAGTACTGAATAGTTCAGGCTGGCGAAGGCCTCACCATCCTGAATGCTCCCAATTTTATCTAACACACGAGGAGATAAGCCGAGCAGACACTTCAGGCGCTCCACTCTTGTCAGCCACTCCAGCCAAACTGAACTCAACAGACAGCCTTTGGTACAGCAACAGGGGCTGGAGATGCCATCAGGTGTGGGGAACGGCTTTCTGCTGTCCACACGGGTGTGCTCTCTGGGGATAAGGCAGGGAGCTGTGACTCACAGGTTAGCACCTGCAGGGGTCAGCTCAGAGCTGTTCCCGTGAGACCCCCTCAGCCCCCATCTGATGGTCAAGGCTCTTCTGATAAATGCCACATGGCTGAATGTTTCTGACCTGAAGCAATCCTCCCAAACTTGCTTGGGAGGTTCTTCCCCTTGGTGATAAACGGCCCGTTTTCAGTGAACTCCTAAGCTGTGATACTTCTCAGGAAAGGTGCTGAGGTATTTGTTTAGTGATGATTGCCAGAAGCCAAGTTCCTGATGCACTTGCCAACCTAGAAAAATAAACAGTTCCTTAAGGGAACAAAATTCTAGGCAGCGTGACTCAGAGGGCACCATGCAAGTTACCGGGGTGGCAGTGCAGTCTGCGCTCTGCTCCGGCTGCTGCTGGTCTTCATCAGTGTCAAGGCAGTATGGATGGTGGGGCTGGACTGCAGCTCAGCAGCAGCGCTCACTTACCACGATGATAGTTTGTGAGACTTTGAAAAGTTTTAACATTTATTTTTATTGTTTGTGTATGTATCAAATCCCTGCGTGTACGTATGTGTACCATATGGATGCTGGGAAGTGAAGTCTGCGCTGCTGGAAGAGCAGCTTATCTCTCTGAGCTATCTCTCCAGCCATTTATTTTACTTCTAAATTATGAGCATGTGTGCAAGTGTGTGTGTGTGTGTGTGTGTGTGTGTGTGTGTGTGTATTCTTGGTGCATGGGTGTGCCTGTGTATGCATGTATGCTTGTGAAAGAGTGTATGTGCATGTATGCAAGTGTGTGTGTGTCTGTGTGTATGCTTGGTGTATGGGTGTGCCTGTGTATGCATGTATGCTTATGAGAGAGTGTGTGTGTCTGTGTGTATGCTTGGTGCATGGGTGTGCCTGTGTATGCATGTATGCTTGTGAGAGAGTGTGTGTG